>CM060918.1:655671181-656880765 GCA_030737875.1 Allium sativum | reverse complement strand
GATTAGAAACACTTAACCAAGTTGAAACATGTAAGAAGACATGAATAAGAATGGGGTTAAGTGGAAAACCTTAGTGGGAACCCAGCATAATTGGAAAGCTTGGGTCAGGCATGGTGGCCCTTTTCAAACTAGTAACCCATTAAGTATCTTTGTGAGCTCGACCCAAGTCGAGAATGGGACACACTTACTGGGTTTGATTGTAAGAGGTCAAAACGGGTTAGCGGTGGCAACGCAAGTCCAACGGGGTCATGTGCATGCGTGGGCCCGGGTTGGTAGTTAAGACGTTGTTGCATCGTGTAGATATAAGTCGTTCATCTCTAGTTGTATCGGGTTGCCACTTTGGGGAGTGATACACGCCACTGTGCGACCAGCGTGGGTATCTACGAGTTAGGGAGCCAATCGCATGGGGGTAGTGGGTACAAATATTGGAGATAGGGGAAGACGGCATCTATGAAGGCAGTTAGGGGTACACGAAACTACCATTATCATTATTATGTTCTGTAGGCGGGATCAACTTTTAGGGTGACTAGTAATGTTGTAGTGTAATTAGTAATGGTGCAGTTTAGTAATTATCCTATAATGTTTAGGAATGAAATCAACGCCAGAATATTCTTCTTGTTTGCTTTGTCATGCCCACTTGTTTAACAGTCATACCTTGTTTTACCAGTTTATACCTTATCCTAATTACTTTAATAATTGTATTGTTAAAGTTATTATACTCGCGAGACTTTATGTCTGACCCCCTTGTTTTTGCCTCTTTTCTTCATTCCCCCCCAAGGTTCTCAGTGAGGGACTAGTACTAGTGGAGCTTGATCTTGGATCTCTTTCTCTCTTTAGAATTGCTTGGATTGCCAAAAGTAAAGTTCAGCTCATCTCTTTTATGGCTACTTGTGTTGGGTTTATGCTTTTTACTTTATGTACTCAGAAAACAAATTTGTCAAGATGGATATTAAGTGTAGTTGGTTTTATTGTTGGTTTATGAAGTTGTTGTAATCAAATTATTTCTCCGCTGCAACAAAAGTTTGTGAGGATGGTTGTTATGCTTGATTGATTGACATCATTATGACATACACACCACACCCCCGTACTCCTTACACCATTTGTTAGCTGCACCTTAGAGTATTGTACGGTATGTTGTGCTAACTCTTTGGTTGCATGTCCAGTTTCAGGTATGGTTTAGTATACCTGTTATTATTCTATTTTGCTGCTTATCGCTCATTCCAGACTTTTGTCTGACCTAGAGTTTTATGTCTCTTCTTATTTCTCTGAGTGCTCTTGAGCGGGCAGATTAGAGACAGGTTAGGTGGTATGCACGAGTAGATGTACTGGAGACGAGCAGGAGGCTCTCACATATGATATATATGGATATTCTCCCTGTGTCGCTGTTGGTCACTACTTTGGGCATTAGTAGTGTACTCTCCTTATTTCCTTCAGAGACAGTTTTCAAATTTTGTAATAAAGATGATGTGGAACATAAGTTGTATTTGGATTTTCCACTGCTATGATGTTTAATTTTCAGCTTATGCACTCTCTCTGCTTTTTTATGTCAAAATAGCTTATTATTTTATTTTATTCCATGCGCTGTGAGACATTCTACAGGTTCCTTGTTAGTTCAAATCCTTTTCTTTTCCTTGTAGAGGATCTAATAATGGTAATGCTCCTGATATGAGGACGATGTTCACTGACTTCATGAGAGAGATGGTTAGAGCAGTTCCCAATGCTGCTAATGGTGGTGGTGCAGAGGTGCAGGCACCTAGTGCCGATTCTGCCAAGCTTTGCAAGGATTACACTAGTCTTGCTGGAAAGCCGTTCCACGGAATGGAATCGGTCATAGAAGTTCAAGATTGGTTGGATAGCTGTGAGCGTATCTTCGAAGACTTGGGTATCGAGGATGCGATGAAGAGGAAGCTGGCATCCCGTCAGCTGCACGGACGGGCAATGAATTGGTGGAACGCTATTAAGGCTGCTACCCCGAAGGACCAAGTTACTTGGGATCAGTTTAAGGACCGATTCAGTGATAAGTTCATCCCAGCTGCTCAGAAATCAGAATTGTTTAGGAAGTTCTTGGAGCTTAAGAAAAATGGTAGAGCAGTCTCAGAGTATATTACTGAGTTCGATACTCTATCGAAATATGGATTATCCCTTATTGATACTGCCAAAAAGAAGAATGAGAGGTTCATAACTGGGTTGGATGGATACTTAGGGGAAAGGCTTATTAACCACATCGATGAGACGTTTGAATCGATTACAGGGAAAGCATTGAGATCGGCGAGTCTTTTCCCTAAGTCAAAGACTTAAGTTGTTGTTGTATCTGCAGGGGAGCCGAAACTGTGGGCAGGGGGTGGAGGCAGGAATAATTCTCAGAATAAGAGGAAGCAGAATCAAGCTAAGGATGGCCAGAAAAATAGTAAGAAAGATGTTGAGTTCTTCAGCTGTGGTAAGAAGGGCCACTATGGCAAAGAGCGTCGGGCCAAGCTAGCGGATAGGAAGTGCTTTAACTACTGCCAAGTGGGACATCACAAGGATAAGTGTCCGCAACCCCCTAAAGAAAAGAAGATTGTGAAAGCATATGCTATTAATGTTGTTCCTTCTTCGTCGAATGCCCCAACTGCGGTGGAGAATGGAAACAATGTCGTCATTTGAGGTATGCTTTCTATTTATGATGTTCCTGTTAGAGTGTTGTTTGATACTAGGGCTTCCTGTTCCTTCATATCTAGTGACCTGGTAGATAGGTTGGGATTGGAACCCGAGATAGTCGATAGACCTTTAGAGGTGACGAACCCGATTGGTGGTTTGACTAGCCTTATCATGATTTGTCGAAATTTGGTTCTATCGAGTCATGGACGTATGTTTGCTTGTGACTGCTTTGTTTTGGGCTTAACTGGGTTTGGTATTATCTTGGTAGTCGATTGGCTCCAAAGATACGGGGTGGTGGTAGACTGTGAGGGCTTTTTGTTGACAGTTAGAGCGGATGATGGGCGGAGGGTAGTGTTTGGTGGTCTACCTAGTGATGGGGTAATGGCTAGTTTTCTAAATTCCCTCGACATCCCTCATGATAAGTTGTCAGATGTGCCCGTGGCTGGCCAGTATCCGGACTTCTTCGTGGATGTGACCGGACTTCCACCACACCGAGAGATTGAGTTCCGTATTGATTTAGTGAAAGATGCCAGACCTATAGTGATGCCACTTCGTCGTATGGCTCCAAGGGAGCAGTGAGAGCTCGGGGTGCAAGTGAGCGATCTTTTGAAGAATGGATTTATCAGAAGAAGTATCTCCAAGTGGGGAGCACCAATTGTGTTTGCGACAAAGGCAGATGGTTCCCTTCGATTCTGTGTAGACTACCGCGAGATGAATGAGGTGATGAGGAAGAATAAGTATCCTCTACCGCGGATAAATGATTTGTTTGATCAGTTGAGTGGCGCGAGGGAGTTCTCCCAGTTGGATCTCGCTATAGGTTTTCATCAGCTTAGAGTGGAAGCTGAGTGTATAGCTAAAACGGCATTTCGGATGCCGTTTGGATTTTATGAGTGGTTGGTCATGCCTATCGGGTTGACCAATGCACCAGCAAATTTTGTGGATCTTATGAATAGGGTATTCAGAGATTAGTTGAATAAGTTTGTCTTGTATTCGTGGACGATATACTTGTTCATTCGAGGATAGAGGAAGAATACAAGGAACACTTGAGGATAGTGATGGAGGCGTTGAGAAAACACCAATTGAAAGCAAAGTTTTCTAAGTGTCACTTCTGGAGCAGGGAAGTGAGATTCTTAGGCCATGTTATTTCATAGAATGGTATTGCCGTAGACCCTGCGAAAGTGGCTATGGTACAAGATTGTTCTACGCCCAAGAATGCAAAGGTCATAAGAAGTTTCTTGGGATTGGTTGGATATTATCGTAAGTTTGTCCAAGACTTCTCCAAGATAGCACCACCGTTGACTCGGTTGACTAAGAAAAATCAAGCTTTCATCTGGGACGACAAGTGCAAGAATGCATTCAAGAGTCTAAAGTACAAGTTGACATTTGCATCAGTGTTAGTCATTCCTAAGGGAATTGAAGAGATGACGATATACACAGATGCATGTAGTACCGGACTTGGTGTCGTATTGATGCAAGGAGGTAGGATTGTAGCTTATGCTAGTCGGCAACTGAAACCACATGAGAAAAGGTATTCTACCTATGATTTGGAATTGGCAACGATCGTGTTCGCATTGAAGATGTGGTGACATTATCTCTTGGGAGAAAAATTCGAGTTGTTTATGGATCATAAGTCATTAAAGTATCTTTTCTCTCAGAAGGATCTAAATCTCCGTCAGTAGAGATGGCTAGAATTCTTGGCTTCCTATGATTTTGATATCGCATATACACCAGGAAAGGGCAATGTGGTAGCTGATGCATTGAGTAGAAGACATGCCAGTTTAGGGGCTATGTTTCTAGAATGGAAGCAACTGGAGTACATCGCTGGGTATGATTTCAGACAAAAGTGCGACTTGGATCCAGAAATGTTAGCAAGTTTGACGAGCAGACCTACTTTGATTAAAAGGATTGGTTCCAATCAGAGGGACGATCCTTACCTATTGAAAATCATCTCTAACTTAGAGATGGGTATCGACGAGGAGATGAACAAGTATGGGTTTTGTAACACCCCACACCCGCTAAGGTCACTCACAAAGGGAATGCCTTAGCTTCGGTGGAGTATTTAAGTGAATATAGAACTGAAAAATTACAACAAGATAGATATAAGTAATACTTGAAATTTAGAACATCATTTCATTGCAGAAGAAGGTAAACATGTTTGGTTACATCTCAAAAACCAACAAGAGTCAAGTACAAAATATCCATCTCGTTAAAACATAAGTACATAATCCCACTACATACTAATAGCCATAATAGAAAAGATAACTGAGCTTTTCTTCAAGAGTCCAAGCTCCAAAAGATAGATAAAGCAATCTGATCAAAGCCCACTAGTGCTAGGCCCACTCTGAGAACCTGAGGGTTGGGGAAAAAGATAAAAACAACGGGGTCAGACATAAGTCTGAGTGAGCCCTATAACCTTAACAATACAATCATTAAAGTAATTAGGGTATGATATAAACCTGGTACGGTACGACTGGAGATAAATGACTACACTAAGTAGCCAACTAGACTTAGGATAAACTTAGATAACGGTAAAGACGCGCCTATCCACCCAAGGATAAATACTATTCTGCACCACACCAGATCTACCCACCCAAGGATAATTCCTACACTGCACCACACCAGAACTACCCACCCAAGGGTAATTCCTACTTAAAAGTTGATCCCACTAAGTGTACTTAGTAATTTTTAATAATAGTTTCGTGTACCCCTAGCTGACTACATAGGTGCCGTCTGCTGTAACGGCGCGATTTTCGACCCTCCGAAAACCGTGTCATTATTGAAAGAAATTAGAAGATGAGATAGAAAAGATAGAACTAATAGAATAGAAGAATAAGAATTTATCAGAAATCTCACAGCGGAATTTAAAAATACAAATACATTACATCATAGGGTCTGATACATCATAATACATCAACAACTTACAACATCATAGTACATTCACATAATAATACATCATGATATGGAAATACAAATCTAACTGGATACATAGGTGTAGTTAAAACTACTAGACTTGTCCTGCAACTTGAACTTCGTGAGGTTCCATTTGCCAACCTGAATTACTTGACTACCCATAATAAATATCATGAGTACCCAAGAGTTTCGGGAAAACACAGAAAATAAACTCCAGGTCAGTCAGGGGACTGGTGTGAGTAAACACAGTTAAAAAGACGTACACAGGGAAATAAGGAATATGGTGTTCCGTTATTAACAGATTCAATTACTTTAGAAATCTTAAACCCAATCCATAACTACTATATGGAAAACGACCCTTGTATTTTAATATCAAAACGTTTGATATTTATGATAGTATTTATCACATAAATAATCATCTAGTGAATCGCTTGCATCTCACGTTCACGTACATAGAATAAAATCTAAAACCATCGAGCGCTTATTGGAAATTTGGTTTCTAACTGACAGGGTATGGGAGCACCCACCGATCAGTGTACTCTAGAGAAGATACGCTGGGGTTCAACAAGAACATCCTGCAACCCGGCCACACATGACCGTCCACTCATTTAGCTTGAGTGTAACGAATATATTACCACCTCCACGGTTGGGAATGACCTTTCTGATTACCGAACTTACAACAGTGAATATAGATTAAGAAACAAAAGGAATTACTCTAGATGGTGATAATATACCCTGCTTGGGTATGACCCAACTAGCCATGCTGCCTAGCCCAACTATTGTCTTTCTCGGGTTGTGAGGTTTGAAGTCACGTTACCGTTGACGGATTATTCTTCAACGTCTTTGAATATCACACCGTCCTATCTGATAGATCACTCATTTGTTTCCACAAACATATTCTTGGTATAAGGCTAAAGAAATGAATGTCTTTGCCACCAACAAAATACACTTACGTAAAGTCGATGTGTAAAATCTGATCGATATACGTTGTCAGACATCCGACTGTTCGGATCTGTTCTGGGATTGAACAGACCAAAGATACTATTTTGAAATAGTCCTTGCATTCTTCATCTTTATCGATTTCGGTATACGTCGTATAAATCCGAGTCAAAGTGGAATGTAAATTCCGGACTCTTCGAAACGATGTACGAAATATCTTTTATAGTCGATAATTTATTTTCAGCTTAACTGTCTTTAATTCAGTTTGCACATCCTGTATTTATAATTATATATACAGTATAAAATTCTCAGGTTCATATCTGGATATCTTAAATATCATTTACAATTGTGTAGTTAAAGTATGTGCGACGCACACAAGATGTTATACAGTTTTTATCACTATTTGGAAGTGTATAGAAAAAGCCCGTGCTACGCACAAGGTGTTAAATCTTGCTTATCATTGACTGTCAGACGATGTTCTGTACTCTGATTTGCTTTGTCAAATATTTATTACTTTTATTTAAACTTAAATAAATTGTTTTATAATTTATTTAAGTTAAATTATCTTTTAGAACTCATGTTCTAACTCGACGAACTTCTTTGAACAACTTCGATTCTCTGACCTCACTGTCATCTTTACTGTTCCACTAGTTTATGCCATATTAAATAAAAACTCTATTTTTATTTAAATAATTAATTACTTTTAATTATTTAATTAAATTAAAATTGATTTAATTTAATTATTGTCTTTTGAAAACGATTCTTGTTTGGACTTGCCTTGCTAACTCCGGTGTTGCCAAACTCTCGTGCCTTGGTGTTGATCACTTCGAAAACGTTGCCAAACCCATGTTGCCAGACCTTCGTGCCAAGCCTTCGATCCCCCTCAAAAACATGGCGATCCACCGATGGATCACTCGAAAATCACCGTGCCAAGTCTTCCCCTTTTCTTCTCCATTTTGCCATCGACTTCCTGTGCAAACGTGCACAGCTGTGCACGTGCACCACCTTCCCCGCCACCAGATCAACGTCGAACCTCCACCCACAAACTCCACTTCATCCACCGATCATCTCTGACGCCTTGCCACCACCCATCGTCACCTCCACCTCGATTTCACCCCCTCACCGCAACTTCCAGTACACAGTTCAAAAAGTACACCCCCTACATCGAGCTCGCACCACCACCTCCGACCACCTGGACACTTCGCACCGCAGCCACCAACTCCGCCAAGTGTCGACGCCGCTACACGCCCAATTCTGGTCAACTCGCACCACCGTGGTTCCCCCCACGTCGTCGCCAAACCGATGAACCCATTTTTGCTTTCAAAACCTAAATCGAGTTCGTCAGCTCAAATCACTTGATGGAAAAATCATTGGGTATTTTTCTCGAGTTCCTCGACGTGAGCAGCTCCTCCACGCTCCACGATTTGGTCACCACCTTCGTCGTTCGCCGAAATTTGGTCAACATGTCATTTTCGGCCATCTCAAGCTTTCTCCCGCATCCCAACGTTTAAAATCGTGAAACCACTTTTAAAAATCATCATTTTGTTTGTTGATTACATTCATATCTCTGTAATTCAATTCTACGATGTTTGAAAATTCGGTGATTAAGTTTGAGACAGAGAATCATCTGTTTCTTGCTGTTTTCTTGTTTCAAATATATATAGATGAGGTTTGTTCTTTCTACAATGTCCATATATATTTCTGTATACAAGTTTAACTCATAAATATACCGATATAGCTTGTGTTTTGAGATCATCAAGGTATAGTTAAATAAACAGAGGTGTTTGTTCTTGAAAGCAAACAACAGCAGTATTCCTTCGATCAAGTTTTAAGTGATGAACTCATTACTATTTTATAAACACTTGCATACATGGTTTACTGGTGATATAACCTGATGTTTTAGCATCTACAAGGTTGATAACAACATGATAGAACTTGCATTGACATATATAAACATGAAAGCACAAACTATTACAGTAAAACATGAAATCAAACTTGAACTTAGTGAGGTTTACTCACTTGAAAAGCTTTCACAAATTTCTTGCTGTGGATGGTTTTTTTTTCCAGCAAAGTGTTCTTGTGTTTGTGAAAGACGATTTGCATGGATATGATGGTGTATTTATAGGCCAACTTTTATCTTTAAACAATAGTTTTTCCCTTATGCTTTTAACAGTAAAAAGCCACGTCTTCTACCTACCCCTTTCTCTCTCATTTGAATGGCCCAAACATTATACAGCATGTTTTTAAAGTACTTTCCACAAGAGATATTTCTACCAACGTTTCCTTGGTTTCATCTAAGTACAAGACTATATGCTTTCATTAAATGCTCCCCTTGCTTGCATTAAATGCTCTCCATACTTACCATCACAAAACTTAAGAGAAAATAGTTTTCCTCTTTGATATTTTGTTTGTCTTCATTTTTAGTTCAGCCGCAAGTAATAGTGTAGGGATTAGGTGATGATTAAATTCAAATCTATTTCTAAATGATGGGGTTTTGGACTTGATTTTGTTTAAAGGTTGGACTATACTTCTTGCAAATGAACTTGGCGTATATATATACTTATATATATACTTAGGCCGTAGCATATGTATATAGAAATATATATATATGCCTATACTTTTCATGCTATACTTATATATATATATATATAAATATATAAATATATAGGTGTTAATCTCATTACTTGTTTGCTTAGTATATGACAACTTATACATGTTAGTTGTAAAATAGGAATTTCCACACTTATTTCATGTTGCTAGCTTCCCTACACTTCCTAATGTTATAAAATGTGTCGCCAATATTTTCTTAAGTTGTTAAAACATTCATACTTAATATATCTTGTAATAATTAAGTTACAGTGTAAATCATATATGTATATACATACATATAAGTGATTATACATATTAATTGTTTGAGTTCTCTAGATACATTTAAATTTTCTTATTAAAATAAAATATCAGGTGCTCGAAAAATCCAGCCATTACAGACTACCCCACTTAAAAGAATTTCGCCCCGAAATTACATAAGAAAGATTGAAAGTTTCCAAAAGAAAATACTTCATAAACTGGTTGCTTTAGTACACATACACATACGACTAGTTTTATACTATCACTAGTCTCGATACATACAATAATACTAGACTTGACTACTCAAGTTCTAAACTGCCCCAAAATATACATACGTAACTATCCTCCTCGAGTCCCTGTCCTACTACTCATCGTCAGAGATATCTATTATCTCTACGACCTCCTCGTCATCAGATATATTAAGGACCTCAACTACGTCCTCTGCATCAGTCTCCTCCTCGTCATCCTCTATATAAATCAGGCCCACTGGTGGTATTAAATATAGCCTCACCAAGGAATATCCATACTCACCGAATACCTGTACTCCTCCTCCTGCCATGCAAAACTCGACGAGAACTTGTTCCAATCTATTCCCTATCGCTGTCCTTTGGGCTACTTGTTCTTCTTGCCGGTTTCCCGTAGCAATGACTGGGGTTCCCGGAACAACTTGGTCTTCTTCTTCCTCATATTCTTCCTCATATTCTTCTTCATATTCTTCTTCATATTCTTCTTCATATTCTTCCTCTTCTTCGCCATCCTCATCTCCTTCACCATAACCGTCAACACTTCCTTCATCTCCTATCATTTCCTCCTCATCAGTAAAGTCTTGGTGTCCTCCATCTTGTTCTATTGGTTCGTTCCTGCTAAGCACCGATCCTTCGGATGATATGTGTGTACTTCGTCATCGATGGGTGATCTCTCTCGGTTGTTGTCGGAATCTCCTACTCTTTGTCTCTTTGCTCGCAGCCTAAGAAACTGGAGTGGTGTCACACTCTTTCTTGCCGTGGTCTTCCATACTGGAGCCACCTAACACGTAAGCAAGAATATAGAACTCATCAGTGATGTAAACATACAAGAGAGTTCATAAGTCCAAATAAACTGAATCCGTAAAACACACATGCAAATGCTCACAGAAATGTAGAAATCGAAATTTCCTTACATTTTACCCATACCATAGTAAATCATACCTAACTCGTAGGAAAATCTGGGTATAATTTCTTTATCTGCTTCTCGGTCTCCCACGTACAGTCTTTCGGGTTTTCGCTCCACTGGATCTTTAGTAGACTCACCACTTTGTTGCGAAGTTGCTTTCCCTCTTGGTCACTAATACTGAATGGATGTCTAATCACTGTCAAGTCTGGCTCAATCTCTATCTCTTGCTGAACAGAGGGTTCCAGAATTAATGATGGATTGTGCATACATTTTCTCAAGTGTGATATGTGAAATACGTTGTGAATTCCAGCCATATATTCTGGTAATTCAACTTTATATGCTTGAAAACTAATTCTTTCTAAGATGCGGAAAGGTCCAACATATCTTGGTGATAACTTTCCGTATTTTCCAAATCTTACTACTCCCTTCATTGGTGAGATCTTCACAAAAACTAGATCTTCTATTTTGAATACTAAATCTCTTCGTCTTTGATCGGCATAACTTTTCTGGCGATCCTGGGCTTCTTTCATTCTCAGTTTCACTAATTCCACTTTCGCTGTCGCTTCTAGTATCATATCCGGACCAAGTACCAATTTGTTTCCGGACTCTACCCAACATGCTGGCGCTTTACAAGGTCTTCCATATAATGCTTCATATGGTGCCATCTGTATACTCGCCTGGTAACTGTTATTATATGAAAATTCTACTAGGTGTAAATGATCTTCCCACGACCCTCCAAAATCTAAAATACACGCTCTTAGAAGATCCTCCAATATACGATTAACTCTTTCCGTCTGACCGTCCGTTTGAGGATGGTAAGCTGTACTGAAATTTAATCTTGTTCCCAACGTTCTCTGCAAAGCTTCCCAAAATCAACTTGTGAAAATGGTATCTCTGTCACTTACAATGCTTGTTGGAATACCGTGCAGTCGTACTATCTCTTTCATGAATACTTCGGCTAATGTTATGGCAGTGCGCGTTGGTTTTACTGGAATAAAGTGCGCACTCTTAGTTAATCGATCTACGATTACCCAAATCCCTTCGTAGCCTCTCCTTGTTCTTGGCAAACCATCGATGAAGTCCATCGATATCATTTCCCACTTCCAGTTGGGAATCTCTAATGGCCGTAATAGTCCCGCAGTCTTTTGATGGTCTCCCTTGACTTGCTGACAACATAGACATTCATTTATGAAAGTAATGATATCTTTATTCATTCCTGACCACCAGAAAACTCGTCTCATATCGTGATTCATTTTATGAATTCCTGGATGGATGCTCAACTTTGATGCATGGCATTCTTTTAAAACCTCCTGTCTTATCCCATCCACGTCAGGTACGCATAATCTGTCATTTATTCTCAATACTCCTTGATTGTCCAACTCGAAGTCAGTCTCTTTTCCGTTTTTGACTCCTCGCATAATCTTTTCTAGTTTGGCATCCCTTTCCTGATTACTCATTATCCTTTCTTGGAGAGTCGGTGTGACTTCCAAAAGTGATAATATCGCATTTCTACTCAAGGCATCTGCCACTACGTTCGCTTTTCTCGGTGTATAAATGATATCTAAGTCATATGACACAACAAATTCCAACCACCGCTGTTGTCTCAGATTTAAATCTCTTTGCGTGAACAGATACTTTAATGGTTTATGATCGGTGAAAAGTTCGAATTTCCCCCCTAGCAGGTAATGTCTCCACATCTTCAATGCGAAAACGACTGCCAATAACTCCAAGTCGTGAGTTGCGTAATTCTTCTCGTGAATCTTTAACTGCCTACTTGCATATGCAATCACTTGTCCCTTCTGCATTAACACCGCTCCTACTCCTCTTACACAAGCATCGGTGTATACCGCAAATCCGCTCGTTCCATCGGGAACAGCTAATACTGGTGCTTCTGTTAATCTCTTCTTTAGTTCTTGAAACGATTTTTCACACCTTGGGCCCCGCATAAACTTTTGGCCCTTCTTTGTTAACTTGGTCAGATGTGACGATATTTTGGAGTAGTCTCGGATAAATCTTCGATAGTATCCTGCCAGTCCTAGGAAACTATGAATATCTGTTGGTGTTTGAGGTTGTTTCCATAGTTGTACTGCATCTACTTTAACTGGGTCTACTGATATCCCGTCTCCGTTTACTATGTGCCCCAAAAATCTCACTTCCGATTTCCAAAAGTGACATTTTGAAAACTTTGCCTTCAACACGTGTTTCCTTAGAGTTTCTAGCACTACCCTAAGATGACAACGGTGCTCTTCTTCGGTTTTTGAAAAGATTAAGATATCATCAATGAAAACGAGAACGAATTTATTAAGAATTTTCCTAAAGACTCTGTTCATCAGATCTTCGAAGAAAGCTGGTGCGTTGGTTAATCCGAACAGCATAACCAACCACTCATAAAAGAAATCTGGGCCTCTGAATGCTGTTAAAGGAATATAATCTTCAGAGATTCTCAGTTGGTGAAATCCTGTTGCTAAATCCATTTGGGAGAATAACGTTGCTCCGTGCAATTGGTCGAAAAGGTCATCAATTCTAGGTAATGGATATCTATTTCGGATGGTTACTTTATTCAATTCTCGGTAGTCTACACACAGTCGTAAGGATCCATCCGACTTCACTACAAAAACCACCGCAGAGCCCCAACTAGAAAACTTGGTCGGATTAAGCCTTTACTCAGCAAATCCCGAGTTTGTTTCTCTAATTCCTGAACTTCCTTGGGAGCCATCCGTCTCTTTGGTTGAATCATTTGTCTAGCTCCTGGGACTAAATCAATTCGGAATTCGATCTCTCGATGCGGTGGAAAACTTCCGACTTCCTCGAATACGTCCTTGAATTCTCTTATTACTTCCAAAGTGTCAAGACTTTCTTGAGGTGCTTCTAAAGCGTATAGAAAACTACAGGTGTGAATTCCAGGTTTCCCACAAGTTATTCCAGCTTTTCGCTCTAAGCTAGTTATAAGGGTTATGATTTCTTTATCACATTTTATCTTGGCTTGGAACTTGCTTAACCAGTCTAATCCAAGTATAAAACCGAAACTTTTGAAGTCTAGAACATAGAAGTCAAATCGAAAAGAGTGTGAGAGATATAAGAGAGTTATATCCTCACAACACATTTTAAGCTCAGTTTTTCCCCCTATGGGGTTTGATACGCAAATGGGGTTCGGTGATGTAATTGGTTTAAGGTCAAACTGATCTATGGTTTCGGCTGAAATAAAACTGTGTGAAGCGCCCATATCAAATAAAACAGTAGGTAAATTCCATTAAACTGTAAAGTACCTTCTAGCACTCCCTTCCCTTTCACATTTTGAGAAGTAGACGGTTCATCTTTGATTGTAAAAACCATAGGCTGTGGTGCCCTCTTCATCAATGGACAGTCTTTCACCATGTGTCCTGGTTGATGACAATTGAAACAGAGATTCTTCACTACCATCTCGTTCCTTTGATTCTGGTTCTGGTTCTGATTCTGTTTTTGTTGCTGATTCTGTTGCTGAGGTTTTTGTTGCTGTCGCGGGTATTGCTGGGGTTTCTGTTGCTGTTGTGGGTATTGCTGGGTTTCTGGTTCCCCTTTAGTTTGCAGAATCGTGCAATGTGTCCCTTTTGTTTGCAGTTATGGCATAGGACATTTTTAAATCTACCTTCAAGTGTCTGTTGTCCCGTCTTAGCTTGGCCCTGATTATCTTTCCTATCTGGGTTGATCTTTCTTTTCATGGCATTTCCCCCACTTGTCTCCCCAGTCTGGATCCTCGTTCCTGGTTTCTTTGCATCTAGTGCTTCATATCTAAGTGCTAGGTCTACTAGTTCCACAAATGGATCCTTCAAATGTCCCATCATCCTTCCTTGTAGATTATCTCTAAGACCAGCAACAAACATCTCGTTCTTTTTCAAAAGAGTATTTATCAGTTCCGGCCCAAAGATTGAAAGTGCGTTGAACTGGTTTTCGTACTCAGCGACTGTCTTGCTTTCCTACTTTAAGTCAATGAAGTCTCGGTACATCCTTGTCCTTCCAGTAGCAGGTAGATACTGACCTTCAAAAGCTTCTTTGAACATGGGCCAAGTAAAGTTTTCCTCAGGTGTGTTAGCAGTCTGGGCATCCCACCATATTGCTGCGGCTCCTTCCAAATTCCATGAAGCTAAGAGACGCTTATGCTCGTCATCCAACCTCAGTCCTTTAAAAGTCTTCTCACATGATCTAATCCATGCTTGGACTCCGACCAGTGATTCAGTGCCTCTGAAAATCTTTCCTCCCAGAGTTGTGTAATTCTTACAGACCATAGCAAAGTTAGGCTGAGTTGGTGCTCGGATTACTTCAGTAGTATCCACTTGGGTCTGGTTAACAGTGTGTCTGTTTGTCGTAGTTGCTCCGCTTGCTCCTCGGCCTCTTCCTCCACGAGAACTCATTTTCAACTCCCTGAGTACACGGATTGAAATTTTATGACTCATCGGAAAAATATGTCAAGGGATTACATAAGTAACTACGATCTACCTATATTAAAATATAGTTTTTAGTTAAATACGCTCTCTCACTATTTTAAAGCCTAAATGTTTCCTAAGAACATAGCCTCTGATACCAACTGTAACGGCGCGATTTTCGACCCTCCGAAAACCGTGTCATTATTGAAAGAAATTAGAAGATGAGATAGAAAAGATAGAATTAATAGAATAGAAGAATAAGAAGTTATCAGAAATCTCACAGCGGAATTTAAAAATACAAATACATTACATCATAGGGTCTGATACATCATAATACATCAACAACTTACAACATCATAGTACATTCACATAATAATACATCATGATATGGAAATACAAATCTAGCTGGATACATAGGTGTAGTTAAAACTACTAGACTTGTCCTGCAACTTGAACTTCGTGAGGTTCCATTTGCCAACCTGAATTACTTGACTACTCATAATAAATATCATGAGTACCCAAGAGTTTAGGGAAAACATAGAAAATAAACTCCAGGTCAGTCAGGGGACTGGTGTGAGTAAACACAGTTAAAAAGATGTACACAGGGAAATAAGGAATTTGGTGTTCCGTTATTAACAGATTCAATTACTTTAGAAATCTTAAGCCCAATCCATAACTACTATATGGAAAACGACCCTTGTATTTTAATATCAAAACGTTTGATATTTATGATAGTATTTATCAAATAAATAATCATCTAGTGAATCGCTTGCATCTCACGTTCACGTACATAGAATAAAATATAAAATCGTCGAGCGCTTATTGGAAATTTGGTTTCTAACTGACAGGGTATGGGAGCACCCACCGATCAGTGTACTCTAGAGTAGATACACTGGGGTTCAACAAGAACATCCTGCAACCCGGCCACACATGACCATCCACTCATTTAGCTTGAGTGTAATGAATATATTACCACCTCCACGGTTGGGAATGACCCTTCCGATTACCGAAGTTACAGCAGTGAATATAGATTAAGAAACAAAAGGAATTACTCTAGATGGTGATAATATACCCTGCTTGGGTATGACCCAACTAGCCATGGTGCCTAGCCCAACTATTGTCTTTCTCGGGTTGTGAGGTTTGAAGTCACGTTACCGTTGACGGATTATTCTTCAACGTCTTTGAATATCACACCGTCCTATCTGACAGATCACTCATTTGTTTCCACAAACATATTCTAGGTATAAGGCTAAAGAAACGAATTTCTTTGCCACCAACAAAATACACTTACGTAAAGTCGATGTGTAAAATCTGATCGATATACGTTGTCAGACATCCGACTGTTCGGATCTGTTCTGGGATTGAACAGACCGTAGATACTATTTTGAAATAGTCCTTGCATTCTTCATCTTTATCGATTTCGATATACGTCGTATAAATCCGAGTCGAAGTGGAATGTAAATTCCAGGCTCTTCGAAACGATGTACGAAATATCTTTTATAGTCGATAATTTATTTTCAGCTTACCTGTCTTTAATTCAGTTTGCACATCCTGTATTTATAATTATATATACAGTATAAAATTCTCAGGTTCATATCTGGATATCTTAAATATCATTTACAATTGTGTAGTTAAAGTGTGTACGATGCACACAAGATGTTATACAGTTTTTATCACTATTTGGAAGTGTATAGAAAAAGCCCGTGCTACGCACACGGTGTTAAATCTTGCTTATCGTTGACTGCCAGACGATGTTCTATACTCTGATTTGATTTGTCAAATATTTATTTCTTTTATTTAAACTTAAATAAATTGTTTTATAATTTATTTAAGTTAAATTATCTTTTAGAACTCATGTTCTAACTCGACGAACTTCTTTGAATAACTTCGATTCTCTGACCTCACTGTCATCTTTACTGTTCCACTAGTTTATGCCATATTAAATAAAAACTCTATTTTTATTTAAATAATTAATTACTGATTAATTACTTTTAATTATTTAATTAAATTAAAATTGATTTAATTTAATTATTGTCTTTTGAAAATGATTCTTGTTTGGACTTGCCTTGCTAACTCCGGTGTTGCCAAACTCTCGTGCCGTGGTGTTGATCACTTCGAAAACGTTGCCAAACCCATGTTGCCAGACCTTTGTGCCAAGCCTTCGATCCCCCTCAAAAACATGGTGATCCACCGATGGATCACTCGAAAATCACCGTGCCAAGTCTTCCCCTTTTCTTCTCCATTTTGCCATCGACTTCCTGTGCAAACGTTCACAGCTGTGCACGTGCACCACCTTCCCCGCCACCAGATCAATGTCGAACCTCCACCCACAAACTCCACTTCATCCACCGATCATCTCTGACGCCTTGCCACTACCCATCGTCACCTCCACCTCGATTTCACCCACTCACCGCAACTTCCAGTACACAATTCAAAAAGTACACCCCCTACATCGAGCTCGCACCACCACCTCCGACCACCTGAACACTTCGCACCGCCGCCACCAGCTCCGCCAAGTTTCAACGCCGCTCCACGCCCAATTCTGGCCAACTCGCACCACCGTGGTTCCCCCCACGTCGTCGCCAAACCGATGAACCCATTTTTGCTTTCAAAACCTAAATCGAGTTCGTCAGCTCAAATCACTTGATGGAAAAATCATTGGGTATTTTTCTCGAGTTCCCCGATGTGAGCAGCTCCTCCACGCTCCACGATTTGGTCACCACCTTCGTCGTTCGCCGGAATTTGGTCAACATGTCATTTTCGGCCATCTCAAGCTTTCTCCCTCATCCCAACGTTTAAAATCGTGAAACCACTTTTAAAAATCATCATTTTGTTTGTTGATTACATTCATATCTCTGTAATTCAATTCTACGATGTTTGAAAATTCGGTGATTAAGTTTGAGACAGAGAATCATCTGTTTCTTGCTGTTTTCTTGTTTCAAATATATATAGATGAGGTTTGTTCTTTCTACAATGTCCATATATATTTCCGTATACAAGTTTAACTCATAAATATACCGATATAGCTTGTGTTTTGAGATCATCAAGGTATAGTTAAATAAACAGAGGTGTTTGTTCTTGAAAGCAAACAACATCAGTATTCCTTTGATCAAGTTTTAAGTGATGAACTCATTACTATTTTATAAACACTTGCATACATGGTTTACTGGTGATATAACCTGATGTTTTAGCATCTACAAGGTTGATAACAACATGATAGAACTTGCATTGACATATATGAACATGAAAGCACAAACTGTTACAGTAAAACATGAAATCAAACTTGAACTTAGTGAGGTTTACTCACTTGAAAAGCTTTCACAAATTTCTTGCTGTGGATGGTTTTTTTTTCCAGCAAAGTTTTCTTGTGTTTGTGAAAGACGATTTGCATGGATATGATGGTGTATTTATAGGCCAACTTTTCTCTTTAAACAATAGTTTTTCCCTTATGCTTTTAACAGTAAAAAGCCACGTCTTCTACCTACCCCTTTCTCTCTCATTTGAATGGCCCAAACATTATACAGCATGTTTTTAAAGTACTTTCCACAAGAGATATTTCTACCAACGTTTCCCTGTTTCCTCTAAGTACAAGACTATATGCTTTCATTAAATGCTCCCCTTGCTTGCATTAAATGCTCTCCATACTTACCATCACAAAACTTAAGAGAAAATAGTTTTCCTCTTTGATATTTTGTTTGTCTTCATTTTTAGTTCAGCCGCAAGTAATAGTGTAGGGGTTAAGTGATGATTAAATTCAAATCTATTTCTAAATGATGGGGTTTTGGACTTGATTTTGTTTAAAGGTTGGACTATACTTCTTGCAAATGAACTTGGTGTATATATATACTTATATATATACTTAGGCCGTAGCATATGTATTTAGAAATCTATATATATGCCTATACTTTTCATGCTATACTTATATATATAAATATATAAATATATAGGTGTTAATCTCATTACTTGTTTGCTTAGTATATGACAACTTATACATGTTAGTTGTAAAATAGGAATTTCCACACTTATTTCATGTTGCTAGCTTCCCTACACTTCCTAATGTTATAAAATGTGTCGCCAATATTTTCTTAAGTTGTTAAAACATTCATACTTAATATATCTTGTAATAATTAAGTTACAGTGTAAATCATATATGTATATACATACATATAAGTGATTATACATATTAATTGTTTGAGTTCTCTAGATACATTTAAATTTTCTTATTAAAATAAAATATCAGGTGCTCGAAAAATCCAGCCATTACATCTGCCCCTATCTCCACTAGGTGTACCCACAACTTAGTAATTTTAATAGTAGTCTCGTGTACCCCTAGCTGACTACATAGGTGTCGTCTGCCCCTATCTCCACTAGGTGTACCCACTACTCCCATTCGATCGGCTCCCTAACGTAGATACCCGTGTTGGCCCCACAGTGGGGTGTATCACTCCCCAAAGTGGCAACCCGATAATCAATGGTGCACGGCTTATACCTACACGATGCAACAATGTCTTACCTACCAGCCCGGGTCCACACACGCATATGAAACCCGTTGGACTTGCGTTGCCACCGCTAACCCGTTTTGGCCTCTTATAGTCAAGCCCGGTACGCGTGTCCCGTCCTTGACATGGGTCGAGCCCAATAAGATACATATGGGTTACTGGTTGAAATGGGCCCCCACAAGCTACCACCTAAGCTTGTCATTTGTCTCTAGTGCATCCCACTTTACCCTTTTTAATAATCAAGTCCACTTACATGTTTAAAGTTTGGTTAAGTCATCTAATCATATATCAATTGCCACTCAAGGCACCCACTAGATTTCCCCATGCCACCCAAGGCACTTACTTGATTTCCACATGCCACCCAAGGCACTTACTTAAACCTTTTTAATCATGTTTAATTACATGTTCCACTTTGGTTAAGTATTTTAATCTTATCTTCCATTGCCACCCAAGCCAACCACTAGATATTCCCCATGCCACCCAAGGCACTTACTTAACCCTTTAATCATGTTTAATTACATGTTCCACTTTGGTTAAGTATTTTAATCTTATCTTCCATTGCCACCCAAGGCAACCACTAGATTTTCCCCATGCCACCCAAGGCACTTACTTAACCCTTTAATCATGTTTAATTACATGTTCCACTTCGGTTAAGTATTCTAATCATATTTTCTATTGCCACCCAAGGCAACCACTAGATTTTTCCACATGCCACCCAAGGCACCCACTTAACCCCTCATGTCCTCTACATGCTAATATGGTTAAGTGTTTCTTAATTGATTAAGAACGTAACTGTTGTAAAGACCTCTCGCATTAGACTATCTCTTATGGCAGCTGGATTTGCCGATCGGGTCCGAGCAGCCTTACACCATAACCGAGTCTAACCTCGTGTCCTTACACTTGTCACGTATTAAGTTTGTGCCTAAGACCTCTCACATTTGGCCAATCATTTGTAGCCGCTGGATTTGCCGGTCGGTTCCGGGCAGTCTTATGCTACAAAAGGGTCCAACCTCGTGTCTTAGTCGATTAATTACACCTAATTAATCACCCCCATATTTCGAATTAATTTTCCCTAATTAATTCCAATTTTAACGATGTACATAATTGACTCAATTATGACCATCCACTTTATGGTATGCATAATCATACCAACTTCACACCCTTTCATTAACATGTATATTAACCCCATCGTTCCCCACGTAGTTTGCTAACTTGACATAAAAGGGAAGATTCATCACAAACACAATGGGTTCAACTTGCATAACATTAGCATCAACATGGGTTTAAAGGTGACAACATGCATATAGCATCAACCCAACTAGCATAAATAATCAACCCAAACTTGCATGGATCACATATGTCATAAAGAGGTTAACTTGCATAAGTTATTTATGTCATACAAAGGGGTAAACTTGCATATGTACGTATGACATACAAAGGGGTTAACTTGCATATGTATGCATATCATAATAAGGTGTAAACTTGCACATGTTACTTGCATATCATCAAACACCAAACTTGCATAACATGTCGTATATGAACTTGCATATAATCATACACCAAACTTGCATAACCTATCATATATGAACTTGCATATAATCATACACCAAACTTGCATAATATATCATATATGAACTTGCATATAATCATACACCAAACTTGCATAACATATCATATATGAACTTGCATATAATCATGGTGTCATAATGGATCAATGTTTATCATAGCAATTTGCATAACTAGCATCATGAACACATAGCCTAACACTTGCATAACTTGCATAACATCATGATCATGTAGCATATAACTTGCATAACTTGAATAACATCATGAACATGTAGCATATGACTTGCATAACTTGCATAACATCATGATCACATAGCACTTGACTTGCATAACTTGCATAACATCATGAACACATAACACATAACTTGCATAACTTGCATAACTTCACAAACACATAGCATATGATAAAATAATCTTGCATTGATCCACATTCATAGCCATAACCTCATTATATCCTATCATAATCATTTCAACAATTGGTCATTAAGGCTATAGAAAACTCACAACTTGTTGATTAGCACTTCAATGAAGAAGATTAAGTTGCTAGAGTTGATGAGAAGTTGATTTGAGAAGCTTTCCTCCTCTTTAATTTGTTGGTGGCTCGTCCTAGTTGCATTTTGACGGCATAACGACGTTGTCTCCAATTTTAGCATCAATTAGGGTAGTCTTAGGGTGTATTTATAGAATTAGGATGAAGTTTAGGCCCTTAGATTAACCCTAGATTAGGTTAGAGCCGTCAGATCTCGTCACAAGCCAGCAGACACAGCCCAAAAGCCAAACTGATGCACCCAGGTCACCTGGGCTCGACCAGGGAGGTCGACCCCTAGGTCGACCCTAGGGTCGACTCCCCAGTCGACCTGGTAGGCAGGACGACTCCCCAGTCGACCCCCAGGTCGACCCCCTGGGTCTGGCGGGAATTTTCCCGCCACTTCTGAAATTTGAAATTTCTGTTTTTAAATCTGTTTTTAAATTTTCTGAAACTTCTTCGGGCCATATCTGGGTCATACGGACTCCGATTTTCGAAAACTCAGACTCTATTTCGCGTATTTTTCCGAGACGAACGCAATGGCATAGCCCATTTCCCCTGGTTCATATTTTAAAATTTAATTCTGCCCTGTTTTATATTATAGCAAGTTATTCAACATACGGGGTGTTACATTCTCCCCTACTTAAAGGATTTTGTCCCCGAGATCTCTAAGTCAAGAAGAACGTATCCTACCAACCAAACAACCATCTACTCAAACCATTAAACACTGGCATCCATTGTCCTTAGAGTTTCTAATGCATTATAAACATATGCAAAGAGTGTGTGTATATGTTCCCTGTCTAATGCAAAATTAGGCGGTCTACTAATTCAGTTGACCTCCTTAATGCAAACCATGATAGTGCCTTGCATCCAATATGTATGCAAAAGAACCCTATCGACACACACTATCTCTACATGAGTGCACAATCATTCACCAAAATGCATCATCCATGTGATAACACAACCATTATACATCCATTAATATAGCTACCTACACACAATTATATGCAATATGCAATATGAATTAATTGAGTCGATCTAGTGCCTAGAATGTGTGTATATGCATCCACGAGCAACCACTAGCAACCACTTGCATCCACACGCATCCATCAATCATAACATGTCTTAAACACATGTTTCAACCATAGGTTTACCCTATCTAAAGGTCAAAGGTACTAATGAGAGGACATACTAAAGATAAGATAAGCACTAGAGAAACGATAAAAGAGAAGTTAAAGGACATACCCTCAAAAAGGAATGGGTACAATGAACACATCTTCGCTTCTATCTCCCAAGTAGCATTGCTTTCATCTTCTCCCCTTTTCACTTTGACTAGTCGAACCTCTCTGTTTCTCAACTTCCTAATCTCTGACCCAAGGATGCGGGTAGGAGCTCGTCAAATAATCGCATCACGCTCTACCTTTACTTCCCTAAGCAGGCTCAGCTCTACCACCTCTGCGGTCTCATGTAGGCACTTCCTTAAATGTGACACATGGAATACGTCATGTTCCCTATGCAACTGAATTATCTCTCGAGGATAAACCGAAGCTAGACATGGAGCAGTCCTCTTGCTCTTCACGGGTATGAAATGGGCGCTCTTAGTAAGTCTATCTACCACAACCCAAATTCCCGTATTACCCTTCTTCGACCTAGGTAACCTATCAATAAAATCCATCGAGACGCAATATTACTTCCATTGCGGAACTTCCAATGGGTGAAGCAACCCACCTGGTTTCTTTTGCTCCGCTTTCACCTGTTGGCACACCAAGCATCTAGCGACATACTCGGCCACATCTTTCTTCATACCGGTCCAAAAGAAAACTCGCTTCATGTCCTGGTACATCTTGTCCCCACCGGAATAAATGGTCATCCTAGAACGTTGTGCATCATCAAGAATAGCCTTCCTTAAACCCTCGTCTTGCGGCACACAAAGTCTACCGTCTCTACGCAAGCACTCCCTATCGTCTAAGGTATACCTACTCAAATGACTGGACGACTCCCCTTTTATTAGCCTCTATACCAACTCAACCAACTGTGGGTCGTCCCTCTGTGCCTCACCAATCCGTATCAAAAGAGTAGGTCTGACCTCCAAGGATGCTAGCAAACCGGGTATAAAGTTAACGGAAGGTCTGAAATCAAACATCGAGATAAATTCCAAGCTTCGTCGTTCCACGAACAATGAACTCAAGGACAACCTTTTTCTACTCAAGGCGTCCGCCACCACGTTACCCTTGCCAGGTGTATACGCAATCTCGAAATCTTAGGATGCTAAGAACTCTATCCACCTTTGCTGTCTCAAGACTATGCGCTCGAAGAGTCTCCAACACTTCCCTAAGATGTAGGGCATGCTTTTCTCCACTTCTGGAGAAAACCAGGATATTCTCCCATACAAAATCATCACAACTATTCATCTCTCACGCAGACCATCCTAGTCGAACTTGACATCCCCCAAGTGCAAGCCCCAAAGGCCTAAACCAATATCAGACAAACACCCAAGGGATACCTCCTTCGAATTCAGACGACCTAAGTGATATGATACTAGTAAAACGGCTAAATGATTAAGCCCTTGTCCAACTCTGGATGTCCTTGCCAGTTTCGCTCCAAAACCACCGTTGATCAAATAACTAGCTTTGCTTAACCTATTAAGCACATACGAAAATTTATTTCGGTTTTAGAAAAGACCAAGATGTCATCCTCAAAGACCACTATGAAGTTGTTTAGGTACTCCCTGAACACCCTACTCATCAAATCAAAAAAGTATGCGGGGGCGTTCGTCAAACCAAATGGCATCACCAGCCACTCATAGAAACCATCCGGAGTCCTAAAGGCAGTCTTGTCTATACTACCCTCAGTCACTCCCAACTGATGAAACTCTGTGGCGAAGTCCCACTGTGAAACACTGAGGCGCCAACCAACCGATCAAAAAGATCATCAATCCTTGGTAATGGGTGTCTATTCTTCTTTGTGAGCTTGTTAAGCTCTCCATAGTCTGCACAATGTCTGAGGGACCCGTTCATCTTCGTGGCAAAAACTACTGGAGCACCCCACTCCGATATACTTCGTCTTATGAACCCCTTCTCAAGCAATTCCCCTACTTGCTTATGGAGTTCCCTCCTCCCAAGAGGAGCCATGTGGCGCACTGGTAAAGATACAGGTTTAGCATTATCCACCAGATATATTCGGAAGTCTATCTCCCGCTTCGGAGGTAAGCCCTTCACCTCCTCAAACACATCCGAGTATTCCCGGACCACTCTAACAGATTGCAAACTCTAGACCGAAGCGTCAAGCGTTGGCAAAACAGAATCTATGGGATTACAAGAGATCTCGAGAGTGTTACCCAAGCGGGTCATGAGCCTAACAACTCTCCTTTCGCAATTAAGAACGACACCATTACTGGATAACCAGTCCATGCCCAAAATCAACCCATAGCCCGTGAAGCCCAAACAAAAGCATGACCTCTAAACTCAACGCTAAGTATGGAAATCTTCAAACCCAAACATATCATGGACAAATAAGTGGAGCCCCCCAATTGAATTTGAAACAACCACGGGATCATCTACCAAACTGGTGTCTAGGTGCAGTGACCCAACTAATGACGAATGTGATGTGCCAAAGTCGAATAAAGTTCGAATAGGATGATCGAGAGAACCAAATTTCAACTTAGACGGTCCTACCCCCATCAGGTATACCCGTCGTGAGGGAATACATCTACCCTCCAGAAGATCCTGTGCTTCGTCCTTACCTCTTTGGACAAACCTAAGGTATCCTATTTCTCCAAAACAACTAGCCTTCCCCTTCACATTCTCCTTTCGTGGCCTTCTTACCACGATGAGGTTTCGTCCTTTATTTACCTAATAGCTATTTGAACCTTCCTCTCTCGTCCATCTTAGAGGTACCCGTAAGCCCTCCACCTCCTTGGACTAACTTCTTAGCCCGGCAAATGTCTTAGTCCCTTGAAGTGGATCTTACGTCCTTCATACGGAAGTCCTTATTTATCTTAAAAAGACTTCTATACGCGGAGGGGAAATTCAAAAAGAGAAAGAGGAAGAGATTCAAAACAGAGAATCCGAAGGATAAAGATATGGATACTTGGGGATTATGCTTTTCTTTCAAAAACTTTTCTCTTAAAAGACATGTTTTTGAAAATACTTCTTCCGAAAATGTTTTTAGAAAAAAAGTTTTCTAAAAAAAATTATCTGTTCTGGTAACCTGGCTCTGATACCACGTGTAACACCCCACACCCGCTAAGGTCACTCACAAAGGGAATGCCTTAGCTTCGGTGGAGTATTCAAGTGAATATAGAACTGAAAAATTACAACAAGACAGATATAAGTAATACTTGAAATTTAAAACATCATTTCATTGCTGCAGAAGGTAAACATGTTTGGTTACATCTCAAAAACCAACAAGAGTCAAGTACAAAATATCCATCTCGTTAAAACATAAGTACATAATCCCACTACATACTAATAGCCATAATAGAAAAGATAACCGAGCTTTTCTTCAAGAGTCCAAGCTCCAAAAGATAGATAAAGCAATCTGATCAAAGCCCACTAGTGCTAGGCCAACTCTGAGAACCTAAGGGTTGGGGAAAAAGATAAAAACAACGGGGTCAGACATAAGTCTGAGTGAGCCCTATAACCTTAACAATACAATCATTAAAGTAATTAGGGTATGATATAAACCTGGTACGGTACGACTGGGGATAAATGACTACACTAAGTAGCCAACTAGACTTAGGATAAACTAAGATAACGGTAAAGATGCGCCATCCACCCAAGGATAAATACTATTCTGCACCACACCAGATCTACCCACCCAAGGATAATTCCCACACTGCACCACACCAGATTTACCCACCCAAGGGTAACTCCTACTTAAAGGTTGATCCCACTAAGTGTACTTAGTAATTTTTAATAATAGTTTCGTGTACCCCTAGCTGACTACATATGTGCCGTCTGCCCCTATCTCCACTAGGTGTACCCACAACTTAGTAATTTTATTAGTAGTCTCGTGTACCCCTAGCTGACTACATAGGTGTCGTCTGCCCCTATCTCCACTAGGTGTACCCACTACTCCCATTCGATCGGCTCCCTAACGTAGATACCTGAGCTGGCCCCACAGTGGGGTGTATCACTCCCCAAAGTGGCAACCCGATAATCAATGGTGCACGGCTTATACCTACACGATGCAACAACGTCTTACCTACCAGCCCGGGTCCACACACGCATATGAAACCCGTTGGACTTGCGCTGCCACCGCTAACCCGTTTTGGCCTCTTATAGTCAAGCCCAGTACGCGTGTCCCGTCCTCGACATGGGTCGAGCCCAATAAGATACATATGGGTTACTGGTTGAAATGGGCCCCCACAAGCTACCACCTAAGCTTGTCATTTGTCTCTAGTGCATCCCACTTAACCCTTTTTAATAATCATGTCCACTTACATGTTTAAAGTTTGGTTAAGTCATCTAATCATATATCAATTGCCACTCAAGGCACCCACTAGATTTCCCCATGCCACCCAAGGCACTTACTTGATTTCCACATGCCACCCAAGGCACTTACTTAACCCTTTTTAATCATGTTTAATTACATGTTCCACTTTGGTTAAGTATTTTAATCTTATCTTCCATTGCCACCCAAGGCAACCACTAGATATTACCCATGCCACCCAAGGCACTTACTTAACCCTTTAATCATGTTTAATTACATGTTCCACTTTGGTTAAGTATTTTAATCTTATCTTCCATTGCCACCCAAGGCAACCACTAGATTTTCCCCATGCCACCCAAGGCACTTACTTAACCCTTTAATCTTGTTTAATTACATGTTCCACTTCGGTTAAGTATTCTACTCGTATTTTCTATTGCCACCCAAGGCAACCACTAGATTTTTCCACATGCCACCCAAGGCACCCACTTAACCCCTCATGTCCTCTACATGCTAATATGGTTAAGTGTTTCTTAATTGATTAAGAACGTAACTGTTGTAAAGACCTCTCACATTAGACTATCTCTTATGGCAGCTGGATTTGCCGGTCGGGTCCGGGCAGCCTTACACCATAACCGAGTCTAACCTCGTGTGTTTACACTTGTCACATATTAAGTTTGTGCCTAAGACCTCTCACATTGGGCCAATCATTTGTAGCCGTTGGATTTGTCGGTCGGTTCCGGGCAATCTTATGCTACAAAAGGGTCCAACCTCGTGTCTTAGTCGATTAATTACACCTAATTAATCACCCCTATATTTCGAATTAATTTTCCCTAATTAATTCCAATTTTAACGATGTACATAATTGACTCAATTATGTCCATCCACTTTATGGTATGCATAATCATACCAACTTCACACCATTTCATTAACTTGTATATTAACCCCATCGTTCCCCACGTAATTCGCTAACTTGACATAAAAGGGAAGATTCATCACAAACACAATGGGTTCAACTTGCATAACATTAGCATCAACATGGGTTTAAAGGTGTCAACATGCATATAGCATCAACCCAACTAGCATAAATAATCAACCCAAACTTGCATGAATCACATATGTCATAAAGAGGTTAACTTGCTTAAGTTATTTATGTCATACAAAGGGGTAAACTTGCATATGTACGTATTACATACAAAGGGGTTAACTTGCATATGTATGCATATCATAATAAGGTGTAAACTTGCACATGTTACTTGCATATCATCAAACACCAAACTTGCATAACATGTCATATATGAACTTGCATATAATCATACACCAAACTTGCATAACATATCATATATGAACTTGCATATAATTGTACGCCAAACTTGCATAACATATCATATATGAACTTGCATATAATCATACACCAAACTTGCATAACATATCGTATATGAACTTGCATATAATCATGGTGTCATAATGGATCAATGTTTATCATAGCAATTTGCATAACTAGCATCATGAACACATAGCCTAACACTTGCATAACTTGCATAACATCATGATCATGTAGCATATAACTTGCATAACTTGCATAACATCATGAACATGTAGCATATGACTTGCATAACTTGCATAACATCATGATCACACAGCATTTGACTTGCATAACTTGCATAACATCATGATCATGTAGCATATAACTTGCATAACTTGCATAACATCATGAACGTGTAGCATATGACTTGCATAACTTGCATAACATCATGATCACATAGCACTTGACTTGCATAACTTGCATAACATCATGAACACATAACACATAACTTGCATAACTTGCATAACTTCACAAACACATAGCATATGATAACATAATCTTGCATTGATCCACATTCATAGCCATAACCTCATTATATCCTATCATAATCATTTCAACAATTGGTCATTAAGGCTATAGAAAACTCACAACTTGTTGATTAGCACTTCAATGAAGAAGATTAAGTTGCTAGAGTTGATGAGAAGTTGATTTGAGAAGCTTTCCTCCTCTTTAATTTGTTGGTGGCTCGTCCTAGTTGCATTTTGACGGCATAACGACGTTGTCTCCAATTTTAGCATCAATTAGGGTAGTCTTAGGGTGTATTTATAGAATTAGGATGTAGTTTAGGCCCTTAGATTAACCCTAGAGTAGGTTAGAGCCGTCAGATCTCGTCACAAGCCACCAGACACAGCCCAAAAGCCAAACTGATGCACCCAGGTCACCTGGGCTCGACCAGGGAGGTCGACCCCCAGGTCGACCCTAGGGTCAACTCCCCAGTCGACCCGGTAGGCAGGTCGACTCCCCAGTCGACCCCCAGGTCGACCCCCTGGGTCTGGCGGGAATTTTCCCGCTACTTCTGAAATTTGAAATTTCTGTTTTTAAATCTGTTTTTAAATTTTCTGAAACTTCTTCGGGCCATATCTGGGTCATACGGACTCCGATTTTTGAAAACTCGGACTCTACTTCGCGTATTTTTCCGAAACGAACGCAATGGCATAGCCCGTTTCCCCTGGTTCAGATTTTAAAATTTAATTCTGCCCTGTTTTATATTATAGCAAGTTATTCAACTTACGGGGTGTTACAGGTTTAATCGAGATGGATGGCTTCGAAAGAATGGAAAGTTAGTTGTACCCAACGTGAATGGTTTGAGAGATGAAGTGCTAAGAGAATGTCATCACTCAAAACTAACTATACACCCCAATGGTAACAAGATGTATCGAGACATGAAGCAGACCTACTACTGGGAAGGGATGAAAAGAGACGTTGGGAAGTTTATATCCAAATACATGAATTGCCCGCTAGTTAAAGCTGAGAAAAAGAAGCCTAGAGGTTTGTTCCAACCATTAGAAATTCCAGAATGGAAATGGGAACAAGTCTCAATGGATTTCATTGATGGTTTACCAAGAACTAGATCGGGCCATGATAGCATTTGGGTGATTGTGGACCAATTGACTAAGAGTGCAAGGTTTATACCCGTCATGTCGAACAGAACAGCAGCTAATTTAGCAAAATTGTATATGAAATGGGTAGTGAGATTTCATGGAGTACCTAAAAGCATTGTGAGTGACCGAGACCCGTTATTTACTAGCGGATTTTGGAAGATCTTACAAGAGGCGTTAGGATCAAAATTACATCTTAGTACCTCATATCGTCCTCAAACCGATGGTCAGACAGAGAGGGTGAATCGAGTATTAGGGGATCTCTTGAGAGCTTGCATATTGGATTATGGCAGATCATGGGATGACCATTTACATTAAGTAGAGTTTGCATATAATAATAGTTATCAATCCAGTATTGATATGGCTCTATTTGAAGCTTTGTACAGAAGACCGTGCAACTCACCATCATGTTGGTTAGAAACTGGTGAGAAATTTATGTTTGGGCTAGATGTGATAAGAGAAACCTCATACAGGATCAAGATTACCCAACAGCGAATGAAGGCTGCCCAAGATAGGCAGAAGAGTTATGCTGATAAGAGGAGAAGATAATTAAATTCTCCGTTGGCGACTTGGTGTTTGTCAAGGTTTCTCCGCTAAAGAGCATAATTCGATTTGGTAGGAGAGGAAATTTAACACCAAGATTTGTTGGTCCATTCCCAGTTCTTGAGCAAATGGGGAATTTAGCATATAAAGTTGAATTACCAGAGAAGATGGCAGGAGTTCATAACGTATTTCATGTTTCACAGTTAAGAAAATTCATGCACGACCCTGATGTGACTATTTCACTGATCAGTTGGATGATGTCGAAGTAGAACCCGAGGCGGTTGGGAACCGCAAGCCGATTCGTATTATCGAGCGCGATACGAAGCAACTTCGAAGGAAAGCGGTGGATCTAATCAAAGTTCAGTGGGGCGAGAATGAGAATGACTGTTCCTGGGAGACAGAGGAGAGCATTAGAAAGACGTATCCAGAACTCTTTTTCCTGGTAAGATTCTAATTGCGATTTAGTTTTCCACATGCTTGGATAGACTTGGTTGTTTGTTTTGTACGTTTAATTGTTGTGAATGGTTGATAGGCATGTGGGATCCTTTGTTTGTTTCTTAGTTAATGAATTTTGGGGGCGAAATTTCTTAAGGGGGGTGAATGTAATGATCCGCATTCTACGCATCGAAGGATCGTAGAGTATTTATTTCTTTCTCATACGAAGTCATATGGTCATGTAACATTGGGGAACGACTATTGGGGTCATTCCTCATGTTCATGGATTTTGTCGATTTTTAAATCACCGTTTTGACCCTAGCTGATCTTGTATCGGCCATAACTTTTGATTGGGAAGGAGTTTTAACCTAAATCCTCTTCCATTAGATCCGAATGATGGTCTACCTTTCCGTAGAGTGGTCATACTAGTAAACAGACTTACCGTTTGGGAGATATGGCTAAACAAGGTTTAGAATGTTAAAAACAGATTAACCGAGCTTAATTGGGTAATTAACAGCTAGGCCCAGAGGGGGATTTCAGGATTTGGGGTATTTAAAGGCTGTTAGGGTTAGGGAGTTCGATTTTTACTCATTTTCCAGTCGTCACATACATCATAGAAACCCTAACCATGGCCTCCAACATCTAGAATCTCCTCTAATGACTTTCTAAACAAGTATTAGCCTAATCTTCACCAAATTAAGGAGAAATAGCACCAAAGCAAGGTTAGAGCTGCTGTTAGACATCAGTATTCGCCCAAATCAGTGGAGTTTCAGTTCTAAAAGTTTTATTTGTGGCCAAGGTGAGTGATTATCATGGTTTTTACACTAATTACATTTAATTAGGGTGATTAGTGTTAATTAACGAAATTACGCATGTTAAAAATCTGGAAAAATATTTATAAATTTTAAAATATTGTTTTAGGCCTCTATTAGAAAATTTGGTTATTTTGGTTAAGTTTTGCTAATCATATCATTAGTTATGCTTAAACATGATTAAGGGAAATATGGGTTTTTGGGTATGTTTGATCCGTTTTGACACGTTAATTCATTGTTTTGGTGTTTATGGTTAGTTCTCTATGTTGCTATGACTGTATGGTATGCTTTGTGTTTGATTAGAAAAGCTAGATGGTCGAAAACGCTGTCGTATGGCGTAAAACAGTCGCTGGAAAAGTTGCAGGAAGTAGTGCAGGGTCTCGGATCGGATCGGGTTAGGGGCTCAGGTCGGACCGGGGAACTGAGTAGAGAATCGAACCGGATCGGAACCTAGTACAAGAATGAGGGCTTGGCAAAAAGTATGGCCTCTTGTATAAGGGTTGGAGTTGGTATTGGACCAAAGCTGGACATGGGATCGGATCGGATTAACTGGGGGAAAGAAAGGCCGAACCGAACAAAGGAAGAAGCACCGAGCCGAATAAAGATAGTGAGATAGCCTATCCCAAGTGACATGGAAGCACCGAACCGAACCGAGGATGGAGTGCCACAACCGAACCGACTTGGGGGGTGTTGACTGAACCGAACCAAATGGATGACCAGGAGCTGAAGCATGTCGAACCGAACCAAGAGAAAGCCACCAAACCGAACCGGATGTATGCTACTACTTCTACGCGATGACTCTTCTGAAGACCAACTCTAATTCGACTAACACCCGAGATGCAAAGGAAGTCCAAATGGAGGTTATTACTCAGGATCCAAATGGGATCAACGGGTTATCTTCATGAGTTGGGCTTTGCTGTGGGATGTGTGCTAAGGGGTTATCGACGTCTATAGCTTTGACTCGCCACGGAAAGACATATATTGGCTACGGATGAGTGCAGTGAAGTTGTTATGACTTCATGGGGCAGAGTGATCGTAGCAAGGCTATGAGCCAGTGCAGTGGAGCCATCATGACTCCATGGGACAGAGTGGACATAGAAAAGTATAAGTGGCTATGGATCAGTGCAATGGTGTCGTTACGACTCCATGGGGTAGAGTGATCGTAGCAAGGAATTGGGTGGTAAAAGTGGTAGATATCGTATACTTTACGCACTGAGTAAGAGATGTGAGGATGGTTGCTATGCTTGATTGTTGGACATCATTATGACATGCACACCCCACCCACGTACTCCTTACACTATATGTTAGCGGCACCTTAGAGTATTGTACGGTATTTTGTGCTAACTCTTTGGTTATAGGTCCAGGTTCAGGTATGGTTTAGTATACCTGTTATTATACTGTTTTACTGCTTATTGCTCATACCAGACTTTTGTCTGACCCAGAGTTTTATGTCTCTTCTTATTTCTATGGGTGCTCTTTAATGGGCAGACTAGAGAAAGGTTCGGTGGTATGCTCGAGTAGTTGTACCGGAGACGAGCAGGAAGCTCCCACGTATGATATATAATAGATATTCTCCCTGTGTCGCTGCTGGTCACTACTTTGGGCATCAGTAGTGTACCCTCCTTTTTTTCTTTAGAGACAGTTTTCAAAAGTTGTAATAAAGATGATGCGGAACATAAGCTGTATTTGGACTTTCCGCTGCTATGATATTTAATTATCAGATTATGCACTGTCTCGCCTGTTTTATGTCAAAGTATGTTATTATTATATTTTATTCCATGTGCTGTGAGACATTCTACAGGTTCCTTGTTAGTTCAAATCCCTTTCCTTTCCTTTCTTTGGCGTCCGTTCCGTGCTAGTCAGGTAATGTCACAGCGCACTTTCATTGGAAATGTCGACTGGTAAGGGGCGGGCCGTCACAGTACGACTAGCGGAGATAGGAGCACGCGGCACCTATGAGGATAGCTAGGAGTACAACTACAATATTATGAATAAACGTTGTAATTAGAATGGGGAGGGTAGTAGGTACAACTAGTGGAGATAGGAGCAGGCGGCACCTATGAAGACAGCTAGGTGTACATGAAACTACCATTAGTATTATTTTGTTCAGTTGGCAGGATCAACTTTTAGGGTGACTATTATTGGTGCAGTATAGTAATTATCCTATAGTGATTAGGAACACAATTAACGTTATCTTATTCCTCATGTTTTCTTTGTCATGCCCATTTGTTTCATAGTCATTCCTTATTTACCAGTTTATGCCTTATGCTAATTACTTTAGTAATTATATTGTTAAAGTTATTGGACTCGCCAGACTTTATGTCTGACCCCCTTTGTTTTCGTCTCTTTTCTTCCTCCCCCCCCCCCCCCCCCCAGGTTCTCAAGGTGGGACCAGTGCTAGTGGAGCCTGATTTGGATCTCTTTCTTCCCCTTTTGGAAGTGCTTGGATTGCTGAAAGTAAAGTTCAGCTTATCTCTTTAATGGCTACTTATGTTGGGGTTATGCTTTTTACTTTATGTGCTCAGAAATTTTTTGTCAAGACGGATATTAAGTGTACTTGGTTTTATTGTTGGTTTTTGATTTTGTTGTAACAAATCTATTTCTCCGCTACAATAAAAGTTGTGTTAAAATTTTCAAGTACCAATATATGTATCTGTCTTGTTATACTCCATTCTATACACCAATAATACTCCATGAAAATTAATGCATTCCCTTTGTGAGTGACATTAATGGACGTGGGGTGTTACATTAAGCATCATGACCCTTCCAAACAAAAGACTGCATTGACTACAAATGGCTGTCGAAATAAATGTGTTTATTGCTGGGAAGCCTACCTTTTATGACTAAACTATATGAGCTTGAAACATGAATACCAATATATATAAATTTATATAAGCTTGAATATAGTATTTTTGTTAAATATACAAGATTTGTCAAAGCTTATAGTGTTAAATATTATACGAGTTTACATAAATATACAACTATAAACTTCAATAATTTATATTTGTGTTCAAATATACATCTCGCATGAAGGTATTTAACTGAACAATACTCAGATACAAACAAATATAAAACTGTGCTTTGTGACAAGATCAGATCGGGTGGTTGTCAGGGGACAATGATGACCTGGGGAGGTGGCGTGATGTGTCGGGGGAGGTGTGGCGGCTTCCTGATGAATTGGGTATGCGTGCACGTGCACGGTGGAGTGTGTACATAAGCGTGCACAGTGGTGATAGCCTGAAGTGTTTTGAGCTTCATGAGGATATTATTGTTGAACATGTTAATCAGTCTTAAATTAGGAGTATGTAGTGTGGGTTTCGATCAGTAGAGAATTATACATTGGTTGGAGTATATATCTTTAGTGGTTCATAGACCCATGTGTATACTGAAAATAGAGACAGAAGGGGAGGGAACAAGTGTGCACTGGTTTAATGCAGGATGTTTGAATGTAGAGAGCATTTGAGAGTTAGCATCAGTCTTATAGGTTTGTAGGCTCACGGAGGTACGGATATTTGAAGCAATGGGGAGGAATACCGAAATGGTATGGTACTGTCATGCTCTATATGCCTTTGTATTTACCTGCACTTCATGGAGATAAACAATGAATCTAAGGTTATCCTTGTTGAAGTAGCTTCAATGGTTACGGAAGGACTTATAGAAGCGGTTTTACTTAGAAATTGATGAAACCAACAAGCATGGTTCCAAAAAAAAGATAAAAAAAAAAGAAATACAACAGTAGAAAATACGAAACAAAAAGGACTGGGCACGAGGAATAGACATTGGCCGAATGAAAAGGGTTGAAGTAAAAAGGAAAACTGAACGGAAAAGGAGGAACCAAAGTCGAAAGAAACACAACAAAAAGAAACAGGAAACAGTAAACAAGTGGGGAAAATGGGCGTGTAGGTTTTGATTTTTGCCTTGTAAATTCAGAACTGTTGATTAGTTTGGATATTAGAATATGGGTGTTAAACTATTAAGGGAGTAAAGCAGTTAGTAGTGGAGAATCTCAAGTGAAGTTAGAGTAAATTATGGTGACGAAGTATGTTATATAGTTTCGGCAATAACTATACAGGAGCAAAAGTCGGTACCTAGGTTCAAGGTTAAACTGTATAAACACGTGAAGGGAATGGTCATCAACAAACAATTAGAGTAACATGCTAATGTAAACTGATTATAAAAATTTGAAGCTTTAAAGTATAATTCAATTATTAAAAACATATATACACATAAATGGACTGTTAATTTAAAATAGAAATTGTTATATGAAAACTAGGATTTATATTATGTATATCTTAGCGCATCTATTTTTTTAACTTAGATCAAAAGTGCATTGTGGAATAGTAGCGGTCCATGTTGTATGCTAGAATCGATTGATGATAGCGGAAAGTCACTCGATGTAATCATCAAGTTTAACTACTCAATTTAAAAATGAATTGATGTATAAAAAGTGATTTTTATACTAGATATCGTTAAAATATAATTGAACGTAAAATTTGTTGTAAACTGTATTAACGCGTAAGCAATGATCAGTAAATTCAGTAAATACTGATTTAAATGTTCAACCAATCGATTAATTTATTTAGTCATTATAATTATGTGAATCAAAATTTATATATTTTTATCTGACATCTGATAGTGGAATTAAAATACCATTCCACTATGTATTGACTGGATTGTTTGAACACCCTGTTAGCAGAAATAAACACCGTTCTGCTATCAATTTGTTTGATATATATTTTATTAGTAAACATATGTGTTGAAATGTGATATTATCAATAGAAAATATTACATTGTATTACGTGTGTGTTTTTGCATATTAGATTTAACAAGTCGAATGTTATCTAAACTGAGATAGGCCATGGGAACTACTAAGTTGTAAGGCAATTCAGAAATAAATCCAAAGTTAATGTTAAATAATGATGTAGAAACTAGAATGTGGCCCGTGCTTCGCACATGGTCGGTTATGAAATTGGAAGCATGTTGAATTCTAGTAGTAGAATTAACTTAGTAGTATTTTGATTTAGCCGGTCGTATAAGTTTGCATTTGTGCATTAGTCCACCTGAACTATGCAGAATAATACCCACCTTCGCAAAAATACGATCCATGTTTTAAGTGGGAAAACATTTTGTAAATGTGTTAAGTTTATAAAAATGGAAACAATATTTAGTTCACGTTAAATCCAAAGTTAATGTTTGAATAAATATTATTATATGACTTAGCAGACCCAATGGTGTTAAATCTGTTTATTTTATTTTGTATTTGATAGTTAAATCACCGGCTATCAAATTTGGACCTTTTCATTATCGTTCTCGAAGAGACCAGAATCTAAATTCCACTTCGATTCGATATATACGTTTCAAGTCAGAGATTTTGAAGACCATTGAAGACGGAGGTTATGCAAGGGCTATTTTGTAAATCCTTGGTAGAAAATGCCTAAGATGGATTTACAGGATAGTGCCTTCGGTTTGTCCAGTCCTAGAACAACTTTTACGGACGAATGTATGACAGAGTATGCCTAACCGATCATGTACGTTTATCTCTTCAAACGTATTTAAGTTGGTGGCAGAGGAATTCGTTTCTCTTGCATTATACCCATAATATATTTTTGGGGAAGTCAATTAGTGGTTGGCGGTATTGACGATGTGACATTCAAAGTAATGATTTGTCAAAGGTAAGTTCAGCCTAAAGCCTCACAACTGGAAAATGACAAAAATCGAGCAGGCAGCATGGCTATGTGGGTCACTCACATTAGAGTATATTGTCAACATCTAGAGAATATTCGTTTTGTTACTTCTTTTCATTTCTGTATGCCCCGGGAAACGGTAGTTGCACAGCCGTCAGGTGACAACATATTCGATACACTCAAGAGAAATGAGTGGTCGGTCATGTGTGCGCCGGGTTGCAAGATGTTCTTGTTGAACCCAGTGTATTCCCCTCTAGAGATACACTATCGAAAGGTGGTTCCATACCTCGTCATAGTGGGAAATTCATTATCCAATAAGTGCCTGTGGTTTTGATTGTATACTATATATGTAGAGCGTGAGATGCAAGTCTTTTGGTAGATTGATATCTATTTGTATTTAGACATTATTATAATATCAAAAGAATATTGTTTTCAAAATGTTTTGGGTTATCGTAAGGTAAAAACCATCCATGATTATGTGTGGATCGATCTTACGATTATCTTTTCTTTCAAAATGTTTTTGAAAGTTAAACAAGATGTTTTGTATTCTCATAAGGGAAAAACCCGTTCCGTTTTTACAGCGTGGTCGAGATATCCCTTATCAGAATCAGTTTGCTTTAAAATTGTTTACTCATACCAGTCCCATGACTGACCCAGAGTTTATTTTTCTATATTTCGCCTAAACTCTTGGGTGCCAAATTTGTACGAGCAGTCAAGTAGTTCAGTATTTTACATATTTATTTAGAGGAGCTTGAAGCATGAGGCTTCAACATTAGATATTTAGAGTTTATTTCCGTTGTATTGTATATGTGATGTACTCTTATGATATAAGTAAGTTCAAATCCAGTTTGTAATTCAAAGATGATTTTATGTATTATATTTTGTTCCGCTGTGATTATGAGAATCCATTGTATTGTTTAGTTCGATCTTCTATCTATTTTCTTCTATTCTAAATTTTCTTTCTTTCTATTTCTTATCCTCTAACTTCTTTCTATTAATGATTCGTATTTTCGAGCAATTTGGATTGGACGTGAGTTGTATTTAGTCGATTCAAATGGTACTGATTTTTTGGTCGTTACACACATTCTTTGAAATATGAGTGTCGTATATTCAAACAATGCTTCTTGTGCAGATGAGTGATGAATAGTTTATGAGTTGAACTCAAGCAATGTCACATACAATAAGATAAACATCAACATTGGCAATTCATATAATTTCAGTTACAAAATAAATAACTATACAAATATTTTAGTGAGAGAATTCTCACATTTGTTTCCACTCTTCCATTCTTTATTTGAAGATTGTAATTTTTAACTGAATTGAATGCGCGTTTAATTTAGCTGAAAATCCAATTTGCTCCGTTTCTGTTCTGGTCTTTTCCATGTTGTAGTGTTTACTTCCACAATCATAACGCAACTAAAATCACTGGATTTCGGCCTCGTATGAGAAAGATGTGATTTTTTTATGTTAATGACATTTTTAAATTAAGTAATACAGTAATTAATTAAAATAATATCATCACCATTCTCTGTTAAACCCTCCAGGCCACTATCGAACGTTGCTCAAAACTTAGTATAGGAATTTGCGCAGAATCCGTGAAGCTTGGCATCGATAAAATGGTACCACGTTGTAGAGCTCCGAGAGCCGCACCTACCCCTGCCACGTCAGTGAACTCGGCGGCTTCTTGGTGGCATAATTTCCAGTCGAACGACGCAACTTTAAGCGATCGATTCGAGAAAACTACCCAACTCCAGATGGCCACACCCACGTGGATTTGAAGAGCGTGGAGAGTACTACAATATTGCTTTATGAATTTTTGGAATTAATTGCATGGATTGAGATATCTTGAGGACAGAAGTTGGGAGCACGTATTGTGTTCGATCGTAACTAGTGGCGGTGCGATTTTTATGAAAATGAATTAGGTTTATAGAAAATCCTATTGGCCGATATTTATATTAAATCTATTTTAATTTCCAAAAATAGTGATTTTACATCCGAGTTCCAAACAAATCCCAACGAGTGTTGCCACGAGCTAAATACCCCTATTCCGGACACAATGGAATAAGTTTCGTAAGCCAATTTGATTGATTTAGTCAGATTTCGTCAAGATTAAAATATAACGTTCAATATTGAATTTGAACATACATTTTAATTTACCGGGGCCACATGCTGACTCCAAAAGTTACAAAATAATAAATATAGCTATATTTTGACAATACGGTCCTAACAAAACTAATTTCGTTGAATGGAGACCGTTTGAAAAATGGCCTTTTCCAATCGATTAAATTTAAACTAAAATTACCAGACGCGTTTAAATTTACCACGCTCACATATTAATTCCAAAAATTATGAAATTTGAAACCTAACAATAATTTGACATTCTGGATTCAATAAATGTGGTTTCATCGAAAACGAAGGTCGTTTGCAAAATGACTATTTTTAAGGGCTATATATTACACAAAATATAAATTAATTCTATAGCGACTATTCTAAATTTTAATTTAGCCATAACTTACAATTTACAAAGTGAAATCTCAGTTTCTTACATTTGTTAGAAAATTACAGTTCAAAATATTTTAGTATTTCTTGTTTCACTAAAATCCGATATATTTTGAATCCTATACATTCAATTGAAATTTAAAATCGAATTTTCTAACTACCGCGCCATTTCATGCTCGTTTTATAATTAAAAAAATGTATACATTATAACTTCGATTTAAATAAATTTTTAGTCGTTATTATTTAAAATAAATCATTTTAAACATTCAAAACCCATTAAAATAGCTAAAGTAAAGAATTTAAATTGGTTCAGAAATTCAGGGTTGTTACATTCATACATGCATATATATATATATATATATATATATGTAAATTGTTTACACACTGTGTCATACAAAAATGTACATCAACATGATACAATTTTACAAATATATATCCTTAACTAACATCTGCAAAACAGTTTTGCATTGTAACTGTGCATCAATATTGAAATGACCCAAACTTCCGATCCCTAAGGAGACGGAGGAGCCCGGATTGCTTTGAGAACATGACGCATCAGAACACAAACAAAAGAACATTTCATTGCTATTACAACAATTTACATCAGAGTACAAGAATATCAGAGAATAAATAAATTATATACAACGGAAAAATAAATATTAGAGATTTACAAATTACAAAGCAACGGAAAATATAATACATGAATATAATGTACAGTGGAAGACATCAACTATAACAACTGAATGAAATACACAGATACAAAGCTTTCTGAATATAGCTCCAGCTGTAAAACATGATCCTGTTAAAAGAAAAATCCACAAAACCAAAACTAATACCTACCCATGTGGAAAATGTGGGCACCCAAAGTTTAGGTAGAAACAATAAACTCCGAGTCAGTCATGGGACCACGCCGTATAACATGAAACGGGTTTACACACATAAATACTAGTTTAAAACGTTAAATAACGCAATGCATTCTGAAAAATGAAGCTATTATAAGGCTCAGGTCCCATCACACAATGCAACGCAAGCCGGAGGATAGAGTTTTCCCTTATAGTAGCCAAACATGCTTGGTACGTTTAAAACAAATCATGAAGCGACCCGAACTTCCCCGGTCTCCGAAGAGATGAGAAAGAACGAATTACTGTGAGGACAAGACAAATCAGAACGCAGACGGAAGAACATTTCATTATTATTACAACAATTCCATGAGATACAAGAATATACAGAGTATAAATGAATAAATTACATTCGATAAATATCAGAGATTACAATAAATTACATAGCAGCAAGAAATAATACAAATCACAACTAAAGGTGATATACGGATATAGAGCTTTCCGGATATCATTCCAGTGGTAAACCAGGATACTGTGAATATAAATCTGCAAAACCAAAACTACTAGCTGCCCGTGTCGAAAATAGGGGCACCCAGAGTTTAGGTTAAAACAATAAACTCCAGGTCAGTCACGTGACTGGTGTGAGAACTAAAACAGTTATTTAAAACTTTACTTTATAAGAGAGTAATTTAAGGGACCACGCCGTATGACACGGAATGGGTTTCCTCCCAAGAATACCAGTGCATAGAAAAGACAACGCAATGCTTTTTCGAAAAATGAAGCTATTATAAGACCCAGGTCCCATCACACAATGCAACGTAAGACGGAGGATAGGGTTTTCCCTTATAACAGCCAAACATGCTTGATACGTTTAAAACGAATCATTTGATACTATAATAAGTGTATAGTGTCAAAACAATTTCAATCATAAATATAAATCATAGACGGCATGGGTACCATATATCATGTCGCCATACTAGTTCTACAATTAAAACCGCAATACACGTATTGGAAATTGGATTTCCGTCATCAGTCGAGGCATGGGGCAAGCTCCTCTCCGCTTTCGAGACACTCTAGCAAATGTCTCAGGACTACACACTCTAGGCAATCCTGGATGCTTCAGGGCCGGTCCTCACTTACGTTAGAGGATTATTTAATCCTGAACACACGTTTCCCGGTCCCTACAAACCTAAAATCGAGGCGCCTCATCCAACAACCACATAGGTGAAAAGTGTATAAATGTCAGGGCTGGTAAGTCACTAACACCACCAAAGCTAGAAAGAAACTTCGTGCTCTCCCTGCAGTCTGTATCCCGTTTTTAACTCATACCGAGGTGTGAGGCTCGCGAATTCACGTTATACACAAAGCTATGCCACAAAGGCCGTGCTTTGATCATCAACCACCAGACTTTGCTTTTCAACAGAAGCCTTGATCCATGCAACTCAGCAAGCCACACAGGCAATTCATGCCATGCGATTGATATCTATCGACATATAACCTCTAAGCTCGTACGTCTCAGAGAGGGGCGTTAAGCAAGAGAATAAATTCTCCGCTGCCAAAAAGATATATATTTAACAAAAATAATTCAACACAGAATAAAATCCAATGTCAGACACACAATCCATTTACAAGTTCGTTCTGGGTCTGAACGAAACCGGAGGCACTTTCCTCGCATATCCATCCATCTCCAAGTACGTCTGGACGACCACCAACTATTTCCATCCTCTTGGGTGTACTGCCCAATTAGGATCATCAGTAATCATCCAAACGATGTGAAGACTTCCGGTCTTCGACCACCGTCTTCATCTTTGACTTGTCGTCGAATCGGTTATTCAGAATGGGTATAAACCCGGCCTTTCCGAACAACCCGCGTATATTAAAAACAAATGTTACACAAACACAACATACGCCTCATTCCAATTCATTAGGCACTAACCGTAAATTAGCAAGAGAACATTTTCCCAAATGTTAACCCCGAAGGCCGAAAGCAACATCAGATCAATACCCAGGAAACCATTCTTCTTAGCTAACATACAGCTAGTTTCTAAATATCAATTCTTAGGGAGAGGTTCCCATTAATTTTATCCAAGATAAAATCTTTAAAATTTATTCTTTAATCTGCCTTTGGATGTCATTTCAAACCAAATTATGGTTTTCCAAACTAGCCGAGATTAGCGAATCACATCGGAGTAATTAGTTATTTTATTTCCCAATCCCAACCTATTTATCCCATGAAGAAAAACTGGTAATACTCCATATCTAACACCACGGTGTTATCGGTAAAATTAATTACCATTTCACGTTCAAATCTAATTAAAGATTTAACTATCACTTTGGAGCAAAACTGGTGATACTCCATTCTTGCTCATTTTATAAAGTTGATAATTTAAATTATCAATCCACATTTCAATTTAATTGAAGATTCATTAAAACTCCTTTTACTGGGTTAAAGAACTAGTGTCATTTAAAACGTAGTTCACGATAAACCCAAATCACATTCTATTTATTATCGGGTTAAAGAACTAGTGTTATTTAAAACACAGTTCACGATAAACCCATGAATCAATTCTGTTTAAACCCATTTCAAATCCAATTTATTTATTTAAAAATAAATGGGTTTTAATTTCAGTTCAAAACTAGTTCATTTCGATAAAAATCTATTTTTATCTTTTCAAATATGGAGTTTTTCATCCCAAATTTTCCCATATCATTTCTTATGATTTTACACAAATTATTACTATTTTTAATAATTTTATCAAGGCCCGTATAGTCGATTTCCATCAATGGCCATCGAACTGCACTTACAACGACCTTTTTCAAATTTGATTTGGAAGTATCTCCAAATCCAACCGTTAGATTTCAAATTTCTAATATTAGTTAGAAATCTCTTTTCGATACGAACCCAACGGTTCCGGTTTTAGGAGAATTCGACGGTCGGATCTCCCATAATGTCCGTATGAAATAAATGGTCGAAATTCACGAACTGCCGCGGCGCGACACGTTCTATTCAGGCCATTATCACTAATAAACAAGTGCGAACCCGTGCTTCGCATACGGGTTAGAGATATATTTTTGTAATAGTCCTTCATTTTTTGTAATCAAATCCATTACTGCATTTGACAGTGCATCTAATGCAAATAATACATCTGACAGGATGCAACTAAATCTGTTTATTAGTGATTATATGGTATAAAATTTGCAACATGTAAGAAAAAAGAAAAAATAGCATCGTCAATAGATCCCTTAAGATAACTAATGCACAATTTGTTTTAAGAATAATACACGACGAATTGACATTAGTATAAATAAAGCTAAACAACAACAATGCATATAAGTCACCAAAAATGCTTTTTGAACTTCAAACCTTAGGAATCAAACATCTTAATGCAAACTCATGCTTGAATCAATCATTCGAACTCGTCAGACTAATAAATTAATAAGGTAAATGATTAACTCCTACTAATATTGATGAAATTTCAGTTAAATGGTTCTGAGATGGAAAATTGATGATCCACTATCGTCAAGGTTATTTATGATTTTTTTTGGAATACATGTACTATTTAATGATATTATAACACCTTAATCCACCTTTTAAATCATATACGAAGTTCATTTTTTAAAACTAAGCCATAAAAAGTATCAAAATCCACAAATGCACGCACATATACATGCATATGTACACATAATATATATATATATATATATATATATATATATATATATATTGGGAATCAAATGTGGCATTATTTTCCTAAAATACTAATTTGCAATTTTCTCAAAAATAACCACAATTACTTTTGGTGTCCTTTCAGTATTTGAAATATTATCGTGTTATGATGTATAAATCGATTTGCAAACAACAAAAGGCCTAAAGAAATTTTAGAGTTTGTTAATGCACCAGTCATAAAAACAATGTATATAATTACCTGTAAAGAGTACGAACAATAGCAGATAATAAAATAATCATCAAAATGAAAATAGACAATAGTGGGACAACCAATAGGGAGACAATCGACTCAATTTAAGTAAAGAGATAACCAAATCTAGAAGCGATTGAAAATTTTAAAAACACGGATTTAGTTACCATAACTTCTTAAATAGAAATTAAATAACCAAAATAGTATGTGTTGTTATCGTTTACACATTTAATAATTACTTTTGATTAAAGCGCAAAATAATTGATGTCATTAAAATATTAAATAAACATATTTATATGTTAAATAACATTTCATTATATCAATAATTAACGAAGAAAACTTAATTCTATCCAATAAAAATACGTCAAGTTAATTTTGTAAAAAAATGGGTGTATTTGAAAAAAAAAATTAGGTGAAGTTGGTACTATAACTCTTTACATATGGGATATGAATGACATGAAAGAATGATCATGGCGCATATGTAAGAGATAATAATAAATATTCAATTGACTTTTATATGCACCATGTGCAAACACTAAATCCATAATTTTATAAAGAATATAGTACTTAAAATCCATGTAAACCATGACTTCTTAATACCAAATTAAATTTAGAAATGAATCCACAATGGGTTGATTCGGTAATAGCTGCTTAGTTGTTTCCTCTCATTAGCTTTCTCTTGCACTCTCTTAGCTACTTATTGACAAAATCAATCACTTGTTAATTTACTTACTTCAAAATTTTAATATATTAATATTTAATTTAAAATTCACGGAAAAATTGAGCTTATCAATTATAATTGAGCTATGAATTTGTAGATATCATAATCAAGGCAAATCTACAAACAAAAGTGAAATTACAGTTGTTTCTGTTCAGCAAAAGTTATATTACTGTGTTTTGCTTAGAGTTTGTTACTAATAGAAATAGAAACAGTATGGAATGTGCTATTATGTTATTTAAACACTAAAATTATTAAAAATGATTTACTATGCTCAAAGTTAGAGCCTTTGGAAAATGAACTATATCAATCATTCATTGAATTTATTACTATTTACCATAGAAAACCAGCATAATTTATATGTATATATTACAGAGACAAAATATCTTTCTCAGTTGGGATTGATAACATATATAAATTGTAAATATTTAAGAATAATAAATATCGCCAAGTGATATAAAGACTTAACTCTCCCAAAATCTAAAATATGTGAGTAATGAAATTTCAAATATTCAAACATTAGCATAATTAAAAGGCAATGTATATATAAAAGGAAATTACTCGTATTCAGAAATGATAAAACTAATGAAGAAGACGTATGTAAGATCCAACAAATAAACTTTGCTTATAATTCGTTCTTCATTAACCATTAACAGAAATAGAGATCCAAGCTTAAAAATATTAGACATTGAAACTTAGAAATAACAAAAAAAAACCTCACGATTTTAGCATAAAAATATATACATGTAAATCATTTTATTTTAAATGTGTAAACCATAAAAAAAAAATTAAGGCACTAAGTGCATGTCGTAACACTCATGTATATTTAGTCGTAATATTATTGGTGTCCTACTTTTTTGGTATCAATATTAACAAATCTAAATATCTCTTAAAAATAGGATCTAACAATCGAACTCCTTTATAATTTCAAAATATCCATCCACCCTTAGAAATAAAATCCGATTGTTAAATTAACTTACAAATAAATAATATCTCCACATGCTTAAAATTATGATCTAACAAATAAACATCATTTGTAAAATTCGTTGCTTATTAACTAATAGTATAAATAGAATTTTTTTTTTAAAAAAAAAAAGATGTTGCAAGTTAGAAGTAAAATCTTAAATTAAATACACATGATTTCAACATAAAAAAACATGATTAAATATTTATGCAAACTAATTTCCCTTTAATATTTCAATCATTTAATTTATTGAAAAACAATTCATGCACGAAGCATATTCCATCATCACAGTGAAGCCCGTAATGTTCGTCTCTAATAAAATCATACATATTTTTAAAACTTCTTTAATAGTTGTTCAAATTATATAATCTTTAAATTTTCCTCCACCAATACTTTTGTGCTTATGAATACCCATCGTCTTATGTTCTGCCTCTGATTGGTTGTTGTAATAACTGGTAACAATGACATTAATTATCTTCCAAGTTCGAATTATTTGTTGAGAAAGCAACTAAAAAGATATCAACAATGGCATGGCTGAGTAAAAGTCGTTGCATCTTTAGCATTAAGTTGGATAAGATAAAATAATACATGCTGAATACAGTATTTGATTCTCAGTTTCGCATCTATTCAATTTACATCAATGCATTAAAATAAATATTCGGTAACATCCAAATCGAACCTATTTTCATTGCCAGATGTTTCTAAACAAACAAAAACAACATAAATCAACCAAAAATAACTATTAAAAAAACATTCGATCCATGTAGCATAAGATCCTTATTGTAATTTGGGAACTCAAAATATTGTCCAAATGATTATTATTTTTTCCCAGCCAATTTCAGAAAATTAACATTTAAGAGGATTTCACAAATTGGGAACTCTTAAGCGATGTTTTACAATGTTCAGATTTCTTAAAAATAGAATGGTTTTGTGATTCACTTGATAAAAATAACTATTGCGCTTGCTACAAACCATTATTAGACTAAAAAAATGAAAAAAAAAGTATTGAAATATAGTGAATTCCTGGTTGAATTGGAATGAAACTCTGGTGTTCTATATTTTTAAGCATAATTGGCAGAACAAATCGAATCTTTTCTCATCGTTAAAATGGGAAATAACAAAACGAACTATTAAAGGACTTCCATTGGTCTGCTTTTTTTAAAAAAATGGGTACTTCATAAGCACAACATATGTATATTCTCTAACAATACGCATCATTAAAATCGTACAACCCTCTAGCATAAATGATTGTCCTATAAAAAACTACATATGATATCCATGTATTACCTTAAAACAAAGATACATAAGAGTGGCTGACTACAACAAAAGAGGACGGAGGGACGCAAAAATCATCCGTGTTACTGCTGGCTACTAAAACATAACAGGACAGAACTACGAAGATGCAATAAATGAACACATGGATCACTTGGTATTAGGCTACCAGTTGTTTGTGAAATCAGCCTCGAGCAGAGAAAGATATCAGAGAACTGTGTGAAGATTTGATCCAAGCGTGGGAAGAAAAAGTGCTGCAAACAATGACATAAATTAGTCAATACTTGAGGCTGCCATATCTAGGATGAAAGCTCAAAATAAGCGAGATGTATTCTAATTGGACAAAGTTAAACAGAAAAAAACATGCCAGCAAATAACAACTTATCATAAACCTAACTACAAAATGTAAGCCGTATCAAAAGGCATCTTCACGATAGTAAAGCCAAAATTGCCATTTTCAAATCTAATTGGTCTCATTCTTCAAAGTCATAATTTCCTCCCAAGTACTATACGGTTCAAATAATCAAGAGGGTCATAATACATGCAACTGCTTACTGAGACAATATTTTGACATTCATAGCTATCGATTAATCTCTCAAACTTCTAATATCCATCAATTGCATCATCCTACTCAAAACCGTGTTGAGTCTCCTCTCATGAAATACTAACATCAGTCCGCATTGATTTCATCACAACTTAATACTCAAGGAATCCGAAGTGGCTGCATTATGAAATTCCATTGGATCCAAATCAAGATAACACTTAGTCATGATGTTCAAGCCAAAAAAAACGTAGTATAGTAATATGTGGGCAAGTTCTTCCAAGGGTGATCTGCAAAATTATTTTTCCTTCACGGATGCATGTTGTTTTTTAAAGTGAAACCCGTCTAGATCAATCAAAATTTATTTAGATAACGGATGACTAATTGTCTTTATAAAAAATGATATGATTCTAAAGGCTAAAGCTTCACTTTAAGAAGAAAACTTTATCAAAAGCACAATGGTAGGTACGCTAACGGCTCATGATTCAATAGACCTATAATATTCTGGATAACATTTTAGTTAGCGTATAGGCAGATAAGACGATGCAAATTTCTAAGCCGTATGAAAGAAGTTCAATAGGCAAATAAATTTAGAATCATGTTTTTATTTTTTAATGGAACATAGGTATATTACAATGTAGAAGCAGTAAAAAGCTAAGAGATACATTAATTTCATATGAAATATTCTTTCAGTTGTGCATGCACAACATTTATATGGACATATAAATATAATTATGAATAAGTTTAAGAACTAATATTTCTCGAAGTTACTAAATTTGGTCATAACATTTTGGTTGTTATTGAAAATCAATATGGTGCATTTCCACGTTGGCGTGATGATTTTTGTTTCTTACATGTATTGGTGATTCAACTTTTGAGTTCTTGCTTTCCAGGTTATGCTTTTAAAGTAAATTTAAGCCATTTTTAGATTAAAGCATGTATGAATAAGTGCGAACCCATGCTTCGCACACGGTCTCGTCAAAAAAGCTTACATAAGATAGCAGTATAATAATGATTAGTTGTATAATCAAACATGAGCGTTATTCTGATTGACATGCGACTATACAGGTAAAGAATAAACACAGTACTCCCATAAAATATATGACATTTTGAAAGGTTCAAATAAAGGTAGACTGGATCCAACTTTGTATAGTGTTGGCATGTACGATGATAAATAAATACAGTATGTATATGCTTTCCAAAAATAATTTTTTATATAGTAGAAAAATGGAAATTAATGCGATTTGTAATAACCCGAAAATCTGGGCCAGTTTAAAATTTTTGTTTTGGCAATTTTAATAAATTTTGATTATTTAAAATGAATTATTTTAAATAATATCGACGAGAAAATTTCTTTTGAATAAAATTCAATCGTATATAGTTATATAGATCGACAATAGAGTATGAATAATTATATATAATTATAAAAGGAATTGAAATGGCGCGGTAGTTCGATAATTCGATTTAGTACTTCAATTGAATGTACCAGGTGCAAAACAATCAGGATTTTGGCAAAACCAAAAATATTAGAATCTAGTTGAGAATATCTTTCCAACGAATCCGAAAAATCGAAATTTCATAGCGGGAATCAAAAGTTATGCCCAGTTGAAAATTCAGAATAGTCGCTATGTAAATTATACATGGCCCAAAAAGTCAAATTTTGTATACGGATGAATTTGGACTCGAAACCACTTCCATTGAGTTCAAAATGCCATTTAGAACTCCGAAAAGTATAGGCTTCGATATATTCCGATATCCGGAATAGTGGCTATGGGCTGGAGTTGTTCGGTAAACAAAACATAGCCCTTAAAAAGTGAAATTTTGCATACGAGCTCAGAATTCGATGAGATAAATTTTTATGGATTCATAATGACAAATTATTGTTATGTTCCAAAGGGCTCGTCGAACGGAGTCAGTATGTGGCCGTGCGAGCTAAAACAGTTCAAGGCAAAACGAGCAGTCATTTTACAAAGGAACATTATTGATACGACCTCGGAATTCGATTCTACTTTTTTTTATGGATTCGTATCGTCTAATAATGGTTAAATCCAAGAGGGCTTGATTTTTTGAGTTAGCATGTGAGCGTGCGAGAAGAAAAGGTGCGCCAAAATCGCATTTTTAGAGCTTATCTGAGCATTTTTGTGATTTTTAACGGACGGTCAAACGAACTCGGAATTCGACGATACTTGTTTCGTTGGACTCGTCTTCACGTCTACTATGTCGTATCCGAAATCCGCGGCGATTGGAGATCGTTAGTGTTCAGGCGATACGAGGGAAACTAGCATATAATCACTTTTACTTCCTTTTTCTCTTCATAATTTCACTTTCCTCTCTTCCTCCAAAAAACTCAAAAATGGCTCCTCCTCCACCACCACTGCAGCCCCTCCTCCACCGCCCACCACCAGCCTCCGGCGAGCCGCCGCACCCCCTCCTCCTCCTCCCCTCCTCCTCCTCTTCCTCCTCCTCTCTCCATTTGCAAACCCTAAGCCCCAAACCACCAACTACCACCACCGCAGCCACCACGGGCCCCACCACCGCCACCCACACCCTCCCTCACGTCCATCAGGTCGGCGCCCCCCTCCAGCCCCCTCAATTCCGGCCGTGGGCCCCGCTACACCCAAAAACTCATTTTCACCAAAATTACCCGTTTTGCAAATAAGTCTCTGACCGTATTTCGCGAATAACTCCCAAACAGTGCGTTTTTGGCCAAAGTTCCTCAAGAACAAAGTTGTAGAGCACGAAATCCTCTTCGATTTGGTATATGATAAGCCCTATTTTGCATTGTGGAGTTGTCGGGAAAACGCGTCCGAAGTCTGCTGTTCAAACACTGTCAAAATGCTGTCTTTTCGCAATTTCCGGCGAAATGGCACATTTTCGGCAAGAAGACCACTAGGAAAAAGTTGTTCAGAATGACGTGCTTGTGCTAGAAAAAAAAAGATGGTGTGAAGATTGAAGCTCGTTTGCAAATTCTAGGACCCAAACAGCGAATCCGGGCGTTAGAAAAAAAGTGAGCTTTCTCCGTTTTAAAGCTTCTACAGTTTTGACATATGTAATAAATAAAGATATGATTTTTATGTTATAGAGATGATAAAAATATGATTTTTACATTATAGAAGTATTAAAGATTTGATCTTTATTATGCAAAAGGAGCAAAGATGTGATTTTTATATAAGTGGCGATATAAAAATATAATCTTTATTATATGTACACCGTTGTAAAAATAGAATTTTTATCTATATAGTAGTAGTATAAAAATGTGATTTTTATATACATGGCAACAATATAAAAATGTGATTTTTATATATGTAGTGACTACGGGCGGTGAAAGTGACAAAAGACGAGAACGACGAGATTTCTACATAAGAAGAGTCAAGATGATTGGATAGCTATCGGTGAGAACTTCTCACTCTTCAATTCTCTTTTTCTAGTTATATATATATATATACTAGGATGCAGACAGTGTTTAGTAGCACCCGACACCCGTCATCCACAGACCATGGATGGCTTGTTTGTTAAATTGTTTGGTTGTGTAGTTGGTTAGATCATTTGGTTTGAATTGAATTGTTTGGTGAAATGAAATGGATTTAATTGATGTGTGAATGGCGTGGGCCTTCACTAGACCGGGGATAAGGCTAGGCCTCGTCCCGTTTCTAGTATCGTGCCGTTATGCCGCCGAAATTTCCCAAAATATGCTAGAAAAATAAAAATATCATTTTTATTGTGTAAATAAACTGAATAGAAATTCATGTGTTGAAATAGAATATTTTATCGTTAAAAATATAATTTTTAACGTGGAAGTGAATAAAATAAAATATTCATTTACAAACCGGACGGTTTGTTTATGTACACCTATTTGAAGGACATTGATTGGGACGATAAATTTTACACATCGCCCAACTGCACAAATAAAATCTGTGTTTGATTGTTTGAAACCCCACACGGGTGTTGGGATGAAATTTGATGTTCACTCATCCTGATTGATTAAATATGTCGATCGATTGATTGACAGGCTGTTATAAGCGTAAGATATCAATATTTGATGCTTATACAGTGTAGTGCACTTTGGTTGATGGTTGATTATTTTTCAATGCTATTATATACATGTGTTGTATGGAATCCATATAATTAACATTATATGGTGATTGATTGGGCCTCATTCCAATCGGGAAAATAAGGAATATTATAAAAAAAAATTCATGTGTTGAAAACAAAAATAGTCATGTGTTGACGATGGTCATGTGTTGAGTGAAATATTTTATACAATGAAATTTACATCTTTATCATATTTAAAATTAGAACTACTTTACGGTTGAAGTCTAATTAAAAATCAAACGATAGATACCATAGTTTTATAAAATATTTCACATAACAAAAATAGTGATGTGTTCACAGTACTCATGTGTTGAGATTAGTCAGGTGTTGGAAGAAATATAGATTCATGTGTTGAATAAAATAAATATTCATTTGTTGAATAGAATAACGAATTTATTGAAATATATAAAGCCGTGTTGATTAGAGTTGCGCTATTTTGACGTGAACGATATTTATATCGATTATATTCATTTTTATAATGAATATAGAAAAGAAGTGATTTCAAAATATAACATTTTGAAAATATTATCATTTATATAGTAATGATATAAAATATTCAGTTTTGATTAGAAATTGAAATAGTGTTGAAATGGTTTTGAAACGAAGTTAAAACGATTTATAAAATACGTTTTAAAAGGAAATCGACGAAATATATATAATACATATATATATATATATATTATATATATAATGGCCTGAATAGAACGCGCCGCGCCGCGGCAGTTCGTGAATTTCGACCATTGACTTCGAATCGACGTTACGGGAGATCCGACCGTCGGATTCTCCTAAAACCGGAACCGTTGGGTTCGTATCGAAAAGAGCTTTCCAATGAATATTAGAAATTTGAAATCTAACGGTTGGATTTGGAATTATGTCCAAATCAAATTTGAAAAAGGTCGTTGTAAGTGTAGTCCGATGGCCATTGGTGGAAATCGACTGTACGGGCTTTGATAAAATTATTAAAAATAATCAATATTCCCAATATGTGAATTGGACTGGAATTGAATCGAAATTATCTTCGGAATATTTCGATGATTGGATTTCGTGACGGTACAGATATTGTTATGGGAATTTGAAAGATTTATTTTATATCGTTATTTCCAATACAATATTTGTTGGTTTCAGAATTTGATATTGAATATAAGCCGGTATATTTTCTATTCAGAGCCTTGTACTTAATATCAAATGTGATTTGGGTTTGTCGTGAATGGTGTCTTCATTAACACTGTTCTTAAGCCCAATAGGGAAAAAGATTAAATCTTTCTATTTAGATTTAATGAAGTGTATCAATTAAATAATAGTTAATTGAAATTGAATTTGAATTGGTTTTTAGGTTTATCGTGAGCGGTGTTTTGAACAACACCTGTTCTTTAACCCAATTAACAATAGAATGTGATTTGGGTTTATCGTGAATCGTGTTTTAGATGACATTGGTTCTTTAACCCAGTTGAAGGCAAGATGTTGATTTTTGAAAAGATTAAAACTAAGTGGAGTTTTAATGAATCTTTAATTAGATTAAAAATGTGAATTGATAATTTAAATTATCAAATCTGAAAGGTGATCGAGAATGGAGTACCACCAGTTTTGCTCCAAAGCGATAGTTAAATCTTTAATTAGATTTGAACGTGAAATGGTAATTAGTTTTACCGATAACACCGTGGTGTTAGATGTGGAGTGTTGTCATTTTTCTCCATGGGATATATAGGTTGGGATTGGGAAATAAAACAAATAATTACTTCGGTGTGGTTCGCTAATCCCGACTAGTTTGAAATGATATCCAAAGGAAGATTATAGGATAAATTTATAAGAATTTATCTTGGATAAAATTAATGGGAACATTTCCCTAAGAATGTGATTTTGTGAATAAAAGAATATTCTGAATTGGAATGGGGCGTTCGTTGTGTTTGTGTAACATTTGATTATCATATTCGTGGGTTATTCAGGAAGGCCGGGTTATACACATTCTGGATAACCGATTCGACGAGATGTCGAAGATGAAGACGGTGGTTTAAGAGCGGAAGTCTTCACATCGTTTGGGTGATTACTGATGATCTTGATTGGGCTGTACACCCAAGATGAGGGAAACAGTTGGTGATCGTCCAGACGTACTTGGAGATGGATGGATATGCGAGGAAAGTGCCTCCGGTTTCGTTCAGACCCAGAACGAACTTGTAAATGGATTGTGTGTCTGACATTGGATTTTATTCTGTGTTGATTGATCTCTATTAAATATACATCTGTTTGGCGGCGGAGAATTTATTCTCTTGCTTAACGCCCTTCTCTAAGACGTACGAGCTCAGGGGTTGTATATCGATGGACATCAGTCGCATGGAGTGAATTGCCAGTGTGGCATGCGTAAGTGGCAATTGATCAAGGCTTCTGTTGAAAAGCAAAGTCTTGTGGTTGATGATCAAAGCACGGCCTGTGTGGCGTAGCTTTGTGTATAACGTGAATTCGCGAGCCTCACACCTCGGTATGAGTCAAAAACGGGAGATGGACCGCTGGGAGAGCACGACGTTTCTTTCTAGCTAGGGTGGTGTCAGTGACCTACCAGCCCTGACATTTATATACTTTTCACCTGTGTGGTTGTTGGATACGAGGCGCCTCAGATATAGGTCTGTAAGGACCGGGAAACGTGTGTTCAGGAATAACTAATACTCAAAAGTAAGAGAGGATTGGCCCAGCCGAATCCAAGGATCATAGTGGGGTCTTGGGACATTTGCTAGAGTGTCTCGAACGCGGAGAGGAGCTTGCCCCTTGCCTCGGCTCATGACGGAAATCCAATTTCCAATACGTGATATTGCGGTTTTAATTGTAGAACTAGTATGGCGACATGATATATGGTACCCATGCCGTCTATGATTGATATTTATGATTGAAAATGTTTTGACACTATACACTTATTATAGTATCAAATGATTTGTTTTAAACGTACCAAGCATGTTTGGCTATTATAAGGGAAAACCCTATCCTCCGGCTTGCGATGCATTGTGTGATGGGACCTGGGTCTTATAATAGCTTCATTTTTCGAAAGAGCATTGCGCTGTTTTGTTATATGCACTAGTATTCTTGGGAGGAAACCCGTTCCGTGTTATACGGCGTGGTCCCTTGAATTACTATCTTTAAGTAAAGTTTTTGAATAACTGTTTTAGTTCTCACACCAGTCACATGACTGACCTGGAGTTTATTGTTTTAACCTAAACTCTGGGTGCCCCTATTTTCCGCACGGGCAGCTAGTAGTTTTGGTTTTGCAGATTTATATTCACTGGATCCTGATTTACAGCTGGAACGATGCCCGGAAAGATCTGTATCCGTGTATCACTTTCAGTTGTGTTTTGTATTATTTTCCGCTGCTATGTAATTTATTGTAATCTCTGATATTTGTTGAATGTAATTTATTCATTTATACTCTGTATATTCTTGTATCTGATGGAATTGTTGTAATAACAATGAAATGTTCTTCCGTTTGCGTTCTATTTTGTCTTGTCCTCAATTCTATCCGTGCTTTCCTTCACGGGGAAGTTCGGGTCGTCTCAGTTTGGTATCAGAGCTTTGGTTTACAGAGCTCGAGAACAAGACACATTAGAACCATACCAAAGAATTCATCGGATATTGGATTAGCAATATCCAATTAGAATGAATCGTTAGAGATAGGATCAGTAGTATCCTAGAACGAGTGTGAAGAGTATATTTTTCAAATGAAAACAATTTTGTTTTGAAAATTTAAATCGTTTTATACGTATTTGAATATTTATTTACATTGAATATGGACAATCGAGTATATATAGATTTCGCGTATACGCGTCATGAACGTATAGTCGAAGTTTTAATATACTGGATAGATATAGAATCACATTCTAGGCACCCGGGGATGATTCTGATGATGGTGCATCATCATCAGTATTCATATTCGAGTTTCGAAGGTGTGATTTCTATATATTTCCATTAGGCTGGTGTGAGAACCAAAACTAATATAGCTAGAACACATTGTTGTGAATTGGCATCAAAAAATGATTTTTTTGTATATATGTATCAAAATTATGAATTTGAAACTCTAATCCACTAATTGATTGATGTTTGGGTGTTTGTTTATTTGTTTGCTAATTTTTATCCATTTAGCCTAATTGAATCAAATATTGAATTGTATTGAAAATTGGTCGCATTTGCTTGCATATACATATACTTACATTGAACAGGTCATAGCAAGGAGGCTAGAGCAGAGAATAAAATTTGTTTGCCCGACAAATAGGTACATGTTTACTATAATTTACTGTTTTGTTTGGGTGATGATGATTTTATGAGCCTATTGGCTAGCCGCTTGGCTTTTTCTTTTTCTTTTTGAGATCAGAAGGCCTGTATGGCAATTTCGGGATTTTCCCGTGCTCCCCGTACAAAGGAGGTTATGGCGAAATTTTTCGAAAATTTAGGGTGTTAGCCAAATTTTTGAAGAATTAGAAAATTCTCAGAAACTGAAAAGTTGGAGAATGGAAGCCGGATCGAACGTAGAGTTGATTGATCAAACCATTTTCGACATTGTTCCTTTTCGGGGACGAAAAGTTTTAAGTGGGGGAGATTGTAATAACCCGAAAATCTGGGCCAGTTTAAAATTTTTGTTTTGGCAATTTTAATAAATTTTGATTATTTAAAATGAATTATTTTAAAAAATATCGACGAGAAAATTTCTTTTGAATAAAATTCAATCGTATATAGTTATATAGATCGACAATAGAGTATGAATAATTATATATAATTATAAAAGGAATTGAAATGGCGCGGTAGTTCGATAATTCGATTTAGTACTTCAATTGAATGTACCGGGTGCAAAACAATCAGGATTTTGGCAAAACCAAAAATATTAGAACCTGTTGAGAATATCTTTCCAACGAATCCGAAAAATCGAAATTTCATAGCGGGAATCAAAAGTTATGCCCAGTTGAAAATTCAGAATAGTCGCTATGTAAATTATACATGGCCCAAAAAGTCAAATTTTGCATACGGATGAATTTGGACTCGAAACCACTTCCATTGAGTTCAAAATGCCGTTTAGAACTACGAAAAGTATAAGCTTCGATATATTCCGATATCCGGAATAGTGGCTATGGGTTGGAGTTGTTCGGTTAACAAAACATAGCCCTTAAAAAGTGAAATTTTGCATACGAGCTCAGAATTCGATGAGATAAATTTTTATGGATTCATAATGACAAATTATTGTTATGTTCCAAAGGGCTCGTCGAACGGAGTCAGTATGTGGCCGTGCGAGCTAAAACAGTTCAAGGCAAAACGAGCAGTCATTTTACAAATGAACATTATTGATACGACCTCGGAATTCGATTCTACTTTTTTTTATGGATTCGTATCGTCTAATAATGGTTAAATCCAAGAGGGCTTGATTTTTTGAGTTAGCATGTGAGCGTGCGAGAAGAAAAGGTGCACCAAAATCGCATTTTTAGAGCTTATCTGAGCATTTTTGTGATTTTTAACGGACGGTCAAACGAACTCGGAATTCGACGAAACTTGTTTCGTTGGACTCGTCTTCACGTCTACTATGCGGTGTCCGAAATCCGCGGCGATTGGAGATCGTTAGTGTTCAGTCGATACGCGGGAAACTAGCATATAATCACTTTTACTTCCTTTTTCTCTTCATAATTTCACTTTCCTCTCTTCCTCCAAAAAACTCAAAAATGACTCCTCCTCCACCACCACCGCTGCCCCTCCTCCACCGCCCACCATCAGCCTCCGGCGAGCCGCCGCACCCCCTCCTCCTCCTCCCCTCCTCCTCCTCTTCCTCCTCCTCTCTCCATTTGCAAACCCTAAGCCCCAAACCACCAACTACCACCACCGCGGCCACCACGGGCCCCACCACCGCCACCCACACCCTCCCCCACGTCCATCAGGTCGGCTCCCCCCCTTCAGCCCTCTCAATTCCGGCCGTGGGCCCCGCTACACCCAAAAACTCATTTTCACCAAAATTACCCGTTTTGCAAATAAGTCTCTGACCGTATTTCGCGAATAACTCCTAAACAGTGCGTTTTTGGCCAAAGTTCCTCAAGACCAAAGTTGTAGAGCACGAAATTCTCTTCGATTTCGTATATGATAAGCCCTATTTTGCATTGCGGAGTTGTCGGGAAAACGCGTCCGAAGTCTGCTGTTCAAACACTGTCAAAATGCTGTCTTTTCGCAATTTCCGGCGAAATGGCACATTTTCGGCAAGAAGACCACTAGGCAAAAGTTGTTCAGAATGACGTGCTTGTGCTAAAAAAAAGGATGGTGTGAAGATTGAAGCTCGTTTGTAAATTCTAGGACCCAAACAGCGAATCCGGGCGTTGGAAAAAAAGTGAGCTTTCTCCGTTTTAAAGCTTCTACAGTTTTGACATATGTAATAAATAAAAATATGATTTTTATGTTATAAAGATGATAAAAATATGATTTTTACATTATAGAAGTATTAAAGATTTGATCTTTATTATGTAAAAGGAGCAAAGATGTGATTTTTATATAAGTTGCGATATAAAAATATAATCTTTGTTATATGAACACCATTGTAAAAATAGAATTTTTATCTATATAGTAGTAGTATAAAAATGTGATTTTTATATACATGGCAACAATATAAAAATGTGATTTTTATATATGAAGTGACTATGGGCGGTGAAAGTGACAAAAGGCGAGAACGACGAGATTTCTACATAAGAAGAGTCAAGATGATTGGATAGCTATCGGTGAGAACTTCTCACTCTTCAATTCTCTTTTTCTAGTTATATATATATATATATACTAGGATGCAGACGGTGTTTAGTAGCACCCGACACCCGTCATCTACAGACCATGGATGGCTTGTTTGTTAAATTGTTTGGTTGTGTAGTTGGTTAGATCATTTGGTTTGAATTGAATTGTTTGGTGAAATGAAATGGATTTGATTGATGTGTGAATGGCGTGGGCCTTCACTAGACCGGGGATAAGGCTAGGCCTCGTCCCGTTTCTAGTATCGTGCCGTTATGCCGCCGAAATTTCCCAAAATATGCTAGAAAAATAAAAATATCATTTTTATTGTGTAAATAAACTGAATAGAAATTCATGTGTTGAAATAGAATATTTTATCGTTAAAAATATAATTTTTAACGTGGAAGTGAATAAAATAAAATATTCATTTACAAACCGGACGGTTTGTTTATATACACCTATTTGAAGGACATTGATTGGGACGATGAATTTTACACATCGCCCAACTGCACAAATAAAATCTATGTTTGATTGTTTGAAACCCCACACGGGTGTTGGGATGAAATTTGATGTTCACTCATCCTGATTGATTAAATATGTCGATCGATTGATTGACAGGCTGTTATAAGCGTAAGATATCTATATTTGATGCTTATACAGTGTAGTGCACTTTGGTTGATAGTTGATTATTTTTCAATGCTATTATATACATGTGTTGTATGGAATCCATATAATTAACATTATATGGTGATTGATTGGGCCTCATTCCAATCGGGAAAATAAGGAATATTATAAAAGAAAATTCATGTGTTGAAAACAAAAATAGTCATGTGTTGACGATGGTCATGTGTTGAGTGAAATATTTTATACAATGAAATTTACATCTTTATCATATTTAAAATTAGAACTACTTTACGGTTGAAGTCTAATTAAAAATCAAACGATAGATACCATAGTTTTATAAAATATTTCACATAACAAAAATAGTGATGTGTTGACAGTACTCATGTGTTGAGATTAGTCAGGTGTTGGAAGAAATATAGATTCATGTGTTGAATAAAATAAATATTCATTTGTTGAATAGAATAACGAATTTATTGAAATATATAAAGCCGTGTTGATTAGAGTTGCGCTATTTTGACGTGAACGATATTTATATCGATTATATTCATTTTTATAATGAATATAGAAAAGAAGTGATTTCAAAATATAACATTTTGAAAATATTATCATTTATATAGTAATGATATAAAATATTCAGTTTTGATTAGAAATTGAAATAGTGTTGAAATGGTTTTGAAACGAAGTTAAAACGATTTATAAAATACGTTTTAAAAGGAAATCGACGAAATATATATAATACATATATATATATTATATATATAATGGCCTGAATAGAACGCGCCGCGCCGCGGCAGTTCGTGAATTTCGACCATTGACTTCGAATCGACGTTACGGGAGATCCGACCGTCGGATTCTCCTAAAACCGGAACCGTTGGGTTCGTATCGAAAAGAGCTTTCCAATGAATATTAGAAATTTGAAATCTAACGGTTGGATTTGGAATTATGTCCAAATCAAATTTGAAAAAGGTCGCTGTAAGTGTAGTCCGATGGCCATTGGTGGAAATCGACTGTACGTGCTTTGATAAAATTATTAAAAATAATCAATATTCCCAATATGTGAATTGGACTGGAATTGAATCGAAATTATCTTCGGAATATTTCGATGATTGGATTTCGTGACTGTACAGATATTGTTATGGGAATTTGAAAGATTTATTTTATATCGTTATTTCCAATACAATATTTGTTGGTTTCAGAATTTGATATTGAATATAAGCCGGTATATTTTCTATTCAGAGCCTTGTACTTAATATCAAATGTGATTTGGGTTTGTCGTGAATGGTGTCTTCATTGACACTGTTCTTAAGCCCAATAGGGAAAAAGATTAAATCTTTCTATTTAGATTTAATGAAGTGTATCAATTAAATAATAGTTAATTGAAATTGAATTTGAATTGGTTTTTAGGTTTATCGTGAGCGGTGTTTTGAACAACACCTGTTCTTTAACCCAATTAACAATAGAATGTGATTTGGGTTTATCGTGAATCGTGTTTTAGATGACATTAGTTCTTTAACCCAGTTGAAGGCAAGATGTTGATTTTTGAAAAGATTAAAACTAAGTGGAGTTTTAATGAATCTTTAATTAGATTAAAAATGTGAATTGATAATTTAAATTATCAAATCTGAAAGGTGATCGAGAATGGAGTACCACCAGTTTTGCTCCAAAGCGATAGTTAAATCTTTAATTAGATTTGAACGTGAAATGGTAATTAATTTTACCGATAACACCGTGGTGTTAGATGTGGAGTGTTGCCAGTTTTCTCCATGGGATATATAGGTTGGGATTGGGAAATAAAACAAATAATTACTTCGGTGTGGTTCGCTAATCCCGACTAGTTTGAAATGATATCCAAAGGAAGATTATAGGATAAATTTAGAAGAATTTATCTTGGATAAAATTAATGGGAACATTTCCCTAAGAATGTGATTTTGTGAATAAAAGAATATTCTGAATTGGAATGGGGCGTTCGTTGTGCTTGTGTAACATTTGATTATCATATACATGGGTTATTCAGGAAGGCCGGGTTATACTCATTCTGAATAACCGATTCGACGAGATGTCGAAGATGAAGACGGTGGTTGAAGAGCGGAAGTCTTCACATCGTTTGGGTGATTACTGATGATCTTGATTGGGCTGTACACCCAAGATGAGGGAAACAGTTGGTGATCGTCCAGACGTACTTGGAGATGGATGGATATGCGAGGAAAGTGCCTCCGGTTTCGTTCAGACCCAGAACGAACTTGTAAATGGATTGTGTGTCTGACATTGGATTTTATTCTGTGTTGATTGATCTCTATTAAATATACATCTGTTTGGCGGCGGAGAATTTATTCTCTTGCTTAACGCCCTTCTCTGAGACGTACGAGCTCAGGGGTTGTATATCGATGGACATCAGTCGCATGGAGTGAATTGCCAGTGTGGCATGCGTAAGTGGCAATTGATCAAGGCTTCTGTTGAAAAGCAAAGTCTTGTGGTTGATGATCAAAGCACGGCCTGTGTGGCGTAGCTTTGTGTATAACGTGAATTCGCGAGCCTCACACCTCGGTATGAGTCAAAAACGGGAGATGGACCGCTGGGAGAGCACGACGTTTCTTTCTAGCTAGGGTGGTGTCAATGACCTACCAGCCCTGACATTTATATACTTTTCACCTGTGTGGTTGTTGGATACGAGGCGCCTCGGATATAGGTCTATAAGGACCGGGAAACGTGTGTTCAGGAATAACTAATCGTCAAAAGTAAGAGAGGATCGGCCCAGCCGAATCCAAGGATCATAGTGGGGTCTTGGGACATTTGCTAGAGTGTCTCGAACGCGGAGAGGAGCTTGCCCCTTGCCTCGGCTCATGACGGAAATCCAATTTCCAATACGTGATATTGCGGTTTTAATTGTAGAACTAGTATGGCGACATGATATATGGTACCCATGCCGTCTATGATTGATATTTATGATTGAAAATGTTTTGACACTATACACTTATTATAGTATCAAATGATTTGTTTTAAACGTACCAAGCATGTTTGGCTATTATAAGGGAAAACCCTATCCTCCGGCTTGCGTTGCATTGTGTGATGGGACCTGGGTCTTATAATAGCTTCATTTTTCGAAAGAGCATTGCGCTGTTTTGTTATATGCACTAGTATTCTTGGGAGGAAACCCGTTCCGTGTTATACGGCGTTGTCCCTTGAATTACTATCTTTAAGTAAAGTTTTTGAATAACTGTTTTAGTTCTCACACCAGTCACATGACTGACCTGGAGTTTATTGTTTTAACCTAAACTCTGGGTGCCCCTATTTTCCGCATGGGCAGCTAGTAGTTTTGGTTTTGCAGATTTATATTCACAGGATCCTGATTTACAGCTGGAACGATGCCCGGAAAGCTCTGTATCCGTGTATCACTTTCAGTTGTGTTTTGTATTATTTTCCGCTGCTATGTAATTTATTGTAATCTCTGATATTTGTTGAATGTAATTTATTCATTTATACTCTGTATATACTTGTATCTGATGGAATTGCTGTAATAACAATGAAATGTTCTTCCGTTTGCGTTCTATTTTGTCTTGTCCTCAATTCTATCCGTGCTTTCCTTCACGGGGAAGTTCGGGTCGTCTCACGATTGAAGTCCATTTGAGAAAATGAATGTAGTTTACAACCTAACATAAAAAAATTCAAGGCACAAAAGGTACAAAAAATAGTGGATTGTTACATACATGGTTCATAGAGTAGATTTGATGGAAGAAACTGAAACTCAATTAAGACCCAAATCACCGTGATGGTAGCAAGTATCCTTGTTACTATAAAATTGAAAAGTAGCACAACGGAAAAACGTATGCTCTTTGTGTTATCATCAATTAAGTTGCAAAGCAAGCAGGTAGGATAACATTAGACATATAGGCTGGAAAAAGTAGAACACATATAGTTAAAATCCTGAGATGCTGAAAGATTGTGCTAGCATAATCTTGAAATTATGGATGTGTTCGTGCTTACAGAAATGAAGAGCTTAATTTTTTATTGAGCCTTCTGTACATGAGGCAGGTATAAAATTTGATATACAGCTACATATTAGCATTTGTACCTTAGTGTATACCTGGAAAGTGAAAAACAATGTTATCAAAGAACATATAAATTTTAAGCTCGGGGATGTTCATACAAAAACATGTTATTCTATGCTCGATTAAAAGATTCAAAACCAGCAAGAAGCAGTAGAAATTCTAGCCAAGATGATGTGTAATAAAGTCGCTTGAACAAAAGTATGTTTGCTGAAAATGAAACAGATAATATATATGAATAAAAATTCCCTGCTAACAGTTTTATTGCAAGTATAACTTATGCAAGCAACTTACATTTCAAACAACCAAGCAACCATCGAACAAAAAAGAAGTGGAGAATTAATAGATACTTACCGAGCCACACTATGATAATCTACTATCTAGACGTAATTGGTTTGATTCACTTGCTATAAAAAACAAGGAGGGAATTCTACCAAACAAAAAAGCAAGGCAGTCATGACATTGGTCGCCAGGCCCTTGACAAAAGCAAACTAAACCCATCAAAGATTGCTGCAAATATCAATATAAATATTCTTGATTCAAGGATAGAAATTCAGATATATGATTTCAGGATAGACAGTTTAAGTTGATAGGAAAATCAAGCATGGAATAAACATTCCTTAAAACCTGTGGCACCAAAAATTTCATGGAAAGGTATCAATTCAAAGTAGATGATAACCACAGCTTGAGCCAAAAAAAGAAAAAAATATACAGACGGGTACAGAAGATACCTGAAGGCAAGTTTACGAACAGAACACAACATCAGAAGCTGGACCTAGAGCATTTTGATCAAACGGGCATACTTTACTTTCGTTATATACTCCACTGTATGATTGTTCTTTTCATTGAGAACTTGAGCATGAATTTATTTTCATCAATGAAGTATGGTATCAAAAGTTAAAGTAATCTATCAACGATTCAAATCAACACGCGTGACACACCAAAATTTCAAATATTAAAAGTATATAGAGAGATTGTTTGAATGTAAATAATACCCAAAGCCTTCCAAATGTGGAAAACAATAATATAAATAGAATAGTTCTTAATATTTCACAACTTATACTCATTATAGCTCATATAAAAAGAAGTAAATATCGAACGTGTATCATCACAAATCTCAAATAACCATAATATTACATCAATATATCTGTAAACACAAAATTAACTTGAAATCATGGTACTACTTGACGGCAAAACGTATGTAATTCGAAAGTGAATTCCTAAATTTCTGTTCATTTCTTTCCAATAACTTTGTGCAGTTAGAGTATAGAATATACATTCCTTATCAAAATATTGTAGACTTTGTAGTCCCATGCTCATCTTCAAGGTTGGCTATATAATATAGAAAATGCTTTAGTACATGCTTAAGTAATTTAGTAATATAGTAAAATAATTCCAAGATGTAAAGCCTATCAAGGAAATAGTTAGTCCAAACAGTATAGCTTGAACAGAGAATTACATCAACTTCACATGCTCTGATGCTCGTAACATTTAAAAAATTGCTTATATGTCATTCATCTCAGTAATAATATTATAATGGTTACATGGACAAACCCCGTATGTTATATCAAAAGATATATGTCAGGAACTTTAATTTGTGTATGACCATAACTACTATATGGTGCATATATAATGATTCAAATGCTATAAAACCGCTCTAATCAAAATTGCAAGGTAACATGCAATATGTAATCTATGACGATAGCATTGGAAAGTCAGTTTTATCATATGAATGTGCTGTTGAGAAGACATATATACCTAATGTGGAGGAAAGAGTAAAATGGCTTATGCAAGCACTCCTATGCTTATGGGCGTATTGATTATATTTATAACACAAGAAAAAGTGAAATATTTCATCATTACAAAAATAAAGAAATCACGATAACATATGAATTAATCAATATACCTTAAGGATCGACAGTTGAGCAATGAAATTTGTTCTTGTGCCTTTCCCAATAGACCTAGGCTGAAAATTAGAACATCATAGCAAAGCAAATATTCATATACCTAATTTCAAGATCATGCCTAGGACCGAATAATCCTAAAAATTAGCAAGAGGGGAAAAATTACAAAAATGGATTTGGAAGAAAATTAAAAATCTAATATAGAAAATGGAATGAACGTTGACAGGATAACGAAATTTCATAATAGGAAAACCATCTAAATGGGAACAAATTAAAAATTGATATACAAAATCGAAATTACCATCGAATCAGGAATTGAATACAGATAACACTACAACATAATGAAGGATATATAAAAGATAATTATGATGGTTAGTGAGAGGAGAAAATTGGATGCACGAAATTACCATTCACGCAAACGAAACCAAGATCAATTGTAGCTGCCGAACTAGATTTTGAATTGGTTTGCAAAACGGAAATGAAGTAGGATTGTTATATTATAGGCGACGAACAGAATTTTGAATCGGGTTTGCAAAAGAAACGATAGGTAGGAATTGAAGACGTCGAAAATAACCATTATTATGCGAAAATTTAACGGATAAAAAATTGGAGTTAAATCGGAAAAGACCCCTTTAAACTAAAAATGAAAGGTCAAAGCTGAGAAGCAATGAGAGAGCTGCATTTCTAACTCAGTAATTATAATATAGTATAGATATTTATAATATATATTTCGTAGATTACTAATTAAAAACGTATTTTATAAATAGTTTTGAATTCGTTTCAAAAATAATTTCAACCTTTATTTCAAATTCAAATCAAAATTGAATTTCCTATTATAAATCCTTTTTACTTTCATTTCTATTTGATTTCAATTCAAATCGATTTTAATTCGATTCGAATTCATTTCGTTTTCTAATCAAATCAATTTAATTCAAATTTCATTTCAAAATATTCGATTTCGAATTCACTTTTCAATATTCATTTTAAAATGAATAAAATCGATATAAATATCGTTCATGTCAAAATGGCGTCAATCTAATCAACACGACTTCATATATTTCTATTTTCAAATATTCTATTTCAAATATTTCTATTTCAAATATTTCTATTTCAAATATTTCCTTTTCAAATATTTCTATTTCAAATATTTCTATTTCAAATATTTCTATTTTTAAAATATTTCGTTCAACACATGACTAATCTCAACGGATGAGTACAGTCAACACATGAGCCTTTGTAATATATTGATAAAGATGTAAATTTTATTATTAAAATATTTCGTTCAACACATGACTAATCTCAACAGATGAGTACAGTCAACATATGAGCCTTTATAATATATTGATAAGGATGTAAATTTTATTATTAAAACATTTCGTTCAACACATGACTAATCTCAACGGATGAGTACGGTCAACACATGAACCTTTATTTTATATTGTTCTTTATTTTCTAAATTGGAATGAAGCCCGATCAATTACCATATAAAGTTAATTATATGGATTCCATACAACACATGTATATAATAGCATTGAAAAATAATCAACCATCAACCAAAGTGCAGTACACTGTATAAGCATCAAATATAGATATCTAACGCTTATAACAGCTTGTCAATCAATTGATCGACATATTTAATCAATCAGGATGAGTGAACTTCAAATTTCATCCCAACACCCGTGTGGGGTTTCAAACAATCAAACACAGATTTTAGTTGTGCAGTTGGGCGATGTGTAAAATATATCGACCCAATCAATATCAGTCAAATCAGTGTATATAAACAAACCGGCCGATTTATTTATAAATATTTATTTATTCACTTTCACGTTAAAAATTATATTTTTAACGATAAAACATTTTATTCAACCTATGAAAATATTCTATTCAGTTTATTTATTAAATAAAATGGTTTCTTTATTTTTCTAACTTATTTTAGAAAATTTCGGCGGCATAACGGCACGATACTAAAAACGGGACGAGGCCTAGCCTTATCCCCGGTCTATTGAAGGCCCACGCCATTCACACATCAATCAAATCCATTCCATTTCACCAAACAATTTAATTCAAACCAAATATTCTAACTAACTACACAACCAAACAATTTAACAAACAAACTATCCATGGTCTGTGGATGACGGGTGTCGGGTGCTACTAAACACAGTCTGCATCCGAGTGTGTGTGTGTATATATATATATATATATATATATATAACTAGAAAAAGAAATTTGAAGAGTGAGAAATTCTCACCAAAGCTATCCTAACTCCTTGACTCTTCTTTGATAGAAATCTTCATCGTCCCCGCCTTTTTATCACCTTCGTTGCCCATATTCTCTACATATGTAAAAATCGAATTTTTTACTTCGTTGTTCAATATATAAAAATCGAATTTTTACTTTTCTATTCAATATATAAAAATTGAATTTTTACTTCGCTATTCAATATATAAAAATCGAATTTTTTACTTTGCTATTCAATATATAAAAATCGAATTTTTACTTTGCTAATTCAATATATAAAAATCGAATTTTTATTTTGCTATTCAATATATAAAAATCGAATTTTTTTATACTATTATAAAATCCCAACTTATGTATTAAAGGATGATTTCTTTATTCGAGTAAAAATCATATCTTTATACGATTAAAAGTCAAATCCTTTTATAAAGAAAAACCAAACCTTTTTACAAAGAAAAATCATTTCTTTTCATAAAGAAAAACCAAACCTTTTGCCAAAGAAAAATCGTTTCTTTTCATATCTTTGCAAAAGTCTGAAATTTAAACACAACACTTTTTAATTAACCAAACTAAGCATTTAAATTAAAATAAAATAAGAGCTTACAGCGTTTTCTGCTAACGGAAGGGGGGAAGTGGTCCACAACCGGCGGAGTTGGTCTGAGAAGGGCGCCGGAGGGTCTGGGCGGGTCGAGGCAGTGGCGCAGCGTTCGATTTGGGGGTGATAGCAGTGTCGCGATTTTGTTTTTGAGGGGGGTTGTGGCGGTTGCGCGCAGGCGAGGGGGGGGGTTTGCTCGCATTGCACGCCAAGGGGGGGGGGGTCTTCGATCTAACGAGTAGGGGGCTGCGGTCTGATGGCGGCGGAGGGGTAGGGCTTTGGGGGACCTCGCGAGGGGGAGCGGCGATTGTTGAGGGCGGTGGTCACCTCCGCTTCATCGTCTTCTTCTTCTTCTTCTTTTTTTTTTTTTGGTTTTCTGATCGAATTGAAAACGAGAAAAGGGGGGCCAGAGGTATAGGAGAGGGTGAGGAGAGAGATTTAATTAATTAATTTTTTTTATTATTTGATTTAAAAACGTTGACTTTTACATATGACCTCAAAACGAGGCCCACCGCCTGTCGTCCATAGCTAATTACCCCCATTTCGAACACAATGGGATATGTATCGCAAGCTGATTCGATCGTTTCAATCAATTTCCGTCAAAGTCAGCATATAACTCTATATATTGAATTTGAACGCGCATTTCAATTTACCGGGGTCACATACTAACTCTATAAATTGCAGAAAAATATTTTCTAGCTTCTTATTGACGATACGGTCCTAACAAAACTAGTTTCGTCGAATTCTGAGACCGTTTGAAAAATGGCCAATTTCCAGTCGATTAAAATCAACTGAAACTGGTCAAATGCGTTTTCCTATGCCACGCTCACATATTGATTCGAAAAATTATGAAATTTGAAACCTAGCAATAATTTGACTTCACGGACCCAACGAAAGTGGTTTCGTCGAAATCCGAGGTCGTTTGCAAAATTCCCATTTTTAAGGGCCTGAATTCCATAGCGACTATTCAGGATTTTCAATTGGACATATCTTTTGATTTCCGCTATGAAATCTTGATTTTTCGGATTCGTTGGAAAGATACTATCAAATAGATCCTATTGTTTTTGGTTTCACAAAAATCCGGTTTGTTTTGCACCCGGTAGGTTCAATTGAAGTTTGAAATCGAATTATCGAACTACTGCGCCATTTTCAATTCCTTTTATAATTATATATAATTATTTATATTCTAACGACGACGTATATAAATATATTAGTTCTAAATATATTCAAAATAAATTTTCGTCGAGATTATTTATAATAATCTATTTTAAATATTCAAAATTCATTAAAATTGCCAAAATAAAAAATTTAAAACTGGTTCAGAATTTCCGGGTTATTACAATCTCCCCCACTTAAATCTTTTCGTATTCGAAAAGGAACAAAGTCGAAAGTGGTTTGATTAATCAACTATACGTTCGATCTGGCTTCCATTCTCCAACTTTTCAATTTCTGAGAATTTTCAAATTTTCAAAAATTTGGCTAACACCTTAAATTTTCGAAAAATTTCGCCATAACCTCCTCTGCACCAGGAGCCACGGGAAAATCCCGAAATTGCCATATAGGCCTTCTGATCTCAAAAAGAAAAAGAAAAAGCCAAACGGCTAGCCAATAGGCTCATAAAATCATCATCACACAAACAAATCAGTAAATTATAGTAAACATGTACCTATTTGTCATGAAAACAAATTTTATTCTCTTCTCTAGCCTCCTTGCTATGACCTATTCAATGAAAGTACTTGTATATGCAAGCAAATGCGACCAATTTCAATATAGTTCAATATTTGATTCAATTAGGCATAATGGTTAAAAATTATCAAACTAATAAACAAACAACACAAACATCAATCAATTGGTGAATTTAACGTTTCAAATTCATAATTTTGATATATACACAGAAAATCATGTTTTGGTGCCAAATCACAACAATAAACCTATCTATACTAGTTTTGGTTCTCACACCAGTCTAATGGTAATATATAGAAGTCACACCTTCAAAACACGAAAATAATTACTGATGATGATGCGTCGATCATCAGAATCAGGTCCGGGCGACTAGAGTGTAATTCTATATCTATCCAGTATATTAAAACCTCGAATATACGTTCACGACGCTTATATGCAAAACCTTTATATACTCGATTGTCCAAATTCAAAATAAATAAATAATCCAATACGTATAAAATGGTTTAAATTTTCAAAACAAAGTTGTTTTCATTTGAAAAATATACTCTTCACACTCGTTCTAGGATACTACTAACCCTATCTCTAACGAGTCATTCTAATTGGATATTACTAATCCAACATCTGATGAATTCTTTCGTATGGTTCTAATGTGTCTTGTTCTCGAGCTCTGTAAACCAAAGCTCTGATACCAAATGTGACGGCCGGGAATTTCGCTCGATCCGAATCAGTCGTTAAACCGATCTAGACCGTTCGAAACCACTGTTCGTTTGAGAACAGGACAAATTTGAACGTGCATCTCAATTTACCGGGGTCACATACTAACTCTATAAATTGCAGAAAAATATTTTCTAGCTTCGTATTGACGATACGGTCCTAACAAAACTAGTTTCGTCGATTTCTGAGACCGTTTGAAAAATGGCCAATTTCCAGTCGATTAAAATCAACTGAAACTAGTCAAACGCGTTTTCCTATGCCACGCTCACATATTGATTCAAAAAATTATGAAATTTGAAACCTAGCAATAATTTGACATCAAGGACCCAACAAAAGTGGTTTCGTCGAAATCCGAGGTCGTTTGCAAAATTCCCATTTTTATGGGCCTGAATTCCATAGTGACTATTCTGAATTTTCAATTGGACATATCTTTTGATTCCCGCTATGAAATCTTGATTTTTCGGATTCGTTGGAAAGATACTATCAAATGGATCCTATTGTTTTTGGTTTCACAAAAATCCGGTTTGTTTTGCACCCGGTAGGTTCAATTGAAGTTTGAAATTGAATTATCGAACTACCGCGCCATTTTCAATTCCTTTTATAATTATATATAATTATTTATATTCTAATGACGACGTATATAAATATATTCATTCTAAATATATTCAAAATAAATTTTCGTCGAGATTATTTATAATAATCTATTTTAAATATTCAAAATTCATTAAAATTGCCAAAATAAAAAATTTAAAACTGGTTCAGAATTTCCGGGTTATTACAAATCATTTTGATATTACTATAAGTGCATAAAGTCAAAATCAACTTCAAATATAAATGTATCAATCATAGACGACATAGGTAAGCCATACATAGGTTTAAAATTAAAAACGAAATATCACTTATTGAAAATTGGATTTCCATCTATGAGTCGAGGCAAGGGATCATCCTCACTAGTTTCAAGACACTCTAGCAAATGCCTTAGGACTCGGACTCTTGCAAGCCATGTGGATAATAGGGTCGGTCCACACTTACTTTAGTGGATTAATTATTCCTGAACACACGTTTCCCAGTCCTATCGGACCTATCTTTATGCCACTAGGGACTCAATGTCTAAGGCATCTCATTCCATCATCCACATAAGTAAAAATGTCTGGGCTCCATACCATGACACAACTTTTAGCTAGAAAGAACCGTCGTGCACTCCCTACGGTCACTATCCCGTTTTTGACTCATACCTGGTCGCGAATTAATGCTATACACAAAGCTATGCTAATTAAAGCCGCTCTTTGATCATCATCCACAAGACTCTTCTTTTCAACAAAAGCCTTGATCATTTGTATCTTAGCATCCCACATTGACAATTCATGCCATACAACTGATGTCTATTAATATATAACCTCTAAGCTCGTACGTCTCAGAGGGAGTGTTAAGCAAGAGAATAAATTCTCTGCCGCCAAACTTATATATATTTAATAAAAATCAATCAATGCAGAATGAAATCCAATGTCAGACACACATCCATTTACAAGTTAGTTTTGGGTATGTACGAAACCTAAGGCACCTTATTCCTCGTCCCATATGTCCATACATGAGAGAGGCCCTCGCATATCCGGTCCACCTCCAAGTACACCTGGACGATTACCACTTACTACCTTGTCTTGGGTGAAAAGCCCAATCAAGACATCGGTAATCATCAAAACGATGTGAAGATCTCTGGTCTTTAACCACCATCTTCATCGTTGACTTTTAGTCCCTGTATCAGTTATTCAGAATGGGTTAAACCCAATCATTCTGAATAACTCGCGTATTTGATAATCAATAATCAAGTGATATAAAAACACATCATATGCCTCATTCCAATTCAGAATATTATTTTATTGAAATATTCACATCTTTAGAGAAAGGTCCCCATTAATTTTATCAAAGACAAGTTCATTTAAACTATTTAATCTTCCTTTGGATATCCTTTCTAAAGATTTTATTTTACCTTTCACGATCTAAACCAAATTAAGTTTTATAAAACTAGTCGGTATTATCAAGCCTTACCGAAGTAATCATTTCCTTTATTATCCTAATCCCAACCTATTCATCCCATGGAGCGAAACTGGTAGTATTCCATATCTAACACCCACAGTGCTATTGGTAAATTTAATTACCATTTCTTGTTCAAAATCTAATTAAAGATTAAACTATCATATGGAGTATAACTGGGGGTACTCCTTTCTCGACCATTTCATGAATTCGATAAATTTAATTATCCTATTCTCATTTTAGTCTACTTAAAGATTCATGAATACCTTAGTCCAGTTTTAATCTCAAAAATCATTTCTTAATGATTATTGAACGTTAAGAAATTAGTCTTATCTTTAACTGGGTTAAAGAAGCAATGTTATTTAAAACACAGTTCACAATAAACCCAAATCAACTTCCATTAATTATGGAATCTTCACAGAAAATAGATCAATATATAATCGATATAAATTTCCATATCAAATCAATACTACAAATGGAATAACGACAAAGCCTTTTGAATTCCATATATAGTAACAGTCTTCCTTTACAGAAGCTCATCTCGATTATTACCAAATCGAATTCCATTCCATTCAAATTTAAAATATTAAATTGGAAAACTTTACTTTAGAAAATTTTCATTAAATCTTAATAAAAAGATTTATACATTCCAAATCATATCTTCACTGTTAATTGGGTTTTAAGAACAAATGTTTTTTAAAACATCATTCACAATGACCTTAAAATCATCTTTCGATTAATTCCAATTTATAAATATAATTGGAAAACATCATTAATCTTAATTAAAAGATTTATTCCTTTCTCAACCGGGTTTAATAATAGTGTTATTTTAGACACCATTCACGACAAACCCAAAATCGAATTTGATATTAAATACAAGACTCTAAATAGAAATTATACCGGCTTATATTCAATATCAAATTTTGAAACCAACGGAAATTGTATTGGGAATAACGATATCTGTATCTTCCAAATTCCTCAACAACATCCGCATAATCACGAAATTCCATATCGAAATATTCCGAAGATTACTACATTCAAATCCTTTCCAATCCATATGTTGGAAAATTCTTGTTATATTAAAACACTTTCAATTCCAATTTATTAATTCAAAAATAATTGGATTAATATTCTAGTTAATAACTAGTGCATTTCGATAAAAATATATGTTTTTTATTTTCAAACGTGCAATTTTTCATCCAAAATCTTTCCAAGTCATTTATTATGATCTTACACAATTTTCCCATATTTTTAATAATTTTATTTCGGCCCTGTCAGTCGATTTCCATATATGGTAATCGAACTACATTTTCAGCGACCTTTTCCAAAACAGATTTGGACATAGTTTAAAATATAACCATTAGATTTCAAATCCCTTATTATCATTGGAAAGAACTTTTCGATATGAACCCAACTGTTCTAGTTTTAGGAGAATCCGACGGTCGGATCTCCCGTTACATCAATTTGAAGTCAATGGTCGAAATTAGCGAACAGTCGCTACGAGGCACGTTCTATTCAAGCCATTTAAATATATATAAAATATATATCATCGATTTCCATTTAAGACGTATTTTATAAATCATTTATAAATTCGTTTTAAAACGATTTTAACTTCATTTTCAATTTTAAATCAAAATCGAATAATCCGTATCATTAAAATATTAAAATGATAATATTTTCAAAATATTAGATTTTGATATCAATTCTTTTCGATATTCAATATAAACTGAATAAAATCGATATAAAAATCCATTCGAGTTAAAATGGCGTTTAACTACTTAACTCGGCTTCACATTTCAATATTTTCGTGTCCATCCAAAATCGCACATCAAAATCATACTTTAATTCTTCACTGAATATTATTTTAAAATATTCGTTCATAATCTTAATTGGAATGCAACTCAATCAATTACCATGTAATTTTGATTATATGGATTTCATACATCGCATGTATTCAACAATAATGATAAATAATCATTAACCATTCAAACATCATCCAGAATGCATTCTACAACTGCATAAGCATTAAAATAAATAAATAACGCTCACCACGGTTTGTCAACCAATCGATTGACATACAACTAAATATTGGGATTAGTGTATGTCCAATATCATCCCAATAACCATGTGGGGTTTGAATTGTATTTCTAATTAACCAATTTTCAATGCTTAAATTATAAATGGATATTTATAATTAAATTTCAACAACCACAAAGTGTATCCACATTGTTTGAAATACGGGTGTCGTATATTCAAACAACGCTTCTTGTGCAAATGAGTTGTGAATAGATCATGTGTTAAACTCAAGCAATGTCACACACACAGACAAAAATCAACACTGGCAATTTCTATATATTTTACACTTATAAAAGAAATAAATAATTGTACAAATATTTTAGTGAGAGAATTCTAACTTTGGGTTCCACTCTGTCATTCTTTATTGGCGATGGTTTTAAATAAATTGAACCGAACATTTAATTTAGTTGAAAATTCGAACTTGCTCCATTTTCGTTTTGGTCAGTTCCATGTTGTAGAGTTCGTTGTTGGGATTCCAACGCAACTAAAATTGTCAGATTTCGACCTCGTATGGAAAAGATACAGTATTTTGAACATTGAACAATTTAATATGTAATAAATTAAACTAATTAACTTTTTTAATGATTTAAAAAACGTTACCTTCCCCTTTTAAAATCCTGGAACATCTCGTCGGCCTCTAGGGTTGCCAACCACTGCTGCTTGGAGATGCCTGAGGTGGATCGGTCGACACCACCTAAAGAGGCTACACCATAGCTCCCCATGCGCGGAAATCGAGGCAACTCGGTTGTAACACCCCACCTCCGCTAGGGTCACTCACAAAGGGAATGCACTAGGTTGGGTGAAGCATTATCGAGGTAAACATGCACAGAAATATTACAAGACAGAACGTATATAAAACAGCGGAAGTAAAACAAATTTCATTACTTTATAAAATAAGGTCTGAAGCCTTTTACATCAGAATACATCAAAACCTGTCTTGCAATTGTAAAGAAGCATAAAACCTTTTCATAAATTATTCCCCAAAATAAAGCGGTGAAGCAGCCACAGCCAAGAGAAGACCAACTATACATGATGACCTTCAAGCATAAGAGGTCCTAACTAAACAACAAAATTTCCTCCCTGAAATCCTTGGGGGGGGGGGGGGGGAGGGAAACGGAAGACAAAGAGGCGAAAGAAAACGGGGTCAGTCATAAAGACTGGTAAGTCCTACCTACTTCCAGCATGAAAACAGGCAAAGGTAACATGACATGCATAAACTGAAAGTAAACATAAGGATGATGACAAGATAGATAAGCTAGACCAAGATAACAGGATGAACCACTGTATCAAGATAAACTAAGGTATCACATTGTCAGGTTTCTATCAAGTATAAAATCCCGAGGTATCTACCATGTGTATTTGCTCTGCACCTCACGTACTAGTATCCCAACCCGTGTTATGTGTTAACTATAAAATGTCCCTTGCCCAATCTCGTGAAATGTTCCATGTTGACCTAATATATCGCATATATAGGTTTTCTCAACTCGTGTGTTTCTTTCCATGTTTAAGTTCAGTCCTTTGCTGTAACGACCCGGATTTTGAGCGACTTTGGTTATCGACATAAGCACGATGTCGATAACCAAAACATAGGGTGAGAAAAGATAAGATAGAAACTTAGAATATAAGAAGAAGAAGAAGAAGAAGAACACAACATCAGAGTAACACGAATCTCACAGCGGAACTAATAACATATAAGATATATAACATAACTTGAAATATACATCTGTACTTGAATATACATCAATATCAAAGTACATCACTAACAACACAGCGGAAATAACTATAGCTATATGATCCTGAAGCCTCCTGCTCCAGCTCTTCAACTATATCTGTAAATCCCGACTACTTGACTGCCCATACAAATTTAGGCACCCAAGAGTTTAGGGAAAACAACAAAGTAAAATCCGGGTCAGTCATGGGACTGGTATGAGTAAACAGTTTAAAAACAGTTCGAACAAGTAAACGATATCTCATAAGACCACGCCGCATAACGGAACGACTTATTCCCTTATGAGAATCCAAATTATCTTTATATCAAAACCTTTTGATATTATAATATTGTCTATCAACCACAAGATAATAATCATCTAGCAGAAACGCTTTCATCTCACGTTCTGCATATATAGTATACAATCAAAACCGCAAGCACGTATTGGGTAATGGATTTCCAACTATGACAAGGTATGGAACCACCTTTCGCTAGTGTACCTCTAGAGAGGAATACACTGGGTTCAACAAGAACATCTTGCAACCCGGCCACACATGACCGACCACTCATTTCGCTTGAGCGTATCGAATGTATATCATCAACGGTTGGGATCAGCAACCATTTCCCGAATGGGACAGCATCAACAATAGATTTTTTTGAAGTAAATGAAACTCTAGATCAGGTGATTATACACCCTACTTCGGTGCGACCGACTTAGCCATGCTGCCTGCCCGATTTCTGTCATTTACCGGATGTTGAGGCTAGAAGCTACGCTTTATCATCACATCAGATTCACTTTGAATGTCACATCATCAAATCCATCAAATCACTGATTGATGTCTACAACAATACATTATGTGTTAGCTAAAAGAAGTTTCCTTCTCCGCTTCCACTCTTGGTACGGTTGGAGAAATCAATATATGTGATCGTCTGGACATACTCTGTCAGACATCCGTCCATACAAGTCATCCAGGAACTGGATGAACCGAAGGCACTATTCAGTAAACAGGATTGCCCTTGCATAACTCCGTCCTCAATTTCCTTTGGCATATATGATTCGCAACGCTTATGCCAATACAGAGTGGTTCTTTGGATAATAATCCAACCGGTCTCTCCATATTAACAATGTTAAAATGGTCAAAACTTCGATAGTCTGTGATTTAACTATCGAAGAAAAACAGGTGTGCAACCAACGATATTATTTCCAAATGGAAATTTATATCAATCAAACATCATTCAACATTTATCTCTTTATTTCATTAATTTACTTATCTCCTGTTTCTCTATATTCAATATTTCTTATTTTCTAAATTTGGAAAATATACGTTATTAACAATGGAAAACATTTCCATTTCTTGTTTCCTTTATTAGAAAACATTTCTGGTTTCTTATTTGGAAAAACATTTCCAAAGCTCCTTCATTGGACTTAGACAGATGTTTAAACAAACCATCGCGATGCCAACTCAAACCATTTCCTTTACTGCCGAACCTTAACTATTCCTTAGTTAAAAATGAAGCCAATCAAGTTGGGGTAGAACTACCTCTCAGACCTTAACTGAACAACATTTCTAACTTTGAAATAGGCAAAGTTCACTTTATATTCCTTTTGCTAACTTCCTTATTTAACCCTCCTCGAATAGCTATATTCGATTGACTCTTTTCACTTAACTTTATTCGATTAACCCTTATCAATTAACTCTATTGGACTAACCTAATTGGATTAACTCTATTTGACTAACGCTATTGATTTACTGATTTCACTTAACTCCTTTCGAATAAACTATATTCGATAACTCCTTTTACTTTCTATTTGAATAACTATATTCGATTAACTCATTTTCTTCTACTCTAATCGATTTAAACTAACATCGATTAACTCCTTTGCTTTAACTCTAATCGACTAAACTAACATCGATTAGCTCCTTTCACTTTAACTCTAATCGATTAAACTAACGTCGATTAGCTCCTTTTAACTTTATTCTCTAATCGATTAAACTAACATCGATTAACTACTTTGCTTTAACTCTAATTGATTAAACTAACATCGATTAACTCCTTTTTACTTTAACTCTAATTAATTAAACTAACATTGATTAGTTCCCTTTTTCTTTAACTCTAATCGATTAAACTAACATCGATTAGCTTCTTTTAACTTTATTCTCTAATCGATTAAACTAACATCGATTAACTACTTTGCTTTAACTCTAATCGATTAAACTAACATCGATTAACTCCTTTGCTTTATTCTCTAATCGATTAACTAACATCGATTAGTTCCTTTTACTTTCTATTCGAATAAACTATATTTGATTAACTCCTTTTACTTTAACTCTAATCGATTAACTAACATCAATTAGTTCCTTTCATTTTAACTCTAATCGATTAAACTAACATTGATTAGTTCCCCTTTTACTTTAACTCTAATCGACTAAACTAACATCGATTTGCTCCTTTGCTTTAACTCTAATCGACTAAACTAACATCGATTTTCTCCTTTTTGAATAAACTATTCATTTATAAAGATTTACTTTTAGTGACGGTTCTTCACTTTACAAATGATTTCCCTTTTATTCTAACATATCCTTTGATTTTATAAATATTTCTTTTATAAAAATTCCTTTCCTTTTCTATATAAAATCCATCGATTTTATATAAATAATTCATTTTCAAAATACACTTTGAAAATATTCCTTTATCAACATTCGGTATGTTATGGTATTCAACATATCAAATCACGATGATCAGTATCGTCCCAACACATATACTCGACAACAGATTATATATCACATCATATATCAGAATATATGACAAACAGTAAAATAAATGTTGAGGAATCCAGTCGGATTCCTCCAACCTGTTTCCCTGCATCACAGATGTTAAACAATATAGATAACATCACTTTTAGTTCTATATGATATATTCTGTTAAACATAATCGATATAGAAAATTCAACTAACTGACTAGCAGTTCAATCACACAGTTAACACACAGTCAATCAGCCAAGATCTAACAGTTCTAAAAATACAACATGAATTTATAAACTGTTCAGAGTTAGTGAGATTTACTCACATTGAACGATCATCGTTAATAACGATAACCCTCGCTCGATTCAGACGGACAATTTATTTTGCGATAAATTGTAACGAGCTCGGATTCATTTCCAGTCAGCTCCATTGTATAGTGTTCGTCCCTACGATCCCAGCGGATCTTGATTTTCTGAATTTCGTTAATGTATGCTCAAGTTACTGAATTTACAAACTATAAGTTATTTAAATTTAAATAAAAACTTGAATTTCTGAAATATAAGTGGGCTCACTCTTGAATCAAGGCCCATTACACTTTAAAATCACAAGGCCCCCATGTTTACACGTCCTCCACAACCCATCGGCCTCTTCTTCCTTTCTTCTACAGGTACCGAAGAACTCATGGCCATTTCCACCACTTTACAAGCCTCGTTCTCCCCTGTCTCTTGACCGAACGTTGTAAACTCTTTACCATTGATCATCCCTTCTTCCGCACTTCCTCCTCCACCCATCTGAATCGAACTCGCAACCATTAGATCCATCGCGACCTCAGCTGGATACTGACGTACTGTAGAAGTTGGATCGACAATTCAGTGCGGATTATCCTCGCAAATTCAAATCCCAAGCCAAATACTACCCTAAACTCGAATACGATCTCAATTTCACATTCGATGCACTCAAAATCGCTAGACCGCGAGCCCTAGTTCGAACTAACCCACGCTGTACAATGGCAAATCCGAAATACCACCATCGCATAACTCAAAGATGGTACCAAATCGAAGAGAACCACAATGGGAAGTCGAATAAACTTGTTTGGAGGATTTAGGATTTTTCTTGGATTTTATCTTTGATTTATAAACTTTCATTTTTTTTGTTTGGATTTTTGAAAACCATGGAAATATTTTTGGTTCGGTTCTTTGAAAAGAATAAAAATGGAATGATGGCGTGGTACTTATAATGTGTTGATGCTTAACTGTTCATTTACTGATACCGTGGACGTATGTAGCGACAATCCTTTATGTGGACATACCTCAATACACATCAACCTTACTTAGCTGTTGGTAGGTTAATTGTATGGTGGAGGATAATTCAAAGCTTATTCAATCACGTGTAAGCGGGGGTAGCACGGAAGGAACCACATTTCTTTATTTTAAAGCATTCAACATTTTACATCCGCGCTACGTAAAATTACATAAATGTCCATGTGTCAGAGACTGGGATAAAGATGTCGTTATGACGATCAAGGTGTCACGGTCCCAAAAATATAATAATACCGGTAGATGGACTCATATTTTGAAACTTCAAAATGTTGATTTCAGGGTGCGAAATACTTCAAGTAAAAAGTCGCTTATTAAATTAATTAAAAATTATAGAAAAATTCTAAAAATTAAATTATGGCTATTTCCCAAAAGAACCTTGTCTGAATTCACACCCGATATCTTGTTATTTTGAAATAACCATTATGGCCGATAAACGATTCTATAACGACTATTTTAAAATTTGATTTGGACATATCTCAAAATCTACACGACGAAATCTCGATTTTTCTCTTCCACTAGAAAGATATACTCCACCAGCTCCACACGTTTCTTGTTTAACAGAAATCCGATTTAAAACGAACTCTGTACATTCAGTTGAAGTTCAAATCACCAAATTTCGAACTACAACGCCATTTCAAGCTCGATTATAATTATAATATAACTCTACGCTCAAACTGTCATTTATATAATATGTTCGTTATTAAAATTCAATTCTAAACTGATTTAAATATCACAGATGATCCAGTTCACATCATATCGTCATTTCAGCCAATTCTGTTTATTTCAGAATTAAATATATTATTTAATTTATTATTTTAATTAAATATTCACCATTATTTAATTCCACGGCCATTAAATTCACTAACCCACCATTTATATAATTAAATAAATTAATTCTAATACCTCTGCCAATGCGGCTCATTACAATCTTTCCCACTTAAAATAATTTCGTCCTCGAAATTGCTAAAAAGTAGGGGATGACCCTATCGACTGGTTAGAACATATTTGTTCACTTCCTAACTTCAGTTTTCAACTGAACCAATTCAATTTCATTTAAATTATTTATTCATTATTATTAACGAAATTTTTTAAAATCCTGAAAATTTAAAAACGCCTTAACTCTTCGAAAAATTTCACCGGCACCTCCTTTGTACCGATCAATAGGTCAAACTCCAACTCGCCTCTTTGGGCCATCTCCAACCCAAAAGAAAATCAAACAGCCAAACGGCTTGCCAATTCGGCTCATCAACATCTCAAACCCATATATAATATAAACTGGTACCTTTTTGTTGGGCATATCAAGATATCCTTTACATCTGCTGCTAATTCAGCATATACCAATGTCATCCCAATCAAATTCCAATCTGCTTTACAACACAACCATTCGTTTATATTCGAGTCAAATATCCCATTCCAACTCAAGTTCAATTCTTGATTTTCAATTCCTTAACTCCTTAATCCAATACCATTTCAGATTCTAATTTCACAAATCCAATCTTATTCAATTTCAATTCAACTTCAGTTACCACTTAACTGACTTTACTTTAATTTAAATCTTCTTTCACAAATTTCTGTTAAATTTGATTTTTAATTCAAACAGTCTTTCCCTGGGAGTTTTTAAACAGTTTACTCTTTTCAAAAATCAAATTTTCTTTTTTTGCAATTCAACTGAGCCCATAATCAATATTCCATTAGTTAAATCACTTCTCTATTTCTTTATCAATATTTTTTAACCAAATATTTTCAATAACCATATTGGCCTTTTATGTTATTTGGAAAACATTTCCGAATATCGCCTTCCTTTATTTTCTAAAATTTTGAAAATATATGCTATTTATAATCGAAAAAATTCCATTTACTTATCTCTTTTCCAATCTCGTTTATTTCTATACTTAGGAAATATTCTTTATTCTATTTCCACGTTCACACTTATTTGGGTTAAAACGGATGTTGTGTAAAACATCGTTACGACAATCCAAATACTATATTCAACTAACTCTTATCCAACATTGATCTTCGAGCCTGGAATCTTACTATTTAGTTGTTAATAATGAGATCAATCAAGTTGGGGTATAACTACCTCTCAGACCTAGACTGAATAACATTTATAACATCAAACAGATATGACTACTTACTCGAATAATCAATACCATACAACTACTGATTCACTTTTAAACACGTATACTCTTCCTCTTTCTATTCTTACTAGATTTTATTCCTAGTCTTCCTGTTTGATTATACTATTTTATTTCTAAGTTCGTTTCCTTATCAACTTCTATATATATATATCGACAAGTTGATTTCTGACTATCAAATTATCTTAAAAATATTCTAACTTCTTAAATTCCCGGAAAAATTTGCCATAACCTCCTTTGTACTAGGAGCATCGGGATATTTCAAATATCCTCCCATGGCCCTCACCAATCCAAAAGAAAAAGAAAAGCCAAGCGGCTAGCCAATTCGGCGCATAAAATCTCATATATAAATTAAATACATAACTTTTGTCGAGCATTCTATTTATATACCTTCATATCTTATCCACACCTATTTCATGTATATTTATACATTTCTAATTCATTTCAACTTAATCCAATCATTTTAACTTATTTCGTTAAGTGATTTTCAAATTACTGGTTTGCCCATTTCACCTTTTTATTTGAATATACATGTTCAAATATAGGTTTAACTTATTTATCAACTAATTGAATTCCATTTCAATTTTATTTGAATTTTCTATATTCAAATTCCATTTCGAATCTCTTATTCAAATTCCATATATGAATTTCATTATTCAAATTAATTTGAATTATCTTTATTTCATTTCAATTCCCTTTGAATCTTCTATATTCAAATTTCAAATTCAATTCTATTTGAATCCTCTACATTCAAATTTCATTTTCAATTCTATTCAAATTCTATATTTGAATTGCTATATTCAAACTCTATTTCAATTCCATTGAATTTCATATATTCAAACTCCCTTTGAATTTCTATATTCGAATCCTATTATTATTCTATATGAATTCTATATTCAATTTTCCATTATTTAAATCTTCTTTATTCAAATCTCATTTGAATTTCTATATTCAAATCCCCTTTGAATTTTTTAGATATTCAAATCCCCTTTGAATTTTCTTATTTAAATTCTATGTTTGAATTTCCTTTATTCAAACTCCTTTTCAAACTTTCTTTATTCATTCGTTACACAACTCTCGATTTCAATTCCTTTTGAAATCGATATTTCTACCTTTGGAAAATAGATTTTCCTTTCAACTTCACACTTGTATTTTTATTTCTGAATTATCCAATGATAATTCTTATCACTTCATTTATAAACTTCATTTATAAAGGAACTTCTCGTTTTATTTCTTTTAAACAAGTAAATATTTCAAATCTATTTTATAAATCCCAATTTGAAATTCAACACGACTTGTATTTCCCAAAACAAATTCAAAACAGTATCTCTGGTAGTAATTCGTCACTTACAACTCGAAAATGAATACTGATGATGCAGCTGTCATCACCAGATTCTATTTTCCAGCAATTCGAAGTGAGTTCAATACTATAAAACCATTTCTAAACATTTCCGCTTTGAAATTCATTTCAAAATATAATTCACACTGCCTGTAAAACAATTTAAAATCTCCCAGGATCTTAATTTTTCCTTACCTTTAATCCAAATCCATTTACAAACACTTATCCAATTCTCCAGAGTCTTAACTTCAATTCTGGTTTAAATTTCAGATTTAACTCATTTGATTTCACGTATTTCACTTATATGAATTCTGATTGGTTATTTACATAACCATTTAATTTATAATCTTACTCGATTATAGTAACAACCAATATATCCATTATATTATAATTTTGATATATATATCTTCTCTATATCAAGATATACCTTGGGTAAAGTTATTTTAGTTTACCCACTTTTCAAAACATACAATGATGGTTCATCGTATTCAAGTGTTTACAAAATCCCTACCGATACAGTGGATCAAACTGATCGACCAGAACTCATAAACGACTCAACCAATGAATCTCCACAATATAAAACAACTTTTTATATCAATAACAAATACGTTCACTCGTATATATACACTCAATCTCAGTCTAGGGTATTACTAACCCTATCTCTACCGAGTCACGCCACAGAGCCAAGTAATTCTTAACTTAAGCTTTGATACCAACTGTAACGACCCGGATTTCGAGCGACTTTGGTTATCGACATAAGCACAATGTCGATAACCAAAACATCGAAAAATCCTGGTAATTAGTGAAAGAAATTAGAGGGTGAGAAAAGATAAGATAGAAACTTAGAATAGAAGAAGAAGAAGAACACAACATCAGAGTAACACGAATCTCACAGCGGAACGAATAACATATAATATATATAACATAACTTGAAATATACATCTGTACTTGAATATACATCAATATCAAAGTACATCACTTACAACACAGCGGAAATAACTATAGCTATATGATCCTGAAGCCTCCTGCTCCAGCTCTTCAACTATATCTGTAAATCCAGACTACTTGACTGCCCATACAAATTTAGGCACCTAAGAGTTTAGGGAAAACAACAAAGTAAACTCCGGGTCAATCATGGGACTGGTATGAGTAAATAGTTTAAAAACAGTTTGAACAAGTAAACGATATGTCATAAGACCACGCCGCATAACGGAACGGGTTTTTCCCTTATGAGAATCCAAATTATCTTTATATCAAAACCTTTTGATATTATAATAATGTCTATCAACCACAGTATAATAATCATCTAGTAGAAACGCTTTCATCTCATGTTCTACATATATAGTGTACAATCAAAACCGCAAGAACGTATTGGGTAATGGATTTCCAACTATGACAAGTTATGGAACCACCTTTCGCTAGTGTACCTCTAGAGAGGAATACACTGGGTTCAACAAGAACATCTTGCAACCCGACCACACATGACCGACCACTCATTTCGCTTGAGCGTATCGAATGTATATCACCAACGGTTGGGATCAGCAACCGTTTCCCGAATGGGACAGCATCAAAAATAGATTTTTTTAAAGTATATGAAACTCTAGATCAGGTGATTATACACCCTACTTCGGTGCGACCTACTTAGCCATGCTGCCTGCCCGATTTCTGTCATTTACCAGATGTTGAGGCTAGAAGCTACGCTTTATCATCACATCAGATTCACTTTGAATGTCACATCATCAAATCCATCAAATCACCGATTGATGTCTACAACAATACATTATGTGTTAGCTAAAAGAAGTTTCCTTCTCCGCTTCCACTCTTGGTACGGTTGGAGAAATCAATATATGTGATCGTCTGGACATACTCTGTCAGACATCCGTCCATACAAGTCATCCAGGAACAGGATGAACCGAAGGCACTATTCTGTAAACAGGATAGCCCTTGCATAACTCTGTCTTCAATTTCCATTGGCATATATGATTTGCAACGCTTATGCCAATACAGAGTGGTTCTTTGGATAATAATCCAACCGGTCTCTCCATATTAACAACGCTAAATGGTCAAAACTTCGATAGTCTATGATTTAACTATCGAAGAAAAACAGGTGTGCAAACAACGATATTATTTCCAAGTGGAAATTTTTATCAATCAAACATCATTCAACATTTATCTCTTTATTTCATTAATTTACTTATCTCCTGTTTCCCTATATTCAATATTTCTTATTTTCTAAATTTGGAAAATATACGTTATTAACAATGGAAAACATTTCCATTTCTTGTTTCCTTTATTAGAAAACATTTCTGGTTTCTTATTTGGAAAAACATTTCCAAAGCTCCTTCATTGGACTTAGACAGATGTTTAAAAAACCATCGCGATGCCATCTCAAACCATTTCCTTTACTGCAGAACCTTAACTATTCCTTAGTTAAAAACGAAGCCAATCAAGTTGGGGTAGAACTACCTCTCAGACCTTAACTGAACAACATTTCTAACTTTGAAATAGGCAAAGTTCACTTTATATTCCTTTTACTAACTTCCTTACTTAACCCTCCTCGAATAACTATATTCGATTGACTCTTTTCACTTAACTCTATTCGATTAAGCCTTATCAATTAACTCTATTGGACTAACCTAATTGGATTAACTCTATTTGATTAACGCTATTGATTTAGTCATTTCACTTAACTCCTTTCGAATAAACTATATTCGATAACTCCTTTTACTTTCTATTTGAATAACTATATTCGATTAACTCATTTTCTTCTACTCTAATCTATTTAAACTAACATCGATTAACTCCTTTGCTTTAACTCTAATCGACTAAACTAACATTGATTAGCTCCTTTCACTTTAACTCTAATCGATTAAACTAACATCGATTAGCTCCTTTTAACTTTATTCTCTAATCGATTAAACTAACATCGATTAACTACTTTGCTTTAACTCTAATCGATTAAACTAACATCGATTAACTCCTTTTTACTTTAACTCTAATCGATTAAACTAACATCGATTAGTTCCCTTTTTCTTTAACTCTAATCGATTAAACTAACATCGATTAGCTTCTTTTAACTTTATTCTCTAATCGATTAAACTAACATCGATTAACTACTTTGCTTTAACTCTAATTGATTAAACTAACATCGATTAACTCCTTTGCTTTATTCTCTAATCGATTAACTAACATCGATTAGTTCCTTTTACTTTCTATTCGAATAAACTATATTTGAATAACTCCTTTTACTTTAACCCTAATCGATTAACTAACATCGATTAGTTCCTTTCATTTTAACTCTAATCGATTAAACTAACTTCGATTAGTTCCCCTTTTACTTTAACTTTAATCGACTAAACTAACATCGATTTGCTCGTTTGCTTTAACTCTAATCGACTAAACTAACATCGATTTGCTCTTTTTTGAATAAACCATTCATTTATAAAGATTTACTTTTAGTAACGGTTCTTCACTTTACAAATGATTTCCCTTTTATTCTAACTTATCCTTTGATTTTATAAATATTTCTTTTATAAAAATTCCTTTCCTTTTCTATATAAAATCCATCGATTTTATATAAATAATTCATTTTCAAAATACACTTTGAAAATATTCCTTTATCAACATTCGGTATGTTATGGTATTCAACATATCAAATCACGATGATCAGTATCGTCCCAACACATATAATCGACAACAGATTATATATCACATCATATATCACAATATATGAAAAACAGTAAAATAAATGTTGAGGAATCCAGTCGGATTCTTCCAACCTGTTTCCCTGCATCACAGATGTTAAACAATATAGATAACATCACTTTCAGTTCTATATGATATATTCTGTTAAACATAATCGATATAGAAAATTCAACTAACTAACTAGCAGTTCAATCACACAGTCAACATACAGTCAATCAGCCAATATCTAACAGTTCTAAAAATACAACATGAATTTATAAACTGTTCAAAGTTAGTGAGATTTACTCACATTGAACGATCATCGTTAATAACGATAACCCTCACTAGATTCAGACAGACAATTTATTTTGCGATAAATTGTAACGAGCTCGGATTCATTTCCAGTCAGCTCCATTATATAGTGTTCGTCCCTACGATCCCAGCGGATCTTGATTTTCTGAATTTCGTTAATGTATGCTCAAGTTATTGAACTTACAAACTATAAGTTATTTAAATTTAAATAAAAACTTGAATTTCTGAAATATAAGTGGGCTCACTCTTGAATCAAGGCCCATTACCCTTTAAAATCACCAGACCCCCATGTTTACACGTCCTCCACAACCCATCGGCCTCTTTTTCCTTTCTTCTACAGGTACCGAAGAACTCATGGCCATTTCCACCACTTTACAAGCCTCGTTCTCCCTTGCCTCTTGACCGAACGTTGTAAACTCTTCACCATTGATCATCCCTTCTTCCGCACTTCCTCCTCCACCCATCTGAATCGAACTCGCAACCATTAGATCCATCGCGACCTCAGCTGGATACTGACGTACTGTAGAAGTTGGATCGACAATTCCGTGCGGATTATCCTCGCAAATTCAAATCCCAAGCCAAATACTACCCTAAACTCGAATACGACCTCAGTTTCACATTCGATGCACTCAAAATCGCCAGACCGCGAGCCCTAGTTCGAACTAACCCACGCTGTACAATGTCAAACCCGAAATACCACTATCGCATAACTCAAAGATGGTACCAAATCGAAGAGAACCACAATGGGAAGTCGAATAAACTTGTTTGGAGATTTTAGGATTTTTCTTGGATTTTATCTTTGATTTATAAACTTTCATTTTCATTTGTTTGGATTTTTGAAAACCATGGAAATATTTTTGGTTCGGTTCTCTGAAAAGAATAAAAATGGAATGATGGCGTGGTACTTCTAATGTGTTGATGCTTAACTGTTCATTTACTGATACCGTGGACATATGTAGCGACAGTCCTTTATGTGGACATACCTCAATACACATCAACCTTACTTAGCTGTTGGTAGGTTAATTGTATGGTGGAGGATAATTCATAGCTTATTCAATCACGTGTAAGAGGGGGTAGCACAGACGTATACTTAGCACGGAAGGAATCACATTTCTTTATTTTAAAGCATTCAACATTTTACATCCGCGCTACGTATAATTACATAAATGTCCAAGCGTCACAGACTGGGATAAAGATGTCGTTATGACGATCAAGGTGTCATGGTCCCAATAATATAATAATACCGGCAGATGGACTCATATTTTGAAACTTCAAAATGTTGATTTCAGGGTGCGAAATACTTCAAATAAAAAGTCGCTTATTAAATTAATTAAAAATTACAAAAAAAATCTAAAAATTAAATTATCGCTATTTCCCAAAAGAACCTTGTCTGAATTCACACCCGATATTTAGTTATTTTGAAATAACCATTATGGCCGATAAACGATTCTATAACGACTATTTTAAAATTTGATTTGGACATATCTCAAAATCTACACGACGAAATCTCGATTTTTCTCTTCTACTAGAAAGATATACTCCACCAGCTCCGCACGTTTCTTGTTTCACAGAAATCCGATTTAAAACGAACTCTGTACATTCAGTTGAAGTTCAAATCGCCAAATTACGAACTGTAGCACCATTTCAAGCTCGATTATAATTATAATATAACTCTACGCTCAAACTGTCGTTTATATAATATATTCGTTATTCAAATTCAATTCTAAACTGAATTATATATCACAGATGATCCAGTTCACACCATATCGTCATTTCGGCCAATTCTGTTTATTTCAGAATTAAATATATTATTTAATTTATTATTTTTATTAAATATTCACCATTATTTAATTCCACGACCATTAAATTCACTAACACACCATTTATATAATTAAATAAATTAATTCTAATACCTCTGCCAATGCGGGTCATTACATTTGCCGTACCTCGTGCGGGCTTTCTCACTACTTCAACGTAATACCATTTGATCCTTGATATCATTTGGATTGTCATCTTTTATCTAACTATGTTTTCTTATCAAGAACTATTGCGTGTTCAACTAAGGTTTATGCCACCTAGGACCACTAGGGATTATGCTACCAAATGAACGTTTTCGTATCTCGATTTGGGTTCAAGCCACCTAGGACCACTAGGGATTATACTACCCGTCAACCACAACCTTTTTCCCACGTATGTATCGTGAATCGTTTTCCATGTCTAGGTGCACATGTATCTCAAAGTGCCATCCAAGTTCCGTGACAGAATACAGGACTCGATCGGGAGCTTCAGGTTATCTGCCGATGAAGATATTAAGGTCTTTTTTCTACATGACCACTCCCTCAACTACTGAAGGGCAAAACAAGAAAAATCATGTATGAGAACTACACTACAGCCATCGATGCCCCACTCCCAAATGGCCTACCTTACCCATAACTAGATAGAAAGTATGGTCTGTTGGGTGTTCTCTGCATTTCCGTACGTACACGATTGACTAAAGATGGTAGGTGGCGGACGATGTGCTATCTAGGGCTACCGTAAAAATATCGCTGACCCCACGCTAATCCACCCAAGTCTTTAGGTTGCTCGCATAGCAACCAAGGCATACCCTTGGTTCTTCTACCGCAGACCTTAACCTTTGTGAGCCCCGGGTTTCATGGACTATCCGCAACCTCACAGAGGGATACCAAGAGTATCCTCACGTTCCCCGAAGCTACCGCTTCGTCACCCAGTTCATTGGAGCCTTTATCTAAAACAGAAATTGCTCCACCTCGTGTATTTGCTGAATCGACGACCTACCAAATCGGGTTACTCATCTATTATGAACTGGTCCAATTTCCTTGACTAAGAATTATTACTTAGTTATCCTTAACTAAGGTTTATCACTTAGCTTCCTTCCCCTTCAACCTTGTTAACTACCATTTTCCACTTAGTCCCCCTGAACTAGGGTTTTATCTAATGGGTTAAGCGTTGTCATTCAAGCTCATGACTTAACCCGTCTAGAAGCATGTCAAAGTTGGCTATGTGATTAAGTTCAAGACATATCCCTACAAACCATATGTCAAGTTGGTTAAGTATATCCAGAAGTTCACGGCTTAACCTTATCGCGTTATCGTGGTTGGTTAAGTATAGATTATCCTTATCAAATTACCAAGTCGAGTTGGTTAAGTATATTCAAGCGGTTCGTGTCTTAACCCTATACAATTACTATGTTAGATTGGTTAAGTGTAGTTTAACTTAACCCCATCAAGTTACCGAGTCAAATTGGTTAAGTATTGGTTAACTTAACCTCATTAAATTATCATGTTAAATTGGTTAAGTATTGGTTACTTAACCACATTGAATTATCATGTTTAGATTGTTTAAGTGTTTAACTTAACCCCATCGAATTACTGTGTTTAGATTAGTTAAGTCTAGGTTAACTTAACTCCATCTAATTACCGTGTTTAGATTAGTTTAGTGTAGGTTACATAACTCCATCTAATTACCGTGTTTTGATTAGTTAAGTGTGGCTTACTTAACTCCATCTAATTACCGCGTTTAGATTAGTTAAGTGTCGGTTACTTAACCCCGTCTAATTACCGTGTTTAGATTAGTTAAGTGTAGATTAGCTTAACCCCATCCCCTAACTGTATTTTACGGTTAAGTGTCATTAAGAAATCAAGTCCGGTTTCACTTAACCTTCCCATTCATGTCATATCGGTTAAGTGTCATTAGTCAGATTTACTTAACTTTATCATGTGGCATTAATTGAATTAATGCACTCTCAACCTCTCACATTAGACATTGTTGTGGTTACTGGTTACGCCGGGGGGGGGGGGGGGGGGGGTCCGGGCAGATTTACACCACAACCTAGTCTATCCTCGGGTTTCAAGCGTGATATGACCAACTACCCACATTGGGTCCTATTGTTTGTAGCCACTGGATTTGTCGGGCGGGTCTGGGCAGATTTATGCTACAAACTCAACCCAACCTCGAGTTGGCCACTTCCATGTTTTTCTATGTGTCATGTTCATGTCAAGTTTAGACCCCTTTTTAAGTCTATTTTTTCATGTAACCCCATGTCAAGTTTTCGTGTCCTATTCACGTTTATTATCGTTACATGTTCCATGTAATTCCATGTCAAGTTCATAGCCCATTTTCAAGTTTGCCTAAACTACCCAAAACGTGTCCCCAACGCACATGAAAGTGAATTAACATATTTGGACTAATATGACAGATATGGGTAAAAGATGGAAAAGATGAATCACAAGTTAAACATTGTGAAAATTGAGGCAAAGGTGTTCACATGACTAGCATATTGCATATTGGCCTCAAAACATGCACGTTGTCATAAAGGGATTGGCCACAATCATGCACGGTATCATAAGGGGTTTGGCCTCAAACATGCATAATATCAAAAGGGGTTTGGCCTCATATAAACATGAAATCATAAGGGGTTTTGGGTTCTTTTACATGCATAAGCCCCAAGTCAAATTCATGCGCATATTTCACAAGTCAAAATGGTTCCAAGTGTTTATGCCAACATCCCACAAATAAAGGTTCAATCTTGCATGGCAAACTAAGTCCAATGCAACACGAGTAACTTGATTTAATCACTAAACATAGCCTAAAGTCATAGGTTCAAGCAAAAGAGGCATGACAAGGTTCATATAGGCTAGCATACATATGTTCATTGCATTTTATTCCATGTCACATTAGAACTATCGTTTAGATCTACAAGTAGCTAGAACATACATAGCGTGGCTAAGGGATTATGAGCATGAATCGTCTTGTCGTAGAATCGTCATGAAATTTGCTTAGCAACGTTGATCCACTCCTTGATTTGATGTAGCAAGCTAGCACCTTTGATTCAGATCCGATTCGAATGCATAAGCTCTTGGAGTTGGAGATGAAGGCCATGATCAAGAGGGATTTGGGCAGCACTTTGTTGTTTGATTGATTTTGAGTGATTTAGGTTAGGTCCTAGGGTGTTTTTATAGAGATTAGGAGTAGTTTAGGCTGTAGGATAAACCCTAGGATAGATCTGAGCCCTCAAAATCCATCACAGGCCCATAAAACTGAGCCAAGACAGCAGTAGGTGCACCCAGGCCTAAGTGGCCGGACCAACCAGGTAGACACCCATGTCGACTGGGCAGTCGACCTGCCCCCTGGGCGTGTCGACTCCCCAGTCGACACCCCGGTTGACCTGGGGCTTGGGCGGGAATTTTCCCGCCCAGTTCGTTTGGCTCCAGATTTGAATTTCGAACTGTTTTTGAACTTGAATTTTTCTGAAAACTTTGACGAGCCATAACTTGGTCATACGGACTCCGATTTTCAAAAACTTGGACTCTCTTTCGCGTATTTTTCTGAGACGAACGAAATGGCACAGCCTATTCCCCTTGATTCAGATTTTAACATTTAATTCTGCCTTGATTTATGTTATAACATGTTATTCAAAATTCGGGTAGTTACATTCTCCCCACCTTAAAGGATTTCGTCCCCGAAATCTTCAAGTTAGGAAGAATGTATCCTACCATCCATCATCCATATACTCAAAACATCATCCACGAGAAGTCATTGTCCTTAAAAGATTCTAAATGTTGTATGATCATATGCGAAAGGTGTCTGTATATGTACTTATCTAATGTAAATGATCAGGCCTGAGTGATCTTCTAAATGCAGAATATGTTTAGTGCCATGAATCCAACATGCATGCAAATAGTCCTAGTCATATAAATACTATATGTGTGCACAACCATTCATCCACATGCAACGTCCACATGATAACATATCCAATTTCATCTATAAACAAGTACAAATACTCGTGCATATGCGATATGAAATGTGACTAAATCGACCTAGTGTCTAATGTGTACTCAATCATCCACGAGCAACCACTGGCAACCATATCAATCATAACATGTTTCAAATACATGTTTACATCCATAGGGTTCTACCTAAGGTTCCCAAGATAGGATCAAGGAGATAAACAAGATAAACTCCTTACGGGATTTGCAACGGAAACAGGATCGAGAGGATATCCACCAAGGGATAGCATGCAAATAAGCTCTACAGGAGAACCAGGGATCAACGATATACTCTTAAAAAGAGATATGATGCGCGTGTTTAAGCCGCATTTCCTTGAGCTTAATTCCAGTGTGCCTTGACCACCTTTGACTTCATGATTTTCGTAGCTCCATGATTCTATTTCTAAGGTATGAGTTGGAACTCATTTCACTATCACCTCTCGTTTCACTTTCACTTATTATTTCCCTAGTATGCTCGGCTCAAACATATATGCGTACTCATGCAAGCTCTCAAAAATTCACTAGTGAATTCTAGATCTCGTTTACCGATGCCAATCCGTGTTACCACGTGCACTTACTAGGGTGATTCCTATAACCCAGGCTTAAGCAGAATGAACCATCCGCCTTATTGGCAAACGTTACTCGATCGGATCAGAGATTTCCGATAAATGCATCAAGAGATTCTAGGTAACTAACCATGACAGAACCCAAAAGGATATACGAGACTTCGAGGGTATTACCAAGGCAAGTTAAGAGTTTAACTACCCTCCTTTCAAAACCGAGAATGGCATCCTTTACTGGATAACCACTTCATCCCTAGAATCCATCCATAGCTCAACAATAGAAGCATTGCTTATAATCTAAACACATGGCATTTACACTCTCAATTCCAAACAAGTCATGAATAAATGGACCGATCCTCCAACAGGATTTGAGACAAAAATGGGATCCTCTACCACGCTTGTACTAAGGTGCAGAGACTCAACTATCGAAGTAGACTTAAATGATGCGATGATCAAGAAAAAGTCTAGACGGGATGATAGAAAAGAAAGGCTAAACCTTCAACAAAAACGGTACCATCCCTCTTAGGTATGCTAGAAATGAGAGCATACAATTGCCCTCTCGATGACCTTGTCCTCGTCCCATAACTCTTAACTATGTGTCCCGTTTTATCATGCCAAAGATACTCTCTCATCATGGGTTTTATTGTTCATCTTTTTCCCTCCCTTGTGGATTAAGCCATATCAACAAGTTGCTTATCTTTAAGCTCGTGTCCTCTAATCTTTCTCTTATTATCCTTCCTTATAGAATGACAACAGGTCTCTCGAGGACTACCTCCATCGCACGGAAAACACTTAGGTAGCTAGGGAAGGATTAGTCTCAGTTCAAATTACTGTGACTACAGATGGAGGAAAGAGAGGAAAAGAGATTCAATCAAGGAAACAAAGGATAGTGCTAACGGCCTTTGGGGAATAGCCTTTAAAAATAAAACCTTTCTTGAAAAATGCTTCTTTGTAAACAGTTTGGAAAATAGTTTCAGAATATTTTAAAAACATTTGCCCAGTCTGGTAACCTTCTGCTCTTATACCAAATGTAACACCCCACCTCCGCTAGGGTCACGCACAAAGGGAATGCACTAGGTTTGGTGAAGCATTATCGAGGTAAACATGCACAGAAATATTACAAGATAGAACATATATAAAACAGCGGAAGTAAAACAAATTTCATTACCTTATAAAATAAGTTCTAAAGCCTTTTACATCAGAATACATCAAAACATGTCTTACAATAGTAAAGAAGCATAAAACCTTCTCATAAATTATCCCCTAAAATAAAGCGGTGAAGCAGCCATAGCTAAGAGAAGACCAGCTATACATGATGACCTTCAAGCATAAGAGGTCCGAACTAAACAACAACATTTCCTCCCTGAAAACCTGGGGGGGGGGAACGGAAGACAAAGAGGCGAAAGAAAACGGGGTCAGTCATAAAGACTGGTAAGTCCTACCTACTTCCAGCATAAAAAAAGATAAAGGTAACATGACATGCATAAACTGAAAGTAAACATAAGGATGATGACAAGATAGATAAGCTAGACCAAGATAACAGGATGAACCACTGTATCAAGATAAACTAAGGTATCACATTGTCAAGTTTCTATCAAGTATAAAATCCCGAGGTATCTACCATGTGTATTTGCTCTGCACCTCCTGTACTAGTATCCCAACCCGTATTATGTGTTAACTATAAAATGTCCCTTGCCCAATGTCGTGAAATGGTCCATGTCGACCTAATATATCGCATATATAGGTTTTCTCAACTCGTGTGTTTCTTTCCATGTTTAAGTTATGTCATTTGCCGTACCTTGTGCGGGCTTTCTCACTACTTCAACGTAGTACCATTTGATCCTTGAAATCATTTGGACTGTCATCTTTTATCTAACTATGTTTTCTTATCAAGAACTATCGCGTGTTCAACTAAGGTTTATGCCACCTAGGACCACTAGGGATTATGCTACCTAATGAACGTTTTCGTATCTTGGTTTGGGTTCAAGCCACCTAGGACCACTAGGGATTATACTACCTGTCAACCATGCCCTTTTTCCCACGTATGTATCGTGAATCATTTTCCATGTCTAGGTGCACATGTATCTCAATATGCCATCCGAGTTCCGTGACAGAATACAAGACTCGGTCGGGAGCTTTAGGTTATTTGCCGATGCAGATATTAAGGTCTGTTTTTCTACCGGTGGTTATGGTGCCACGTGACCCCTCCCTCAACTACTGAAAGGCAAAACAAGAAAAATCATATATGAGAACTACACTACGGCCATCGATGCCCCACTCCCAAATGGCCTACCTCACTCATAACTAGATAGCAAGTATGGTCTGTTGGGTGTTCTCTACCTTTCCGTACGTACACGATTGACTAAAGATGGTAGGTGGCCGACGATATACTATCTAGGGCTACCGTAAAAATATCGCCAACCACACGCTAATCCACCCCAGTCTTTAGGTTGCTCGCACAGCAACCAAGGCATACCCTTGGTTCATCTACCGCAGACCTTAACCTCTGTGAGCCCCGGGTTTCATGGACCATCCGCAACCTCACAGAGGGATACCAAGAGTATCCTCACGTTCCCCGAAGCTACCGCTTCGTCACCCAGTTCTTTGGAGCCTTTATCTAAATTAGATATTGTTCCACCTCGTGTATTTGCTGAAGCGCCGACCTACCGAATCGGGTTACTCGTCTATTATGAACTGGTCCAATTTCCTTGACTAAGAAATATTACTTAGTTATCCTTAACTAAGGTTTATCACTTAGCTTCCTTCCCCGTCATCCTTGTTAACTACCGTTTTCCACTTAGTCCTCCGGAACTAGGGTTTTATCTAATGGGTTAAGTGTTGTCATTCAAGCTCATGACTTAACCCGTCTAGAAGCATGTCAAAATTGGCTAAGTGATTAAGTTCAAGACTTAGCCCTACAAACCATATGTCAAGTTGGTTAAGTATATCCAGAAGTTCACGACTTAACCTTATCGCGTTCTCGTGGTTGGTTAAGTATAGATTATCCTTATCAAATTACCGAGTCGAGTTGGTTAAGTATATTCAAGCGGTTCGTGTCTTAACCCTATCCAATTACTATGTTAGATTGGTTAAGTGTAGGTTAACTTAACCCCATCAAGTTACCGAGTCAAATTAGTTAAGTATTGGTTAACTTGACCTCATTAAATTATCATGTTAAATTGGTTAAGTATTGGTTACTTAACCTCATTGAATTATCATGTTTAGATTGTTTAAGTGTTTAAATTAACCCCATCGAATTACCGTGTTTAGATTAGTTAAGTCTAGGTTAACTTAACTCCATCTAATTACCATGTTTAGATTAGTTAAGTGTAGGTTACTTAACTCCATCTAATTACCGTGTTTAGACTAGTTAAGTGTAGGTTACTTAACTCCATCTAATTATCGTGTTTAGATTAGTTAAGTGTAGGTTACTTAACCCCGTCTAATTACCGTGTTTAGATTAGTTATGTGTAGATTAGCTTAACCCCATCCCCTAACTGTATTTAACGGTTAAGTGTCATTAAGAAATCAAGTCCGGTTTCACTTAACCTACCCATTCATGTCATATCGGTTAAGTGTCATTAGTCAGATTTACTTAACCTTATCATGTGTCATTAATTGAATTAATGCACTCTCAACCTCTCACATTAGACGTTGTTGTGGTTAGTGGTTACGCCGGGAGGGTCCGGGCAGATTTACACCACAACCTAGTCTAACCTCGGGTTTCAAGCGCGATGTGACCAATTACCCACATTGGGTCCTATTGTTTGTAGCCACTGGATTTGTCGGGCGGGTCCGGGCAGATTTATGCTACAAACTCAACCCAACCTCGAGTTGGTCACTTCCATGTTTTTCTACGTGTCATGTTCATGTCAAGTTTAGGCCCCTTTTTAAGTCTATGTTTTCATGTAACCCCATGTCAAGTTTTCGTGTCCTATTCACGTTTATTATCATTACATGTTCCATGTAATTTCATGTCAAGTTCATAGCCCATTTTCAAGTTCGCCTCAACTACCCAAAACGTGTCCCCAATGCACATGAAAGCGAATCAACATATTTGGAATAATATGACAAAGATGGGTACAAGATGGCAAAGATGAATCACAAGTTAAAACATGGTGAAAATTGAGGCAAAGGTGTTCACATAACTAGCATATCGCATATTGGCCTTAAAACATGCATGATGTCATAAAGGGATTCGCCACAATCATGCACAGTATCATAAGGGGTTTGGCCTCAAACATGCATAATATCAAAAGGGGTTTGGCCTCACATAAACATGAAATCATAAGGGTTTTTGGGTTCATTTACATGCATAAGCCCCAAGTCAAATTCATGCGCATATTTCACAAGTCAAAATGGTTCGAAGTGTTTATGCCAACATCCTACAAAAAATGTTCAATCTTGCATGGCAAACTAAGTCCAATGCAACATGAGTAACTTGATTTAGTCACTAAACATAGCCTAAAGTCATAGGTTCAAGCAAAAGAAGCATGACAAGGTTCATATGGGCTAGCATACTTATGTTCATCGCATTTTATTCCATGTCACATTAGAACTATCGTTTAGATCTACAAGTAGCTAGAACTTACATAGCGTGGCTAAGGGATTATGAGCATGAATCGTCTTGTCGTAGAATCGTCATGAAATTTGCGTAGCAACGTTGATCCACTCCCTTGATTTGATGTAGCAAGCTAGCACCTTTGATTCGAATCCGATTTGAATGCATAAGCTCTTGGAGTTGGAGATAGAGGTCATGATCAAGAGGGATTTGGGCAGCACTTCGTTGTTAGATTGATTTTGAGTGATTTAGTTTAGGTCCTAGGGTGTTTTTATAGAGATTAGGAGTAGTTTAGGCCATAGGCTAAACCCTAGGATAGATCTGAGCCCTCAAAATCCATTACAGGCCCATAAAACCGAGCCAAGACAGCAGCAGGTGCACCTAAGCCCAAGTGGCCGGACCACCTAGGTCGACACCCGTGTCGACTGGGCAGTCGACCTGCACCCTAGGCGTGTTGATCCCCAGTCGACACCCCAGTTGACCTGGGGCTTGGGCGGGAATTTTCCCGCCCAGTCTGTTTGGCTCCAGATTTTAATTTCGAACTGTTTTTGAACTTGAATTTTTCTGAAAACTTTGACGGGCCATAACTTGGCCATACGGACTCCGATTTTCGAAAACTCGGACTCTATTTCGCGTATTTTTCTGAGGCGAACGAAATTGCAAAGGCCGTTCCCCTTGATTCAGATTTTAACATATATTTTTGCCTTGATTTACGTTATAACATGTTATTCAAAATACTGGTTGTTACATCGGTGGCCTCCATATGCCAATTCCCAATTCGAACGATGACAGTTTGGGATGGAAATTCTCGCCCAAAACTCCACGAAATTCGATCAACCAAGTATGGATTTGAAGAGCGTGGAAAGCTCTACAAAATTCTCTAAAGAACTGGGGTTTAATTTTGCTTGTGGATGGAGAAAAAGGGATGGGAAAAATCGAGTGTTATCCGCCCTTCGTTTGAGCTGATGCCGGTTTGAACGAGGGTTAGGGATTTGACCCTTTGACTTGGATATTTATACATATATTTTATATTATTTAATACCTAAAAATGTGTTTTTCAAACGAGCTCCAAATCGAACCGAACAACTGTCGTTCCTAGCTAAATACCCCTATTAAGAATACAATGGGATATGTTTCGTAAGCCAATTCGACTGTTTCAGTCAGTTTTCATCAAAATTAAAATATAAATTAATATAATAGTCAATATTGAATTTGAACGTACATTTTAATTTACCAGGGCCACATACTGACTCCAAAAATTACAGAAAAATAAATCTAGCTATGTTTTCATAATAGGGTCCTAAAAAACTAATTGCATCAAATATGGAGACCGTTTGAAAAATGGCCTTTTTCCAGTCGATTAAATTCAATCTGAAATGACCAAACACATTTAAATTACCCACGCTCACGTATTAATTCCAAAAATTATGTAATTTTAAACCTAATAATAATTTGACATTCCAGTCCCAACCACAGTTGTTTCGTCGGAAACGGAGGTCGTTTGCAAAATGGCTATTTTTAAGGGCTATATATTATATTAAAATGTATATAAATTCCATAGCTACTATGTCAAATTTTAAACTGGACGTGAATTACAATTTATAAAGTAAAATCTAAGTTTCTTGCATTCGTTAGAAAGATATAGCTAAATAGATTATAACATTTCTTGTTTCACCGAAATTCGATTTATTTTGAATTATGTATACTCAATTGAAGTTAGAAATAGAATTTTCAAACTATCGCGCCATTTCAGGCTCGTTTTGTAATTAATATAAATTTATACATTCTAACTTTGATTTAAATAAACTTTTAGTCGTTATTATTTAAAATAAATCATTTTAAATATTCAAAACCCATTAAAATTGCTAAAATAAAAATTTTAAATTGGTTCAGAAATTTCGGGTTGTTACAAATATGCACACTGGCCTGTATCAAGCAAGGCATCATCTTGGGGCTGACCCAAGTCTCGATCCTTTAAATCCTTTCAGTATCTTTATAATGGTCTGGAAAAACAAAGCATAATGTCGAAAAGGTAAGTATGTTCAACCAATATTGCTTATCCATGTCAAACTTATATTAGCAATTATGCATAAATCCATAAATAACATGCTTGTCATTATATGAAAAAGATTCACAAAAAGTCTGATCTAATTATTTACGCATTTAGGATAAAAGGTGTTATCGCAAGTGAATTCTCAAAATTTTGTTTCAAAGATTTTTCTATTTATATGTATGTAAGAGATAATGTCTTATATAATCATGAATTACATCTTATTGCAACGACCTGCCCTTTTGACCACTTCAAGTTGGTAATTAAACCAACTTAAACCGCTCGAATCGATAGATTGTTATTGCTTATGAGGTTTAACAGAATAAATACACAATATCATAAAATAAAAACAACAATATCTCGCAGCAGAATAATTTTTATAAAAATATCAGAGTTTTACAATATTTTTACACAGCGGAAAATACATATTTTTTACATAAAATAATTTTTACAGTAAATGTAATAGCCCACGTCCGTTAATGTCACTCACAAAGGGAATGCATTAAGTTTCGTGGAGCGCTATAAGTAAACAGAACGAAATATTACAAGATGGATAAAGTAGTAATTGAAAAGTTTATAACTTTATTGCAGTGGAAAAAGAAATAGGTTTAGTTACACCTTCAAAAGAACAAAACCAAGTACATAATATTAGACTTGTACAAAAGCCTTCAGAGCACATAATTTTAAAGCCATAACCCCCAACAGAAAATGCCATAAGCAGAATCAAAGCCAAGCAATGCATCTTTCCACTTCAAGCTGGAAGAAAGAGACATTTGAACTAAGCTTAAGTATTTCCTCCCTAAGAACCTTGGGGGGGGTGTAGGGGGGGTGACGGAAGAAATGAGGCGAAACAAACTAGGTCAGACATAAGTCTGGTGAGTCCAGTAACTTTAACAATATAATCATTAAAGTAACAGGATAAGGACATAAACTGGAAAGTAAGAAATGACTGTACATAAGCATGCATGACAAGGTAGGCAAGATGAATAAGATAAGCGTTGACTGCGCTTCTAATCATTATAGTATAATTAATACACTGCACCAATGCTATTTACACCGGACCAATACTAAATACACTGCACCAATACTAATCCCATACCGAAAGTTGATTCACATCTTGTAGTTGGTAGTCCTCAGGCATAACATCTAGTAAGAGGTATCCACCCCATACAATCCTTGACAGCCTACTTTCCCATACTAAATACTAGATGTCCCCACAATACCCCCTTATCATTTAATCAATCAGCTCCTTAACTCGTATGTATTTATTACTTATGTCATTCAAACCTTTTTGTTTGTAGATACCTGTGCTGGTCCCACAATGGGGTGTATCAATCCCTATGATGGCAACCCGATATAATTCAAGATGCATAGTGTATGACTACTGATGCCCAGTGCTTGCTTTTTCCACTGTGGAGCACGTGCATGCCTGTACTCCATCGAAACCTACACTGGCGCACCGCTCGCCGCTATTTTGACCGCTTATAATCAACCCAGTAATTGTGCCCCACCCTGCCTAGTTCAGTGTACCGTGATACATCTATGTGGGTTACTGCTAAAATGGGTCCCCGTTACAAGTGTTTCCTAACCAACATGTTATAACAGTTAAGTGTTCTCAATTTAACCTAACCCCACCCATTTTTTAATTAACATGTTGTATTGGTTAAGTGTTGCCTATCTATATGTCACTTAACCTTCCCACTAATACACGCATGTTTATTTAACGGTTAAGTTTGTGGGCCTATATATACTAATATTACCCACCTACCCAAGATTTAATTAACCCTTTCACTTATCAAGTCCATATGTATTATTGGTTAAGCTTGCCTTAACCCTATCCACTTTTTTCATGTAATATTGGTTAAGTTGTCTTCTTACCAATGTTAACTTAACCCCACCCACCTAACTCATTTAGGTATCATATTCATCTTTGAGTAGAATTAATTAGTTATTAATGCGCAGACCTCTCACATTAAGTCGATCACTTGTGGCCGCTGGATATGTCGGGCAGTTCCGGAAAGACTTCCACCACAAGCCAGACTTAACCTCGTGTCAAAGCATCTAATTTATGCCCTTGACCTCTCACATTAGACTTCCGTTTGCGGTTGCTGGATATGTTGGGCGGTTCCGGGCAGCCTTATACCGCAAACCAAGTTTAACCTCATGTCTTAGGCATTCATCTTTTAGCCAATTTACATATTTACTGTCCAAGTCTAGATTTATATGTAAATTATCCATAAGTGTGGTCAATTCAAGTTATACCACATTTACTTGTTATGTCCAAAATTACTTAATTAAGTTATACCCAATTGCCAACGTTCCAATCGCACGTACAACAAAATCCAAAAATAAAACGGAGAGGGATAGAAGAGAAACACAAGAATTGACATAAGGAACAAAATAGGCATGCAAAGGTGTACCCAACTCAAGAATCATATTTCCAATAGACATGTTGTACATTAACAATAAGTATGGCTAAACTAAGCATGTTACATCATAGGCATAAAGATTCGATAGAATTGGGTAGTGTGGGGACATCTAGTATTTAGTATGGGTAAGTAGGCTATCAAGGAATGTATGGGGTGGATGCCTCTTACTAGATGTTATGCCTGAGGACTACCAATTACAAGATGAGGATCAACTTTCAGTATGGGATTAGTATTGGTGTGGTGTATTTAGTATTGGTGCGGTGTAGTAATTATACTATAGTGATTAGAAGCGCAGTCAACGTTTATCTTATTCATCTTGGCTACCTTGTCATGCATGCTTATGTACAGTCATTTCTTACTTTCCAGTTTATGTTCTTATCCTGTTACTTTAATGATTATATTGTTAAAGTTACTGGACTCACCATACATATGTCTGACCTAGTTTGTTTCGCCTCTTTTCTTCCGTTCCCCCCTCCAGGTTCTTAGGGAGGAAATACTCAAGCTTAGTTCAGATGCCTCTTTCTTCCAGCTTGAATTTGAAAGATGTATTGCTTGGCTTCGACTCTACTTATGGTATTTTCTGTTGGGGGTTATGACTTTAAAATTATGTGCTCTGAAGGCTTTTGTACAAGACTGATATTATGTACTTGGTTTTGTTGTTTTGAAGGTGTAACCAAACCTATTTCTGTTTCCGCTGCAATAAAGTTATAAATTTTTCAAGTACTACTTTATCCATCTTGTAATATTTTGTTCTGTTTACTTATAATGCTCCACGAAACTTAATGCATTCCCTTTGTGAGTGACATTAACGGACGTGGGGTGTTATACTTGGTATCAGAGCTGAAGGTTATCAGAACAGATAAAATATTTTGAAAAGCCATTTTCAAAAGCATTTTTATAAAGAAGTATTTTCAAAAACATGTTTTGAAGAGAGAATTTTCCAAGAGAAAGGTTTATTATGAAAAACATAATCCCCAAAAGCCATATATCTTTCTTTCGATTCCTTGTTTCGAATCTCTTCTTTTTCCTTCTTGAGTCTCTTTCCCCACGTGTAGATGCTTTTTATAAGACATGTAAGGACTTTCGTGCGATGGGTGGAAAACCGTTTCATAGGACTGAGATGTTTGTCGAAGCTAGAATTGGCTCAAGGAAGTGGAGGACTCGTTTGGTATCTTTGAGATAGACGATGGAAGGAAAGTTTAGCTAGCTTTTTGGTCGATGAGGGAGTTACGCTAAGAAGCACAACCCAAGGATGAGGAATTTGTTGATATAGCTTTAATCCACGAAGAAGATAAAGGAGGAAGTAGAAAGAATAATTAAACCCATGACAAAAGAAGGTGTCTTATTTGAGGTATAACGGGCCATGTAATTAAGGACTGTAGGAAGAAGAAGAAGCCTGGTTGTTACATTGCGGTGAGTCAGGACATCTTATTAAAGACTACACGAGGAGGCAAGGACGAGCGCAAGGGCAGAGGACAGGACCTACTTCTGGAGGATGGGTTCATGCTCTCATGGCACCAGGACAGGAAAGATACAGAAATATTTTTGTTGAAAGTTTGATTTTCCTATTTGATCATATTGTTCGAACTTTGTTTGATTCTGGCACTTCGCATTCGTTCATATCTTCTTTGTTAGTTGAAACACTGCACCTAAATACAAGTCTTGTTGTTGATCCCATTGTAGTCTCAAATCCTCTTGGTGGTTCGGCTCATTTATCTATGGTTTGTCGGGATTTTAGAATGTCCATCTTCGGCGTTGGGTTTGAATGCAACGCCTTCGTTCTTGGTTTCACGACTATAGCTTGATTCTAGGGATGGATTGGCTAGCCAGGTATAGGGCCATCCTAAACTGTGACAGGAGGGTAGTTAGATTGTTGATTCGTTGTGGAAGAACCCTTGATATTTCCTCTGGCCCTAGAGGTCCGGTGATGCTAAACTACCTAGAATCTCTTGACGCATCCATCGATGATTTGGAATCTGTTCGTGTAGTCTGAGAATATTGTAACGATCCAGAATTTTTAACCAATTTAAAATTGGAATTTTATTGTTTAATTTGAATTTAAATTTGAATTTGATATAAATATATATCGTTAAAAGTATTTAATAATTTTTATAAGTTGTACGGTAGATTTTACTTGAATTATAAAGGAGAATGATTATTAATGAGTTTGGATTTATTGATACTATTTGTCGTTCGATCGGATTTGTCAAACCATAACACGAATTAGTAGCGTTAAAATTAAGCGTTGCTTTTAGTTTTCATAACATATAAAAGAAAGTGCTACCAAAAGTTCTTTTTTCTTCTTAAGACAAGTATTAAGACACATGTCTTCATGCATGCTCCCTTTCATGCATGATTACCACCTGCTCCCTTATGTGTATTTACCTCCTTACTCCTCCTTTCCTATATAAGTTATTTCTCCATTTTTTAACCATTCTATTCCCATTTCCTCCTTTCCACCTTCTTCTTAAAGCTTATGGCCATGGTTTCCATGGCATAAGTCTTCCTCTTTTCCACCACCACCTTACCAAAGTTTGTCATTCTTCTCCTCCTCTTATAATATAAAGAGAGATTAGTATATATTATATTATATATATTTTGGTGAAGAAGATGTTGCGTTGAAATACTGTCAGATGGTTCGCTTAGCTAGGCTCGCCTAACGTGAAGATTTGGAAAGTTGTTAGGTGAGAACTTTTTAACCACGGTTTATATATTTAATTATTAGCTAGACTAATTTAAATAAAGTGATGAATTATTATTGGTTAATGATGGTTGATATTTGTTGTGATGGATGATGGATGCGAAGTTTAGAACACACACTATTAAGCGTTAGTGTTATAACGCTTGTGCACAATTATGATTTATTGAATCATGTTGATGATGGTTGCTATGGATGTTTAAATGGTTGTTGATGTTGTTTTGCACACACTATGACACAACAATTATGGTATCACATTGGTGATCGACAAATCTCCTTCATAATTAAAAGCAATATCATTATTTAAATTGAAGGTTAATAATTGGAAAAGACCATATGTATGAATTCATATATATTGTTAAAGTCCTTTGAATGAATAAATAAATATCGGAACATTCTAGGATGACAAAGAGGATAGTGTCTAGTCTTGGGTTTGTAAATTAAGTTTCCTGCTCTGCATAGCTATCCCTAACTGATCCGATGAATGGGAAGGTTAATTCGAAGTTATTTGAATTTAGAAATGAATTGGAATTTATGAAAGTTGAAATTTAGATCCAAAATAATTTGGAAAGTAAATTTAAATGATTACAAAAGGGTTATATAAGGATATAATGATTTTCTAAGATATTTTGAAGTATCATAGAATAATGGTTATTATGGTCAAAATAGAGCTTGTCGCATAACGGCAATTTACGTATTTTAGATGCAAACTTTATGTGACGGCAAGGAATTTCGCTCGGTCCGAACCGGTCGCTAAACCGACCCAGGCCGTTCGAAACGCCCTATCGTTGAGAACAGGACAAAACAGAACGCATACAGAAGAACATTTCATTGTATATTACAACAATGCATCAGATTACAAGAATATACAGAGTATAAATGAATAATACACAGAATTATCAGAGATTTAAATTACATTTAAATACATAGCAGCGGAAAATAATACAATACACAACTAGAAGAGATATACGGATACAAAGCTTTCCGGATATCATTCCAGCTGTAAACCAGGATCCTGTGAATATAAATCTGCAAAACCAAAACTACTAGCTGCCCGTGTCGAAAATAGGGGCACCCAGAGTTTAGGTTAAAACAATAAACTCCAGGTCAGTCATGTGACTGGTGTGAGAACTAAAACAGTTATTAATCTTTATTTTCAAAGGTAAATCAAGGGACCACGCCGTATAACACGGAACGGGTTTCCTCCCAAGAGTACCAGTGCATAAAACAAACAGCGCAATGCTAAATAAAGAAAGATGAAGCTGTTATAAGACCCAGGTCCTATCACACAATGCAACGCAAGCCGGGGGATAGGGTTTTCCCTTATAACAGCCAAAGAATGCTTGATACGTTTAAAACAAATCATTTGATACTATAATAAGTGCATAGTGTATAAAACAACTTCAAATCATAAGTATCAATCATAGGCGACATGAGCGTCCCATGCCACTATGTCGCCATATATAGGTTTACAAATTAAAACCGCAAATGTCACGTATTTGGAAATTGGATTTCCGTCTATGAACCGAGGCAAAAGATAGTCCTCAACCGATTCGAGACGCTCTAGCCCGCCCCTCAGGCACAGCCGCAACCGTACCTTGGATCGTCAGGGCCGGTCCACACGAAGTGGATTATAATGCCTGAACAATGCGTTTCTCCGCCCTTTGGGGCGTAAATGAGCCAACCAAATGACTCCATCGGTTCGAGAACGACCGATCAATCCGAGGCGCCTCGCAACAGCAACAACCACATAAGTCAAACTCGTCAGGGCGTGTAAAACCACTGACGCCACTTCTAGCTAGAAAGAAAACGCATGTCCCCCCTGAGGTCCGTCTCCCGTTTTTGATTCATACCGGGTGTGAAACTCGCGAATCAAACGTTACACAAAGCTACGCCACAAAGGCCTTGCTTTGATCATCACCACAAGACTTTGCTTTTCAACAGAAGCCTTGATCATTTGCATCTTAGCATGCCACACAGGCAAACCATCCTATGCAACCGATATCAGTCACACAGAATGAAATCCGATGTCAGACACACAGTCCATTTACAAGTCCGTCCTGGGTCTGAACGAAACCGGAGGCACCTAGTACCCCGCCTATCCATCGATCTCCAAGTACGTCTGGACGATCACTAACTGTTTCCATCTTCTTGGGTGTACAGCCCAATCAAGATCATCAGTAATTACCCAAACGACGTGAAGACCTCCGGTCTTCGACCGTCGTCTTCATCTTCGACTTATCGTCGTATCAGTTATTCAGAATGGGATAAACCCGGTCTTTCCGAATAACTCGCGTATATATTATAAAAGTGTTACACAAACACAACATACGCCTCATTCCAATTCATCAGTCACTAACCGTAAATTAATCGAGAGAATAATTTCCCAAATATTAACCCCGAAGGCCGAAACCAACATCAGATCAATATCCAGAAAACCATTCTGCTTGGCCAACCGACAGTTAGTTTTCTAAATCTCACGTTCAAATCTAATTAAAGATTTAACTATCGCTTGGAGCAAAACTGGTGATACTCCATTCTCGATCTTTTCAATCTAATTAAAGATTCATTAAAACTCCACTTAGTTTTAATCTGTGACTGGGTTAAAGAATCAGTGTCATTTAAAACACGGTTCACGATAAACCCAAAGTCACATCCCATTAATTATCGGGTTAAAGAACAAGTGTTATTTAAAACACTGTCCACGATAAACCCAAAAATCAATATCCATTCAATTCCAATTAAATATTATTTAATTGGTACACTTGATTAAATCTAAATAAAAAGATTTAATCATTTCTCAACCGGGTTCAAGAATAGTGTTAGTAAAGACACCATTCACGACAAACCCAAATCACATTCGATATTCAATACAAGGCTCTGAATAGAAAATATATCGGCTTATATTCAATATCGAATTCTACGACTAACAAATGTCGTATTGGAAATAACGATATAAATATATATCTTTCAAATTTCCATAACACCACTTGTATAATCACGAATTCCAACATCGAAATATTCCGAAGACAATTTCGATTCAAATCCACCCCAATGCAATTATTGGAAATTTTGGTTATTTTCAAAACCCTTTTCGAATTCAATTTATTTATTTAAAAATAAATAGAATTATAATTCTAGTTCAAAACTAGTTCAATTCGATAAAAATCTATTTTTATCTTTTCAAATATGGAGTTTTTCATCCCAAATCTTCACAAATCATTTCTTATGATTTTACACAAATTATTACTATTTTTAATAATTTTATCAAGGCCCGTACAGTCGATTTCCATCAATGGCCATCGAACTGCACTTACAGCGACCTTTTTCAAATTTGATTTGGACATAATTCCAAATCCAACCGTTAGATTTCAAATTTCTAACCTTCGCTAGAAAGCTCTTTTCGATACGAACCCAACGGTTCCGGTTTTAGGAGAATCCGACGGTCGGATCTCCCGCAATGTCCGTTTGAAATAAATGGTCGAAATTCGCGAACTACCGCGGCGCGGCGCGTTCTATTCAGGCCATTATATTATATATATAATATATATTTCGTCGATTTCTATTCAAAACGAATTATATAAATAGTTTTAAATTCGTTTCAAATTCTATTTCAACTTCTATTTCAATTCAAAGCAAAATTGAATTCTTCTTTATAAATTCGTTTCAAAATTCATTTCTGTTCAATTCAAATTTCAATTCAATTTGAATTCATATTCAATTCAATTCATTTCGAAATCGTTTTCAATTCAATTCATTTCGAAATCGTTTTCAATTCAATTCATTTCGAAATCGCTTTTCAATTCAATTCATTTCGAAATCGTTTTCAATTCAATTCATTTCGAAATCGTTTTCAATTCAATTCATTTCGAATTCGTTTTCAATTCAATTCATTTCGAATTCGTTTTCAATTCAATTCATTTCGAATTCGTTTTCAATTCAATTCATTTCGAAATCGTTTTCAATTCAATTCATTTCGAAATCGCTTTCAATTCAATTCATTTCGAATTCGTTTTCAATTCAATTCATTTCGAATTCGTTTTCAATTCAATTCATTTCGAAATCGTTTAAAATTCAATTCATTTCGAATTCGTTTTCAATTCAATTCATTTCGAAATCGTTTTCAATTCAATTCGAAATCGATAAAATCGATATAAATATCGTTCACGTCAAAATGGCGTCAATCTAATCAACACGGCTTCATAAAGTTCTATTTTCAAATATTCTATTTCAAATATTTCTTTTTCAAATATTTCTATTTTAAAACTGGAATGAGGCCCAATCAATTACCATATAAAGTTAATTATATGGATTTTCATACAACACATGTATAATAGCCTTGAAAAATAATCAACCATCAACCAAAGTGCACTACACTGTATAAGCATCAAATATAGACATTTAACGCTTATAGCAGCTTGTCAATCAATCGATCGACATATTTAATCAATCAGGATGAGTGAACTTCAAATTTCATCCTAACACCCGTGTGGGGTTTCAAACAATCAAACACATGTTTTATTTGTGCAGTTAGGCGATGTGTAAAATTTATCGACCCAATCAACGTCATTCAAATAGGTGTACATAAACAAACCGTCTGGTTTGTAAATGAATATTTATTTATTCACATTCACGTTAAAAATTATATTTTTAACGATAACACATTTTATTTTAACATATGAATTTCTATTCAGTTCATTCGTTAAATAAAATGCTATTTTTATTTTTCTAACTTATTTTAGAAAATTTCGGCGGCATAACGGCACGATACTAGAAACGGGACGAGGCCTAGCCTTATCCCCGGTTTAGTGAAGGCCCACGCCATTCACTCATCAATCAAATCAATTTCATTTTGCAAACCACAAAATTTGGAGTAAGGGTCTAACCTAGCCTTACTCCTACGCCTTATAACGGCGCACGTCTAATCCTAACCAATTTATCGATTCGATTTTTCACACCACAAACCACATTCAAACCAATATCGCAATCAATCACCAAACAGTCAAACAAACAAGTCCATGGTCTGTGGACGATTGTGTCGGGTGCTACTAAGCACCGTCTGCATCCTAGTATAAATATATAACTAGAAAAATTAAATTGAAAGGTGAGAAGTTCTCACTTATAGCTATCCTAGCTCCACGGCTCTTCATTGGCAGAAGTCTTCGTCGTTTCGCCCTTTTTTGAACCTCCGTTGTCCGCTTTCACTACCTATGTAAAAATCGAATTTTTACTTCGCTATTCCATATATAAAAATCGAATTTTTATTTCAAAGTCCAATATATAAAAATCGAATTTTTATTTCAAAGTTCAATATATAAAAATCGAATTTTTATTTCAAAGTTCAATATATAAAAATCGAATTTTTATTTCTAAGTTCAATATATAAAAATCGAATTTTTATTTCAAAGTTCAAATCATTTCCTTTTTAAAATCTAAATCTTTCACTTTTTAAAGTTTAAATCTTTTCACCTTTAAAGTTTAAATCCTTTCACTTTTAAAGTTTAAATCTTTTCTTCATTTAAAGTTTAAATCTTTTCTTCATTTAAAGTTTAAATCTTTTCTTCATTTAAAGTTTAAATCTTTTCTTCATTTAAAGTTTAAATCTTTTCTCTTTTAAAGTTTTTTTTTTTTTAAATTCCTAAAATCAGTTTCAACTTTTAAAACAAAATCAGTTTTATAAATAAAGTAAAAATCAGTTTTTTTTTATACCCTAACTAAAAATAAAAAGAAAAAGGGAAGGGAGGACTTACATCGTTCAGAGGGGGGTGTTCGCGTTGGAGCTGCTGACGGCGGATGGTCGGAGCGGTGGCCTAGGGCTGGCGGCGGTGGAGTGGTAGGAGTCTGCGGTGGTGGCCAAATGGCTGAGGGAGGCGTTCGATTCTGGGGTCGGAGGGTTTTGGGCTCGTCGAGAGATGGAGGCGCAGGCTCGTGGAGGGAGGAGCGAAGGGAGGTCGACGGCGCCTGGCGCCGATGGTGGCTGGGGATCGATGCGGTCTCCGTCGATCGATTTTTTTTTTTGTTTTTTTTTGTTTTTTGTTTCTTTGATTTCTGTTTTAACGGGGGGGGGGGGGGGCCTGGGTAGTTAAGGGGAAGATAATATTTTTTTTTTATTAATTAATTAATAAATTTTATCCTAAAGAGTTGACTTTCACATACGACCTCGAAACGGGGCCCACCGCCTGTCGTCCATAGCGTTTTACCCCCATTCCGAACACAATGGGATATATATCGCAAGCTGATTTGATTGTTACAATCAGTTTCCGTTAAATTTACATTTAAATCACTATATTGAATTTTAAACGTACATTTCTAATTACCGGGGTCACATATTAACTCGGAAAATTACAGAAAAATATTTTCTAGCTTCGTATTGACGATACGGTCCTAACAAAACTAATTTTGTCGAATTCTGAGACCGTTGGAAAAATGGCCAATTTCCAGTCGATTAAAATCAACTGAAATGGTCAAAACACGTTTTCTTTTGTCACGCTCACATATTAATTCGAAAAATTATGAAATTTGAAACCTAGCAATAACTTGACATCACGGACCCAACAAAACTGGTTTCGTCGAAATCCGAGGTCGTTTGCAAAATTGCTATTTTTAAGGGCCTGGATTCCATAGCGACTATTCAGAATTTTCAACTGGACATATCCTTTGATTCCCGCTATCAAAATTTGATTATTCGGATTTGTTGGAAAGATATTATCAATTAGATCCCATTATTTTTGGTTTCACTAAAATCCGGATTGTTTTGCACCCGGTACATTCAATTGAAGTTTGAAATCGAATTATCGAACTACCGCGCCATTTTTAATTCTATTTATAATTATATATAAATATTTATATTCTAACGACGACGCGTATAATATATACGTTCGAATTCTATTCAAAATAAATTTTCCGTCGATATTATTTAAAATAATTCATTTTAAATAATCGAAATTCGCTAAAATTGCCAAAATAAAAATTTTAAACTGGCCCAGATTTTGCGGGTTGTTACAATCTCCCCCACTTAAAACTTTTCGTCCCCGAAAAGGAACAAAGTCGAAAGTGGTTTGATTATTCAGCTCTACGCTCGATCTGGTTTCCATTCTCCAACTTTTCAGTTTCTGAGAATTTTCAAAAATTTCAAAAATTTGGCTAACACCCTAAATTTTTGAAAAATTTCGCCATAACCTCCCCTGCACCGGGAGCATCGGGGAATTTCAAATAGCTTCCCCGGTCCTTCAGATCTCAAAAAGAAAAAGAAAAAGCCAAGCGGCTAGCCAATAGGCTCACAAAATCATCATCACCCAAACAAAACAGGAAATTATGTAGTAAACATGTACCTATTTGTCGGGCAAACAAATTTTATTCTTCGGCTCTAGCCTCCTTGCTATGACCTGTTCAATGATATATATGTATATGCAAGCAAACGCAACCAATCTTCGATATAATTCAATATTTGGTTCTGTTAGGCTAAATGGCTAAAAATTAGCAAACAAATAAACAAACAACACAAACATCAATCCATTAGTGAATTAGAGTTTCAAATCCTTAATTTTGATACATATACAAAAAATCTTGTTTTGATGCCAATTCACAACAATAAAGCTATCTATATTAGTTTTGGTTCTCACACCAGTCTAATGGAAATATATAGAAATCCCACCTTCGAAACACGAACATAAGTTCTGATGATGATCGATCAATCATCAGAAACATCTCCGGGTGTCTAGAGTGTAATCCTATATCTATCCAGTATATTAAAATTTCAAATACACGTGGATCAGACGTATACGCAAAATTTATATATACTGGATTGTCCACATCAATATAAATAAATAATCAAATACGAATAATTGATTTTAAATTTTCAAAACAAATTTGACTTTCATTTTAAAAATATACTCTTCACACTCGTTCTAGGATACTACTGATCCTATCTCTAACGAGTCATTCTAATTGGATATTACTAATCCAATATCTGATGAATTCTTTCGTATGTTTCTAATGTGCCTTGTTCTCTGCTTTGTAAACCAAAGCTCTGATACCAACTGTGACGGCAAGGAATTTCGCTCGGTCCGAACCGGTCGCTAAACCGACCCAGGCCGTTCGAAACGCCCTATCGTTGAGAACAGGACAAAACAGAACGCATACAGAAGAACATTTCATTGTATATTACAACAATGCATCAGATTACAAGAATATACAGAGTATAAATGAATAATACACAGAATTATCAGAGATTTAAATTACATTTAAATACATAGCAGCGGAAAATAATACAATACACAACTAGAAGAGATATACGGATACAAAGCTTTCCGGATATCATTCCAGCTGTAAACCAGGATCCTGTGAATATAAATCTGCAAAACCAAAACTACTAGCTGCCCGTGTCGAAAATAGGGGCACCCAGAGTTTAGGTTAAAACAATAAACTCCAGGTCAGTCATGTGACTGGTGTGAGAACTAAAACAGTTATTAATCTTTATTTTCAAAGGTAAATCAAGGGACCACGCCGTATAACACGGAACGGGTTTCCTCCCAAGAGTACCAGTGCATAAAACAAACAGCGTAATGCTAAATAAAGAAAGATGAAGCTGTTATAAGACCCAGGTCCTATCACACAATGCAACGCAAGCCGGGGGATAGGGTTTTCCCTTATAACAGCCAAAGAATGCTTGATACGTTTAAAACAAATCATTTGATACTATAATAAGTGCATAGTGTATAAAACAACTTCAAATCATAAGTATCAATCATAGGCGACATGAGCGTCCCATGCCACTATGTCGCCATATATAGGTTTACAAATTAAAACCGCAAATGTCACGTATTTGGAAATTGGATTTCCGTCTATGAACCGAGGCAAAAGATAGTCCTCAACCGATTCGAGACGCTCTAGCCCGCCCCTCAGGCACAGCCGCAACCGTACCTTGGATCGTCAGGGCCGGTCCACACGAAGTGGATTATAATGCCTGAACAATGCGTTTCTCCGCCCTTTGGGGCGTAAATGAGCCAACCAAATGACTCCATCGGTTCGAGAACGACCGATCAATCCGAGGCGCCTCGCAACAGCAACAACCACATAAGTCAAACTCGTCAGGGCGTGTAAAACCACTGACGCCACTTCTAGCTAGAAAGAAAACGCATGTCCCCCCTGAGGTCCGTCTCCCGTTTTTGATTCATACCGGGTGTGAAACTCGCGAATCAAACGTTACACAAAGCTACGCCACAAAGGCCTTGCTTTGATCATCACCACAAGACTTTGCTTTTCAACAGAAGCCTTGATCATTTGCATCTTAGCATGCCACACAGGCAAACCATCCTATGCAACCGATATCAGTCACACAGAATGAAATCCGATGTCAGACACACAGTCCATTTACAAGTCCGTCCTGGGTCTGAACGAAACCGGAGGCACCTAGTACCCCGCCTATCCATCGATCTCCAAGTACGTCTGGACGATCACTAACTGTTTCCATCTTCTTGGGTGTACAGCCCAATCAAGATCATCAGTAATTACCCAAACGACGTGAAGACCTCCGGTCTTCGACCGTCGTCTTCATCTTCGACTTATCGTCGTATCAGTTATTCAGAATGGGATAAACCCGGTCTTTCCGAATAACTCGCGTATATATTATAAAAGTGTTACACAAACACAACATACGCCTCATTCCAATTCATCAGTCACTAACCGTAAATTAATCGAGAGAATAATTTCCCAAATATTAACCCCGAAGGCCGAAACCAACATCAGATCAATATCCAGAAAACCATTCTGCTTGGCCAACCGACAGTTAGTTTTCTAAATCTCACGTTCAAATCTAATTAAAGATTTAACTATCGCTTGGAGCAAAACTGGTGATACTCCATTCTCGATCTTTTCAATCTAATTAAAGATTCATTAAAACTCCACTTAGTTTTAATCTGTGACTGGGTTAAAGAATCAGTGTCATTTAAAACACGGTTCACGATAAACCCAAAGTCACATCCCATTAATTATCGGGTTAAAGAACAAGTGTTATTTAATACACTGTCCACGATAAACCCAAAAATCAATATCCATTCAATTCCAATTAAATATTATTTAATTGGTACACTTCATTAAATCTAAATAAAAAGATTTAATCATTTCTCAACCGGGTTCAAGAATAGTGTTAGTAAAGACACCATTCACGACAAACCCAAATCACATTCGATATTCAATACAAGGCTCTGAATAGAAAATATATCGGCTTATATTCAATATCGAATTCTACGACTAACAAATGTCGTATTGGAAATAACGATATAAATATATATCTTTCAAATTTCCATAACACCACTTGTATAATCACGAATTCCAACATCGAAATATTCCGAAGACAATTTCGATTCAAATCCACCCCAATGAAATTATTGGAAATTTTGGTTATTTTCAAAACCCTTTTCGAATTCAATTTATTTATTTAAAAATAAATAGAATTATAATTCTAGTTCAAAACTAGTTCAATTCGATAAAAATCTATTTTTATCTTTTCAAATATGGAGTTTTTCATCCCAAATCTTCACAAATCATTTCTTATGATTTTACACAAATTATTACTATTTTTAATAATTTTATCAAGGCCCGTACAGTCGATTTCCATCAATGGCCATCGAACTGCACTTACAGCGACCTTTTTCAAATTTGATTTGGACATAATTCCAAATCCAACCGTTAGATTTCAAATTTCTAACCTTCGCTAGAAAGCTCTTTTCGATACGAACCCAACTGTTCCGGTTTTAGGAGAATCCGACGGTCGGATCTCCCGCAATGTCCGTTTGAAATAAATGGTCGAAATTCGCGAACTACCGCGGCGCGGCGCGTTCTATTCAGGCCATTATATTATATATATAATATATATTTCGTCGATTTCTATTCAAAACGAATTATATAAATAGTTTTAAATTCGTTTCAAATTCTATTTCAACTTCTATTTCAATTCAAAGCAAAATTGAATTCTTCTTTATAAATTCGTTTCAAAATTCATTTCTGTTCAATTCAAATTTCAATTCAATTTGAATTCATATTCAATTCAATTCATTTCGAAATCGTTTTCAATTCAATTCATTTCGAAATCATTTTCAATTCAATTCATTTCGAAATCGCTTTTCAATTCAATTCATTTCGAAATCGTTTTCAATTCAATTCATTTCGAAATCGCTTTCAATTCAATTCATTTCGAAATCGTTTTCAATTCAATTCATTTCGAATTCGTTTTCAATTCAATTCATTTCGAAATCGTTTTCAATTCAATTCATTTCGAATTCGTTTTCAATTCAATTCATTTCGAATTCGTTTTCAATTCGATTTATTTCGAAATCGTTTTCAATTCGATTTATTTCGAAATCGTTTTCAATTCAATTCATTTCGAAATCGCTTTCAATTCAATTCATTTCGAATTCGTTTTCAATTCAATTCATTTCGAAATCGTTTTCAATTCAATTCATTTCGAATTCGTTTTCAATTCAATTCATTTCGAATTCGTTTTCAATTCAATTCATTTCGAATTCGTTTTCAATTCAATTCATTTCGAAATCGTTTTCAATTCAATTCATTTCGAAATCGTTTTCAATTCAATTCATTTCGAAATCGTTTTCAATTCAATTCATTTCGAATTCGTTTTCAATTCAATTCATTTCGAATTCGTTTTCAATTCAATTCATTTCGAATTCGTTTTCAATTCATTTCATTTCGAAATCGTTTTCAATTCAATTCATTTCGAAATCGCTTTCAATTCAATTCATTTCGAATTCGTTTTCAATTCAATTCATTTCGAATTCGTTTTCAATTCAATTCATTTCGAAATCGTTTAAAATTCAATTCATTTCGAATTCGTTTTCAATTCAATTCATTTCGAAATCGTTTTCAATTCAATTCGAAATCGATAAAATCGATATAAATATCGTTCACGTCAAAATGGCGTCAATCTAATCAACACGGCTTCATAAAGTTCTATTTTCAAATATTCTATTTCAAATATTTCTTTTTCAAATATTTCTATTTTAAAACTGGAATGAGGCCCAATCAATTACCATATAAAGTTAATTATATGGATTTTCATACAACACATGTATAATAGCCTTGAAAAATAATCAACCATCAACCAAAGTGCACTACACTGTATAAGCATCAAATATAGACATTTAACGCTTATAGCAGCTTGTCAATCAATCGATCGACATATTTAATCAATCAGGATGAGTGAACTTCAAATTTCATCCTAACACCCGTGTGGGGTTTCAAACAATCAAACACATGTTTTATTTGTGCAGTTAGGCGATGTGTAAAATTTATCGACCCAATCAACGTCATTCAAATAGGTGTACATAAACAAACCGTCTGGTTTGTAAATGAATATTTATTTATTCACATTCACGTTAAAAATTATATTTTTAACGATAACACATTTTATTTTAACATATGAATTTCTATTCAGTTCATTCGTTAAATAAAATGCTATTTTTATTTTTCTAACTTATTTTAGAAAATTTCGGCGGCATAACGGCACGATACTAGAAACGGGACGAGGCCTAGCCTTATCCCCGGTTTAGTGAAGGCCCACGCCATTCACTCATCAATCAAATCAATTTCATTTTGCAAACCACAAAATTTGGAGTAAGGGTCTAACCTAGCCTTACTCCTACGCCTTATAACGGCGCACGTCTAATCCTAACCAATTTATCGATTCGATTTTTCACACCACAAACCACATTCAAACCAATATCGCAATCAATCACCAAACAGTCAAACAAACAAGTCCATGGTCTGTGGACGATTGTGTCGGGTGCTACTAAGCACCGTCTGCATCCTAGTATAAATATATAACTAGAAAAATTAAATTGAAAGGTGAGAAGTTCTCACTTATAGCTATCCTAGCTCCACGGCTCTTCATTGGCAGAAGTCTTCGTCGTTTCGCCCTTTTTTGAACCTCCGTTGTCCGCTTTCACTACCTATGTAAAAATCGAATTTTTACTTCGCTATTCCATATATAAAAATCGAATTTTTATTTCAAAGTCCAATATATAAAAATCGAATTTTTATTTCAAAGTTCAATATATAAAAATCGAATTTTTATTTCAAAGTTCAATATATAAAAATCGAATTTTTATTTCTAAGTTCAATATATAAAAATCGAATTTTTATTTCAAAGTTCAAATCCTTTCCTTTTTAAAATCTAAATCTTTCACTTTTTAAAGTTTAAATCTTTTCACCTTTAAAGTTTAAATCCTTTCACTTTTAAAGTTTAAATCTTTTCTTCATTTAAAGTTTAAATCTTTTCTTCATTTAAAGTTTAAATCTTTTCTTCATTTAAAGTTTAAATCTTTTCTTCATTTAAAGTTTAAATCTTTTCTCTTTTAAAGTTTTTTTTTTTTTAAATTCCTAAAATCAGTTTCAACTTTTAAAACAAAATCAGTTTTATAAATAAAGTAAAAATCAGTTTTTTTTTATACCCTAACTAAAAATAAAAAGAAAAAGGGAAGGGAGGACTTACATCGTTCAGAGGGGGGTGTTCGCGTTGGAGCTGCTGACGGCGGATGGTCGGAGCGGTGGCCTAGGGCTGGCGGCGGTGGAGTGGTAGGAGTCTGCGGTGGTGGCCAAATGGCTGAGGGAGGCGTTCGATTCTGGGGTCGGAGGGTTTTGGGCTCGTCGAGAGATGGAGGCGCAGGCTCGTGGAGGGAGGAGCGAAGGGAGGTCGACGGCGCCTGGCGCCGATGGTGGCTGGGGATCGATGCGGTCTCCGTCGATCGATTTTTTTTTCTTTTTTTTTTTGTTTTTTTTTTCTTTGATTTCTGTTTTAACGGGGGGGGGGGGGGGCCTGGGTAGTTAAGGGGAAGATAATATTTTTTTTTTATTAATTAATTAATAAATTTTATCCTAAAGAGTTGACTTTCACATACGACCTCGAAACGGGGCCCACCGCCTGTCGTCCATAGCGTTTTACCCCCATTCCGAACACAATGGGATATATATCGCAAGCTGATTTGATTGTTACAATCAGTTTCCGTTAAATTTACATTTAAATCACTATATTGAATTTTAAACGTACATTTCTAATTACCGGGGTCACATATTAACTCGGAAAATTACAGAAAAATATTTTCTAGCTTCGTATTGACGATACGGTCCTAACAAAACTAATTTTGTCGAATTCTGAGACCGTTGGAAAAATGGCCAATTTCCAGTCGATTAAAATCAACTGAAATGGTCAAAACACGTTTTCTTTTGTCACGCTCACATATTAATTCGAAAAATTATGAAATTTGAAACCTAGCAATAACTTGACATCACGGACCCAACAAAACTGGTTTCGTCGAAATCCGAGGTCGTTTGCAAAATTGCTATTTTTAAGGGCCTGAATTCCATAGCGACTATTCAGAATTTTCAACTGGACATATCCTTTGATTCCCGCTATCAAAATTTGATTATTCGGATTCGTTGGAAAGATATTATCAATTAGATCCCATTATTTTTGGTTTCACTAAAATCCGGATTGTTTTGCACCCGGTACATTCAATTGAAGTTTGAAATCGAATTATCGAACTACCGCGCCATTTTTAATTCTATTTATAATTATATATAAATATTTATATTCTAACGACGACGCGTATAATATATACGTTCGAATTCTATTCAAAATAAATTTTCCGTCGATATTATTTAAAATAATTCATTTTAAATAATCGAAATTCGCTAAAATTGCCAAAATAAAAATTTTAAACTGGCCCAGATTTTGCGGGTTGTTACACTTTAAACGCTTATAACTTTTGCTATCCAAATAGGATTTCCATAAAATGAAAAGCATTTGATTTCCATTAACAAGAACTGAGTGAAAGCAAATTTTAAATTCGGGTTATAATTTTCAAGTTATGTTTAAAACCATTTTGGAAAAGGTCGCTATAAGAGAAGTTATCGACCATAACCATAAACAACCTTTTGTTAATGTTTCTAAAAATATGGAAAAAATGGTAAAATCATTATTAATTATGTAAAAAATGTTTTGAATTGTAAAGTTTAATTTTTGACTAAGAAAAGCGATGTTTTGATCGAAGTAATTAAGATAACTGTTTTGTAACGCTTTTGAAAACACTATTGTAACGCTTTCTTCGAAAACAATCTATTTTGATGTTTTTAACCCGCAAACTATTTTCCGAACTACAAGTAATCATTTTTAAATGATTTGTGGAATGTATTCAAAGGCTCAAAAGTTTTGGGAATATTTTATATGGAATTTAAATTGATATTAATGTGGGTTTTCAATTTTAAATAATTGGATATGGTTGGAGATAAATCTTCGGATGTTTGATATTAATCCGGTGGATGATGATTCTTACTATTTGAGGAATTTAAAAGATAGTTCACCATTAAAATGCTTATTGTGTGAGTTAGATATCGAGATTAATATTAAGTATAGGTTGATGGTATTTCTATCTAGATCTAATGTCAAAGAGTAGAATAAATCTTTTAATTAAGATACGAGTTTCCTAAGTTGACTAGGATAAGTTGGATAGAAATAATCTTCAGATATTTGATATGAAATTCTGTGGTGTAAATGTATACAATTTGAGGAATTTGGAAGATATTATTATATCGTTATTCCACTTATAGTATTCGTTGATTATGAGAATTGATATCGAATATAAGTAGATACAATTTCTGTGTAACTTATATTCAACATCAATTGATTTGGGTTTTTTTTCATGAATCATGACTTTAATAATATCATTCTAGAAACCCAATGAGATTGAGTTATGGAAATTCATGTCGTAATTTGAGGATTTAATCAGATCTTTGATTTGAGGAATTAAAAGTGAGGAATTGGAAAGAAAGTATAATCTTTTAGTTAATATTAAAGAATGGAATGTTGGAAAATCAATTTAATTCGTAACTAGGGTTGAAATGTGGGGAAAGGGTTTTCAAAGGAAACTAGATTTTTGATAACGAGTTATCAAATGGAAAATTAATTAATGCTTTGGGGCAGGATTATCTTGGATTTAAGGGATGTGTTTTAAAGAAGAAGGGTTAACGAAATCCAAAATGGAAGGAGATTTGGTAGAAAGCCTGTGTGTTCCTTGATTGTGTTTTAATTGCGCTTATTATTTGGAAAGGCCGGGATCGGAATTATGACTGAAAACCATTCAAAGTAATAATACGATGTTGTGGAGCAATTGAAGACATTGGAGGCGACATTGAAGACCAGGACCCTTTGTGTCGTAAGGGCGACTTGCTGAATGTCTCGAATAGCTGGCTCCCATTCGTAGATGGATTTTATTTATCAGCTAAGTGGCAAGAAGCCCGAACATATGTGAAGGAATTCCGGATTGTTGTTTCGTTCAGACCCTGAATGGACATGTATGGATTGTGTGCTTACATTGTAATTGACTGCGTAACAATGATCTTTATTAATATATATATATATATATATATATATATATATATATATATGCTTGGTGGTGGAGAATTTATTCTCCTGCTTAACACCCATCTCTAAGACGAATGAGCTTAGAGGTTATATATTGATAGAAATCAGTGATGCGTAGCGAATGGACAATGTGGCATACTTAAGTTATGTGATGAGCTATGGATGATCAAAGCATGGCTTATTTAAGCATAGCTTTGTGTATATCGTGACCTCGACGAACCTCACACCCCGTATTGATGGTAAACTAGTGGTCAGATTTTTATGTTCGTTTCATATGTTCGGTGCACCGGGATGTGATGATGAAAGGGTACTGCGAAGTCCCTAGTCTGGGACATTATTTGTTGGGTACTCTAATTCTTGTATGGTGGGTTAGAATAATGGAGTGCGAGTCTGGACGTTATCCGCGAGTACTGGGATGATGCACGCAAGAAAATTTGTGAGCCTACGAATGATCTTTTGTACCAGGAACCATCATGTTCGAAACCCAATGTCCACTACAAACCCATACGGTTTTGATTGTATAGCCTGCTGGTTACTGGCAGGATTGTCAGTATAATGGGATGGGGCATTATGCTTGCTAGGATTAATACATTTATTTGCGAAAAGTTTTTTCACAGTATATATAGTAGTAAAAGAGGATTTTCACGAATGAAGGCATGTTTGGTTATCATAAGGCAAAACTCGCCGATTTGGTGTGCGCTTGCATTGTGTGATGTGGGACGAGCTTATGATATCTTCATTTTTTCAAAAAGTCCTTGCGAATTTCTATGCACTGGTATTCACATGGAGTAAACCCGTTCCGTATTGGCGGCGTGGTCCGGTGAATTACCTAACTTTAAAATAAACCCTAAAGACAACTGTTTTGAGTTCTCACACTAGTCCCATGACTGACCTGGAGTTTATTGTTCCCACACCTAAACTTTGGGTGCCCATAATTTTTACATAGGCAGCCTAGTAGTTTGGTTCGCAGATTTAGCCTTGGAGTTAGTTGGAGCAGGATTCGTGTTTAACTGGAGCTATTATGTCTGGAGCATTCGCATTCTTCCGCTTAGTTTAGTATATTTTCCGTTGTGTAACCGATGTACTCTGATGTACCTCTTGTTACTCTGATGTAATATTATTTTAATGATAAGGAAAATTTGTTTCTATTTTGTGAAAATGTGTAAGTGCCCCTAACAATCCATCTTTATGAACGGTTTAAGTTGGTTTAATTACCGGCAAAAACCGAGCAAAAAGACGGGTCGTTAAAAGTATGGTGACGTCTTTGATGTGGTCCGAGATTTAACCCCAAGGCGCGAGATAGACCTCCGTATATACTTAGTAGGTAATGCTAAGCCAGTTGCATTAACAGTGCGCTACATGGCTCCGAGAGAGGAGGGAACTCATTAAGCAAGTAGGGGAGCTACTTGAGAAGGGTTCATAAGAAGAAGTATTTCGGAATGGAGTGCTCCAGTTTTTTTGCTACGAAGGTTGTGTGTGGACTATAGGGAGCTGAACAAGCTCATGAAGAAGAAAAGACACTCATTGTCAAGGATGGATGGCTTGTTCGATCAGTTGGTTGGCGCTTCGGTTTCCTCGCAGTTGGATTTAGCTGCAGGATTTCATCAGCTAAGGGTGGCTGAGGATAGCATAGATAAAACTGCATTTAGGACTCCCAACGGTTTCTTTGAGTGGCTCGTCATGCCTTTTTCGTTTAACGAATGCACCCACATATTTTTTAGACTTTATGAGTAGGGTGTTTAGGGGGTTTCTAATCAAGTTTGTGGTAGTCTTTCTGAAGATTTTCTATAGAAATGAGGAAGAGCATGCCCAACATCTTAGGGAAGTCTTAGAGACCCTACGAGCGCATCAACTCAAAGCTAAGTTCTCCAAATGTCATTTTTGGAGGAAAGAAGTGGATTTCTTAGGAAACGTGGTCTTTAAGGAAGGGATAGCAGTGGATACTGCAAAGGTGGTGGCAATCCAAGATTGGAAAGTTCCTAGAAAAGCAACGGAAGTAAGAAATTTTCTAGGCTTGGCGGGCTACTATAGGAAGTTCGTTAAGGACTTTGCGAAGATATCAGCCCCAGTTTTGACTTTGCAAGATCGGGGCAAACGGTTCACAGTATATACCGGTGCTTGCGGGACAGGGCCTGGAGCTGTTTTCGATGCAAGAGAAAAAGGTGATATGCAAAAGACGGTAGGTACGCAGTTATGTTTGGGCATCGCTTATCGTCCACAGACGGATGGACGGATAGAAAGGGTGAATAGAATCCTTAAAGATCTTTTGAGGTTATGTACCCTAGATTTTGGAGGGACATGAGAAGAGCACCTTCCATTGGTGGAGTTCGCTTATAACAACAGCTATTAAGCTAGTTTTAGGGTTTATATGGACGACCGTGCCGATGACCAACTTGTTGGTGGGAGTCTACGGATAAGATTTTGCTTGGCCCCGACATTGTTAGGGAGACTTCGGAGAAGATAGAATTGATTCAAAGGCGAATGAAGACGGCACAGGACCAGCAAAATTCAAACGCTGACAAGAGACGAACCGATCTTGAGTTCGATGTTGGGGACATGGTTTTTATTAAAGTGTCACCGTTGAGGAACGTAGTTCGCTTTGGGAAGTGTATTAGCACAAAGGTTCGTAGGACCCTTTCCCCTTTACACAGGGGATTGGACAGATGGCATACAAAGTGAAGTTACCGGAGAAGCTTTGAGGTGTTCATGACGTGTTTCACGTGTCGTATTTGCGAAAATGTTTACATGATACCGCGGAAGTAGTTGTAACACCCCACACCCGCTACGGTCACTCACTAAGGGAATGCCATAACATCGGTGGAGTATTTTAAGTGAATATAGAACAGAAAAATTACAACAAGACAGAAATAAGTAATACTTGAGAATTTATAACATCATTTCATTTCAGCGGAAAGTAAAACATGTTCGGTTACACCAAAACCATAAATAAGAGTCAAGTACATAAAATCCATCCTGATAAAAACAAAAGTACATAATCCCACTACATAACCTAATGGCCATAATAGAAAAGATAAACTGAGCTTTACATCAACGGTCCAAGCTCCAAAAGATAGATAAAGCAGTCTGATCAAAGCCCACTAGTGCTAGGCCCACTCTGAAAACCTGAGGGTTGGGAAAAAGATAAAGAAACAACGGGGTCAGACATAAGTCTGAGTGAGTCCTATAACCCTAACAATACAATCATTAAAGTAATTAGGGTATGATATAAACAAGGTACGGTACCTCTGGGGATAATGACTACACTAAGTAGCCAACTAAACACAGGATGTACTAAGATAACCGAAAAGACGCATTTATCCACCCAAGGATAATTACTAGATTGCACCACCCCAGATCTACCCACCCAAGGGTAATTCCTACACTGCACCACACAAGTTCTACCCACCCAAGGGTAACTCCTACTTAAAGGTTGATCCCACTAAGTGTACTTAGTAATTTTACCCAGTAGTTTCCTGTACCCCTAGCTGACTACATAGGTGTCGTCTACCCCTATCTCCACTAGGTGTACCCACTACTCCCCAAGCGATCGGCTCCCTACCGTAGATACCCGTGCTGGCCCCACAGTGGGGTGTATCACTCCCCAAAGTGGCAACCCGATAATCAATGGTGCACGGCTTATACCTACACGATGCAACAACGTCTTACCTACCAGCCCGGGTCCACACACGCATATGAAACCCGTTGGACTCGTGTTGCCACCGCTACCCCGTTTTGGCCTCTTATAGTCAAGCCCAATATGCGTGTCCCGTCCTCGACCTGGGTCGAGCCCACAAAGATACGTTTGGGATATTGGTTGAAATGGGCCCCCACAAGCTACTACTTAAGCTTGTCATTTTATCTACTTAACCCGTTAACCATGTCCACCTACATGTTACAAATTTTTGGTTAAGTCTTCTAATTATATTTTAATTGCCACTTAAGGCCCCCACAAGCTACTACTTAAGCTTGTCATTATATCCCAATTGCCACCTAAGGCCCCCACAAGCTACTACTTAAGCTTGTCATTTAATTATATTTCAGTTGCCACTTAAGGCCCCCACAAGCTACTACTTAAGCTTGTCATTTAATTATATTTCAATTGCCACTTAAGGCACCCACTAGATTTCCACATGCCACCCAAGGCACTTACTTGATTCCCACATGCCACCCAAGGCACTTACTTAACCCTTTAATCATGTTTAATTACATGTTCCACTTTGGTTAAGTATTCTAATCGTATTTTCTATTGCCACCCAAGGCAACCCACTAGTTTCCTCATGCCACCCAAGGCACCCCCACTAGTTACTACATGCCACCCAAGGCACCCACTTAACCCCTCATGCCCCTCTACATGCTAATTTAGTTAAGTGTTTCTTAATTAATTAAGATCGTGACCTTTGTAAAGACCTCTCACATTAGACTGTCTTTTATGGCAGCTGGATATGCCGGTTGGTTCCGGGCAGCCTTACACCATAACAGAGTCTAACCTCGCGTCTTTACACTTGTCACATATTTAGTTTATGACTAAGACCTCTCACATTGGGCCAATCATTTGTAGCCGCTGGATTTGCCGGTCGGTTCCGGGAAGTCTTATGCTACAAAAGGGTCCAACCTCGTGTCTTAGTAGATTAATTACACCTAATTAATCACCCCCATAATTTGTATTAATTATCCCTAATTAATTACAAATATTTATGAATATGGGTAGACCTAACTCAATAGGTAAATTCACAATTCCATAATATGGGTAGACCTAACTTAATAGGTAAATTCCCAATTATGTCCATCCACTTTACGGTATGTTTAATCATACCCACTTCACATAATTTTATGTGTTCATTTATTTTTACCCCATCGTTCCCACGTAAATACGTTAACATGACATACTTCAAAGGAGAAGATTCATCATACACACAATGGGTTCAACTTAGCATATCATTAGCATTATCATGGGTTTAAAAGGTGTCAACTTGTATATACGACCATAAACCCAACTTGCATAAATAACCAACCCAACTTGCATGAATCACATATGTCATAGGGATGGTAACTTGCTTAAATGTTCATGTCATAGACCTATCATAAAGGTGTCAACTTGCATACATGTCATAGGTCTAAAAAGGATGAACTTGCACATGGACTTATGTCATACATAGAGGCAAACTTGTATATGAACTTGCATCATAACTTGCATATGAACTTGCATCATAACTTGCATATGAACTTGCATCATAACTCGCATATGAATTTGCATCATAACTTGCATATGAATTTGCATCATAACTTGCATATGAACTTGCATCATAACTCGCATATGAATTTGCATCATAACTTGCATATGGCCAAACACTTAGCATGCATACAACCAAATACTTAGCATGCATAAAACCAAATACTTAGCATGCATAAAACCAAATACTTTGCATGCATAAAACCAAATACATAGCATGCATAAAACCAAATACATAACTCGCATAACATGTTACATATAAACTCGCATATAATCTCACATATAGCTTGCATAACATGTTACATATGAATCAATGTTCTACATAGTGTTTTGCATCATAAAATATAGCATTAAACTTGCATATAACATGAAACTTGCAAAACACACAATCATACACTATACTAAACTTGCATAAACACATTGATTCCACAAACATAGCCATATCTTATCACATCCTACCATAATCAATTTAACAATTGATTATTAAAGCTATAGGAACTCACCACTAAGCTCCCATAAGCAAACCCTTGCCACAAATTACCCAAAAACTCTAGCCTTGAACATAAAGCTTGCAACTTGATGATGAATGCAAGCTAATGATCGCTTAAACAACTCAAAGAAGCTTGTATGAACATGAAAGCCTTCATAGAAATAGTTTCATAAGAGGATGGAGGCTAGGGTTTTGGGTGGAGGCCATGATCGTAGAAAATTTTGGCATAGTTTAGTTAGGAGATAGGATTATGATCATTTAGGGCTAGCTTAAGGTCTTATTTATAGGATTAGGCAAGTGTTTTAGGCCCTTAGATCAACCCTAGGTTAGTTTAGGTCCGTCAGATTTCATCCCAAGCCCTCCAACCCAGCCCAAAACTCAACCAGGTGCACCCAGACCAAAATCAGCCGACAGGGCAAGTCGACAGCCCTGTTGACTGCCAAGTCGACAGGCATGTCGACAGGCAAGTCGACAGGCCTGTCGACAGCCAAGTCGACTTGGCTGGGCGGGAGTTTTCCCGCCTGGCCCCCATTTCTGCCTGTTTTGAAATTCAAATTTCCCTAAAACTTCTTTGGGCCTTAACCGGGTCATACGGACTCCAATTTACAAAATTTCGGACTCTATTTCGCGTATTTTTCCGAGACGAACGCAATGGCACAGCCCGTTTCCCCCAATTCTCAATTCTGAGATTATTTATTCTGTAATTAGTGAATTTTAGCATTAACCGAAATTCGGGGTGTTACATTCTCCCCTCCTTAAAGGATTTCGTCCCCGAAATCTCTAAGCTAAGGAGAATGCATATCCTACCATCCAAACAACCATCTACTCAATCCATCAAACACGGGCATCCATTGTCCTTAAAACAATTTCTAATGATGTATGGGCATATGCAAAAAGTGTGTGTATATGTTCCCTATCTAATGTATGAACATATGCAAACCATGATAGTGCCATGCATCCATTATGTATGCGAGAGAACCCTATCGACACATACAATATCTACATGAGTGCACAATCATTCACCAAAATGCATCATCCATGTGATAACACAACCATTATACATCCATTAATATAGTTACCTACACACAATTTTATGCAATATGCAATATGAAGTGATTGAGCCGATCTAGTGTCTAGAGTGTGTGTATATGCATCCACGAGCAACCACTAGCAAACACTTGCATCCACATGCATCCATCAATCATAACATGTCTCAAACACATGTTTCAACCATAGGTTTACCCTATCTAAAGGTCAAAGATACTAATGAGAGGACATACTAAAGATAAGATAAGCACTAGACAAACGATAAAGGAGACGTTTAGAGGACATACCCTCAAAAAGGAATGGGTATAACGAACACATCTTCGCTTCTGTCTCCCAAGTAGCATTGCTCTCACCTTCTCCCCTTTTCACTTTGACTAGTCGAACCTCTCTGTTTCTCAACTTCCTAATCTTTGACCCAACGATGCGGGTAGGAGCTCGTCGAATAATCACATCATGCTGTACCTTTACTTCTCTAAGCAAGCTCGGCTCTACCGCCTCTGCGGTCTCATGTAGGCACTTCCTCAAATGTGACACATGGAATACGTCATGTTTCCTATGCAACCGAACTATCTCTCGAATATAAACTGAAGCTAGACATGGAACAGTCCTCTTGCTCTTCACGGGTATGAAATGGGCACTCTTAGTAAGTCTATCTACCACAAACCTAAATTCCCGTATTACCCTTCCTCAATCTCGGTAATCCATCGAGACGCTATCCCACTTCCCTAGCGGAACCTCCAATGGGTGAAGCAACCAACCGGGTTTCTTTTGCTTCGCTTTTACTTTTTGGCACACCAAGCATCTAGCGACATACTCGGCCGCGTCTTTCTTCATACCGGCCCAAAAGAAAACTCGCTTCATGTCTTGGTACATCTTGTCCCCACCGGGATGAATGGTCATCTTCGACCGATGTGCATCATTAAGTATAGCCTTCCTCAAACCCTCGCCTTGCGGTACACAAAGTCTACCGTCTCTACGCAACTACCCCTTACCATCTAGGGTGTACCCACTCAAATGGCTGGACGACTCCCCCTCCTCATGAGCTTCTCTACTAACTCAACCAACCGTGGGTCCTCCCGCTGTGCTCCGCCAATACGCCCCAAAAGAGTAGGCCTAACCTCCAAGGAGGCTAGCAAACCGGGTACAAAGTCAACGGAAGGTCTAAAGTCAAACATAGAAATAAACTCTAAGCTTCGCTATTCCACGAACAATGGACTCAAAGACAGCCTTTTTCTGCTTAAGGCGTCCGCTACCACGTTACCCTTGCCAGGGGTATACGCTATCTCAAACTCATAGGATGCTAAGAATTCCATCCACCTTTGTTGTCTTAAGACAATGCGCTCAAAGAGTCTCCAACACTTCCCTAAGATGTAGGGCATGCTTTTCTCCACTTCTAGAGAAAATCAGGATATTCTCCCATGCAAAATCGTCACAACTATCCATCTCTCACGCAGACCACCCTGGTCGAACTCGACATCCCCCAAATGCAAGCCCCAAAGGCCTAAACCAATATCAGACAAACACCCATGGGATACCTCCTTCGAATTCAGACGACCTACGTGAGATGATACTAATAAAAACGGCTAAATAATTAAGCCCTTGTCCAACTCTGGATGTCCTCGCCAGTCTCGCTCCAAAACCACCGTTTATCCCATAACTGGCTTTGCTCAACCTATTGAGCACATACGAAAACTTATTTCGCTCCAAGAAAAGACTAAGATGTCATTTACAAAGACCATCACGAACTTATTTAGGTACTTCCTGAACACCCTTCTCATCAAATCAATAAAGTATGCGGGGGCATTCGTCAAACCAAATGGCATCACCAGCCACTCATAAAAACCATCCGGAGTCCTAAAGGCAGTCTTCTCTATACTATCCTCAGCCACTCTCAACTGACGAAACCCCGTGGCTAAGTCGAACTGCGAAAATACTGAGGCGCCAACTAACTGATCAAAGAGATCATCAATCCTCGGCAATGGGTGTCTATTCTTCTTTGTGAGTTTATTTAGTTCTCTTTAGCCTACACAAAGTCTGAGGGACCCATCCGCCTCTGTGGAAAAGACTACTGGAGCACCCCACTCCGATATACTTCGTCTTATGAACCCCTTCTCAAGCAAATCGCCTACTTGCTTATGGAGTTCCCTCCTCTCACGAGGAGCCATGTGGCACACTGGCCAAGATACTGGCTTGGCATTGTCTACCAGATATATTCGGAAGTCAATCTCCCGCTCCGGAGTTAAGCCCTTCACCTCCTCAAACACATCCGAGTATTCCCGGACCACTCTAACAGATCACAAACTCTCGACCGACTTGTCAAGCGATTCTAGATAACTTAGCATAACAGATTCCATGGGATTACAAGAGACCTCAAGAGTGTTACCCAAGTGGGTCATAAACCTAACAACTCTCCCTTCAAAATCAAGAACGGCACCCCTACTGGATAACCAGTCCATGCCCAAAACTAACCCATAGCCCGTGAAGCCCAAAAAGCATCACATCTAAACTCAACGTTAAGTATAGCAACTTTCAAACCCAAACACAACATGGAGCCCCAATTGGGTTTGAAGCAACTAAGGGATCATCTACTAAACTGGTGTCTAAGTGCAGTGACTCAACTAACAATGATGAGATAAACGAACTCGATGCGTCAGAATCAAATAAAGTTCGAACCGGATAATAAAGAAATCCAAATTCCAACCTAGACGGTCTTATCCCCATCTGGTACACTAGCCGTGAGGGAATACAACTACCCTCCAAAAGATTCTGCACCTTGCCCTTGTCTCTTTGGACAATCCTAATAAGGTGTCCTATTCCTCCCAAAAGGATAACTACTCGCCTTCTTCTTCCCATTCTCCGCTCATAACCTCCCACCAATGAGGTTTCATCCTTCATTAACCAAACAACTATTTGAGCCTTCCTCCCATCGTCTATCCAATAGGTACCTACCAGTCCTCCTCCTTCTTGAACCAACTTCTAATCCGACTATAGTCTAAGTCCCTTGAAGTGGTTTTCCATTCTTATCTATCTTAGAAAGATCATCTATACACGGAGGGTAAACTCAAGACGAGAGAGGAAGAGATTCAAAACTGAGAATTCGAAAGATATAGATATGGCTATTGGGGATTATGCTTTTCTTTCAAAAACTTTTCTCTTAAAAGACATGTTTTTGGAAATACTCCTTTCAAAAATATTCTTAGAAAATAGTTTTTCTAAAAAAATTTATCTGTTCTGGTAACCTTAAGCTCTGATACCACGTGTAACACCCCACACCCGCTACGGTCACTCGCTAAGGGAATGCCATAACATCAGTGGAGTATTTTAAGTGAATATAGAACAGAAAAATTACAACAAGACAGAAATAAGTTATACTTGAGAATTTATAACATCATTTCATTTCAGCGGAAAGTAAAACATGTTCGGTTACACCAAAACCATAAATAAGAGTCAAGTACATAAAATCCATCCTGATAAAAACAAAAGTACATAATCCCACTACATAACCTAATGGCCATAATAGAAAAGATAAACTGAGCTTTACATCAACGGTCCAAGCTCCAAAAGATAGATAAAGCAGTCTGATCAAAGCCCACTAGTGCTAGGCCCACTCTGAAAACCTGAGGGTTGGGAAAAAGATAAAGAAACAACGGGGTCAGACATAAGTCTGAGTGAGTCCTATAACCCTAACAATACAATCATTAAAGTAATTAGGGTATGATATAAACAAGGTACGGTACCTATGGGGATAATGACTACACTAAGTAGCCAACTAAACACAGGATGTACTAAGATAACCGAAAAGACGCATTTATCCACCCAAGGATAATTACTAGATTGCACCACCCCAGATCTACCCACCCAAGGGTAATTCCTACACTGCACCACACCAGTTCTACCCACCCAAGGGTAACTCCTACTTAAAGGTTGATCCCACTAAGTGTACTTAGTAATTTTACCCAGTAGTTTCCTGTACCCCTAGCTGACTACATAGGTGTCGTCTACCCCTATCTCCACTAGGTGTACCCACTACTCCCCAAGCGATCGGCTCCCTACCGTAGATACCCGTGCTGGCCCCACAGTGGGGTGTATCACTCCCCAAAGTGGCAACCAGATAATCAATGGTGCACGGCTTATACCTACACGATGCAACAACGTCTTACCTACCAGCCCGGGTCCACACACGCATATGAAACCCGTTGGACTCGTGTTGCCATCGCTACCCCGTTTTGGCCTCTTATAGTCAAGCCCAATATGCGTGTCCCGTCCTCGACCTGGGTCGAGCCCACAAAGATACGTTTGGGATATTGGTTGAAATGGGCCCCCACAAGCTACTACTTAAGCTTGTCATTTTATCTACTTAACCCGTTAACTATGTCCACCTACATGTTACAAATTTTTGGTTAAGTCTTCTAATTATATTTTAATTGCCACTTAAGGCCCCCACAAGCTACTACTTAAGCTTGTCATTATATCCCAATTGCCACCTAAGGCCCCCACAAGCTACTACTTAAGCTTGTCATTTAATTATATTTCAATTGCCACTTAAGGCCCCCACAAGCTACTACTTAAGCTTATCATTTAATTATATTTCAATTGCCACTTAAGGCACCCACTAGATTTCCACATGCCACCCAAGGCACTTACTTGATTCCCACATGCCACCCAAGGCACTTACTTAACCCTTTAATCATGTTTAATTACATGTTCCTCTTTGGTTAAGTATTCTAATCGTATTTTCTATTGCCACCCAAGGCAACCCACTAGTTTCCTCATGCCACCCAAGGCACCCCCACTAGTTACTACATGCCACCCAAGGCACCCACTTAACCCCTCATGCCCCTCTACATGCTAATTTGGTTAAGTGTTTCTTAGTTAATTAAGATCGTGACCTTTGTAAAGACCTCTCACATTAGACTGTCTTTTATGGCAGCTGGATATGCCGGTTGGTTCCGGGCAGCCTTACACCATAACAGAGTCTAACCTCGTGTCTTTACACTTGTCACGTATTTAGTTTATGACTAAGACCTCTCACATTGGGCCAATCATTTGTAGCCGCTGGATTTGCCGGTCGGTTCCAGGCAGTCTTATGCTACAAAAGGGTCCAACCTCGTGTCTTAGTAGATTAATTACACCTAATTAATCACCCCCATAATTGGTATTAATTATCCCTAATTAATTACAAATATTTATGAATATGGGTAGACCTAACTCAATAGGTAAATTCCCAATTCCATAATATGGGTAGACCTAACTTAATAGGTAAATTCCCAATTATGTCCATCCACTTTACGGTATGTTTAATCATACCCACTTCACATAATTTTATGTGTTCATTTATTTTTACCCCATCGTTCCCACGTAAATACGTTAACATGACATACTTCAAAGGAGAAGATTCATCATACACACAATGGGTTCAACTTAGCATATCATTAGCATTATCATGGGTTTAAAAGGTGTCAACTTGTATATATGACCATAAACCCAACTTGCATAAATAACCAACCCAACTTGCATGAATCACATATGTCTTAAGGATGGTAACTTGCTTAAATGTTCATGTCATATACCTATCATAAAGGTGTTAACTTGCATACATATCATAGGTCTAAAAAGGATGAACTTGCACATGGACTTATGTCATACATAGAGGCAAACTTGCATATGAACTTGCATCATAACTTGCATATGAACTTGCATCATAACTCGCATATGAACTTGCATCATAACTCGCATATGAATTTGCATCATAACTTGCATATGAACTTGCATCATAACTCGCATATGAATTTGCATCATAACTTGCATATGGCCAAACACTTAGCATGCATAAAACCAAATACTTAGCATGCATAAAACCAAATACTTAGCATGCATAAAACCAAATACTTAGCATGCATAAAACCAAATACATAACTCGCATAACATGTTACATATAAACTCGCATATAATTTCACATATAGCTTGCATAACATGTTACATATGAATCAATGTTCTACATAGTGTTTTGCATCATAAAATATAGCATTAAACTTGCATATAGCATGAAACTTGCAAAACACACAATCATACACTATACTAAACTTGCATAAACACATTGATTCCACAAACATAGCCATATCTTATCACATCCTACCATAATCAATTTAACAATTGATTATTAAAGCTATAGGAACTCACCACTAAGCTCCCATAAGCAAACCCTTGCCACAAATTACCCAAAAACTCTAGCCTTGAACATAAAGCTTGCAACTTGATGATGAATGCAAGCTAATGATCGCTTAAACAACTCAAAGATGCTTGTATGAACATGAAAGCCTTCATAGAAATAGTTTCATAAGAGGATGGAGGCTAGGGTTTTGGTCGGAGGCCATGATCATAGAAAATTTTGGCATAGTTTAGTTAGGAGATAGGATTATGATCATTTAGGGCTAGCTTAAGGTCTTATTTATAGGATTAGGCAAGTGTTTTAGGCCCTTAGATCAACCCTAGGTTAGTTTAGGTCCGTCAGATTTCATCCCAAGCTCTCCAACCCAGCCCAAAACTCAACCAGGTGCAACCAGACCAAAATCAGCCGACATGGCAAGTCGACAGCCCTGTCGACTGCCAAGTCGACAGGCAAGTCGACAGCCCTGTCGACAGCCAAGTCGACTTGGCTGGGCGGGAGTTTTCCCGCCTGGCCCCAATTTCTGCCTGTTTTGAAATTCAAATTTCCCGAAAACTTCTTTGGGCCTTAACCGGGTCATACGGACTCCGATTTACAAAATTTCGGACTCTATTTCGCGTATTTTTCCGAGACGAACGCAATGGCACAGCCCGTTTCCCCCAATTCTCACTTCTGAGATTATTTATTCTGTAATTAGTGAATTTTAGCATTAACCGAAATTCGGGGTGTTACAGTAGTGGAGCCAAGCATGCTTAGTGAAGTGTGAGTGGAGCAAGATGCCACAATTAGACTAGCTTCTACATGCATCCTTGGATCGGAGATCAAGAAGTTACGCAACTGAGAGGTCAAATTGGTCAAAGTGCAACGGGAAGATGATCTAGGAGACGCGACTTGGGAGACGGAAGACAAGATGCGTACAATGTACCCTTTCCTTTTTTGAGGGTAGATTCTTAGCTTCTCCTTTTTCTATCGCTTTGTTTATACTTGTTCTATCGTTTAGTATGTCCTCTCGTTTACATCCTCGATCTTTAGATAGGAAAATCCTATGATTGTAACCACGTGTTTGAGACATGTTATGTTTGATGGATGCAAATGGATGTAAGTGTTTGCTAGTGGTTGCTCGTGGATGCATTTACACACACATTAGGCACTAGATCGACTCAGTCACTTTCATATTGCGTATGCATATATGTATTTGTATACGGATTGAAACTTGATGTGTTATCATATGGCTGTTGCATTTGTATGAATGTACGGTTGAGCAATCATATAGAAATAATATGTATCAATAAGATTCTTTTGCATACATAATGGATGCATGGCACTATCATGATTTGCATTAAGGAGGTCAACTGTACATGGAAAATAAAGAACAAAAAAAGCCCAAATATTTATTCCTTTTCAACAGTAAAGATATGAAAATTGGAGGACAAAAAAAAAACGTACATGTAAAAATCTGAGAAGGGGGACCCTTTTAAAAACTGTTGCATGTATATGCTATTCTTTGCGTTTTCTATTCATTAACATTTATATCCGTCATACATGTAGTATAGATATTAAACAACATAGTTACCGTTCATTCTGAGTTCTTCAGTCTTCACAAGTGCAGTTTTTTTAATTACCATGTATATCCTTCACTAATATAATATAGGTACTGATTTATGCTCTCTTACTTTGGTATAACTTGACTGCTTTAGCCTTTAAGGTTTCATCTTCCATATAAATATTATTTCATTCACCCACTTGAAGTTCAAACGTCATTCCTAATTGTAATTCTAAAGCTTATTGAAGCAGTTGTTGCATAAGAAGTGGTGAAGGTTGAACCCATCAATTTTTTGCTAACGGATTATGGTTTACATTTGGGACTATGTTGTGCCTGCCATGGAGAAGATGAACGATATACTATTGTTGACAGAAGGCAAAGTGATGGTGTTGCAGTTTCCAATAACTACAGGTAGTTTAGTGGTGAAACCTGAGTATGGACAATTTGAAGAAAGTGGTATAAAGTAATACATATCCTTTGATGATTGCTAATAGGCTGTTAGAAACAAGAAGCAAGTTTTTTATTTATTGTTTACTGATTTATTTTTTAAACGTCAAAGAAAAGATAAACTGTGTTGACCGCGCAATGGATAAGGTAGATGTGAGAAGGTTGGCATCAAATCCTGATTTTATGAAGCATGCACAAGGGAATTATTGCATCACGGTAGAGGAAGGGTCTTCAGGGATTGAATGAGGAAAGGGAATTAATACATGTGGAGACCGGTGTTTGCAAGATTTGGATGGGTTGCATCTGATTGACTGATACTAAAGAAGTCTCACTCGAAAATAGTTTGTACTACAGGTTTTTATTCACTTGAGAAAGAAGGATAATCATTACTGATTGGGTAAAAAGGTAACCAATGTGCACTTTGTTAGCGAATAACTCATTTTTGTTACAGAAACAGAACTGATTGTTTATTTCCAGTTATACAGAATCAGCTTTTGTTCTCCACAAATAATTCAACCAAAATTGAAGTGGGTGTACTTTCTAATCTAATTTTTCACTGCAAGAAAATATGTCTGATTTCCGTTGTTTGGTTGTTAATGAGAACATCTGGTGATGTACACTGCTTCACATGCTTCGCTTTACTGACTTTAGGTGATACGTGTTCCATCTTTCACAATTTTCTTCCATCCCATTTTTATTAGTTTATTTTTATCTTTGATTTGGTCATTCAAATTTCAGCAATTTTTCTATATTTAAAATTTCTTAGTTTAATCTATTATAAAATGTCTAATATACTTTCAGTGCATTTTAATACTGTTAGTTAGAATTTCAATATGTCAAGCAACCTCATTAGTACAGATGTTCGACAAATGAATGGAGTTGAACATTTTTCTCATCGTGTTATTATCATCAGATTAAATTACACAAATGTCTTAATACCCTTCATTTAAAACATGCACATAAGATATTCTGTTTTGTTTTTCGACTTAATCACTACAACAATAATAGGTAATTTATGTCACCGTTGTGCTTGAACAACTACAGCAATAATAGGTATATATCAACATTGCTTCCTTGGCTTGCATGCTATAGCAACAACAGGTAAACACCTTTATAGTATATAAGACAATAGTATTAGTTTGGTCACTTATTTTAGTCATTTCATCTTTTTTTGAGTTTTACCTTTTCATGTTTTAAAAGCAAGGCCGGTGTGCCAATTGCAGAATAATTTTAGATAATCTACGGAGGTCCATTTCTCCTAAACCTAAGAATCAGGTAATCCAATCTTCAATGTCAACAGACCTAAAAAGGATAACTATGCTGCAAGCTACATGTTATGGTGTCTCCATACAATATCTTTAACTATGCTGAATTTTAAACTACTGCATAGTTTTTTTTATCTCTGTCTTATGAATGCTAATTTTTTCTGCTTATTGTTCCTTTGCTTCAACCTTTATGGTTGGTAATTACTGTTCACTCTGTTATGCTGTGGTAAATTTATAATTCCATGCAACCTGTCCATACTCGCTATACACACATTATTTACTTCTTGCTGCAAAATTTAGTTTCTACATTAGAATCCTAACATATACATATATCACTTAATTACATTATATATATTTTTACTATACAATATGTTCTCACTGCTTATTGATGAATGCAAACTAAAACACGTAAAATTTATGCTCTCGTGCATCGCACGGGTTTCCACTCGTATATAACATAACTTGAAATATACAATTGTACTTAAATATACATCATTATCAAAGTACAACACTTACAACACAGCGAAAATATACTATAGCTATATGATCCTGAAGCCTCATGCTCCTGCTCTCCAAGTGCATCTGTGAAATCCCGACTACTTGACTTCCCGTACAAAATTGGGCACCCAAGAGTTTAGGGAAAACAAAACAAAATAAACTACGGGTCAGTTATGGGACTGGTATGAGTAAAACAGTTTAAAAACGGTTTGAGCTATTAAACGATATCTCATAAGACCACGCCGTATAACGGAACGGGTTTTTCCCTTATTTAACTTTATATCAAAAACCTTTTGATATTATAATAATGTCTATCAACCATAATAATAATAATCATCTAGTTGAAACGCTTTCATCTCACGTTCTACATATATAGTATACAATCAAAACCGCAAGCACGTATTGGGTAATGGATTTCCAACTATGACAAGTTATGGAACCACCTTTCACTAGTGTACCTCTACAGAGGAATACACTGGTATCAACAAGAACATCTTGCAACCCGGCCACACATGACTGACCACTCATTTCGCTTGAGTGTATCGAATGTATATAACCAACGGTTGGGATCAACAACCGTTTCTCAAACGGGACAGTATCGACAACAGACTTTTAGAAATAAATGAAACTTTAGATTAGGTGATTATACACCCTAATAGGTGCGACCTACATAGCCATGCTACCTGCCCGATTTTTGTCATTTATCGGATGTGAGGCTAGAAGCTACGCTTTATCATCACACCAGATTCACTTTGAATACCACATCATCAAATCCATCAAATCACCGATTGACGTCCTCAACAATACATTACGTGTTAGCTAAAAAAAGTTTCCTTCTCCGCTTCCACTCTTGGTACGGTCGGAGAAATCAATATACGAGATCGTCTGGAAATACTCTGTCAGACATCTGTCCATACAAGTCATCCAGGAACAGGATGAATCGAAGGTACTATTCAGTATACCTATCTCAGGCACTGTTATCTAAGATTTATACAATAGCCCTTGCACTTTACTCCGTCTTCAATTTTCTTTGGCATATATGATTCGCAACGTTTATGCCAATTAGAGTGGTTCTTTGGATAATAATCCAAACGGGGTCTCCATATTAACAACGTTAAAATGGTCAAAACTTCGATAGTCTGTGATTTAACCATCAAAGAAAAATAGGTGTGCAAACAACGATATTACTTCCAAATGGAAATTCTATCAATCAATCATCAATCATATATATATATATATATTCCCTATTTTCTATGTTTAGAAAATATATGTTATTATCACTGGAAAACATTTCCATTGTTATATTTACATATCACTATCATTTCACAACTATCAGTCCCTGACTGTAAACTAGTGGGAGAACAATTCTCCAAGTATAGACACCGAAGGTCGAAACCTGTAACACCCCACCTCCGTTAAGGTCACTCACAAAGGGAATGCCTTAACTTTGGTGGGGCATTTTAGTAAACAGAACAGAAACTTACAAGACAGATAAAACAGTACTTGAACAATTTTAACTTTATTACAACTGAAACAGAAATCAATATGGTTACACCCTTTCAAATCTCATAATTCAAGTACAAAATATCAGTCTTGTACAAAAGCCTTCAAAATGCATGATTTAAAATCATAATCCCCATAGAACGGAAGCTATACAGAGCCAAGCCATACTTTAAGCACTTCAAGCAAAGAGAAATCTGGATCAAGCTAAAGTATTCCCTCCTTGGATAACCTGGGGGGAAACGGAAGAAAGGAGGCGAAACAACAAGGGTCAGACAAAAAGTCTGGCAAGTCCAGTGACTTTCAGCATATGAACAGATAATAATAATATGACATGAACATAAAACAGGATGAGAGATAACTGTAACAGGTGTAGCAGATATAACAGAAGAACAGAATGACATAAACTATTGCTTTACACTTCTCTGCACTAATACTAGTATAATAGAATTAGGTGAAACAGGAATGGGTATAGAATAATTTAACAGAAACAGAATGCTAATAATGGGCCTTTACTACCCGATCAGAAACAGACAGAAGTAGAAACAGATCAATCCCGACGGAAACAGAATGTAGAATTTGGTGTACACTAGTAATGGGCCTTTACCACCCGAACAGACGGTACCATGCAGAAACAGACAGGTGTTACCACGCAGCAGAAACAGACGGTACCAACAGAAACAGACAGAACTAAGTGCACCCTAAAACCCTACCCCAAGCGATCAGCTCCCTAATACATAAATATCCTGTGTCGGCCCCACAGTAGGGTGTATCACTCCCTAAAGTGATAACCAATTGGCACAGACCTATTTACAGATGTCACGGCGTCTTACATCCTCAGAGGTAGACCGGGATCCATGCACGCACATGACCCGGTTGGAACGCACCATCAACACCCCTCGCCATTATCAGAATGAACTGCTTATAATTAGTTCAGTAAGCGTGCCCGGACCCTACTTACTGTTGGGTCAAAGTTTTGATACCAGAAAGGGTTACTGACTAATATGGGTCCCAAACAACAGATGATACAAGTAATTCCCCTCCTAACCTTGTGTCCCCAGACTAACAGATTTCAGCTTAACTTGTCTACAAGTTTCAGACATACAAAATTTAGGTTAACTAGTTCACTGATCAGACAATCAAGTTAACATGTTTTCAGACTAACGGATCAAAAGTTCGGATTAACAGGCTTACAGATTAACTGGTTCCAGATTATCTAACTTTGTATTGGGCCTACGGATTCAAGAAACGGGTTCATCAGATTCATTGGTCCAATTGGTTTAACCTTACCCAACACGTTTTAGACATCATAATTATCTCAGATTTTCATTAATTAAATATTAATGCCCAAACCTCTCACATTAGACTGACAGTTTGCGGCTACTGGTTAGGCCGGTTGGTTCCGGGCAGGTTTTTGTCACAAACTGAGTCTAACCTCGGGTTTTGTAACACCCCACGTCCGCTAAGGTCACTCATACCAGGGGAATGCCTTAGTTTCCGTGAAGTATTTTAAGTGAATATAGAACAGTAAAATTACAACAAGACAGATATAAGTAATACTTGAAAATTTAAAACATCATTTCATTGCAGCGGAAAGTAATACATGTTTGGTTACATCACAAAACCATAAACCAAAGTCAAGTACATAATATCCATCTTGATAAAATAGAAGTACATAATCCCACTACATAACTAATAGCCATAAAAGAAAAGATGAACTGGGCTTCACTTCAATGGTCCAAGCTCCAAAGAATAGATACAGCAATCCGATCAAAGCCCACTAGCACCAGGCCCACTCTAATAACCTGGGGTTGGGGGAAAAAGATAAAAACAACGGGGTCAGACATAAGTCTGAGTGAGTCCTATAACCCTAACAATACAATCATTAAAATAACCAGAGAAGACATAAGTCGATATACGGTAACGCCTGGGGATGCATGGCTACACCAAGCAGCTTGGCAAACTTAGGATAAACTAAGATAACCGTAAAGACGCATTTACCCACCCAAGGATAATTACTAAATTACACCGCCCCAGACCTACTCAAAGATAATTCCTACACTGCACCACACCAGTTTTACCTACCTAAGATTAATTCCTACTTAAAGGTTGATCCCACTAAATGTACTTAGTAATTTTTACCCAGTAGTTTCTGGTACCCCTACATAGGTGCCGTCTGCCCCTATCATTACTAGGTGTACCCACTACTCCCAAGCGATCGGCTCCCTAACGTAGATACCCGTGCTGGTCCCACAATGGGGTGTATCATTTCCCCAAGTGGCAACCTGATAATATCAACGGTGCACGGCTTTATACCTACACGATGCAACAACGATTTACTAACCAGCCCGGGTCCACACACGCATATGAAACCCGTTGGTCCTACGTTGCCACCGCTAACCCGTTTTTGGCCTCTTATAGTCAAGCCCAATATGCGTGTCCCGTCACTCGACTTGGGTCGAGCCCACAAAGATACGTTTGGGATATTGGTTGAGATGGGCCCCCACAAGCTACCACCTAAGCTTGTTAATTTTATCTAGTGTATCCCACTTAACCCCCTTTAACCATGTCTACTTACATGTTATAAATACTTTGGTTAAGTCATTAATCATATTTTTATTTACCTTTCAAGGCACCCACTAGATTTCCACATGACACCCAAGTCCTTTACTTAATTCCCACATGCCACCCGAGGCACTTACTTAACCCTTTAATCATGTTTAATTCCATGTTCCACTTTGGTTAAGTATTCTAATCGTATTTTCTATTGCTACCCAAGGCAACCCACTAGTTTTCTCATGCCACCCAAGGCACCCACACTAGTTACTACATGCCACCCAAGGTACCCACTTAACCCTCATGTTCCACTACATGCTAATATGGTTAAGTGTTTCTTAATTAATTAAGGCCGTGATCCTCATAAAGACATCTCACATTAGACTATCTTTTATGACCGCTGGTTAAGCCGGTTGGGTCCGGGCAGCCTTATGTCATAACCGAGTCTAACCTCGTGTCTTTACATTAATCACGTATTTAGTTTGTGCCTAAGACCTCTCACATTGGGCTAACATTTGTAGCAACTGGTTAAGCCGGTTGGGTCCGGGCAGTTTTACGCTACAACTGAGTCCAACCTCGTGTCTTAGTCAATTAATTACACCTAATTAATCACCCTCATAATTTAAATTAATTATCTCTAATTAATATTAAGCTTTTCATAACATGGGTAGACCTAACTCAATAGGTAAATTCCCATGGGGTAGACCTAACTCAATAGGTAAATTCCCAACACATAGTATGGGTACACCTAACTTAATAGGCAAATTCCCATACTATGTTCATTTATTTTATGTTATGCATAATTATGTTAATTTCACACAATCTTATTAATTTATGCATTGAATTAACCCCATCGTTCCCACGTAATTTCGTTCTCATGACATAACACATATAAAAGGTGTCAACTTACATATGTATGAACATGTTTCAAAGGTGCCATCTTGCATATTAACAAACACATAACTTGCATGTGAACTTGCATAACATGTCATATATCTTGCATATAATCTTGTATAACATGTCACATAACTTGCATATAATATGTCATATAACTTACATATTAGCTTGCATAACATACTTGCATATTAACTCATAAACTTGCATAATGTCGTCATGAACTTGCATATTAACAAACATGTAACTTGCATAGCATATCTTGCATATTAACATACATGTAACTTGCATACTAACAAACATGTAACTTGCATATTAACAAACATGTAACTTGCATATTAACAAACATGTAACTTGCATATTAACAAATATGTAACTTGCATAGCATATCTTGCATATTAACATACATGTAACTTGCATATTAACAAACATGTAACTTGCATAGCATATCTTGCATATTAACATACATGTAACTTGCATACTAACAAACATGTAACTTGCATATTAACAAACATGTAACTTGCATATTAACAAATATGTAACTTGCATAGCATATCTTGCATATTAACATACATGTAACTTGCATATTAACAAACATGTAACTTGCATAGCATATCTTGCATATTAACATACATGTAACTTGCATAGCATATCACCATGAACTTGCATAACATGCATATGATTACATAGCCCACAACTTGCATATTTAGCATCATGCAAACATAACATACATCATATTAAACTTGCATAAACTTACATACTCAACATGCATAAACATAAGATTAATGCTAACATCATATCATATGATTCAAGACTCATTAATCCACATACAAAACCATAAATCTCATCATATCTCATCTACTTAGTTTAACAAAAGATCATCAAAGTGATAGAAACTCACAACTAGCAATTTTGCACTCCAAATGAAGAAGATTAAGATGCTTAGAAGGGATTAGAGGTTGATTAGAGAGTGATTAGCTTGCAACCCTCTTCATAAATTAGTGGAGGCCATGAGAGCTAGCATTTTGCCATAGTTTAGTTGTATGATAGATTAATGATGATTTAGGGCTAGGTTAGGGTCTTATTTATAGGATTAGGTAGTGTTTTAGGCCCTTAGATTAACCCTAGAAGCCATCAGGTCCGTCCAGCACATCAAAAATCGTCACAAGCCACCAAAACACAGCCCAACAGCCAAAACAGTGCACCCAGTCCAAACTGGCTCGACACGGGCGCACTTCCCAAGTGCGCCAGTGTATTTTTGTGCTGGCGCACTTCACAGGTGCGCCAGTGCATTTCTGGCCTGTTTCTGGTTTTTCTGCCTAACTTCGTTCGTCCATATCTCCTTCATACGGACTCCGATTTTCGAAAACTCGGACTCTATTTCGCGTATTTTTCCGAGACGAACGCAATGACGCAACCCATTACCCTTGATTCCCACATCTGGGATTAGTTATTCTGTAATTAGTGAATTTTAGCATTAACCGAAATTCGGGGTGTTACATTCTCCCCTCCTTAAAGGATTTCGTCCCCGAAATCTCTAAGCTAAGGAGAATGCATATCCTACCATCCAAACAACCATCTACTCAATCCATCAAACACGGGCATCCATTGTCCTTAAACAATTTCTAATGATGTAGGAGCATATGCGAAAAGTGTGTGTATATGTTCCCTATCTAATGTACGAACATATGCAAACCATGATAGTGCCATGCATCCAATATGTATGCGAGATAACCCTATCGACACATACCGTATCTATATGAGTGCACAATCATTCACCAAAATGCATCATCCATATGATAACACAATCATTATACATCCATCAATATAGCTAACTACACACAATTTTATGCAATATGCAATATGAAGTGATTGAGCCGATCTAGTGCCTAGAGTGTGTATATATGCATCCACGAGCAACCACTAGCAAACACTTGCATCCACTTGCATCCATCAACCATAACATGTCTCAAACACATGTTTCAACCATAGGTTTTCCCTATCTAAAGGTCAAACAGGACTAACGAGAGGACCTACTAAAGATAAGATAAGTACTAGGCAAGCGATAAAGGAGAAGTTAAAAGACATACTCTCCAAAAGAAATGGATACAAAGAACGCATCTTCGCTTCCGTCTCCCAAGTAGCATTCTAACTAGCTGAACTTCTCTGTTCCTCAACTTCCTAGTCTCTGGCCCAATGATGCGAGTAGGAGCTCGTCGAATCGTCTCATCGTGCTCTAACTCTACTTCTTTAAGCAAACTCGGCTCTACCACCTCAGCGGTCTCATGTAAGCACTTCCTCAAATGGGACACATGAAATACATCCGGTACACCACTAAGTCTGTCAGGCAACTCCACTCTATATGCCATCCGTCCAATTCTTTCCTTAATGGGAAAATGGCCCTACAAACCTTGGTACTCACTTCCTAACAGATCCAAAGTGAACCACATTCCGTAACGGAGATACCTTGTTAAAAAGCATGTCCTAACATCAAACTCAAGCTCTGTTCTCCTCTTGTCCGCATAAGATTCCGCTGCTTTCATCCTTCTTCGAATCCAACCCATCTTCTCTGAAGTCTCTCTAACCATATCTGGCCCAAGCAAGATCTTATCCGTAGATTCCCACCAACATGTAGGAGATCGACAAGGCCTTCCATAAAGAGCTTCGAAAGGAGCCATACCAATACTGGACTGAAAGCTGCTATTATATGCGAACTCCACCAACGGAAGATGCTCTTCCCATGTACCTCCAAAATCCAAAATACATAACCTCAAAAGATATTCTAAGATACGGTTCACCCTCTCGGTCTAACCGTCCGTCTGAGGATGATATGCGGTGCTCAAACACAACTGAGTCCCTACCGCCTCTTGCAAACTCTTCCAAAACTCACAAGTGAAGATAGGATCTCGATCGCTCACTATACTGGGAGGTACACCATGCAATCTAATAATCCCTTGAAGGTAAACTGAAGCTAGACATGGAATAGTCCTCTTGCTCTTCACGGGTATGAAATGGGCACACTTAGTAAGTCTATCTACCATAAGCCCAATCCCCGTATTACCCTTCCTTGATTTTGGTAATCCAACGAGACACTATCCCACTTCCCATTACGGAACCTCCAACGGGTGAAGCAACCCTCCGGGTTTCTTCTGTTCCGCTTTCACTTGTTAGCACACCAAGCATCTAGCGACATACTTGGCCGCGTCTTCCTTCATATTGGCCCAAAAGAAAACTTGCTTCATGTCTTGGTACATCTTGTCCCTACTGGGTTGAATGGTCATCTTCGATCGATGTGCATCATCAAGTATAGCCTTCCTCAAATCCTCGTCTTGCGGTACACAAAGTCCATCGTCTCTACGCAACCATCCCTTACCATCTAGGGTGTACCTACTCAAATGGCTGGACGAATCCCCCCCTTATGAGCTTCTCTACTAACTCAACCAATTGTGGGTTGTCCCGCTGTGCTCTGCTAATACGCCCCAAAAGAGTAGGCCTAACCTCCAAGGAGGCTAGCAAACCGGATACAGAATCAACGGAAGGTCTAAGTCAAACATAGAAATAAATTCTAAACTCTATAGTTCAACGGACAACCTTTTTCTTCTTAAGACGTCTGCTACCATGTTTCCCTTGTTAGGGGTATACGCTATCTCAAACTCATAAGATGCTAAGAATCCTATCCAAAATCGTCACAACTGTCCATCTCTCACGCAGACCACCCTAGTCGAATTCGACATCCCCCAAATGCAAGCCCCAAAGGCCGAAACCAATATCAGACAAACACCCAAGGGACATCTCCTTCGAGTTCAGGCAACCTACGTGAGATGATACTAAAAATAATAATAATAATGGCTAAACAATTAAGCCTTTGACCAACTTTGGATGTCCTCGCCAGTCTCGCTCCAAAACCACCGTTTATCCTATAACTGGCTTTGCTCACCCTATTGAGCACATACGAAAACTTATTACGCTCCTTGAAAAGACCAAGATGTCATTTACAAAGGCCATCACAAACTTATTTAGGTACTCCCTGAACACCCTTCTCTTCCAATCAACAAAGTATGTAGGGGCGTTCGTCAAACCAAATAGCATCACCAGCCACTCATAAAACCATCCGGAGTCCTAAAGACAATCTTCTCTATACTATCGTCAGCCACTCTCAACTGACGAAACCATGTGGCTTAGTCCAACTGCGAAAATACCGAGGCGCCAACCAACTGATCAAAGAGATCATCAATCTTTGGCAATGGGTGTCTATTCTTCTTTGTGAGTTTATTTAGTTCTCTTTAGCCTACACAAAGTCTGAGGGACCCATCCGCCTTCATGGCAAAAACTACTGGAGTGCCCCACTCCGATATACTTCTTCTTATGAACCCCTTCTCAAGCAATCGCCTACTTACTTATGGAGTTCCCTCCTCTCACGAGGAGCCTTGTGGCACACTGGCCAAGTCACTGGTTTGGCATTGTTTACCAGATATATTCGGAAGTCAATCTCCCGCTCCGGAGGTAAGCCCTTCACCTTCTCAAACACATCCGAGTGTTCCCGGACCACTTCTAACAGATCGCAAACTCTCGACCGACGTGTCAAGCGATTCTAGATAACTTAGCATAACAGATTCTATGGGATTACAAGAGATCTCGAGAGTGTTACCCAAGCGGGTCATAAGCCTAACAACTCTCCCTTCAAAATCAAGAACGGCACCCCTACTGGATAACCAGTTCATGCCCAAAACTAACCCATAGTTCGTGAAGCCCAACAAGCATCACATCCAAACTCAATGCTAAGTATAGAAACTTTCAAACCCAAACACATCATGGAGCCCCAATTGGGTTTGAAACAACTAAGGGATCATCTACCAAACTGGTGTCTAAGTGCAGTGACTCAACTAACAATGATGAGATAAACGAACTCGATGCGTCAGAATCAAATAAAGTTCGAATCAGATAATATAGAAATCCCAGATTCCAACCTAGACGGTCCTATCCCCATCTGGTACACTAGCCGTGAGGGAATACAACCACCCTCCAGGAGATTCCGAACCTTGCCTTTGCCCCTTTGGATAATCCTAATAAAATGTCCTATTCCTCCCAAAAGGATAACGACTAGCCTTCTTCTTCTTCCCATTCTCCACTCGTAACCTCCCACCAATGAGGTTTCGTCCTTCATTAACCAAACAACTATTAGAGCCTTCCTCCCATCGTCCATCCAATAAGTACTTACAAGTCCTCCTCCTTCTTGAACCAACTTCTAACCTGATTTACGTCTAATTCCCTTGAAGCGGTTTTCCATTCTTATCTATCTTAGAAAGATCATCTACACACGGAGGGGAAACTCAAACCGAGAGAGAAAGAGATTCAAACGGAGAATTCGAAAGATAAAGATATGGCTATCGGGGATTACGCTTTTCTCTCAAAAACTTTTCTCTTAAAAGACATGTTTTTGAAAATACTCCTTCAAAAATTTTCTTAGAAAAATAGTTTTTCTAAAATTTTTATCTGTTCTGGTAACCTTAAGCTCTGATACCACGTGTAACACCCCACGTCCGCTAAGGTCACTCATACCAGGGGAATGCCTTAGTTTCGGTGAAGTATTTTAAGTGAATATAGAACAGTAAAATTACAACAAGACAGATATAAGTAATACTTGAAAATTTAAAACATCATTTCATTGCAGCGGAAAGTAATACATGTTTGGTTACATCACAAAACCATAAACCAAAGTCAAGTACATAATATCCATCTTGATAAAATAGAAGTACATAATCCCACTACATAACTAATAGCCATAAAAGAAAAGATGAACTGGGCTTCACTTCAATGGTCCAAGCTCCAAAGAATAGATACAGCAATCCGATCAAAGCCCACTAGCACCAGGCCCACTCTAATAACCTGGGGTTGGGGGAAAAAGATAAAAACAACGGGGTCAGACATAAGTCTGAGTGAGTCCTATAACCCTAACAATACAATCATTAAAATAACCAGAGAAGACATAAGTCGATATACGGTAACGCCTGGGGATGCATGGCTACACCAAGCAGCTTGGCAAACTTAGGATAAACTAAGATAACCGTAAAGACGCATTTACCCACCCAAGGATAATTACTAAATTACACCGCCCCAGACCTACTCAAAGATAATTCCTACACTGCACCACACCAGTTTTACCTACCTAAGATTAATTCCTACTTAAAGGTTGATCCCACTAAATGTACTTAGTAATTTTTACCCAGTAGTTTCTGGTACCCCTACATAGGTGCCGTCTGCCCCTATCATTACTAGGTGTACCCACTACTCCCAAGCGATCGGCTCCCTAACGTAGATACCCGTGCTGGTCCCACAATGGGGTGTATCATTTCCCCAAGTGGCAACCTGATAATATCAACGGTGCACGGCTTTATACCTACACGATGCAACAACGATTTACTAACCAGCCCGGGTCCACACACGCATATGAAACCCGTTGGTCCTACGTTGCCACCGCTAACCCGTTTTTGGCCTCTTATAGTCAAGCCCAATATGCGTGTCCCGTCACTCGACTTGGGTCGAGCCCACAAAGATACGTTTGGGATATTGGTTGAGATGGGCCCCCACAAGCTACCACCTAAGCTTGTTAATTTTATCTAGTGTATCCCACTTAACCCCCTTTGACCATGTCTACTTACATGTTATAAATACTTTGGTTAAGTCATTAATCATATTTTTATTTACCTTTCAAGGCACCCACTAGATTTCCACATGACACCCAAGTCCTTTACTTAATTCCCACATGCCACCCGAGGCACTTACTTAACCCTTTAATCATGTTTAATTCCATGTTCCACTTTGGTTAAGTATTCTAATCGTATTTTCTATTGCTACCCAAGGCAACCCACTAGTTTTCTCATGCCACCCAAGGCACCCACACTAGTTACTACATGCCACCCAAGGTACCCACTTAACCCTCATGTTCCACTACATGCTAATATGGTTAAGTGTTTCTTAATTAATTAAGGCCGTGATCCTCATAAAGACCTCTCACATTAGACTATCTTTTATGACCGCTGGTTAAGCCGGTTGGGTCCGGGCAGCCTTATGTCATAACCGAGTCTAACCTCGTGTCTTTACATTAATCACGTATTTAGTTTGTGCCTAAGACCTCTCACATTGGGCTAACATTTGTAGCAACTGGTTAAGCCGGTTGGGTCCGGGCAGTTTTACGTTACAACTGAGTCCAACCTCGTGTCTTAGTCAATTAATTACACCTAATTAATCACCCTCATAATTTAAATTAATTATCTCTAATTAATATTAAGCTTTTCATAACATGGGTAGACCTAACTCAATAGGTAAATTCCCATGGGGTAGACCTAACTCAATAGGTAAATTCCCAACACATAGTATGGGTACACCTAACTTAATAGGCAAATTCCCATACTATGTTCATTTATTTTATGTTATGCATAATTATGTTAATTTCACACAATCTTATTAATTTATGCATTGAATTAACCCCATCGTTCCCACGTAATTTCGTTCTCATGACATAACACATATAAAAGGTGTCAACTTACATATGTATGAACATGTTTCAAAGGTGCCATCTTGCATATTAACAAACACATAACTTGCATGTGAACTTGCATAACATGTCATATATCTTGCATATAATCTTGTATAACATGTCACATAACTTGCATATAATATGTCATATAACTTACATATTAGCTTGCATAACATACTTGCATATTAACTCATAAACTTGCATAATGTCGTCATGAACGTGCATATTAACAAACATGTAACTTGCATAGCATATCTTGCATATTAACATACATGTAACTTGCATACTAACAAACATGTAACTTGCATATTAACAAACATGTAACTTGCATATTAACAAACATGTAACTTGCATATTAACAAATATGTAACTTGCATAGCATATCTTGCATATTAACATACATGTAACTTGCATATTAACAAACATGTAACTTGCATAGCATATCTTGCATATTAACATACATGTAACTTGCATACTAACAAACATGTAACTTGCATATTAACAAACATGTAACTTGCATATTAACAAACATGTAACTTGCATATTAACAAATATGTAACTTGCATAGCATATCTTGCATATTAACATACATGTAACTTGCATATTAACAAACATGTAACTTGCATAGCATATCTTGCATATTAACATACATGTAACTTGCATAGCATATCACCATGAACTTGCATAACATGCATATGATTACATAGCCCACAACTTGCATATTTAGCATCATGCAAACATAACATACATCATATTAAACTTGCATAAACTTACATACTCAACATGCATAAACATAAGATTAATGCTAACATCATATCATATGATTCAAGACTCATTAATCCACATACAAAACCATAAATCTCATCATATCTCATCTACTTAGTTTAACAAAAGATCATCAAAGTGATAGAAACTCACAACTAGCAATTTTGCACTCCAAATGAAGAAGATTAAGATGCTTAGAAGGGATTAGAGGTTGATTAGAGAGTGATTAGCTTGCAACCCTCTTCATAAATTAGTGGAGGCCATGAGAGCTAGCATTTTGCCATAGTTTAGTTGTATGATAGATTAATGATGATTTAGGGCTAGGTTAGGGTCTTATTTATAGGATTAGGTAGTGTTTTAGGCCCTTAGATTAACCCTAGAAGCCATCAGGTCCGTCCAGCACATCAAAAATCGTCACAAGCCACCAAAACACAGCCCAACAGCCAAAACAGTGCACCCAGTCCAAACTGGCTCGACACGGGCGCACTTCCCAAGTGCGCCAGTGTATTTTTGTGCTGGCGCACTTCACAGGTGCGCCAGTGCATTTCTGGCCTGTTTCCGGTTTTTCTGCCTAACTTCGTTCGTCCATATCTCCTTCATACGGACTCCGATTTTCGAAAACTCGGACTCTATTTCGCGTATTTTTCCGAGACGAACGCAATGACGCAACCCGTTACCCTTGATTCCCACATCTGGGATTAGTTATTCTGTAATTAGTGAATTTTAGCATTAACCGAAATTCGGGGTGTTACAGGTTTCAAGCACGTTATGACTAACTTCTAACATTAGAACCTATTGTTTGCGACCATTGGAATATGTCGGGCGGTTCCGGGCAGAATTACGCTGCAAACTCATTCTAACCTCAAGTTAGCCATGTTTATCTTTGCGACCAATTAATTAATGATTTACCATTTATACCCACGCCTAATATACATGTCAATTATTCATAACTATAGCCAATTCAGATTATGTCAATAGCGGACTAATTATACCAACTCAACAGATATAGCAGATAACAGATTTCTCAGGTTGGGCGACTTAGCAGATTAAGCAAACTAGCAGATTTAGTATTTTCAATAGACTTAGCAAATGACAGATTTGGCAGATGAACAAATCTAGCAGACTAGGCAGTAGAGCAGAACTAGCAGATTAAGCAATATAACAGAACTAGCAGATTAGGCAATGTAACACAACTAGCAAATTAGGCAAATATAACAAATTTACTTATTTCTTAAAGTTTCATATCTTGCCTAATTATAAACCTTGCCTAAGTTCACGTGCATAAATAATAGTCTTGATTCACAATATTATCATATACTCTATGTTTGCATTAAATTTTACATAGCACAGATTATGGTCATAAATTTACCATATATCATATGTTCCAAATTTTTATTAAACTTGCATAGTACAGAAGATCCATATAATTTATACCAAATATAGCCATAGATTACTATGCATGTCATATATCCCAAAGGTCCCTTACTTAGGTGTTTATAAACATTAATAGATATCCTACTTTCATGTAAATCTTTATACCTAGGTCATATTCTTTTTATCCTAAATCATGTGTTCAATACAGTCTATATTTATGTTCAATTATATACCTTTTTATGTCATGTCCACAAATCATATGTTCAATACCTTTTTATGTTATAAATATAACATGTCCAATCATATGTCTCAGATTCATGTTCTAGCTACAGTCCATGTTCTTTCCTCAAATTAGTCACCTATTGGTCATGCCCAATTTATGCATCATTCATTTTACTGTCCCAAACATTTTAGCGCATGTTAATCTCTTATGAGATTGGCTCAGGCTCGTAGTAGCCTGGCTATAGAACAGAAAGAGGTACAGAATAAGATAAATCAAATCAGAACAGAACAGATATAATCTCATATTCAGATTCACAATTCATGTCAAAATCAGAATTAACGTTTATAGCGGAAAATAACTGTACTTTCCTTAATTGGATTAAAGAAAGAACTCTAGTTGTTGTAGAACCGTTGTAGAAGCTCTAATCTTTAATTGAATTTAGTTTGATGTTGATTGTCTTCTAGTTTTGATTCCAGCAGAGTAGCAACGCCATTTTTATTTTTAATTTACAACAGAGGCAGAGTAGAAGCAGAATAGAATTGTGTGCAGAGAAGGCTGGGTTTGGGGCTGTTTAAATAGGTTTAGGCAAACGAATCTAGACAGAAAACGAGACCAGATACATCAGAACGCACCCAGGCAGAAAAGCAGATTCGGGAGGCAGGTCGACCCCCAGGTCGACTCTAGGGTCGACTCTAGGATCGACCCCCTGGGTGTAACAACCCTGAATTTTGGGGCCAATTTAAAATTTATTTTTAGTGATTTTAAGTGTGTTTTGATATTTAAAATAATCTATTTTAAATGGTATGATCACAAATTTGATTCAAATTGAAGTTAGAATGAATAAATTAATTTTAATTATAAAAAGAGTTAGGAATAGCGCGGTAGTTTGAAAAGTCAAACTTGAACTTTGACTGACCGTACAGGACGCAAAATTTAACGGATTTTAGTGAAACCAAAAATATTAGAATCTATTTAAAAATATCTTTCCAACGAATCCGAAAATCGAAATTTCATAGCGGAAATCAAAAGTTATGGCCGATTCAATTTTTAGAAAGGTCGCTAGGTAATTTGCATAGGTCAAAAATGCTACTTTTCACAAATGTAGGAATTTCGACTCGAAACCACTTCCATTGAGTTCGAAATGATGTTTCTGCATTGAAAAACAGTAAATACTTATATATTTCGAGTTTCGAAAATTATTTGTTTGAAAATGTATTTTTAATATTAAATATACTGGCCTTAAAAATAGTCATTTTTCAAAATGTCTCAGAATTCAACGAAATAAATTTTGTTGGATTTGTATCATCAAAAAAAGCTAAAAATGATTTTTTGGTAATTTTTAGAATTAAAATATAATTATAATTGATTTTTCAGTGTAAACGGGCAAATTTTTGATTTTAAAAATTCATTAAAAATCCATACGGGCTCAGAATAGAACGAAATAAATTTTCATAGGTCCACAGCATCAAAACGTAGCTAAATATATTTTTCGAGAATTTTTAAAGTTAATTTGTGACCTCGGTGAATTTTTCACGTAGGGTACACATTAAAATATTAATAAAATAATGTAATTATTCCAAAACTCATTACAGGCCTCGGAATTGGACCCCGGGACATAGCCTATTGCGTTCAGAAGGTGTCAAAACCTTAAGAAAGACAGTAAGCAGGCTTGAATCGGAGTTCGGACCAAAACGGGCTTAAGCGGGCTAATTAAATAGTAATTAATTTAACCAAATATTATAATATTATATAAAGGTCGGGCCTCCTTCATCTTCTTCCTCCATATGTTGTAGCCGCCGAACCCATAGAAGCTCCAAACTTTGAGCTTCGATTTCTCTTCCATTTTTCGATGAAATTTAGCGTGTGAGTACTCATTTCGAAGCTCTTCCCGAGCTCTTCGATCTCCGACAAGTTTCGCCCCTCCCCGTGCACCGTAGCGCCGCTACCAAGGCCAAGAAGCCGCCACCGTTCGCGCCCCCTGGGCCCCACACGCCGCCAACGAGTGCCACCCCCCTCTGGCCGATCAAAGCCCTCTCCGAGCCGGTCCTTCTCCGACAAACGGTTCGTCGTTTCATCAACTACAACTCCAAAAAATCGGATTTGAATTTTTGAACAAAAGAGGGTTTTAAGGTATGAACAGATTTCCCCATGCTTTTAAGCGTTGCTGCAGCAGTTGTTAAAAATCTATATATTTAAAAACGTTGATAACTAATGCGTATGAACCCCGAATCTGAAAATTTCAGATCCGTGACGACGAGTGGGATCTGCAGTGATTGATTGGAGCATTCTGAAAATTATTTGGATTTATTTTAATTCTTATCCAAACAAGGTGAGAGTTCTTTTATTTAAAATTTAATAAAATTAAACTATTCTAGTACGATGAATGTTTCAGATCTATTTGTGATGCTTTGTTCTATGATTGAGTAATCAGGAAGGATCCCTTTGATGTCATGTTTATATTATGTCATGTTATCACTGCCATGTTATCACTTTGTATTGATTTAATTTATCATCAAAGAAATTGATTATCGCTATCACATGTTATCGCTTGTGCCAAGATTTGAATTGATCAAATTTATAGAATGAAATTGTTCATCGTAGGAAAATAACATTTTGTTAATGTTATATGGAAAATTTCACTGTATGTAAATTTAACATTATTTTTAATGTTAATAAAAAGGAATTGAACCGTATGTAAATTTAACATTATTTTTAATGTTAATAAAAAAGGAATTGAACCGTATGTAAATTTAACATTATTTTTTAATGTTAATAAAAAGGAATTGAACCGTATGTAAGATTAACATTATTTATAATGTTAAGCAAAAGAGAATTTACCTCGTAAGGAAAATGTACATTATTTTTAATGCATATTAAAAGAGAAATTTACATTGTAAGAGAAATTGGCATTAACATTTATTTATAATGTTAATATTAGAGTATTTTCTCCATATGATAAGATGTACACTTTTATTTGTAAAGGTAAGTTGGCATTTTCACTGTATGATAAGATTTGTTTTTTATTTGTAAAATAAGGTAGGAATTCACCGCATGACAAGGTTTACTCTTTATTTTGTAAATATAAAGTGGGAATTTGCGATGTATCAAAATATACATTTTTCATGTGTAATGTAAAGATAGAAAATTTATCATTATTTTTAATGTTAATAATTAGGAAATGCATTGTATGTAAATTTATCATTATTTTTAATGTTAATAAATAGGAAATGCATTGTATGTAAATTTATCATTATTTTTAATGTTAATAAATAGGAAATGCATTGTATGTAAATTTATCATTATTTTTAATGTTAATAAATAGGAAAAGCATTGTATGTAAATTTATCATTATTTTTAATGTTAATAAATAGGAAATGCATTGTATGTAAATTTATCATTATTTTTAATCTTAATAAATAGGAAAAGCATTGTATGTAAATTTATCATTATTTTTAATCTTAATAAATAGGAAAAGCATTGTATGTAAATTTATCATTATTTTTAATGTTAATAAATAGGAAATGCATTGTATGTAAATTTATCATTATTTTTAATGTTAATAAATAGGAAATGCATTGTATGTAAATTTATCATTATTTTTAATGTTAATAAATAGGAAATGCATTGTATGTAAATTTATCATTATTTTTAATGTTAATAAATAGGAAAAGCATTGTATGTAAATTTATCATTATTTTTAATGTTAATAAATAGGAAATGCATTGTATGTAAATTTATCATTATTTTTAATGTTAATAAATAGGAAATGCATTGTATGTAAATTTATCATTATTTTTAATGTTAATAAATAGGAAATGCATTGTATGTAAATTTATCATTATTTTTAATGTTAATAAATAGGAAAAGCATTGTATGTAAATTTATCATTATTTTTAATCTTAATAAATAGGAAAAGCATTTTATGTAAATTTATCATTATTTTTAATGTTAATAAATAGGAAATGCATTGTATGTAAATTTATCATTATTTTTAATGTTAATAAATAGGAAATGCATTGTATGTAAATTTATCATTATTTTTAATGTTAATAAATAGGAAATGCATTGTATGTAAATTTATCATTATTTTTAATGTTAATAAATAGGAAATGCATTGTATGTAAATTTATCATTATTTTTAATGTTAACAAATAGGAAATGCATTGTATGTAAATTTATCATTATTTTTAATGTTAATAAATAGAAAATGCATTGTATGTAAATTTATCATTATTTTTAATGTTAATAAATAGAAAATGCATTGTATGTAAATTTATCATTATTTTTAATGTTAATTAAATAGTTATTTCATCGTATGTGTAATTAACATTTTCAATGTTAATATTATGAGAATTTGACCGTAGAATAAGTTACATTATTTTATAATATTAATATTTAAAGAATATGACCGTAGAATAAGTTACATATTTTATAATGTTAATATTTAAAGAATTTGACCGTAGAATAAGTTACTTTATTTTATAATTTTAATAAAAAAGAAATTCAACTGTATGATGATTTACATTATTTTATAATGTAATAAAAAGAACTACACTGTATGATAATTTACATTTATTTTAATGTTAATATAAAGGAATTACACCATAGGATGATTTAACATTATTTTCAATGTTAAAATAAAAGGATTTTACTGTAGGATTAAATTAACATTATCTTTAATGTTAATATTAAGAGAATTACGTGGTAGGTTAAAATTACATTATTTTATAATGTAGTATAATGGGATTTCACTGTATGTTAATTTGCATTATTTTATAATGTAATTATAAAATGGATTTACACCATAGAAAATAACATCATTTTAATGTTTAAAAAAAAAGGGTAATTTACACCGTAGGATAAATATACATTATTTTTGATATATGTAAAAAGAGAAAACACACCATAGGAAAAAGATTACATTTTATTTTTGTAATGTACATAAGAATTTACACCGTAGGTGAAATTTACCTTTTATTTAATGTATGTAAAATAAGAAGGTGGCAAGAATGATAGTTTACATTTTTATTTTATAAAATAAAATAAGGATGTATCATGTAAATAAAGATTACGTTTTTATATGTAATTAGGAAGGAAAATTACATCGTAAAATAAAACTACATTGTAAAATAAAATTACACTTTAGATGTAATTGAAATTATGAATACACTCAAAAAGAGAACGAATATTTTATATGTAAATAGAATAATAATATAATTGAAAAATAAAAGGGATATTATTACATTATAAAGAGAAAAAGTTGACATCTTTACATCGTAAACATAAAAGTGAATGTTTTTACATTGTAGGTAAAAGAATGAAACTTTATGATGTAAAATAAATTGCATCGTCATTTGAAGTTAAAGAATGAATTTTTGGCATTGTATGAAATAAATAATATTTTTATATGTTATTTATGAATGAATTTAGACCGCGTGAAATAAATTACATTTTTACATGTAATTTATGAATGAATTTTCATCGTATGAAATAAATTACATATTATTATGTAAATTATGACCCGAAAGAATGAAATTTCATTTTATTCTATGAAATGAATGTATGGATTTACATTGTAAATGAAATTATATTTTTATATGTAATTAAGAATGATGAATTATGGAATTACATTTTTCGTGTAGAATGGAATTAAAAGAAGGAATTGGACGAGGAAATATAATTTACATTTTACCGTAAATTAAAAGAAATTAAAGGAATTAAAAAGGAAGAATTCATCATTCAAGTATGATTTACATTTTCCTGTATAAAAAGGGATGAAAGGGTAAAGAATGGGAATATTCAATAGAATAAAGAGTTAAACGGTTTATGTTTATATATTTATATATATAAATATAATTAGAATTAAACGAATCGAGCGCGGTAGTGCGCGTTTTAAAATTATATCTTTAAATGAATATACAAGGAGATCCGACCGTCGGATTTTCTTGAAACTGAAACCGATAGGACCGTGTTGGAAAAATCTTTCCAATGATATATAATACGTCAAAATCCAACGGTTAGATTTTGAGATATGTGAAAATCAAAATTGATTGAAAACAGCGCCAAAATCGCCATTGACCTGAATCGTCGTTAATTAAAGATTTAATTATTTTTAATTAAATAAAATAGGAAATAATCGTTATAAATTAGAAATAACGATAAGGAAGAGTTTTCAATATATTTACATATATATACGAAGATTATTTCGGAAGACCGAGTTAATCTCATTCCAAATAATCAAACGACGATGAGAATTGAAGAAGAAGACGACTAATGAAGACCGTCAATCTTCCCCTCAGGAGGACAGCGATTGAGACTTTGAATTGATTTGTTCCCAAGTCAAGGTCATGGTCGTCGTCCGAAAGAACATGTTGATTGAACGGATTTGGCTTTCGTGCAGACCCAGAGCATAAGCTTATAAATGGGTTGTGTGTCTGACATCGTACACCATTATATATCATGTTATTAATCTTCTGTCGAATGTATGGATGTTTGGTGGCGGAGAATTTATTCTCCTGCTTAACACCCGTTCATATATTTCGGCAAAGGATTGGTTGTGTGATATGGAGTGATGATGTGGCATGCTAAGATGCATATGATCAAGGCTTTGTTGAAAAGAAGGCCTTGTGGGATGATCAAAGCATAACCTGTTTAGGTATAGCTTTGTGTATGACGTGACTTCACGAGCCTCACACACCGGCGGAGTCTAAAACGGGAGAAGGGAACACAGGGAGAGCAGCACGTTTCTTTCTAGATAGAGTGGTGTCAGTGACCTACCAGCCCTGACATTTTACTTATGTGGATGATGGAATGAGGCGCCTCGGATAGGTCCTATAGGACCGGGGAACGTGTGTTCAGGAATTGCCAATCCGCTAAGCTATATTTGCGGACTGGCCCTGCCATTTCAAGGGGTTAACTGCGGGTAATCCTGAGACATTAGCTAGAGTATCTCGAATCGGTAGGAGCTCCTCCCTAGCCTTGACTCAGATGGAAATCCAAATTCCAAAAACGACCCTACGGATTTGATTGTATTACTAGTACGGAGGCATAGCATATGGTACCTATGCTTCCTAGGATTGATACCTTATGATTGAAAATGTTTTTAAAACATATACACACTAATAATAATATCAAATTCGTATTTGCCGTATTTATCATGTTTGATCACCATAAGGTAAAACTCTATCCTCTGGTGTGCGTTGCATTGTGTGATGGGACCTGAGTCTTATGGTGGTTTCATTTTTCTAAAAAGCATAGCGTTGTTGTATGATTTACTTATCATTTATTATGACACGTTTATGCACGGTAATCCATTACAGTAAACCCGTTTCGCATTAGCGGCGTGGTCTTTGGATTTTCCCTATTAATAGTGATTTATTAGTTAAGAATTCTCACACCAGTCCCACGACTGACCCGGTGTTTGTTTCCACCTTTTTGCAAACTCGGGTGCCCTCTTTCCACACGGGCAGTCGAGCAGTGTCTACAGGTTTATCTTTTTAGCAGGATCCTGGAATGAAGCTTAAAGCTGTGCCCAGAACATTGGAAGCCTTCCGCTGCCTTAGTTATTTTATTTCCGCTGCACTGTATTAAATTTATTGTAGAATGTTCTTCCGCTGTATTTTAAATTTCGATGCACTCTGATATATTCTGTACTCTTATGTTATATTATCATGATGAATTAAAAGTCTGCTGTTATTGTTTTGATGTGTTGTATTCCCAAAGTTAACGTATGCAGATTTTGAACGGTCTTGGTCGATTTTGCGATCGATTAAGGTCGGGCGAAACCCGTGTCGTTACACTGGGGGCAGGTCGACTCTCGAGTCGACCCCTGAGGGCAGGTCGACTCTAGGGTCGACTCCCCAGTCGACCTGGTCTGTGCTGTTTAATTTTTTTTCTGAACTTTGGAAGGCCATAACTTGGTCATATGGACTCCGATTTACGAAATTTCGGACTCTATTTCACGTATTTTTCCGAGACGAACGCAATGGCACAGCACGTTTCCCTTGATTCTGATTTTATATTTTAATTATACTCAGATTTGTAATTCTTAAGTTCACAGAAAATATGGGGTGTTACATTCTCCCCTCCTTAAAGGATTTCGTCCCCGAAATTTTCAAGTTAAGAAGAATGTGTCCTACCATCCAATCACTCATCTACTCAGTCATCATCCACAAGCATCCATTGTCCTTAGAAATTTCTAGTGCTGTATGAACATTTGATAAAGTGTGTGTATATGTTCCTTATCTAATGCAAAGATCAGGCGGTCTACTGATTCAGTTGACCTCCTTAATGCGAATTATGTCAGTGCCATGAGTCCAATATGTATGCAATTTTCCTATTTGATACATATGATTTCTATATGAGTGCACAACCATCCACTCATATGCAACATCCATGTGCTGATTCAACCATATTGCATCCATAAAAAATTAAAATGCTCACACATCCATATGCAGTATGAGAGTGCTTTCGAGCCGATATAGTGCCTAGTGTGTGTATATGCGTCCACGAGCAACCACTAGCAACCACTTGCATCCACTTGCAACCATCAAACATAACATGTATCAAACACATGTTTACACCCATTAGGATTCATATCTATAAGTTGAACACTCGATCGATAGGATACAGTCGAGTGATGGAAGCGAGTACAGATAAAACAAAAACTTGATTCCTATCGGACATTGGTTGGGAAAATAATTCCCCTAAGGGTCAACCCCGAAGACCGAAATCAACATTAGATTGACACCCCGAGGGTTACCCTCTTTAGACAATGTCAAAACTGGAAATCTTATAAGAAGTATTCAGATATTTACAGACTACTGGTACAGATCAGGTTCCCTAATGATTCTTCGGAAGCTAAGCATGATAAAATCACATCCCACAAAAACTCAGAATATATGCGTCATATTTGACGCCTAACATAGATATCCCTCAAACCCCAATTTCAAACAGATGAGCCATAATCCTTATGGGTCTGAGTCTATAGCGGAATTCAGAAATAATACTAGTATTAAAGTGCAGAGTATCGATTACAAAATCAAAATACCAGAATCAGAAAAAGTCTTAACTCCATAATCAGATAAAGAAATTAAACCTACTATAGAAATTTTCCTATTTCTATCCTAGCCACTAGCCTCAAGAGTGTTCTCCTTCCTTCCTTGTCCTTGTTTCTTCGGGCAGTCCCTAGTGAAGTGTCCCATCTCCCCACAGTTGAAGCAAGCGCCCTTCCTTTTTCTGCAATCCTTGTTCAGATGAGTCGAGCTTCCACAAGTAAAGCACTTTTTCCCCTTCTTATCTTCGGACTTCTCATCCTTCCTTTGTGTTTCCTTTTTGGGCCCTACTTTCTTATTCTATGGTTCCTCCTTCTTTGTCTCTTTCGGGCCCTTGTCTTCCTCGTGCAGTAGTGCCGTATCCACCAATTTCTCGTAAGTTTCTCCCATGGGTACATGGGTCATGGCTAGGCTGTGCAGTGGCTCGCTCAATCCTTTAACAAAGCGGAGAGCCTTTTTATGCTGTGTTGACTAAATCCAATCCGAACCTAGCTAGTTGGTTGAACTGGTTGACGTATTCCTTGACCGTCATACTTCCTTGCTTAAGAGATAAGAACTTTTCCAGTTGTAAACCCTGTTCAACTTGCGAGAGAAATTTTGTCTCAAACCTTGTTCTAAAATCCATCCATGTCTCAACCAGCATCTCGGCGTTTGTGACTTCCCACCAGTAGGAAGCTTCGTATTTGAGCAGCCATACCGCCAACTGTACCTTCTCCCTATCGTCCACCTCGAAGATAACGAATAGATCCTCAGTTTCTTTTAGCCAATTCCTCGCTTCTACGAATGATTCAGTTCCTTTGAAATCCTTCCCATCCATGGCCCTAAAATCTCTACAGATCTTTGAGAAAGCAATTGCACGAGGAGGGGGTAGGGGAGGGGGATCATTTGCTGGACCTGCAGGGCGGTCCTAGCCTCAAGATATTGACGAAACCAACCGGGTACATGAACACCCTCTGGTATCTCAGATGCTTCAGACATGCTGAAACGAAAAAGGAAAGGTTCAATACAAAAAGGACCGAAAGAAAGATATATGGCTCTTGGGGATTATGTTTTTCAAAATAAGCTTTATTTTTGAAAATACTTCCTTTCAAAAACTTTTCGAAAATAGTTTTCAAAACTTTTTATAAAATCTGGTAACCTTCAGCTCTGAAACCAAGTGTAACACCCCACCTCCGTTAAGGTCACTCACAAAGGGAATGCTTTAACTTTGGTGGGGCATTTTAGTAAACCGAACAGAAACTTACAAGACAGATAAAACAGTACTTGAACAATTTTAACTTTATTACAGCGGAAACAGAAATCAATATGGTTACACCCATTCAAATCACAGAATTCAAGTACAAAATATCAGTCTTATACAAAAGCCTTCAAAATGCATGATTTAAAATCATAATCCTCATAGAACGGAAGCTACACAGAGCCAAGCCATACTTTAAGCACTTCAAGCAAAGAGAAATCCGGATCAAGCTAAAGTATTCCCTCCTTGGATAACCTGGGGGGAACGGAAGAAAGGAGGCGAAACAACAAGGGTTAGACGAAAAGTCTGGCAAGTCCAGTGACTTTCAGCATATGAACAGATAATAATAATATGACATGAACATAAAACTAGATGAGAGATAACTGTAATAGGTGTAGCAGATATAACAGAAGAACAGAATGACATAAACTATTGCTTTACACTTCTCTGCACTAATACTAGTATAACAGAATTAGGTGAAACATGAACGGGTACAGAATAATTTAACAGAAACAGAATGCTAATAATGGGCCTTTACTACCCGATCAGAAACAGACAGAAGCAGAAACAGATTAATCCCTACGGAAACAGAATGTAGAATTAGATGTACACTAGTAATGGGCCTTTACCACCCGAACAGACGGTACCACGCTGAAACAGACAGGTGTTACCACCCAACAGAAACAGACGGTACCAACAGAAACAGACAGAACTAAGTGTACCCTAAAACCCTACCCCAAGCGATCGGCTCCGTAATACATAAATATCCTGTGTCGGCCCCACAGTAGGGTGTATCACTCCCTAAAGTGACAACCAATTGGCACAGACCTATTTACAGATGTCACGGCGTCTTACATCCTCAGAGGTAGACCGGGATCCATGCACGCACATGACCCGGTTGGAACGCACCATCAACACCCCTCGCCATTATCAGAATGAACCGCTTATAATTAGTTCAGTAAGCGTGCCCAGACCCTACTTACTGTTGGGTCAAAGTTTTGATACCAGAAAGGGTTACTGACTAATATGGGTCCCAAACAACAGATGACACAAGTAATTCCCCTCCTTACCTTGTGTCCCCAGACTAACAGATTTCAGCTTAACTTGTCTACAAGTTTCATACATACAAAATTTAGGTTAACTAGTTCACAGATCAGACAATCAAGTTAACAGGTTTTCAGACTAACGGATCGAATGTTCGGATTAACAGGCTTACAGATTAACTGGTTCCAGATTATCTAACTTTGTATTGGGCCTACGGATTCACGAAACGGGTTCATCAGATTCATTGGTACAATTGGTTTAACCTTACCCAACACGTTTTGGACATCATAATTATCTCAGATTTTCATTAATTAAATATTAATGCCCAAACCTCTCACATTAGACCGACAGTTTGCGGCTACTGGTTAGGCCGGTTGGTTCCGGGCAGGTTTCTGTCGCAAACTGAGTCTAATCTCGGGTTTCAAGCACGTTATGACTAACTTCTCACATTAGAACCTATTGTTTGCGACCACTGGAATATGCCGGGCAGTTCCGTGCAGAATTACGCCGCAAACTCATTCTAACCTCGAGTAAGCCATGTTTATCTTTGCGGCCAATTAATTAATGATTTACCATTTATACCCACGCCTAATATACATGTCAATTACTCATAACTATAGACAATTCAGATTATGTCAATAACGGACTAATTATACCAACTCAACAGATATAGGAGATAACAGATTTCTCAGGTTAGCGACTTAGCAGATTAAGCAAACTAGCAGATTTAGTATTTTCAACAGACTTAGCAAATGACAGATTTGGCAGATGAACAAATCTAGCAGACTAGGCAGTAGAGCTGAACTAGCAGATTAAGCAATATAACAGAACTAGCAGATTAGGCAATGTAACACAACTAGCAAATTAGGCAAATATAACAAATTTGCTTATTTCTTAAAGTTTCATATCTTGCCTAATTATAAACCTTGCCTAAGTTCACGTGCATAAGTAATAGTCTTGATTCACAATATTATCATATACCCTATGTTTGTATTAAATTTTACATAGCACAGATTATGGTCATAAATTTACCATATATCATATGTTCCAAATTTTTATTAAACTTGAATAGTACAGAAGATCCATATAATTTATACCAAATATAGCCATAGATTACTATGCATGTCATATATCCCAAAGGTCCCTTACTTAGGTGTTTATAAACATTAATAGATATCCTACTTTCATGTAAATCTTTATACCTAGGTCATATTCTCTTTATCCTAAATCATGTGTTCAATACAGTCTATATTTATGTTCAATTATATACCTTTTTATGTCATGTCCACAAATCATATGTTCAATACCTTTTTATGTTATAAATATAACATGTCCAATCATATGTCTCAGATTCATGTTCTAGCTACAGTCCATGTTCTTTCCTCAAATTAGTCACCTATTGGTCATGCCCAATTTATGCATCATTCATTTTACTGTCCCAAACATTTTAGCGCATGTTAATCTCTTATGAGATTGGCTCAGGCTCGTAGTAGCCTGGCTATAGAACGGAAAGAGGAAAGAGGTACAGAATAAGATAAATCAAATCAGAACAGAACAGATATAATCTCAGATTCAGATTCACAATTCATGTCAAAATCAGAATTAACGTTTATAGCAGAAAATAACTGTACTTGCCTTAATTGGATTAAAGAAAGAACTCTAGTTGTTGTAGAACCGTTGCAGAAGCTCTAATCTCTAATTGAATTTAGGTTGATGTTGATTGTCTTCTAGTTTTGATTCCAGCAGAGTAGCAACGCCATTTTTATTTTTAGTTTAGAACAGAGGCAGAGTAGAAGCAGAATAGAATTGTGTGCAGAGAAGGCTGGGTTTGGGGCTGTTTAAATAGGTTTAGGCAGACGAATCTAGACAGAAAACGAGACCAGATACATCAGAACGCACCCAGGCAGAAAAGCAGATTCGGGAGGCAGGTCGACCCCCAGGTCGACTCTAGGGTCGACTCTAGGGTCGACCCCCTGGGGGCAGGTCGACTCTAGGGTCGACTCTAGGGTCAACCCCCTGGAGGCAGGTCGACTCTAGGGTCGACCCCTGGGGGCCGGTCGACTCTAGGGTCGACTCTCCAGTCGACCTGGTCTGTGCTGTTTAATTTTTTTTGAACATTGGAAGGGCATAACTTGGTCATATGAACTCCGATTTACGAAATTTCGGACTCTATTTCGCGTATTTTTCCAAGGCGAACGCAATGACACAGCATGTTTCCCTTGATTCTGCTTTTATATTTTAATTATACTCAGATTTGTAATTCTTAAGTTCACAGAAAATACGGGGTGTTACAAAACCAACATCAGATCGATACTCAGAAAACTATACAACTTAACTAATCTCTAGTCAATTTCTAATCTTGTTTAACTCTATATTTTTTTAACTCTCTTTGATTAACTCACTGGTTAACTCTAATTGATTAACTCTAACTGATTTACTCTTACTGATTAACTCTAACGGGTTAACTCTTTTATGTCTATTCGAATAAACAATATCCGAATAACTCCTTTTATATCTATTCTATTTATTCTAACCAATAATATTTCCTTTTATATCTATTCTATTTATTCTATCCAATAATATTTCCTTTTATATCTATTCTATTTATTCTAACAAATAAATATTTCCTTTATTATTTATTCTATTTATTCTAACAAATTAATATTTCCTTTATTATAACTTATCCTTCGATTTTATAATTTTTTTCTTTTATAAAAATCTTTTTCCTTTTCAATATAAAATCCATCGATTTTATATAAATAATTCATTTTCAAAATACACTTTGAAAATCCCCTTTCCTACATCCAGTATTTCTTATGGTATAACATACCATATAACAATGATAAATATCGTCCAAACACACATAATCAACAATAGATTATATATCACATCATACATCACGATATATGAATCACAGTAAAATAAATGTTGAGGAATCCAGTTGGATTCCTCCAACTTGTTTCCCTGCATCACAGATGTTAAACAATATAGATAACATCACTTTCAGTTCCATATGTTATATTCTATTAAACAGAATCAATATTGAAATTCAACTAACTTACTAGCAATTCAATCAAACAGTCAATCAGCCAATATTTAACAGTTCTAAAAATACAACAAGACATTATAAACTGTTCAGAGTTAGTGAGATTTACTCACTTCTGAAGTTGACGATTTTGAATCTGTTTTATACAGTTTCAACTAGCGACTGAACTGCATAAAATTCTAATGAATCCTGATCTATTTTGAGTTTGCCCAAGCGCGTTGTATTCGATGCCATGATCCCCCACACCGTTTGTTTCGCACAGTTCTATTAGTATATGAATAACTTATGATAAATTTCAAGCTTAATATAACACATATATATTAAAAGGTCTTAACTAAATAATTAGATTAGATTTATTTAGTTAATTACCCTTAATTCCAAAAATCACTTATCAAGTGGTTCCTTCTTCCCGAGATGAAATCCCGATCAAAACTGCCGTGCTCCATTTCTTTAATGAAATCAAAACAACCACCACTGAAATGCTCCTCACCATACTCCCTTCCACCTCATTCTGTCAACGTGAAGGCTAAAAATCCTATCACTTCACAACCTTTCTTCTTCCTTCCCTTATTCAAGCATGCGCCTCACCCTACATCACCATACAACAAAGCACTTATTTTTAATCCTCACATACACTTCCCATATTACCCGGCTTCATCACCTTCCTGTCTTCACACATCACTTATGTGTAGCAAATTTTCCACAAACCGTGCTACTCCATCACCACACTTCCACTCACAAAACATCCTCCCCATAAACAGCACAACCCTGTCATCCTCCATCAATGGCAAACACAGAACAACCAACATCCAAGTTAAACTCTCACACCCCTTCTATTCGCTCAGCTCCTCTCACCTCTCATCACAAACTCCAGGCGCGAGCACCCATGTACCCACCGTTGCTGCTTTATACCCGTGACCCGTTATCCCCTCAAACTCATACACACGCAACGCCTCACCCCCAAGCACTTCACAATAGAAGGAACGACCCACAGTACCCTTTCAAATCGCCTGGAAGCACCACCATAGGCCGCGGTTCGGAAAACCCGCACTCCAGAACAACGTCGAGCTCAAAACGAGCGGTACCAGGATGAACCTCTGAGCTTTTTAGAGGTTAATCAATTTATTTGAGGCATTTCGAGATTTTATTTGAAGAGATTTTGGGGTTTTGAAGAATCGAAGCTATCCCGTTTTGGCATAGAACACTAGGGCCATTTCTTTGACTAACGAGAGAAATGAATTAGGTCTTCAGTGTTGGAGTTAGCCTGTTATTTATAAGCAATTATTTAGGGTATTTTCATTAGATATTTGTTAGGGATATTTTCATTGAACTAGTGGAGGATGGATCTCCATGTTTTTAGAAGACCATTATGTAGCTGAGAAAGAAGAAATGGGAACGTGGACTCAGCTTTGATCAATGAATAAAATGGGTTAGGTTAAAATTTTTTATGCACCTCGCTACATAACATTCTGATCACGTACGTACCGCCATGGACAGAAATAATTTTATCATCGTGTCGACCAAGACATCACGATTCCAAAAATATAATAATGTTGGTAGGTGAACTCATATTGTGAAACCCTAAAATTGCTGATACAGGGTGCAACACACTCCAAATAAAAAGTCTCGTATTTAATTAATTAAAAATTACAGTAAAATTTTAAAAATTAAATTATCACTATTTCCCAAAAGAACCTTGTCTAAATTCAAACCCGATCTCTAGTTATATCGAATAAACCGTTATGGCCACGAACGAATATACCGCTGTTTTTCTGAATATTTGATTTGGACATAACTCAAAATCTACACGACGAAATCCAGATTTTTCTCTTCCACTAGAAAGATATACTCCACCAGCTCCACATATTTCTTGTTTCAAAGATATCCGGCTTAAAACGAATCCTGTACATTCAGTTGAAGTTCGAATCGCCAATTTATGAACTGCAGCGTCATTTCGAGCTCGATTTTAATTATATTATAATTCTACGTTCAAACTGTCATTTATATAATATATTTGTTATTCAAATTCAATTCCAAGCTGAATTAAATATCACCGATGATCCAGTTCACACCATATCGCCATTTCAGCCAATTCTGATTATTTCTGAATTAAATATATTATTTAATTTATTATTTAGATTAAATATTCACCATTATTTAATTCCATGACCAATAAATCCTTTTAATCACCTTTTCAATTATTAAATAAATTAATTATTACACCGTAACAATCCAGGTCATTACATTCTTCCCTACTTAAAATAATTTCGTCCTCGAAATTGCTAAGCTAGAGGACGACCCTTATTAACTGGTTAGAACTTATTTGATCACTTTTTAACTCCAATTTTCAACTGAAACAATTTAATTTCAATTAAATATTAATTAATTCTATTAACAAATATTTTCACAAATCCAGAATGTTTTCTAACTCCCTAAATTTCTGAAAAATTTCACCAGCACCTCCTTTGTACTGGTCAATAGCTCAAACTCCCACTCACCTCTCTGGGCCATCTCCAACCTAAAAGAAAATCAAACAGCCAAGCGGCTTGCCAATTCGACTCATAAATCTTATATCCAATAGAAATATAAACTTCTACCTTTTGTCGGCATATCATTATATCCTTTCCACCTGTTATAAATTCAGTGGATACAAGGGTCATCCCAATCAAATTCCAATCGGCTTTTATCCACAACACAACCATTCACTTATATCCAAGCCAAATATCATTTCAACTCGAGTTTCTTCTCGATTCCCAACTCTTAACTTGATTATAACATTATACTTCAAATTTTAATCTCGCAATCCAATTTGTCTTGATATCATTCTAATTCAATCTTAGTTACCACTTTACTAGCTTTACTTTAATTTAATTTTTCTTTCACAAATTTCTGTTAATTTTTTTTTTAATTCAAACAGTCTTTCCCTGGGAGTTTTTAAACAGTTCACTCTTTTCAAAAATCAGGTTTTCCTTTTTGAAATTCAACACAACTTGTCTTTCCAAAAACAAATTCAAAACAGTATCTCTGGTAGTAACTCTTCACTTACAACTCAAAATTGAATACTGATGATGTAGCTGTCATCATCAGAATCTATTTTCCAGCGATCGAAGTGAGTTCAATACTATAAAACCATTTCTAAACATTTCCACTTTGAAATTCATTTCAAAATATAATTCACACTGCTTTGAAAACAACTTAAAATCTCCCAGGATCTTAAATTTTCCTTATTTTCAATCCAAATTCATTTACAAACACCTAGCCAATTTTCCGGAATTTTAATTCAATTTCTGGTTTAAATTTCAGATTTAACTCATCCGATTTCACGTATTTCACTTATATGAATTCTGATTGGTTATTTACATAACCATTTAATTTATAACCTTACTCGATTATAATAACAACCAATATAAATTCTTTATATCAAAATATAATTTTGGGTAAGTCATTTCGTTTACCCTCCTTTCAAAACATACCATGACGGTTCATCGTATTCGAGTGTTTAGTAACTCCTACCGATACAGTGGATCAAACTGATCGACCATAATTCATAAACAAATCACTCAATAAATCTCCACAATATAAAAATTATTTTTATATCAATAACAAATACGTTCACTCGTATATGTACACTCAACTCAATCTAGCGTATTACTTGAAATATACATTTGTACTTGAATATACATAATTATCAAAGTACATCACTTACTCGTATATATCATAACTTGAAATATACATTTGTACTTGAATATACATCATTATCAAAGTAAAACACTTACTACACAGTGAAAATAAACAAGAGCTATATGATCCTAAAGCCTCCTGCTCCAGCTTTCCAAGTGCATCTGTGAAATCCCAACTACTTGACTGCCCGTACAAAATTGGGCACCCAAGAGTTTAGGGAAAACAAAACAAAATAAACTCCGTGTCAGTCATGGGACTTGTATGAGTAAAACAGTTTAAAAACGGTTTGAGCCATTAAATGATATCTTATAAGACCACGCCGTATAACGGAACGGGTTTTTCCCTTATTTAACTTTATATCAAAAACCTTTTGATATTATAATAATGTCTATCAACCATAATAATAATAATCATCTAGTAGAAACGCTTTCATCTCACGTTCTACATATATAGTATACAATCAAAACCGCAAGCACGTATTGGGTAATGGATTTCAAACTATGACAAGGTATGAAACCACCTTTAACTAGTGTAGCTCTACAGAGGAATACACTGGGATCAACAAGAACATCTTGCAAACCGGCCACACATGACTGACCACTCATTTCGCTTGAGTGTTTCGAATGTATATCACCAACGGTTGGGATCAGCAACCATTTCCCGAGTGGGACAGTATCGACAACAGGTTTTTAGAAATAACTGAAACTCTAGATTAGGTGATTATACACGCTAATAGGTGCGACCTACATAGCCATGCTTCCTGCCCGATTTTTGTCATTTATCGTATGTGAGGCTAGAAGCTACGCTTTATCATTACACAATATTCACTTTGAATGCCACATCATCAAATCCATCAAATCACCGATTGACGTCCTCAACAATACATTATGTGTTAGCTAAAAAAAAGTTTCCTTCTCCGCTTTCACTCTTGGTACGGTTGGAGAAATCAATATACGTGATCGTTTGGAAATACTCTGTCAGACATCTGTCCATACAAGTCATCCAGGAACAGGATGAACCGAAGGTACTATTCAGTATATCTATCTTAGGCACTGTTATCTAAGATTTATACAATAGCCCTTGCACTTTACTCCGTCTTCAATTTTCTTTGGCATATATGATTCACAACGTTTATGCCAATACAGAGTGGTTCTTTGGATAATAATCCAAATGGTCTCTCCATATTAACAACGTTAAAATGGTCAAAACTTCGATTGTCTGTGATTTAACCATCAAAGAAAAATAGGTGTGCAAACAGCGATATTATTTCCAAATGGAAATTCTATCAATCAATCATCAATCATATATATCTATATATATATTCCCTATTTTCTATGTTTAGAAAATATATGTAATTAACCCTGGAAAACATTTCCATTGTTATATTTACATATCACTATCATTTCACAACTATCAGTCCCTGACTGTAAACTAGTAGGAGAACAATTCTCTAAGTATAAACACCGAAGGTCGAAACCAACATCAGATCGATAATCAGAAAACTATTCAACTTAACTAATCTCTAGTCAGTTTCTAATCTTTTTTAACTCTATATTTTTTTAACTCTATTTGATTAACTCAGTGGTTAACTCTAATTGATTAACTCTAACTGATTTACTCTTACTGATTAACTCTAACGGGTTAACTCTTTTAACTCTATTCGAATAAACAATATCTGAATAACTCCTTTTATATCTATTCTATTTATTCTAACCAATAATATTTCCTTTTGTATCTATTCTATTTATTCTAACCAATAATATTTCCTTTTATATTTATTCAATTTATTCAAACCAATAATATTTCCTTTTATATCTATTCTATTTATTCTAACAAATAAATATTTCCTTTATTATTTATTCTATTTATCATAACAAATAAATATTTCCTTTATTATAACTTATCCTTCGATTTATAGTTTTTTTCTTTATAAAAATCTTTTTCCTTTTCTATATAAAATCCATATATTTTATATAAATAATTCATTTTCAAAATACACTTTGAAAATCCCCTTTCCTACATCCAGTATTTCTTATGGTATTTAACATACCATATAACAACGATAAATATCGTCCAAACACACATAATCAACAACAGATTATATATCACATCATATATCACAATATTTGAATCACAGTAAAATAAATGTTGAGGAATCCAGTTGGATTCCTCCAACCTGTTTCCCTGCATCGCAGATATTAAACAATATAGATAACATAACTTTAAGTTCCATATGTTATATTCTGTTAAACAGAATCAATATAGAAATTCAACTATCTGACAAGCAGTTCAATCAAACAGTCAACACATAGTCAATCAGCCAATATTTAACAGTTCTAAAAATATAACAAGACATTATAAACTGTTCAGAGTTAGTGAGATTTACTCACTTTGGCAGTTGACGATTTTGCTTCTGTTTTATACAGTTTCAACTAGCGACTGAACTGCAAAAAATTCCAATGAATCCTGATCTATTCTGAGTTAGCCCGAGCGCTTTGTATACAATGCCATGATCCCCCACACCATTTGTTTCGCATAGTTCTATTAGCATATGAATAACTTATGGTAAATTTCAAGCTTAACATAACACATATATATTAAAAGGTCTTAACTAAATAATTAGATTAGAATTATTTAGTTAATTACCCTTAGTTCCAAAAATCACTGATCAGTGGTTCCTTCTTCCAGAGATGAAATCCCGATCAAAACTGCCGTGCTCCATTTCTTTAATGAAATCAAAACAACCACCACTGAAATGCTCCTCACCATACTCCCTTCCACCTCATACTGTCAACGTGAAGGCTAAAAATCCCATCACTTCACAACCTTTCTTCTTCCTTCCCTTATTCAAGCATGCGTCTCACCCTACATCACCATACAACAAAGCACTTCTTTTTAATCCTCACATACACTTCCGATAGTACCCGGCTTCATTACCTTCCTGTCTTCACACGTCACTTATGTGTAGCAAATTTGCCACAAACTGTGCTACTCCATCACTACACTTCCACTCACAAAACATCCTCCCCATAAACAACACAACCCTATCATCCTCCATCAATGGAAAACACCGAACAACCAACATCCAAGTTAAACTCTCACACCCCTTCTATTCGCTCAGTTCCCCTCACCTCTATCACCAACTCCAGGTGCGAGCACCCAGGTACCTATTGTTGCTGCTTCATACCCGAGACCCGTCATCCCCTCAAACTCATACACACACAACGCCTCACCCTGAAGCACTTCACAGTAGAAGGAAAGACCCCCAATGCCCTTTCAAATCACCTGGAAGCACCACCATAGGCCGCGGTTCCGAAAACCCGCACTCCAGAACAACGTCGAGCTCAAAACGAGCAGTACCGGGATGAAGCTCCGAGCTTTTTAGAGACTAATGAATTAATTTGAGGCATTTCGAGATTTATTTGAAGAGATTTTGGGGTTTTGAAGAAACGAAGATATCCCGTTTTGGCATAGAACACTGGCGGCCATTTCTTTGACTAACGAGAAAAATGAATTAGGTCTTTAGTGTTGGAGTTAGCCTGTTATTTATAAGCAATAGTTTAGGGTATTTTCATTGGATATTTGTTAGGGATGTTTTCATTGAACTTGTGGAGGATGGGTCTCCATGTTTTTAGAAGACAATTATGTGGCTGAGAAAGAAGAAATGGGAACGTGGACTCAGCTTTGATTAGTGAATAAAATGGGTTAGGTTAAATTGTTTTAGGCACCTCGCTACATAACATTCTGATCACGTACGTACCGCCATGGACAGAAATAAAATTATCATCATGGTAACCAAGACATCACGGTTCCTAAAATATAATAATGTTGGTAGGTGAACTCATATTGTGAAACCCTAAAATTGCTAATACAGGGTGCAACACACTCCAAATAAAAAGTCGTGTATTTAATTAATTAAAAATTACAGTAAAATTCTAAAAATTAAATTATCACTATTTCCCAAAAGAACCTTGTCTAAATTCAAAACCGATCTCTAGTTATATCGAATAAACCGTTATGGCCATGAAGGAATATACCGCTGTTTTTTTGAATATTTGATTTGGACATAAATCAAAATCTACACGACGAAATCCTGATTTTTCTCTTCCACTAGAAAGATATACTCCACTAGCTCCACACGTTTCTTGTTTCACAGAAATCCGGCTTAAAACAAATCCTGTACATTCGGTTGAAGTTCGAATCGCCTATTTACGAACTACAGCGCCATTTTGAGCTCGATTTTAATTATATTATAACTCAACGTTCAAACTGTCGTTTATATAATATATTCGTTATTCAAATTCAATTCCAAGTTGAATGAAATATCACAAATGATCTAGTTCACACCATATCGCCATTTCAGCCAATTCTGATGATTTCAGAATTAAATATATTATTTAATTTATTATTTAAATTAAATATTCACCATTATTTAATTCCACGACCAATAAATCATTTTAATCACCTTTTAAATAATTAAATAAATTAATTATTACATCGTAACAATGTGGGTCATTATAGTCAATATGAGTGTGAATAACCAAGTTAAATGACGAAACTGACGAGGTGGCGCAAGCATGTAATTAATGATTAGACGTATGGTCTAATGACATATAAAACTAGGGCGCTTGAAGTAGTCTATACATTATAGGATGAATAGCCCAACGAAGGGGATCATCACGGTGTCATAAGGCACAAGGGGAGCGCACATTGATTATTCTGGCAGCTCCAACGAACCGGAGGGGAAGACAGGCGGTTTCCTGAGAGGTTAAAGGTGCTCCTTGTAGTCCTCTATGGTGGTTTAGCTTCGGGCTAGGATTACATAGGTTGGGTGTGCACGGAACTACCAGGTGGGTCAGCCTTGACTACACAAGTAGGGGGCAGTCAGAATGCTGTACGCGGTGGCATTAAGGGTGGATCAACAGTTGCCTCAGGTGGAGGTGGAGGGTCAAGACCAAATGATAACAAGTTCGTCGGACGCTTGTCAACAATAGCCTAAGGAATGTGAAAATACAAGAGTTAACCCCTATAGATCGTTAACCTTTGCTATCAAGGGACGGGTGCGGGGAGACCCCACATGGATGTTTAGATTGTTTACTTGTTAGGGGGGTCGCATAGCTCGTGTGGTCTTTACTAGTTGAGGGAGGGGCCGAGGCGGGGCCATAGCCACCATAGAAAAACCAGACCCGAGGGATATATATACATTGGACACTCTTATATGCGGGACCGTACATATATAGAAAAGCTCCCGACCGAGTTCCATGTTTCTGGTGTAGTCCTGCTACGAAACTTGGGTGCACAAGTAGAGGTTATGTGGAGTGGAGACTTCAAGTACGATTGATGATACGTACATGGGAAAGTCTAGATACAACCATGTCTTCTCTGGGTTGTGTATCTTAGACTAGAGGGCATTATTCGATGATGGAGCCAAATTCGTTCGAATACTTCGAGGGTAGCAGTCAATATGCTTACGTAATACAGCTATAGTGGTTCTATGCGGATGTAGCGTTGTTATATATATATATATATATATATATATATATGTATGTTACTATTGCATAGGATGAGGGACTACGCATATTACTGTGGTGATACGGAGGAGACCGTGCGAGTGGGGTACCGCGGGGTGTACCTAAGTTTGGGTGTAGCTACATATACATTATATTAGGTAAATCTAATAGGGAGTAGATGGGCGCGACGTGTGTGTGAAAACCTTGAGTGCTAATAACACGGATAACCTAATGAATGAGAAAATGTGGTTGAACGGTATTTGTAGGATTATTCAAGAGGTGTAGTTTGAATTTATTCCCACAGAACTTATGTTCTGACCTCCTCCTCATAACATTCATAGATTAGGTTTATGATAGAGACTGTACAGCTTTGGATACTGGTTTAGCAGTATTGTTATTAAGGTAAAGCTGTGTTCTAATTATATTATATTTTGTTCCTTCCGCTTTGAGATGTTTTCCGAACTCTAACGTGTTTTATGTCTTTGTCTTTTCTGCAGGATACCAGAGCAAAACAACACGGGTTTCGATGGACTTGGGTTTTGAAAAAAAATCGGTCCGTCGGAACGTGGGTTGTTACGTTTGTATCAAAGCTTCGGTTTAGTGTTTCTAGGGAAATAATTAGTGAGTGTATTTGTATTTTTTCTAGAAATATATATATATATATAGATATGTACTTAGATTAGTCGAGGAACTCACTTGCAAAAGAGAAAAAGATTTTGAAAAAGATGAGATATTTCCTTTGTACACTAAAATGGAGAACATGGAAAATTTTAAGAGGAAACAAAAGCGTACAGAATAATGGATATTTAAGATTACATATCCTACGAAAGATAATAATATTATGGAATTGGAATGGATACAAGGATGGGATAAGTGGTCCCTAGAAATCACATCAGAATTTAGATCAATAGTGTGACACAGGAAATGGAGATGGATCGTCAAATAGGAAGGAAAGAGACTGCTGAACGAACAGTATATGAAAAAAAAGGAGTCGACACCCCTGAAGGGGGGTCGACACATGTGTCGACACCTCTTTATAGTGGTCGACTAGGGTGTTGACACCCTCATGTTCAGATCGAAAAAAAAATTAAGGAAGATCGACGCCTTCATTCCTCATTCCATCGTTCCAGCACCCTCCAGCATCCCGAAAACCCAATTCCACCACCCCTTTCCAAGCTCACCACCACCTCAAAACTCCACCGTTTTCACGAAAAGTTTGTAGCAAATCAAAGCTAGCGACGTCCTCTACTGAGATATGCTTGATATTAGTTGGTTTGGACACAATTTGGGAGACATAGAGCCAACTGATATGGTTGTTTGGTGTAGGATATTCATTAATGAATATCAGAGGGAGTGGGATATGGCTCATTTGCGCCCTATAGCTAGATTAGTCATACGTATTTTATAGTATAATCTTGTTGCTAAGACTGGGGGATTCGACAAAATTTCCCACACAGTTAAGCTTGCCACGTGTGCCATCTTTGTGGGATTTCACATAAATTGGGCCGACACCATTTTACAGTGTTACGAGGCTACTAGGGAGGCAAGGCAGACTATTATCGCTTTTGGAAATTTGTGGACAATAGTATTTACTCGGTACCATGTTCCTCTTCTCAGAGAGAGTTATATATCACCCTTCACTCACCCCTCCCGCATCATAGATTTGGGTGCACTGTGCAGGATGCATATTGAGCTATAGAATTTAGTGGATTTAAACCCACAACCCATGGAAAAAGAGGGAGAAGGTGAAGAGGAAGCACAGGATGAGGAGGATCCACATGATTATGGATACCAACCCACACCAGAGGGGGAGCCCAAGTATGCACCATTGGGAGGATCAGAGCCATATCAGCAGATAGAGCAAGCTTGGGGAGGTGCTTGGACCTCCTAGGCTTCAGGGTGGGATACTTGGAGCTCTAGGGAGTAGGATTGGAGAGCTGAGCTAAGAGCAGTTTCTGAGCAATAGACTCAGTTGACTAGGGACCATCAGGATATCTTGAGAGGGTAACAAGATATGCTTAAGAAACAGGTTGAGTTAGGCCAGACGCAGCAGTAGATCCTACAGGAAATGTACACCTCCCAGCAGCGCTTTGATCAGGTAGAGGCTGGGATGTATGTAAACCCCACATCCGTTAGTGTCACTCACAAAGGGAATGCACTAAGTTCTGTGAAGTATTATAGGTAAAAGATGCAGATAAATTACAAGACAGATAAATAAAGCAGCGAAAAAGTGAATAGAACTTTGTTTCATTTATAAACGGCTTGTACAAAGATTGTTTTCCTACAACAAGGTATCTATCTTGTTTAACAAAATAAAGAATCATAAATATACAATGATATTCCCCAATAAAATATTAGCTAGCCATAGCGGTGGAAAAGAGAGTCCAAAGCAGCACATCAAAGAGTCTTCAAGCTTGGAAAGAGTAACAGGTCCATACAAATCTGAGCTATTCCCTCCCTGACTACCTGGGTGGGGGGGAGGGAAACGGAAGAAAAGAAGACGAAAGAAAACATAGAGTCAGACATAAAGCCTGGTAAGTCTAGTGGTGCTTCGGTATATGAATAAGGAAAAGGACATGACAGGCATAAACTGAAAATGGGAAAATACCATAAAACTAAGGCAAAGCGGTTTAAAATCGAAATTACTATCGCACACCATACTAATCTCTGCACAACCTAACTAGTATCCTAACTAGTAATCTGTATAAAGATGATAACGTGACCCCAATCCCTGTAATTGTGGTTGCCTTTAGGTGTACATCTATTATTTATTACCTATATTTAATCTAGGGTTTTCTATCGAGCGTTTCCTAGATTCGTCTAGGGTTTATGCGACTAGTCTAATACTTCTCGGATTCAGGATTTATGCCACCTAGGTCCACTAGGGATTATGCTACCTGTCGAACGATGCCCCTAGTCTAGGACACACTACCTAGAGTGGTATATATTCCTAGACTTTCCCCACGTATGTCTCGCGAATCGTTTATCATTGTCTAGATGCACATGTCCTGAAATGTGCGACTCGAGTCCCGCCGCAGGGCTATTCTAGAAACACGGAACTCGGTCGGGAGCTTTCAGATATCTGCTAATACAGATGCTAAGGTCTGTTTTTCTACCAGTGGTTTTGGTCCTACGTGACCCCTCCCTTAACTAATGAAAGGCAATTCAAGAAAATCAAGCACGAGAACTATACTCCTGCCACCTATGCCCCACTTTCCTATTGGCCAGCCTCACCCATAACTAGATAGCAAGTATATGGACTGTTGGGAGATCTCTGCCTTTCCGCATGCGTACTACGATTGACTCAAGATGGTAGGTAGACGACAATTCGCTATCACAGGGCTACTGGTCTCGTCGAATCACACTGGTCCATCCCAGTCTTTAGGTTGCCTTAAATTGCAACCTAGGCATACCCTTGGTTCTTCTGACACGGACCTTAACCTCTGTGAGCCCAGGCGGATCATCTGCAACCTCACAGAGGGATACCAAGAGTACCCTCACGTCCCCCGAAGCTACGTGCTTCTAAACCCAGTCCGCTGGAGCCTTTTCCGAAATCGGATAAACGTTTGCTCCTTCTCATGCCCTTGTTAAGCGATGATCTACCATATCGGGTTATTCATCTATTATGGACCGACTCAGTTTTCTTGATTATGAATTATTATTTAGTTGTTCTCAACTAAGGTTTACCACTTAGTTTCTTTTCCCATAAATCTTGTTAACTAAGGTTTATCACTTAGTTTCTTTAACTGGGGATTTCAACTTAGCTCCCGTTCTCGATTGTTTCTTAACTAGGGTTTTCTACTTAGCACTCTTTCTTGTCAAGTTGGATTGGATAAGTGTCATTAGTCAATTCAGGTTAGCTTAACCCATTCTTTTGTCAAATTAAACTGGCTAAGTGTTATCAGTAGTTCATGTTGACTTAACCCTATAACAAACCAAGTTATACTGGTTAAGTATTTCTTATTACTTAACCCTACCCATTCATCTTGTATTTGTTAAGTGTCCCTTTTTAACCTAACCTTGCCCATCTATTTTATCTAACATGTTATAAAGGTTAAGTGTTCCCTTAGTTAACTCAACCCTAACATCTGTTTAATTAACATGTTCTAGTGGTTAGGTATTGTCCCTTCATGTTTCAACATAACCCTGTTCAATTTATCACACTATGATGGTTAAGTGTTCTAAGTTTACTTAACCCTACCCTCTAGTCCAGCTAACATATTAAATTGGCTAACTGTATTTACTTAGCCTTACCCACTTATCTAGCTAACGTGTTATAATGGTTAAGTATTCTAACTTTCCTTAACCTCACCCACTTATCTAATTATCAGCTTATAATGGTTAAGTGTCCTGAATTTACTTAACCTCACCCTCTAGTCTAGTTAATATGTTAAATTAGTTAAGTATATTAACTTTACTTAACCTCACCTTCTAGTCTAGTTAACATGTTAAATTGGTTAAGTGTTTTTACTTTACTTAACCTCACCTTCTAGTCTAGTTAACATGTCAAATTGGTTAACTGTTTTTAGTTAACTTAACCCTACCATATGTCCTTAGCCTCTTAGAGCACCTGAACACTCACATTAGACAGATATTGCTACGGTTACTGGATGTGCCGGTCGGTTCCGGGCAGGTTTACACGGTAGCTCAGTCTAACCTCGGGTCATTATTGGGCTCAATGCTTAACCATCCACATTGGATAGGTATCGTTGTGACGACTGGACAGCCGGGCGGGTCCGGGCAGGTTTACATCACAACTCAATCCAACCTCGGGTTAAGCATACTTGTATTTTCTACATTTACATATTTGTCACTTTTCATTTTTATATGCAAATGTTTATGGCCCAATTATCCAAATTCACTACTTTTGGGTACAATTTATACCGCTTAAATGTCACTAGTCATTGGCATGTGTCAAACATGCCAATACATGTATTTTATTTTAAACCCAACGTTTGTTTCCCCCGTTTGTACGTACGCAGCATAATATATGTTGGGCTTAACATTTCAGCCCAACTCATAAACATAAAAAGGAGAAGCACAGAATCATGGATTGTTCTAGAATACATAAAAGTGTGTGTGTGGTGCATGAACTTGCAGCATAGCGTTTTCACTACATCGATTGTGGGTCATGTGAACTTATATTCAATAAGGATATAACTAAATTGTGTCACATGAAATGGCGTACTTTTAGACTTGTTTAAACATGGTTTTATACACATATGACTAGGCATAATGTCAAACACCAAACTAGCATAAAAATGTCCACTTTTTGACATAACCCAAAGGTGTAAACTAACTTTACATCAAGTAGTCTATTTCAATATGAAACTAGTATAATTTGTGTAACCAAAAAGGTACTCGCATAAACTCAATTATCACTAAATAATCGTAATAATGTATACAAAGGTTTTGAGTCATGTAGGCATAAAAGGTTTCAACTTGGAACATGTTTACATGAGTCCCAACTTAGGCCTAAAAAGAATATATGCTAACCATGTTAACGACATGGCATGAAGATGTCAATTCTAGTTTTTACTACAAACTTGCAAGTGATATTTATTTTCATATACAAATGTCAATAGGCTCGCACCAACCAATTTATGCCACAAACACCCAATACAAAATATGACATAATCAACGCAATACATAGAATTTACATTAATATTTTACAATAGTAAAACCCGAATTTCATTCACATCGAATCACATCTTAATTTCTATTCATATTCAGAAAACCACTGTACTTACAACGGGCGCTGAAACTTGTTTTCTGGTTTCTGTTATTCTGAACTTGCAAAGCTTTCCGTTGGAGTTGAAAACATCGCTTAGAAATTAGATTAGATTTTTGTTTTCTTGAATCGTTGCTCATCTCTTTTCAAGTGGAGGCTCTCCTTAGTTTTCTTCTGACATCATAGCGGCTCAAGTTCTTAATTTTGTGTGAATTCTAGGTTGAGCCTTATGTTGTTCATATAGAGTTTCTAAATAATTTGAGCCATCCGATCAACACACGAGCAACCAGAACCATCCAAGGAGCCACCTCAACCCTAGTGAGTCAGCAGCAGGTCATACATGACTCAGCAATGACTCAGCATTTGCATTAAAAACTTCCTATCTTAATGTTAATGTACATCTTTTATTTTTATTATTTGTTGTCAATCAAACATAAATACGTATTTAATATATACATTTTCCCTTTACCGTATACATTAATTATTCATATACACATATCAATTAACATTAATGTATCTTTTTCATTGTAAATTAGCATGAATGACTAACATATACCAGCGTTAATGCCAAGTTATTCTTTTTTTTCAACATATTTATATATTTCTCAAATTAACATGTAGAGATTTATGTTAATTTCATGTTTTCAAATCAATGCTCTATTGTCATATCTTCAAATTAAATGTCAGATAAATGTTCGTCATATTAATATGCTTACAAATTAATGTCAATTCTGCGTTCACCAAATTCATGCCATATTAATATGCTTGCATGCTATGTTCACAAAACAATGTCACATACCATATTCTTCTTATTAAGTGCCACACTGATGTCGATTGCAGGTTTATAAATGACATTCCTGTTAATATAAAATTAAGTCTAACTTATTCATATTCTTCCTCTTTAAAAATCCCCATTTACTGTATACAAATATCAATGCATAAATCTTTTATTCACTGCATGCATCTACACATTTTTATTATAAATGCACATATGTACTAATATGTTAAATTTTTCTTTCCTTCAATTTGTCATAAATCTAATCAGAGAAGGCCACTTAAAAAAACAATTCTTGGCAACCAAAAATGCGCAACGTGCGCCTCTTGATGCGTACATGTCATATATATATATATGTATATGTATACGTATACGTATATATATATATATTATATATATATATATATATTTTCTTTTTCTTTTTTTCTATCTTCCTAATTACTCATTTTCACACTAAACTACTTTTTGAACTGCGTTCACACTTGGCTATTTTAAGCCATTCCCCAAAAACAAAAATAGGGCGCTGATGGGGATTGAACTCTGTACCTTTTGTATGCAAGTATGTGTTCCAACCAAATGAGCTACTAAGTCTTTTGCTTATAAAAGTTCGAACAATGCTAAACATTATTCTTTTCTCATTCCTCTTTTTTTCATGTTTTGCTGCAATATTTATTTTAAGGATATCTTTTTCATGCGGAGTCAAATTTACGCAAACTCGGACTCTATCTCAAGCAGAATTTCGAGACGAAGGCAATGGCGTAACCCATTACCCTTAATTCTTCTTCTAAAATTTAATTATACTTTAATTTGTGAAACTTAATGTTACAGAATTACGGGGTGTTACGTTCTCCCCATCTTAAAAGAATTTCGTCCCTAAAATCTTCAAGTTAGGACGAATGTGTCCTACCATCCAATCACCCATATGCTCAAGCATTCAATCACAGACATTCATTGTCCTTAAAAAGATTTCTAAATTCTTTCATATTCATATGCATAGTGTGTGTATATGTATGTCTTTATCTAATGCAAAATCAGGCGGTCTACTGATTCAGTTGACCTCCTTAATGCGAATTATGTTAGTGCCATGCGTCCAATCATGTATGCAAGCATCCCTAGTTATGTAAATACAACAGGTGTACATAGCCATTCATCCAAATGCAACATCCATATGATAACATATCAAATTAAATCCGTTAAGTAAATACATATATGTGAATGCAATATGAAAGTGACTTAGTTGTTCTAGCGCCTATGGTGTGTATATGCATTCACGAGCAACTACTTGCAGCCATCAATCATAACATGTTTCAAATACATGTTTACATCCATTGGCTTCTACCAAAGGATAGATGATACGTCGTAGAGGATATACCTTAAAACCTAGAAAGTATGCATAAAATTCCTAGAAAAGAGAGATCAAGGATATACCCTTAAGAAAAAGGGTATGATGCTCGTGTCTAGTCTCCAGTCTTGTATGTCGCACCTTCTTGAGCTTCACTATACAGTACCTTATCTAATTTAATTTCATGATTGCGAAGCTTCTTCTCCTCCATTTCAAGATAAACGGATGTTAACCTTGATAGTAGTGTATATACTAAGATGATTAGAGGTCTCTCCTCTACTTAGCCTATCCATCATGTTACAAATCTGAGGGTCTAAAGCTAAAGGTTGCTATGTACTTTTTACCTCTCTTAAGGTCAGTCTTTCATCCTACCTGGGGCACCTGCCACAATTATTCATCTCCCACCTTTACCATCCTTGTGTAACATGTTTATAGTTCTCTCTAAAGCTACCTCTATCGCATAAAGAACCCTACAAAGCTTGGAAGAGAATTAGCCGTAGGTGAAACTATCACGACTATAGATGGAAGTCGGGCATTGCTTCGCCCTTCGATAGGTATCGTAGTCTTATCAAGCTTACGAAACCATGCTGCGATGAGGTTACCTCCCAGAAAGCCAGGAGCCCCGAAGACTCAAGAAAGAAGGGGACAAGAATTCAAATAGAGAATCAGAAGATAGTGCATATGGCTTTGGGGAATATGTCTTTAAACCAAAACTTTTCTTTTGAAAATGCTTCTTTTTTAAAGCCGTTTTGAAAAGAATTTTTCAAATCTTTTATCTAATCCTTTAACCTTTAGCTCTGATACCACGTGTAACACCCCACATCGTTAGTGTCACTCACAGAGGGAATGCACTAAGTTCTATGAAGTATTATAGGTAAAAGATGTAGATAAATTACAAGACGGATAAATAAAGCAGCGGAAAAGTGAATATAACTTTGTTTCATTTATAAACGGCTTGTACAAAGATTGTTTTCCAACAACAAGGTATCTATCTTGTTTAACAAAATAAAGAAGCATAAATATACAATGATATTCCCAAATAAAACATTAGCCAGCCATATCGGTGGAAAAGAGAGTCCAAAGCAGCACATCAAAGAGTCTTCAAGCTTGGAAAGAGTAACAGGTCCATACAAATTTGAGCTATTCCCTCCCTAACTACCTGGGGGGGGGGGGGGTGGGGAACGGAAGAAAAGAAGACGAAAGAAAACATAGAGTAAGACATAAAGCCTGGTAAGTCTAGTGGTGCTTCGGTATATGAATAAGGAAAAGGACATGACAAGCATAAACTGAAAATGGGAAAATACCATGTAACTAAGGCAAAGCGGTTTAAAATCGAAATTACTATCGCACACCATACTAATCTCTGCACCACCTAACTAGTATCCTAACTAGTAATCTGTATAAAGATGATAACGTGACCCCAATCCCTGTAATTGCGGTTGCCTTTAGGTGTACATCTATTATTTATTACCTATATTTAATCTAGGGTTTTCTATCGAGCGTTTCCTAGATTCAACTAGGGTTTATGCGACTTGTCTAATACTTCTCAGATTCAGGATTTATGCCACCTAGGTCCACTAGGGAGTATGCCACCTGTCGAATGATGTCCCTAGTCTAGGACACACTACCTAGAGTGGTATATTTTCCTAGACTTTCCCCACATATGTGTCGTGAATCGTTTATCGTTGTCTAGAAGCACATGTCCTAAAATGTGCGACTCGAGTCCCGTGGCTGGGCAATTCTAGAAACACGGAACTCAGTCGGGAGCTTTCAGATATCTGCCGATGCAGATGCTAAGGTCTGTTTTTCTACCAGTGGTTATGGTCCTACGTGACGCCTCCCTCAACTAATGAAAGGCAATCCAAGAAAATCAAGCACAAGAACTATACTCCTACCACCTATGCCCCACTTTCTTATTGACTAGCCTTACCCATAACTAGATAGCAAGTATATGGTCTGTTGGGAGTTCTCTGCCTTTCCCTATGCGTACTACGATTGACTCAAGATGGTAGGTCGACGACGAGTCGCTATCACAGGGCTACTGGTCTCGTCGAATCACGCTGCTCCATCCCAGTCTTTAGGTTGCCTTAAATTGCAACCAAGGCATACCCTTGGTTCTTCTGGCACAGACCTTAACCTCTGTGAGCCCAGGCGGATCATCTGCAACCTCACAGAGGGATACCAAGAGTACCCTCACGTCCCCCGATGCTACGTGCTTCTAAACCCAGTCCACTGGAGCATTTTCCGAAATCGGATAAACGTTTGCTCCTTCTCATGCGCTTGTTAAGCGATGATCTACCATATCGGGTTATTCATCTATTATGGTCCGGCTCAGTTTTCTTGACTAAGAATTATTACTTAGTTGTTCTCAACTAAGGATTACCACTTAGTTTCTTTTCCCATAAATCTTGTTAACTAAGGTTTATCACTTAGTTTCTTTAACTGAGGATTTCAACTTAGCTCCCGTTCTCGATTGTTTCTTAACTAGGGTTTTCTACTTAGCCCTCTTTCTTGTCAAGTTGGATTGGTTAAGTGTCATTAGTCAATTCAGGTTAGATTAACCCATTCCTTTGTCAAATTAAACTGGCTAAGTGTTATCAGTAGTTCATGTTGACTTAACCCTATCACAAACCAAGTTATACTGGTTATGTATTTCTTATTACTTAACCCTACCCATTCATCATGTATTGGTTAAGTGTCCCTTTTTAACCTAACCTTGCCCATCTGTTTTATCTAACAAGTTATAATGTTTAAGTGTTCCCTTAGTTAACTCAACCCGAACATCTGTTTAATTAACATGTTCTAGTGGTTAGGTATTGTCCCTTCATGTTTCAACTTAACCCTGTTCAATTTATCACACTATGATGGTTAAGTGTTCTAAGTTTACTTCACCCTACCCACTAGTCCAGCTAACATATTAAATTGGCTAAGTGTATTTACTTAACCTTACCATCTTATCCAGCTAACGTGTTATAATGGTTAAGTATTCAAATTTCCTTAACTTCACCCACTTATCTAATTATCAGGTTATAACGGTTAAGTGTCCTGAATTTACTTAACCTCACCCTCTAATCTAGTTAATATGTTAAATTAGTTAAGTATATTAACTTTACTTAACCTCACCTTCTAGTCTAGTTAACATGTTAAATTGGTTAAGTGTTTTTACTTTACTTAACCTCACCTTCTAGTCTAGTTAACATGTCAAATTAGTTAAGTGTTTTTAGTTAACTTAACCCTACCATCTGTCCTTAGCCTCTTAGAGCACCTGACCACTCACATTAGACAGATACTGCTACTGTTACTGGATGTGCTGGTCAGTTATAGGCAGGCTCACACCGTACCTCAGTCTAACCTCGGGTCATTATTGGGCTCAATACTTAACCACCCACATTGGATAGGTATTGTTGTGACTACTGGACAGCAGGGCAGGTCCGGGCAGGTTTACATCACAACTCAATCCAACCTCGGGTTAAGCATACTTGTATTTTCTACATTTATATATTTGTCACTTTTCGTTTTTATATGTAAATGTTTATGGCCCAATTATCCAAATTCACTAATTTTGGGTATAATTTATACCGCTTAAATTTCACTAGTCATTGGCATGTGTCAAACATGCCAATACATGTATTTTATTTTAAACCCAACGTTTGTTTCCCTTGTCTGTACGTACGCAGCATAACATATGTTGGGCTTAACATTTCAGCCCAACTCATAAACATAAAAAGGAGAAGCACAGAATCATGGATTGTTCTAGAATACATAAAAGTGTGTGGTGCATGAATTTGCAGCATAGCGTTTTCACTACATCAATCGTGGGTCATGTGAACTTGCATTTAATAAGGATATAACTAAATTGGTGTCACATGAAATGGCATACTTTTATACTTGTTTAAACATGGTTTTATACACATATGACTAGGCATAATGTCAAACACCAAACGAGTATAAAAATGTCCACTTTTTGACATAACCCAAAGGTGTAAACTAACTTTACATCTAGTAGCCTATTTCCACATGAAACTAGTATAATTTGTGTAAACAAAAAGGTACTCGCATAAACTCAATTATCACTAAATAATCATAATAATGTATACAAAGGTTTCGAGTCATGTAGGCATAAAAGGTTTCAACTTGAAACATGTTTACATGAGTCTCAACTTAGGCCTAAAAAGAATATATGCTAACCATGTTAACGACATGGCATAAAGATGTCAATTCTAGTTTTTACTACAAACTTGCAAGTGATATTTATTTTCATATGCAAATGTCAATAGGCTCGCACCAACCAATTTATGCCACAAACACCCAATACAAAATATGATATAATCAACGCAATACATAGAATTTACATCAATATTTTACAATAGTAAAACCCCAATTTCATTTACATCGAATCACATCGCAATTTTGATTCATATTCAGAAAACCACTATACTTACAACGGGCGCTGAAATTTGTTTTCTGGTTTCTGTTATTCTGAACTTGCAAAGCTTTCCCTTGGAGTAGAAAACATTTCGTAGAAATTAGATTAGAGTTTTGTTTTCTTGAATCGTTGTTCATCTCTTTCCAAGTGGAGGCTATCCTTAGTATTCTTCTGACATCATAGCGGCTCAAGTTCTTATTTTTGTGTGAATTCTAGGTTGATCCTTATGTTGTTTATATAGAGTTTCTAACTAATTTGAGTCGTCCGATCAACACAAGAGCAACCAGAACCATCCAAGGAGCCACCTCAACCCTAGTGAGTCAGCAGCAGGTCATACATGACTCAGCAATGACTCAGCATTTGCATTTAAAACTTCATATCTTAATGTTAATGTACATCTTTTCTTTTTATTATTTATTGTCAATCAGACGTAAATACGTGTTTAATATATACATTTTCCCTTTACTGTATACATTAATTATTCATATACACATATCAATTAACATTAATGTATCATTTTCATTGTAATTTAGCATGAATGACTAACATATACCAGCGTTGATGCCAAGTTAATCTTTTTTTTCAACATATTTATATATTTCTCAAATTAACATGTACAGATTTATGTTAATTGCATGTTTTCAAATCAATGACCTATTGTCATATCTTCAAATTAAATGTTAGATAAATGTTCGTCATATTAATATGCTTACAAATTAATGTCAATTCTGCGTTCATCAAATTCATGCCATATTAATATGCTTGCATGCTATGTTCACAAAACAATGTCACATACCATATTCTTCTTATTAAGTGCCACATTGATGTCGATTGCAGGTTTATAAATGACATTCCTATTAATAGAAAATTAAATCTAACTTATTCATATTCTTCTTCTTTAAAAATCCCCATTTACTGTATACAAATATCTATGCATAAATCTTTTTTTCACTGCATGCATCCACACATTTTTATTATAAATGCACATATGTACCAATATGTTAAATTTTTCTTTCCTTCAATTTGTCATAAATCTAACCAGAGAAGGCCACTTAAAAAAACAATTCTTGGCAACCAAAAACGCGCAACGTACGCCTCTTGATGCGTACATGTCATATATATATATATATATATGTATATGTATATGTATACGTATATGTATATATATATATATATGTTATATATATATATATTTATTTTCTTTTTCTTTTTTTCTATCTTCCCAATTACCCATTTTCACCCTAAACCACTTTTTGAACTGCGTTCACACTAGGCTATTTTAAGCCATTCCCCTAAAATAAAAATAGGGCGCGGGCGGTGATTGAACTCTGTACCTCTTGTATGCAAGTTATGTGTTCCAACCAAATGAGCTACTAAGTCTTTTGCTTACAAAAGTTAGAACAACGCTAAACATTATTCTTTTCTCATTCCTCTTTTTTTCATGTTCTTCTGTAATATTTAATTTAAGGATATCTTTTTCATACGGAGTCCAATTTACGCAAACTCGAACTCTATCTCAAGAAGAATTTTGAGACGAACGCAGGCGTAACCCATTTCCCTTAATTATTCTTCTAAAATTTAATTATACTTTAATTTGTGAAACTTAATGTTATAGAATTACGGGGTGTTACAATGTAGGATTTATAGTTGAAGGTTAGAGGTGGGTCTAGAAGGCAGGAGGAGCATCTAGATAGGGTTGAGGGTAAGATTGATGGACTGGAGATCCTCATCCGTAGTTTCTTTGGTTAGAGCCCTGTAACAACCCAAATTTTTATAACATGTTAATACAAGAATAAAGGCAGAATTAAATTTTAAAATAAGAATCAAGGGAAATGGGTTGCGCCATTGCGTTCGTCACAAAATTTTACATGAAATAGAGTCTGAATTTTCGAAAATCGGAGTCCGCATGACCAAGTTATGGCCTGTACAAGTTTCATCAGACTTTTAGGCAGACTGACCCCTGGTCGACTGTAGTGTCGACTGCACAGTCGACTTCCCCCCTCCAGGTCGACTGTAGTGTCGACCTCTCCCCTGTACAAGTCGACCTGGTCGGCTTGGTGTGGCCCAGAACCCATTTTTGAGGCCCGGGATGAGTTTGGATGGTCTGGATTGAGTCTAGGGATGATCTAAGGGCCTAAATGAGTTCCTACATCTATAAATACAACCTAAGGCCTAACCCTAATTCACTACAACATGTCTAGCCACCATTATACTACTAAAATCCCTCTTGGTCATGGCCGCCGTCTTTAATCTTCTTCTTAAGCTTTCATACGCAATCCAATGCAAAGATGAAGACTTCTACAACAATTCAAGGAGATGAATTAACAACTCTACAACGTTTCAACATTGATTTCAGTTCTTAAATTCGCTAGCCATGCTAAGTAAGTTCTAGTTACTTTTTAGATTAAAATACTTAATTTTAATATGGCTATGGAATAAAGTGTAATTGGATATAAGCATGTTTATCAATTCAGATATATTCCTGTTTATCTTTGAACCTTGAGTTTTGAGACTTGTTCACCTCCGTTCTTATGTCTAGTTCATGCTCTATTCAGTCAATGTAAATCAGTTTCTTGGATTCATGTTGATATTATTATGAAGATCTAATCTTTATGCCTATCATGATGATTTATGCTATTTTCTCTCTGATCTTGTTTTATTGCAAAATTCTACCTTTCCCCTATTTATTTTCTTTTGATGAACCTAGATCAATTTCAGATCTAGGCCTAAAACATGATTTTGCGTACGATTGAATACGAGGAAAAGTATGGAAATATTACCTATTTGGATATATGCGATTGGTGGAATTGATGGCATAACATGAAAATTGGATATATGGGTATTATTGCCATTAATATGAAATTTGATAATTGGGGTATCGCCATTAAAATGGTAAATGCAAGAATTGGGATTGGCATATGTAATTTGGCTAGAACTTGATAGGTGTAAATTGGCATAAATTGGGCATACATATAAAATGGCATGAACCGAACATATGTAAATTTGGCATGAATGAGGCATATATAAAACGGACATTTAATCTAGAACTTGGGCATATGTTGATTAGGTGAGATTTGTAGTTGAAACACATATGATAATTTATGTCTTGAAAAGGGGCTACTATGAACACGCCAAAGTGGGTTTTGGGTAGTTGGAATGTAATAGCCTTAAAAGAGGGATAAATATAAATTGGGGTAAGTTGCCTTTAATGGCATAAGATAAATTATGGTAAAATCGGTATGATTTTGCATATCATTAATTGATGAACATAATTGAGTCAATTATGGACATCGTTAAATTAGGAATTAATTAATAATTTGAATAGGGAAATTATTAAGAATGGGGTAAAAGATTATAAGCGATAATCAATGCTTAGGACACGAGGTTGGGCTCATTTGTGATGTAAAACTGCCCGGACCCGCCCGACGAATCCAGTAGTCACAAATGGTAGCCCAATGTGAGAGGTCCTAGGCCCAAATTAAAAGCGTAACAGTTGTAAAGACACGAGGTTAGACTCTTTTATGGTGTAAGACTGCCCGGACCCACCTGGCAAATCCAGCTGCCATAAATGTCAGTCTAATGTGAGAGGTCTTTATAGGGTTACGGCCTTAATGAATTAAGAAATACTTAACCGGATAAACATGTGGTGGGACATGGGGGTTAAGTGGGTGACATGTGGGTGACATATGGAAATACGAATAGTAATACTTAACCAACATAACATGGTAATTAGACCAGTGGGTAGGGTTAAGTAAACTAAGAACACTTAACCAATATGGTATGAGTGGGTGGGTTAAGTAATATGATTAGGCTAATGACACTTAACCAATATGGTATTAATGGGTGGGTTAAGTAATACGATTAGGCGAATGGCACTTAACTGTTATGACATGAATGGTTGAGTTAAGTAAATCTTAATTAATGCCTAAGTGGGAATAATAACTTATGGAATAAAGTAAGTTAGGCGGAACAATAGATAAGATGAGATAACTTATGTAATAAGGAAAGATGTGCTTCATTGTAGATTAAGAAATATGTAAAGACAAGAATGAAACAATTGAAGGCGACATAAGTTATATTATAAAAAGGAACAAAACATTGGTTAGGTTGTATAATGTTCCGAGTATCAATCTGATGTTGGTTCTTGTCTTCGGGGTTGGTATTTAGGGAATTGTTCTCTCTCTCCATTGTGTTTGTAAGTTAAGGGGTACTTGGTTGTAAGGATTGAATAAGAACATGTTATTGTACCATAACGGGGGTTAATGTATGAATAATAGGAATAACATGTTGTGGGCTTATTAATGGACTTAATATAGTGCAAGTTAAGAATTGAATTAATAAGCAAAGTTGAAGGTTGGTATGAATGGAAATAACCAAGTTAAATGATAAGACTGATGAGGTAGCACATGCGCATAATTAATGGATAGACATAGGGTCTAATGGCAGATAAATCCGAGGCGCTTGGTTAAACCCAGACGTTGGGGATTGTTAGACCAAAAAGTGGTTCTAACACCCAATTTGATTAAGAGCAAATGAAATGAAATAAAAATAAAAATGAACACATAGGATTTATAGTGGTTCGGCGAAGAAATGCCTACGTCCACTTATCTTTTACTATATTCAATGATTCAGTTGCAAATACAATGTAATATTCACTTGATTTCACTCACAACTCCCTTATATTCACCCAATTGACTAAAACAAATAATGAAAGAAGATTTGGATTCTCCGGGAGTACTGGTGTTCGGATTATGGAGGTGGTTGAATTCTCGAAGCGCCCAAAAAAGATCCTTTTCTTTGTCTCCAGACGGGGTATTTATAGGTGTGAATTTGCTCAGGGCCCGATCCGGATCGGAGCCACGTGTCGTCCATCCCATTAGCCTCGGGTTCAGATGAATTATTGTGTTGGCAACGCATCAGGGTAATGAATGTTATGGGTAGGAATTGGTCATAGCCAATCTGGATATCCAGGCGCTTTTGCTGGAGAATGATATGGAAAATGGGCTCGGGTCGGAGACACACATATAAGGGGTTCGGATCGGGATACCCGATCCGAACCGGATTGGCTAGGAAGCAACGCTCTCTCTTCTTTAATCTGCTCCGCTCCACTCTGATCTATTTCCATGGCAACCAGATGGCTTTCTGATCCAATTGAGATTATATTGCCCTCCGATCCGAATAGCTATGCCTTACCAATTTCCTCAGCGACAGTTCACCGATCCGAACAGAAGATTTTATCCGACCCGAACCGATACGTTGCTCTGACCCGACCCGAACAATTGCAGCTGTCTGATCTAGGCTGTAGTGTCTTCTCCGATCCGAACCGAAGTCTTCTAATTAAAAATGCTCTTTAATGTCTGATATCTAGACTTTGTGTTGCCTAGTTCACAAAGTAGGCTAACACTTTGGCCCCTCAAAGGATGCTTCTGTTGAAAATGGAGCATGCTTTGATTGCTGTTGCACAACGCCTTCATGCTTCCTTTTGAATACGCATGCCAAGCTGTCGTACTGCATCCTGTTCGGTTCAGATTCCGACCCGAACGGATTTCTGGTTTGGGTTCTGACCCGAACGGATCTCCTTCCTCCTATACTTTGCAATGGATTAGTGGGTCAAGCTGTGTCATTGGGCTTTTCGAGCCGGTCCGATCGGGAATACGAATAGTCAGCTTGTTTTTTATATAAATTTATTTCACTTTGCTTCTTTTCTTTCATTCACTGTTCTTGCCCAACCGAACCGATTCCACATCGAAACCCTAGCCTTCCCAAGAAATTTTAAAATTCTCGCTTCAAACTTTGAACCAAATACATAGGTGGTCTTGTAATCTTAAATCTCGTTGCCATGATTGTTTTTAATTCACATTCGCAGTTAAGTTGAACGATTCTAGCAAGGTATTTTGACTTTTTCCATCGCCACGGCTTCCTTCATCCTCCGCCTTCGTCGTTGATGGCGTCGACGCCATTTTGAGGCGTTGGCGGAGGGTGTTGAGTTTCGTCGTTGAATGCTTGAGTGCTTAAGCACTTGAGTTTAATTAAGGCTTGGGATATCGAGTTGTGTTCGCTACTTAAGAGGAGTAAGAGGAAGGAAATCGAAGGAGATCGGTTCGGGTGGAGGAACAGTAGGAAATAAAGGGAAAGAGAGAATTTTACAGAACCGGACCGGGTCGGAGCAATAAGGCAAAGAAATGGGACTTAGCTTGTTTGACCGGGTCGGGTCGGATCTATGAATGAAATGAAGGTCAAGACTTATGCGCTCGGATCGGATCGGGTTGTGGAACAAAAAAGAGAATAGAGGCCTGGTTATCCAGGTTAATCCGACCCGCTCCGAGAGTCAATCCCCGAACCGATCCGGATATATCTTTCTGAGTGTGAGCCTTTGCTTTAAGCTGACATGTGACCTTGCCTATCCGTTCTGAACCTGATGTATACATTCGAACCGAAACTACTCAATCCAAAGCACAAATTTTTGTCCAACTATTTAAAACAATGCTAGATATTACTTCCAACTTCATGAACAGTTAGGATAGTGCCTTGCGGACATAAACGAGCATTAAGAACTACTCTGACTATCACTTTCTCTTCGAAGTTTCGTCTTACATTGTTGCACCTTTACTTTGCATTCCTCACATTTGCTGCACACATTTTAGTTCACACACATACATAGGGGGGTACGGGCTAATTTACTCTAATCCGTGCTATTGCTTCTTCAATAGTTCTATGACAATGAGACCCAGACGCTCTTCTAGACTAGCTGAGAGGAAAGAAGCCCGGGAAACCTCTAACAAAATCACTCTTGAGGATATATCTTCTCCTTCGGATCCAGAATGGGACAGCGGGGGTCCAGACTACGGGGTTGGAAGTCGAGAAAGCAACGAGGTGTCCTCAGAGAATGAAGTTTCTCTAGGTTTCGAGGAGGAAGGAGGGATTGGTGACGATCGAGCCCCTGACGAATTTGAATCGGCCATTATATTGGAATCACCTCGAGACTCCGTTGAATCAACAATCCACAACGACCGACTTATCCGAATTTGCTTAAAGTACGGGATAATGAAAAGGGACACTCTAGTGCCTTCACGCTCTGACCGTCCCCACAACCCTCCAGAACGATATATGGCGGTCACTCGATTGATGTGCATGGTCGGCGCCATTCCTCCATTCTCTCCCTTCATCGTTGACTTTTTAAGACAAATGCGGATTTCCCCCATGCAGTTGCATCCCAATTCATATGCCTATTTGCACACCTTGTACATAGCATATTGTGAAATCTTAGGCATAGAGCTCACGTTCGATGACGTTCACTTCTTCTATAATTTCAAGCATCGGACTCGAGAGACTCCATCTTTCTGCTACTTCGAGTCAGTTCCAAAAAGGAAGATAATCTCTGCACCATTCAGCAGTAAAGCTGGAGATTCCAGACTAGAATGGTTCTACGTGAAGCGACAACCTAGATGCGCCAGGAGGTGGACAAAATCAAGTAAAGCACTGATTTTCTAAATCCGGGCTCTATACTCTTGAATCATCACCTTGACTTGTTTTCCTTTTTGCTTGCAGTCGACAATCCCAAACAGATATCAGATCAGGTGTTCTTTAACCGGATGCACCGACTTCTTAATGGCGATCAGAAATTCTTGACTATCGACGAAGTCCTTAAAGACGAATACCTTCACTATCATGGGCTGTTATCTGTTTTTCGTAGCATTGGTCATGGGACGGTTCCATACACATACATTCCTCCAGTGGAGGTAGTCCCAGAGACATGAGAAGGCTCAGGAGTTCCTACAGCGCCTCTTCAAACTTCACCTTCTCCATCTTCTACACAAGATGACGAACTGGCTAATCTGGCCGAAAAGCATCGTGAAGGATATATCGCCCCCGAGGAGACTACTTCTCTGGAAAAGTCAAAATCCTCCCAAGAGTCGCCACTTCATGCTTCCGAGGGGGATGTCCCTAGTACTGAAGAGCAGATATTTCAGGGTTTGGGGGATCTCCCCTTACCGGAGACTATATACACTTCAGAGGATTTCAGGAGGGATCCTTTAGTCTTCACCTCTTCTGAAGAGGCCACTCCCGCTAAGGCCAAAGAGCCTGCCCGTACTAGTCTAGCTTCAGACTCGGGTTGGTTGGGGGGGGGGAGGAACACACCACTTAGGATAAACTTTATATAACGGCATTAGCATTCATTGCACCTCTTTCTTCATAAATCCATTAATTCTAAATTTCGTTTGTTTTATCGTGCAGGTACGATGTCTCGATCTTACTACGATATAAGAAAGCTTCGTCGCAGCATGTCCAATCCTCCTCAGGATGTCGAATATGATCGTCGTGATGATCGCGGAAGGGATGAGAGAACGCCTTACGATCCCTATCGCTCTCGACCCTCACGTTCTCGCTCACCAGTTCGGCCGGAACAAGAGAAATACAAGGGTTATCAAAGCCGTAGGGAAGAGGACAGACCACCATCTAAAGACTCCACTTCGTCCCATGAAAAGCGCAGTAGGGAGAGAACTCCTCCAAAAGAAACTGGATCTCGAAGTAAGCACAAGGTCCCTACTACTAAACGACCTAGGACAGACAAAGAGACTACTGAATCCTCTTCACGCAGGGACACCGAATTATCAATTCCCGCTCCTCCCCCACCAGATGCGGAAACTGCAGTAAAGCGGGCATATTTAGAGGAGCAATTTCCCGAGCACTACTTCGAGACTTTGACTTTTTTACCTGCTCTTGAACCTATTTCTTCGAAGTGGGCAGATGAGGCCAAAGCAAAGATTGATGCGGTGGAAAAACAATATACCGAGATGTTCAAATATTCACGCAATCTTTCTAGAATCATCCGCACTCTAATCACAAATACCGATTCAATGCAAAAGACCGCGGAGGAGGATGCCAAGGCTTTAAAAGCCCTAGGAAAAGATTTAGAAGACACTCAAGCTCAGCTAGCTATCGCTCAAAGGGACGCTTCTAACTTCAAACAACAATTTGAGGACATGCAAAACCGTTATCGCGACTTGCTTGAATCTCACACTCAAGAGCGTTCTGAGTTGAAAAAGCAAGCTGATGAGGCTAAGTCAGAAGCTGCTAAGAAACGCCTTGCTTACACTGAGCTTGAACGGAAAAACGTCGAGTTAGCAAAGAAGAGTGCTGAACTAGAAAAGAAGAACGCTGACTTGGCTTCAAAGCTGTTGGAGGCAGAAAACAGAGCTGCCCTGGCCGAGGGCAATGTGGAGTGTGCTATCAAATCTATGGAGGAAGCCCGCAAACAATTATTTAAGGCGGAGGCTGAGATTCAAGGCTTTGGCGAATTAATGATTGAATTCTTCGCACATATCATCCGTCGTCGAAACATTTCTTGGATCGAAGATTACCCATCCACTCTGGTTCAAGTATGGAATCAGATCATCGAGTGGGAAAAAGACGAACTTAAGGTCGATTCCATTGATGAGGATAAGCTAATGGAGAAGTACTTGAGGGATGATGAACCGGATCGCCTAGCTGAAGGGCACCGCCTTATTGCTTAGGCCATGGAAGAAGAGAGACGGAAGTCTAAACGGAAGAATGCTCCCGAAGCTGGTTCCTCTTCTTCTGCCCCTGCGACCTCTGAAGTAGAGGGGTATGATCCTGAAAATCCGGGAATTCCCCGAACAACTTTGCTATCCCCTATTCCTGAAAAAACATCAGAGGTAGTAGTCACCCCCGCCGAGAGGTCTTCGGAAGGTATCCCTACTTTTTCTCCTCAATTTGTCAAGGCTATTTCTACCTTTCTCCATGTGATTGAGCAATCGATGAAAAACCCATTATTTTCGCTTGTGTTGATAACTGTTGCTTCTCATTCTATAGGTGTTGAGCCATCCGAAAAGACAGATGTGACTCAGGGAGCTACCGCCGGGGTAAAGTCTGCAGAAAAGGCCAAAAGAGGGGAGGATAAGGCTGCTCCTATAGGCTTCGGAGAAGGAAGTGAGCCAACTAAGGTCGCCACTCCCCATGATGAAGAAATGATAGCAGCTTTAAAGGATGATGGCGGTGACGGGGGGCGTGAAGAGGACCCAGAAGTGGCTATAGTCGGGGAATCCAAAAATGCTGATGATGTTACTTTGGCTGCAATGAAAGCTGATCAAGACAGACGTTTGCAATTGAAAGCCGAAGAACTAGACCCTGAAGCCCTCATGCCCCTCGCAGTTGTGGATGCGGGATCAAGGTTAGTTGTTAAGCTCTCAACTAGATCTATTACAGAGGAACTCGCTAAAAAATCTTCTCTTGATTCCAGCGCTCCACCCTCCGGGAAAAAGTCTACTGGCTCCAGCACCGCATCTTCAGGAAAGAAGAAATCAAAACGAATCTTGACAGAGGCTGAGAAAGAAGCAAAGGATGAGGAGAAAGCCGCCAAAAAGTCCAAGGCTCATTCGAAATCTAAATAGTGGATTGCCATATATCGTTTCAGCCCTTAATGAACCAATAATTGTTGTTACAAGAGTGGCTCCTGCACTTTCTTTTTTAGCTATTTTACTGTACAAATTCATTCATTTGTAAATAAAAATAACTCACTTTTTGCACTGTTTGTTTGTTAGTAATTCTTCACTTATGTAAAAATGCATGTCTATAGTTATGGAACGAAGTTGTGGAGGGGGGAAATATGCGTATACATACGTGCCCCCAGTCAATTCCCACAAATTATTTAATGCTTAATCAAGCAATCTAAATGCTCCCGATTCTCTGACGGGATAGCACTTCCTGTGTCGTCAGTACTTGTCGTTTTTTCTGGCATTTCTTTTATACTCTTTCTCTTTCTCTTGAGAGTTAGAGTTCGAGCTCAGTAATCTATTCATTCCCCGGTCTTTCAGCAGGGTGAAGATTTCTTTCTCAGCGCTCAGTCGGAGACGCCTTTATACTCTCTTTCTCTCTGGAAAGTTAGAGTTTGGTGAAGAATTTCTTTTTCAGCGCTCAGTCGGAGACGCTTTTATACTCTCTCTCTCTGGAGAGTTAGAGTTAAGAGAAGAATTTCTTTTTCAGCGCTCAGTCGGAGACGCTTTTATACTCTCTCTCTCTTTGGAGAGTTAGAGTTAAGAATGTCGTTTTCTCATTCTTTTATGTCTTATCGCACAAATAGTCGTTGTGCTTCTTTTTATGTCTAAACTGTTTCCAACCTTTTTAGGCTGTGAGTCATCCTGTATTCCATAACTACAACAGAATAATTAACAAATGTATATATGTAATGCATAAAAGTAAATAACACACAATATTTTTATAGTGGTTCGGCTAAGTCGTAGCCTACATCCACTTTATAGTCCTTTATTTATATCGTCAGATTTTCCCAAGGCAAGTCGTGCCTTATTACAGGGTTCATAGGAAAAATAACAAAGAGTACAGCATTTCTAATCCAAATATCGCATTAAGTGTTGGGCATTCCATGCTCGAGGGACTTCTTCGCCATCTACGGTCGTTAACTTGAAGGTTCCTTTTTCAAGTTTCCGTTGGATGACAAAGGGTCCTTCCCATTTTGGACCGAGGTGAGGAAGGGATGGAAAAACTCTCTTTAGCACCAAATCTCCTGGTTCAAAAGTCCTGAGGCGAACTTTTTTGTCGTAATAGCGTGCCATCTGACGTCGATGTCTTGCCGCACGCAAATCCGCTTCATCCCTTTTTTCTTCGATTTCATCAAGAGACTCAAGTAAGAGTGCCCGATTCGTCATCGGGTCATAATATGTCACCCTGTGGGAAGGAACTTCCAGTTCAACTGGAATTACTGCTTCTGAGCCAAAGGAGAGAGAGAAAGGGGTATGACCGGTGGCCGTCTTAAATGTTGTTCGATATGCCCACAAAGCTAGGGGCAATTCGTCAACCCATTTTGCCTTTGCACGCTCTAACCGTTTCTTGAGGATGGATTTTATTACTTTGTTTATTGCCTCTACTTGCCCATTTGACTGCGGATAGGCAACTGCAGTATATCGCTTGTCTATCTTATACTTCTGGCAGAAATTTCTGAATTCAGTACTATCAAATTGGGTTCCGTTGTCAGTTATAATCGTCCTTGGGATCCCGAACCGGCATATAATATTTCTGACCACAAAACTTATCACCTTTCTTGCTGTGATCTTGGTCAAGGGCTCAGCTTCCACCCACTTCGTAAAATAGTCCACGGCCACTATTGCATACTTAGCTCCTCCTTTAGCAATTGGTAGAACTCCAATGATATCAATTCCCCACGTGGCAAATGGCCAAGGTCTCACCATTGATTTAAGTTGGGTCGACGGTGCCCTGGGGATTTTGGCGAATCTCTGGCTCTTATCGCAGCGTCGTGAATAATCAGCTGCATCTTTATTGATCGTAGGCCAGAAGTATCCATACCGCAATATCTTCTTTGCTAAAGTTTGACCTCCTGTATGATCTCCACACTCACCTTCGTGTACTTCTCTTAGTACACGCTTGATGTCGTCGTGTGCTATACATCGTAACAGGGGCATAGAAAATCCTTGCCTATAAAGAGTATCAACTTGTATGACATATCAGGTTGCTTTGCGAACTATAGCTCTTTTCTCACTCTTCTTTGATGGGAGTTTCCCATTATCAAGGAAATTCTTAATTGGAGTCATCCACGACTCCTTCTCTGGTTCCGCTTCAAAGGAGAATTCAATTTCCATTGACTCAAAGCTTGGCGATTCCAACGTTTCAATTGGAATTATTTCAGTCTCTTCTGGATTGTCGCAACTAGCCAGCTTTGCCAGCCTATCCGCTTTCTGGTTTTCAACTCTAGGAATGTGTGTTACGTTGTATCGCTCTAAGCTATTCAATAGCTCTCTCACTTTCCTGAGGTAGGCGATAAGTCGAGGTCCTCGAGCCACAAATTCCGCTCGTACTTGGCAAACAACAATTTTAGAGTCATAGAATATGTCTAACATTTTTTCTCCAAGGTCTTTTGCAAGCTTTAGCCCGGCAATCAGGGCTTCATATTCAGAGTCATTGTTAGTCGCCGAAAATTCTAATCGCAGGGCGTAATATAACGACCGTCCTTCGGGAGTGACTAAGACGATTCCAGCTCCGGACCTTCGGTCGTTCTTGGCTCCATCTGTATATAGTTTCCACGGATCTATCTTTAACTCATCCTCGGACTTAACCACTGTGTCATCGACTACTTCCTCCTCTGGAATGGTGAACTCCACAATAAAGTCTGCTAGAACTTGCCCCCTGATTGACTTTCGTGGTTGAAAATTCAAATCAAACTGACTTAGTTCTATGTTCCATTTGATCAACCTTCCCGATGCTTCGGGTCTCTGCAACACCTGCCTTAAGGGCTGGTCGGTGTATATGGTTATTGGATGAGCTTGGAAATAGTGATGAAGTTTTCGTGATGCGATTAGGAGGCTGTAAGCGAGCTTCTCAATTTTTGGGTAGTTGCGCTCTGCCGCTGCTAATTTCTTGCTTACATAATACACTGGCCTTTGTATTTTGTCTTCTTCTCGAACCAGGGTTGTGCTAACGGCGTGAGCCGAGACTGCCAAGTAAACAAACAATTCTTCATGATCCACTGGCTTTGACAAAATTGGCGGTTTCTCTAGCAGTTCCAATAAATTTCGAAAGGCCTCAACACAGTCCGGAGTCCACTCGAAGTTCTTCTTTCCTCTTTTAATCAAATCAAAAAACGGTACGCATTTGTCTGTGGCTTTGGAGATGAATCTACTCAGCGCCGCTACTTTCCCTGCAAGACTTTGGATGTCTTTAATTCTCCTCGGCTCTTCGATATTTCTAATCGCTGCTATCTGGCTAGGGTTGATTCCAATTCCTCGGGAGCTTACAATGAAGCCAAGGAACTTTCCCGATGCCACTCCAAATGAGCATTTCAGAGGATTCAATTTCATCCGATACTTTCGCAGGATACCAAACATTTCCGCCAAGTCTTGCGTATGGCTGGAGGACTGTCTCGATTTGACAAGCATATCATCCACATAAACTTCCATAGTTTTTCCTATTTGATTATAAAACATTCTGTTCACCAAGCGCTGATAAGTAGCTCCAGCGTTTTTCAATCCGAATGGCATTACAACATAACAATATAATCCCAAATTCGTGATGAAGCTCGTATGTTCTTGGTCTGGCACGTGCATAGGAATTTGGTTGTATCCAGAATACGCATCCATGAAAGAGAGAAGTTCATGACCTGCTGTCGAATCTACAAGCTGGTCAATCCTAGGAAGTGGGAAACTATCTTTTGGGCAAGCTTTGTTTAAATCTGAAAAGTCAATGCAAGTCCGCCACTTTCCGTTTGGCTTCTTTACCAAGACGGGATTCGATATCCAGTCGCGATATGTCGAATCTCGAATAAATCCATTCTGCTTCAACTTCCGTACTTCCTCTTTGAGAGCGGCCGACCTCTCTGGGCCCAGCATGCGTCTTTTTTGCTTCACAGGCGGATGTCTCGGGTTTACATTCAATTTGTGACTTATAATGGATGGCGATATCCCACACATGTCAGCATGGGTCCAGGCAAACACGTCTAAGTTTGCCTTCAAGAAGTCCGTTAGTTCTTTAGCTCGACGTGGATCCAATTGAGAACCAATTTTCAAAACTTTTGTCGGATCAGCTTCATCAATGGGAATTTCCACTATCGCTTCATTAGGAGTTGCATTCCTAGCCTCTGGTTCCTCGTCTTTTCTAGGATCCAGGTCTTCAGGCGTTCCTTTGGGCAACTCCTTTGGGGTCAATCTCTCTAATTGCTATGTCGAACCCCCCTTGGAGGGAGACGAGGCATCTTTACTTTCAACGTTAAGTCCTTTCATCAACATCTTTAATTCGGCCACATAGCAGGCCCGTCCGGAAACTTGATCCCCTCTCATTACTCCAGTTCCGGCTTCGGTTGGGAACTTAAGTAACAAACACCAAGGGGCGATACAAACTCTGAATTCAGCAAGGGCAGGCCTCCCCAAAAATGCATTATAAGGCGAATCTACGTCCAATACTACGAACTGAAGCATCCGCACTCTTCTACGTTCTCCTTGCCCCAGGGTCACGGGCAACTCTATGTATCCCATGGGAGCTGTCGACGCCCCGTTGAAGCCTCTAATCCATCCTTCGCACGGCTTCAAATCTTCAGATTCAAGCTTCATCTGATCGAATGACTTTTTAAATAAAATATTGACAGAACTTCCGTTGTCTACTAATACCTTATGGACCAAGGTCGGCCCAATGGTGGTAGTAATAACCAACGGATCATCGGTGGGTGATTGTATCCCAGTATTGTCTCGGCTGCGGAATACCACGTCGTCAAACATGGTCTTCTGTTGTTTTATGGGGGTGATATCTTCCAAATCATCACCCTCGTTCACATCTAGGTGCTTGGCAGCATTTACATATTGATCCATTGATCTGAAACTTCGGATTGCCGGGTGAGGTCCGCCTACTATGTAGTTGATAACAATTCCTTTACCTTTCTGCTACATTGTAGGCTTAGGAGCAGGTAGAATCTGTTTTGGAGCCTGCTCTCCTTTCCCCCTGTCCCTCGGGGCAACCTTGTATTCATCCAACTTCCCTTCACGCAGCAGCTTCTCAATCACATCCCTCAAATGCCGACATTCATTGGTTGAATGCCCATGAGTTCCATGAAACAAACAAAATTTCCCTGTCGCCATTTCTTTCTCGGTCGAATCACGAGGTGGCGGTCTTTTGTACTGTAACACATTGTACGTGTCCAAGTAAATATTTTCCAGGGTGTCGTTCAATGGTGTATAATTCTCGTAGTTCTGGAATCGGGGTATTTTGTTAGGATCACTTCCCCTATTTCTGTTTCTTCTGTTACCGTTCGGATTACGGTTATTGTTGTTGTTACCCCCGCTTCCAGCATTGCTGTTTCCACCCTTGTTTCCTACATTTACTTCAACCTTGCCAGAACTTTCCCCATACTGCTTCACGGCAATATTACTCTGCACATTCTCCTTTGAAGCCGTCTCAGACTTTCTCTTTCGGTTTGCCCTGGCCTCCTCTCGCCTTAGATAAATATCGGCTTTTTCGTAGAATATCTCCCTTGTGGAGGGTGTTTTCCCAGAAAGGTAATCTCCAAACTCAGATTCAGGATCGACTCCTTCCTTCAATGCCATCAGAATAGTGGGCTCATGCGGGTCACTGACCTCAGTCACAGCTTGGTTAAAACGGTCAAGATATGCCCTCAAAGACTCTCCTGGTGCCTGCTTGATTCTTGATAATTCAATAACACTTTTGGACTTTCGGGCATGGAGTCGGAACTGGTTCATGAAACGCTCGCTTAGTTCCTTGTAATTCTAAATCGAACGAGGAGGAAGTCGGGTAAACCAGAACAGCGCCACATCTTCTAAGTAGATTGGGAATGCTTTGCACTTCACTTCATCAGGGGCAGCAGCAACATTCATGAGCCACGAGTATCGCATCAAATGCTGTCCCGGATCTGTCCTTCTGTTGTACTTGTCCATGTGTGGCAAGTTAAAGCGTCGTGGAAATTGGAAATCGAGGATATCGTCGGTGAAAGGAGTATGGCTTCGCTCAGTGCCATAATCTTCATTTGTATAATTCCGGCTCTCGGACATGATCTGGCGAAACATTGCCTGTACATCAGCATTAGTTAGGTGCCGCTCTGGTTCCCTGGCCCTAGTATTCGAGTTCCTTCTGGGCTCTTGTTCAGGAGATGCCCTTCTTCTTCGAGCTGCTTCTGCTCGATTCCGTTCCCTGCGCTCCCGGTCGATCTCGGGAGGAGGGGACTGGAGTCTTTGCCCCCCGGTGGGGTCATTGTTTCCTAGCGCTCGTGCAATATCCTCACGAGATCCCAAAGATACAAATGTCAGCTGCTCCACATTCTGAGGTCGTTCGAGCGGCCTTCGTTCACGGGGCCGCTCTTCCTCGGAAGATGAAGATTGATCCATTGGTGTGTGACGAACCGGTGATGGAGTTCTCTGTCGACGGAGTTCACTAATCTCCCGCCTCATGAGCCTCATATTTTCCTGCATCATGAGATTAGTACGCGCGTGGACTTTCATAGCCTCCCTTGTGCTCTCAAGCATGTCAAGTAAGCGCGAGAAATCTCCTTGAGTGATGGGCGCAGATGGATTGACCTGATCACTAACCATGGTGGCTGGAATCGAAGCATTCGTAGGGACTTGAATAGAGGTTCCACCTTCACCAAGCACCGGGTCGAATCGGGGGTAGGAGGTCGGGTCGGTTCGGAGCTGGGGTGCCTGGTCGGATCGGTACGTGGCAAGCTGCTCGGGTCGGTTCAGATTGGGGGAATGCACTGCATCAGAATCTCCTACCCGGATCGGGTCGGAGCTCTCCCCCTGCTGGCGGCTCGGATTTCCTGCATTGGTTCTTCCTGCTGCTGAACTCTGCCCCCGAGACCTTGTTACAACCGCATTTTGCTGAACTTCGCCAGCTCCATTTCCTCGACCAGATTGAACTTCTTTGCCTTTTCCTTTGGCCATGATTCTTTGACAATCACTTCAACAAATATAAAAGAGCGGAGAAACTTAAGGATTAACTTCTTTGAACTCAACGGTCCAAAAAGTAGAAAGAAATCCCGAAAAATGAAGAATTCAGATGAGGATTCTCAGTGAAAGCACCAAAATGTTAGACCAAAAAGTGGTTCTAACACCCAATTTGATTAAGAGCAAATGAAATGAAATAAAAAATAAAAATGAACACACAGGATTTATAGTGGTTCGGCGAAGAAATGCCTACGTCCACTTATCTTTCACTATATTCAATGATTCAGTTGCAAATACAATGTAATATTCAGTTGATTTCACTCACAACTCCCCTATATTCACTCAATTGACTAAAACAAATAATGAAAGAAGATTTGGATTCTCCGGGAGTACTGGAGTTCGGATTATGGAGGTGGTTGAATTCTCGAAGCGCCCAAAAAAAGATCCTTTTCTTTGTCTCCAGACGGGGTATTTATAGGTGTGAATTTGCTCAGGGCCCGATCCGATCGGAGCCACGTGTCGTCCATCCCATTAGCCTCGGGTTCGGATGAATTATTGTGTTGACAACGCATCAGGGTAATGAACGTTATGGGTAGGAATTGGTCATAGCCGATCCGGATATCCAGACGCTTTTGCTGGAGAATGATATGCAAAATGGGCTCGAGTCGGAGACACACATATAAGGGGTTCGGATCGGGATACCCGATCCGACCCGGATTGGCTAGGAAGCAATGCTCTCTCTTCTTTAATCTGCTCCGCTCCACTACGATCTATTTCCGTGGCAACCAGATGGCTTTCTGATCCAATTGAGATTATATTGCCCTCCGATCCGAATAGCTATGCCTTACCAATTTCCTCAGTAACAGTTCACCGATCCGAACAGAAGATTTTATCCGACCCGAACCGATATGTTGCTCTGACCCGACCCGAACAATTGCAGCTGTCTGATCTAGGCTGTAGTGTCTTCTCCGATCCGAACCGAAGTCTTCTAATTAAAAATGCTCTTTAATGTCTGGTATCTAGACTTTGTGTTGCCTAGTTCACAAAGTAGGCTAACAGGGATAATATGAATGACATGTAAAATATAACCTATAAGCACTTAACCAGGATAAAGCATGTATTAAGACATGAGGATGATGTAGGGGTTAAGTGGGGGATATGGGTAACATGTATGACATAACTGGTGTATACTTAACCAAAATTTGAGCATGTATGTGGACATGAATAAGAAGGGGTTAAGTAAGAATTACTAGAGGGGACCAAGCATAGGTGGGAAGCTTGTGTCGAGAAAAGGGGACCCTTTTCAGACCAGTAGCCCATTACGTATCTTCGTGAGCTCGACTCATGTCGGGACGGGACATGCATACCGGGTTTGATTGTAATAGGTCAAAACGGGTTAGCGGTGGCAACGCAAGTCCAACGGGTTTCATATGCGTGTGTGGAACCGGGCTGGTAGGTAAGACGTTGTTGCTTCGTGTTGGTATAAGTTGTGCATCCTCAAGTTGTATCGGGTTGCCACTTTAGGGGAGTGATGCACCCCACTGTGGGGCCAGCACGAGTATCTACGAGTTAGGGAGCCGATCGCATGAGGGTTGATGGGTACACCTAGTGGAGATAGGGGCAGGCGGCACCTATGTAGTCAGCTAGGGGTACGTAAGACTAGTATTATGATTTACACCTAGTGGAGATAGGGGCAGGCGGCACCTATGTAGTCAGCTAGGGGTACGTAAGACTAGTATTATGATTTCTAAGTAGTGGATGGGATCACCTTATTATATAACACAGGCTACTAGTTGGGACACTAGTAGGGGTAAGGATCCTTGTTACAGGAGACACTAGTTGGAGTACTAGTAGGAATACGAAACATTCCATGTAAGATTCTTGTAAAGATGCTAATTAGGTGGTGCAGAGCAAATAGATATCACAAAAATCTTTTAATGGCGAAGCATAGGAATCGTGATATGCTTGATAGGAATCTTACGAAATTATACTTAGTTTATCTTGGACGGGAACCTTGCGATGTTACTTGACAAAAATCACATCTTAGTTATCTTGCATGTTGCTTATCTTGTCATCATGCTTATGTTTACTTTCAGCTTACTCATGCCATAATATCCTTAAATATTTTAGTGCTGGAAGTCACTAGGATTTACTCAGTCTTTATGAATGACCCGTTTTGTTTCGCCTCTTTTTCTTCCGTCCACCCCTCCCCCAGGTTCGTAGGGTGGGAATACAGCTTAGTTCGGATCTTACCAAGCTCCAAGGATCTTTCATGTATGACTTGGATTTCTGTTGGCTATGGCTTGCTTTGCTTTATTGGGGAATACTACAATTTGTTTTTATGCTTCTTTGTTTTTGAGCAAGACAAATATTTTAACTATGTAATTGGGTATTGGAAATTGATGGGCTTTTATTGTAAACAATCATATTCAATAAATGATTTTAAGTACTTCCACTTTACTTTCCGCTGTTTTACATATGTCTGTCTTGTAATATTTCTGTTCCAGTACCCATAACGCTCCATTGAAGTTAAGGCATTCCCTTTGTGAGTGACCTTAATGGATGTGGGGTGTTACATTTGGTATCAGAGCAGAAGTTTACCAGACTGGGCAAAAGATTTCAAAAACCTTCTGAACTAGCTTTCAAAACATTTACAAAGAAGCAAATTTTCAAGAAAACTTTGTTTTGATTAAAATGCATATTCCCCAAAGCCATATGCATTATCTTTTGATTCCCTCTTGGAATCTTTCCTCTCTCTCTTTTCACCATAGTGTCGTAGGCATCCGACATATGTCGGAGGGCAAAGAAGTGCCCAACCTCCATCTGTAGCAGTAGTAGTTCCATCTGCATCTAATCTTATTTCAAGTTGTGTAGAGTTGCCGTGCGTTGGAGGTTGCTTCAAAGGACTTGTCAACAAACTATACAAGGACAGTAAGAACAAGAGACCAGTTGTTATAGTTTAATCCACGAAGGAGGAAAAAGGTGAAAGGAAAGAGGCTAAAGTGAAAGAATAGTAGAACCCATGACAAGAGAGAGTATCTTTATTATGGTAAGGAGGGAATGTAGTTAAGTATTATAGGACAAGAACAAGGGCAAAGGACATGATCGTCGAGAGGGCAATTGTATGCTCTCACTACTAGCGTACCTAAGGGAGGTGGTAACGTTACCGTTAAAGGTTTAGCTTTTCTTTTCTATCATCCCTCTAGAACTATGTTTTTGTACATCGCATCCTTTTAATTCTGCTTCGATAGTTGAGTCTCTACACCTTAGTACTAGCATATTGGAGGATCCCAATTTTTGTCTCAAATCCTGTTGGGGAATTGGCTCATTTATTCATGATTTGTTTGGATTTGAGAATGTCTATACTAGGTATTGAGCTTAGAAGGAATGCTTATAATTTTTTGGGCTAGGAGTTGATTTTAGGGATTAAGTGGTTATCCAATAAGGGTGCCATTCTCGGTTTCGAAAGGAGGGTAGTTAGACTTTTGACTTGCCTCGGTAATACCCTCGAAGTCGCATGTAACCTTTAGGGTTCTATTAGGATTAGTTACCTAGAATCTCTTGATACATTAGTTGATCCGCTCGAGTAGTGTTCGCCACTAAGGCGGATGGGTCATTTCGCTTATGCACGAGTTGTAGAGAGTCACCTAAGTAAGTACATTTAGCAACATGGTTGACATTTGTTTATTTTCAAGAGATAATTCATCTATGTGGAATACCTTCTAGTAAGTGAACGAGATCCAAGATTCACTAGTGAGTTTGGAGAGCTTACATCGAACCCTCGGTACACAGTTATATTTGAGACCGAGTATACTAGAGGGAGAATAAGTGAAAGTGGAACAGGAGGCAACAGTGAAATGAGTTCCAACTCGTATTTTGGAAATAAGAATCAAGAATCTACGAAATTGTGAAGTTAAAGATGGTCAAAGCACAATGGAGTTAAGCTCAAGGAAATGCGACCTAGAAGATTAAAGACTAGATTCGCGCATAACAACTCTTTTTAAGAGTATATTCTTGATTCCTTTTTCATGTAAAGCTTACTTGCATGCTATCATTCGTGTATATCCTCTCTGTCCTATTCTCAATCCAATTTCTGTTGCAAACCCCATAGGGAGTATGACTCATCTGTTAGTTTTACATGTTGGGCTTGAGGGTGTCCGTTCGGTTGATTAAACCTTTTGGGTTTTATAGGATATGGGTCGGTTTTAGGAAGGGATTTCTTGTGACCTAAAAGGAGTCCATCATGCTTAGTTCCCTAGAATCACATATATATTGGTTAAGTTGAGAATTTCTTTGGGTGTCAGTCTGATGTAGATTTCGGTCTTCGGGGCTGGTGCTTAGGGAATTCTTCTCCTAATTAGTATATATGTGACGTAAATTTCCAGTTTTGATAGGCGCAGAGTTTTTACTCGCTTCTATCATTCGACTATATCTTTAGGTCGGAACAGTTGGGTGTAAACTTGTGTTTGAGACATGTTATGATTGATGGTTGCAAGTGGTTGCTCGTGGATGCATATACACGCACATTAGGCACTAGATCGACTCAGTCACCTTTCATATTGCATATGCATAAGTGTTTACACTTGTTTATGGATGGAATTAAATGTGTTATCATGTGGATGTTTCATATGGATGGATGTTTGTGCACACATATAGTGTTTATGTGACTAGGACTATTTGCATACATGTTGGACTCATAGCACTAAACATATTTTTCATCTAGAAGATCAATCAGGCCTGATCATTTGCATTAGATAAGGAACATATACACACACTTTCTGCATATGTTCATATAGCATTAGAAATCCTATAAGGACAATGAATGCATGTGATTGATGATTGAGTAGATGGATGACTGGATGGTAGGACCCATTCTTCTTAACTTGAAGATTTCGAGAACGAAATCCTTTAACGAGGGGAGAATGTAACAACCCAAATTTTTATAACATGTTAATACAAGAATTAAAGCAGAATTATATTTTAAAATAAGAATCAAGGGAAATGTGTTGCGCCATTGCGTTCGTCTCGAAATTTTACATGAAATAGAGTCTGAGTTTTTGAAAATCGGAGTCCGTATGACCAAGTTATGGTATGTACAAGTTTCAGCAGACTTTCAGGCAGACTGACCCCAGGTCGACTGTAGTGTCGACTGCACAGTCGACTTCCCCCCTCCCCCCTAGGTCGACTGTAGTGTCGATCTCCCCCCTGTACAGGTCGACCTGGTCGGCCTGGTGTGGCCCAGAACCCATTTTTGAGGCCCGGGATGAGTTTGGATGGTCCGGATTGACTCTAGGGATGATCTAACGGCCTAAATGAGTTCCTACATCTATAAATACAACCTAAGGCCTAACCCTAATTCACTACAACATGTCTAGCCACCATTATACTACTAAAATCCCTCTTGGTCATGGCCGCCGTCTCTAATCTTCTTCTTAAGCTTTCATACGCAATCCAATGCAAAGATGAAGACCACTACAACAATTCAAGGAGATGAATTAACAACTCTACAACGTTTCAACATTGATTTTAGTTCTTAAATTCGCTAGCCATGCTAAGTAAGTTCTAGTTACTTTTTAGATTAAAATATTTAATTTTAATATGGCTATGGAATAAAGTGTAATTGGATGTAAGCATGTTTATCAATTCAGATCTATTCCTGTTTATCTTTGAACCTTGAGTTTTGAGACTTGTTCACCTCCATTCTTATATCTAGTTCATGCTCTATTCAGTCGTTGTAAATCAGTTTCTTGGATTCATGTTGATATTATTATCAAGATCTAATCTTTATGCCTATCATGATGATTTATGCTGTTTTCTCTCTGATCTTGTTTTATTGCAAAATTCTACCTTTCCCCTATTTATTTTCCTTTGATGAACCTAGATCAATTTCGGATCTAGGCCTAAAACATGATTTTGCGTACGATTGAATACAGGGAAAAGTATGGGAATATTACCTATTTGGATATATACGATTGGAGGAATTGATGGCATAACATGAAAATTGGATATATCGGTATTATTGCCATTAATATGAAATTTGATAATTGGGGTATCGCCATTAAAATGGTAATTGCAAGAATTGGGATTGGCATATGTAATTTGGCTAGAGCTTGATAGGTGTAAATTGGCATAAATTGGGCATACATATAAAATGGCATGAACTGAACATGTGTAAATTTGGTATGAATTAGGCATATGTAAAGAGGACATTTAATCTAGAACTTGGGCATATGTTGATTAGGTGAGATTTGTAGTTGAAACACATATGATAATTTATGTCTTGAAAAGGGGCTACTATGAACACGCCAAAGTGGGTTTTGTGTAGTTGGAATGTAATAGCCTTAAAGGAGGGATAAATATAAATTGGGGTAAGTTGCCTTTAATGGCATAAGATAAATTGTGGTAAAATCGGTATGATTTTGCATACCATTAATTGATGAACATAATTGAGTCAATTGTGGACATCGTTAAATTAGGAATTAATTAATAATTTGAATAGGAAAATTATTAAGACTGGGGTAAAAGATTATAAGCGATAATCAATGCTTAGGACACGAGTTGGACTGATTTGTGATGTAAAACTGCCCGGACCCGCCCGGCGAATCCAGTAGTCACAAATGGTAGCCGAATGTGAGAGGTCCTAGGCCCAAATTAAAAGCATAACAGTTGTAAAGACACGAGGTTAGACTCTTTTATGGTGTATGAATGCCCCGACCCGCCCGGCAAATCCAGCTGCCATAAATGTCAGTCTAATGTGAGAGGTCTTTATAGGGTTACAGCCTTAATGAATTAAGAAATACTTAACCAGATAAACATATGGTGGGACATGGGTGTTAAGTGGGTGACATGTGGGTGACATATGGAAATATGAATAGTAATACTTAACCAACATAACATGGTAATTAGACCAGTGGGTAGGGTTAAGTAAACTAAGAACACTTAACCAATATGGTATGAGTGGGTGGGTTAAGTAATATGATTAGGCTAATGACACTTAACCAATATGGTATTAATGGGTGGGCTAAGTAATATGATTAGGCGAATGACACTTAACTGTTATGACATGAATGGTTGAGTTAAGTAAATCTTAATTAATGCCTAAGTGGGAATGATAACTTATGGAATAAAGTAAGTTAGGCGGAACAATAGATAAGATGAGATAACTTATGTAATAAGGAAAGATTTGCTTCATTGTAGATTAAGCAATATGTAAAGAAAAGAATGAATTTACAATTGACGGCGACATAAGTTATATTATAAAAAGGAACAAAACATTGGTTAGGTTGGATAATCCTCTGAGTATCAATCTGATGTTGATTCTGGTCTTCGGGGTTGGTATTTAGGGAATTATTCTCTCTCTCCAGTGTGTTTGTAAGTTAAGGGGTACTTGGTTGTAAAGATTGAATAAGAACCTGTTATTGTACCATAACGGGGTTTAATGTATGAATCATAGGAATAACATGTTGTGGGCTAATTAATGGACTTAATATAGTGCTAGTTAAGAATTGAATTAATAAGCAAAGTTGAAGGTTGGTATGAATGGAAATAACCAAGTTAAATGATAAGACTAATGAGGTAGCACAAGCGCATAATTAATGGATAGACATAGGGTGTGACGGCCCACCCCGCACCAACCGACATTTACTCTAAAAGTGCGCTATACACATGTCCAGTCAGCACGGGATGGTCGTCAGAAGGAAAGGGAAGAAGGAAATAAACTAACAAGGAACCTGTAGAATGTCTCATAGCGCATGGAATAAAATATAATAATAATAATATACTTGACATAAAACATGTGAGACAGTGCATAAGCTGAAAACTAAAACAACATAGCAGCGGAAATCCAAATACAGCTTATTACAACTTTCCAAATTGGCTGTCTCTATACAAAAGAATGGTAAAGTAGAAGATGCACGACTAATGCCCAAGCAGTGATCTTCAACAACACTGGGAGAATACTATATATATCATACGTGGAAGCCTCCGCTCGCCTCCAAATCAGCTACTCGCGCATCACCAGCTAACCATAACCTGTCTCTAGTCTGCTCGTGTGAGCACCTAGAGTAATAAGAGGAGACATAAAACTCTGGGTCAGACATAAAGCCTGGTATGAGCGATAAGCAACAAAACATAACAATAACAGGTATAATCCAATCATACCTGAACCTGCAACCAAAGAGTTAGCACTAAATACCGTACAATACTCTAAGGTGCCACTAACATACTGTGTAAGAGATACGGGGGTGGGGGTGTGCATGTCATAGTGGTGTCAAACAATCAAGCATAGCAATCATCCTCACATCCCTCACTCAGTGCGTAAAGTATACGATATCCACTACTTTGGTCATCTAATACTTTGGGCCATGACGGAATCCAATCCCGTGTAACTATCACTACAAGCCCACCATCCATCTCTCAGTGGTGAACCAAAGTTATGAATACCGACAACCCCTTTGCACACGTCCCGCAGCAAAGCCCAACCATGAAGTGAACTCATTGGTTCCCAACTGGATCCTGAGCTCTAACTTCCCATTTGGACTACCTTTGCATCTCGGGTTATGGGTCAATACTGGGTCGGTTCGGGTTCCCCTTCTAGCCATCGGTTCGGGTCGGGTCCTCTTCTTTGAATTGGTTCGGTTCGTAGCCTTCCCCTGTAGCGGTACGGTTCGGGTCCACTCCATCGCGTCGGTTTGGGTCGGGTGTCCCCCTTCCGGTTGGGTCGGGTGTCCTCCTTCGGGTCGGGTCGGGTGTCCTCCTTCGGGTTGGGTCGAGTGTTCTCTCCCATCCAGTTCATGCTCCCTCTCCGATCAGCTCCCTCGTTCTTCACGTGCTCCGATCTGATCCCTTCGCCTTACTCCAGTCAGAGCCCTTCATCCTTAAGTCGATCCGATCCGAGCCCTTCGTACTTAAGTCGATCATATCCGAGCCCTTCATCCTTAAGTCGATCCGATCCTCCTCCTTTATCCGATCTGATCCCAATATTGCTAGCATGGCATTCCTTTTTGCCAGAATTCTCAAGCGCCAAGTTCTGATCCGATCAAATCTCTTGCCCAGTTCACTTATCCGATCCGAGCCCCCATATCCGATCCGATCCGAAACCCTACATAACTTTCTGCAACTTTTTCCAGCAAATTGTTTACGCCATTCGACGACATTTCCGGCCAATCTAACTATTCTAATCAACCACAAATCATTCCAAACAGTCATAGCAACATAGAAAACTAACCACAAACACCAAAACAATGAATTCACATTTCAAAATGGATCAAATATACCCAAAACCCCATATTTTCCCCTTAAGCATGTTTAAGAAAAACTAATCATAGGGTTAACAAAACCTAACCAAATTAAACCAAAATTCTACCAGAGGCGTAAAATATTATTTTCGAATTTATATATATTTTTCCAGAATTTATTAGTGTATAAATTCGCTAATCTTCATTAATTACCCTTAATTAACTGTAATTAGTGTCAAAACAATGCTAATCACTCACCTTGGCCACAAATAAAATTTTCAAAATTGAAACCTCGCTGATTTGGGTGAATACTGATGTCTAACAGCGGTTCTAATACTGATTTGGTGAAGATCCTCTTTGATTCGATGTAGATTAGGCCAAAACTTGATTAGAAAGTGATTAGAAGGTGATTTGGGTGTTGGAGGCCATTGCTAGGGTTCCAAGAGTGAAAGTGGCGGCTGAAAGAAATGTTTTTCACCCTAATCAGCCCCTATACTTCTCCAATCCCGAAACCCCTTTGGGCCTAGCTGCTAATTACCCGATTAAGCCCAATTAAGCTGTTTTTCACTATCTGAAACTTGTTTCAGCCATATGTCCCAAACGGTGAGTCCGTTTGGCTAATGTGACCACTTTACGGAATTGTAAACCATCATCCGGAGCCAATGGAAGTGGTTTCATGTCAAAATTCCTTTCCAGTCAAAAGTTATAGCCAAAACAGTATCAACTAGGGGTAAAATGGTCATTTAAAAATCGACAAAAATCATGGACATGGGAAATGACCCCAATAGTCGTCTCCCAAAGTTACATGACCATACGACTTCATATGTGAAAGAAATAAATATTCTACAATCCTATGATGCGTAGAATACGGGTCGTTACACTCCCCCTCCCCCCCCTAAGGAAATTTCATCCCCGAAATTCCTTAACCAAAACATACAAGGTTATTCCGCATGCCTACCAGTCATTTGTAAACAATCAAACATGCATAACAATCAAAATAAACCTATCCTAGCATGCGGTTTACTAACGAGGGAAGAAACTATCACTATCAAAATCTTACCAGGCAAAGAGTTCTGGATACTTCATCCTTACATTCTCCTCTGTTTCCCAAGTACAATTTCATTCTCACGCCACTGAACTTTGACTAGTTTCTCCGCCTTCCTTCGAAGCTGCTTCGTATCGTTCCCAACAGTACGCATAGACTTGCGGTTCCCAACCACCTCGAGTTCAACTTCGAGGTTATCCAACTGATCAGATGAAACAGCCACACTAGGGTCGTGCACGAATTTCCTTAACTGGGAAACATGAAATACGTTGTGAACTCCTGCCATCTTGTCAGGTAGCTCTACTTCATACGCCAAACTCCCAACTTGCTCGAGGACTGGAAATGGGCCAACAAATCTTGGTGCTAACTTACCTCTCCATCCAGTCCAAATCACATTCTCAATGGAGAGATCTTGACGAACACCAAGTCCTTCACGAAGAATTCCAAATCTCTTCGTCTCTTATCGAGGTAAGTCTTCTGCCTATCTTGGGTAGCCTTCATTCTCTAATATACAGTTCAGTCAAATACTACAATGACCTGACCAAGTCCTTGGTAAACCGTGAATAAAATCCATTGAAACTTTTTTCCAACGGTTGTGACAAACCACTAGGCTTTCTTTTGCTCAGCTTTAACTAACTGGCAATTTATGCATTTGGACATAAACTTCCCAACGTTTTTCTTTATCCTTTCCCAGTAGTAGGTCTAATCCATGTCTTAAAACATTTTGTTACCACCGGTGTAACACCCCGCCTCCGCTAGGGTCACTCGCAAGGGAATGCACTAGCTTTAGAGGGGCATTATTGGTAAACATGCACAGAAATATCACAAGACAAAACACATAAAATAGCGGAAGTAAAATCAATCTTTCATAACATGAATACATAAGGTCTAAAGCCTTTTACATCAGAGTACATCAAAACCTGTCTTGCAATAGTAAAGAAGCATAAAGACTTTTTAATAAATTATTCCCCAAGTAAAAACAGTAAAGTAGCCATAGCCAAGAGAAGTCCAAGCCATCCATGATGACCTTCAAGCAGAAGAAGTCCGAACTAAACAGCATTGTTTCCTCCCTGTAACCTGGGGGGGAAACGGAAGGAAAGAGGCGAAACAAAACGGGTCAGTCAAAAAGACTGAGTAAGCCCTATCTACTATCAGTATAGAAACTAGTAAAGTTAACTGACATGAGAAACTGAGATGAACATGAGCATGATAACAAGATAGATAAGCTAAATCAAAATAACAGGATAAACTACTGAACTAAGGTATCATGATAAACTACGGTGTCATGATAAATCAAAGTATCACATCGTCAGATTTCTATCAAGTATACTATCCCAAGGTATCTACCCCGTCTAACATCCCACGGTATCTATTCCGTATGTTCTTCCTGGTTCTAACATGTATATTTGCTCTGCACCCTCCGTATTAGTATCCCAGCCTTGTTATGTGTTAACCATGAATGTCCCCTACTCAAAGTCGTGTAATGGTCCATGTCAACCTAATATATCGCATATATAGGTTACTCAAATCATATGTTTCTTTCCATGTATATAAGTTCAGTCCTTTGCCGTACCTCGTACGGGCTTCCTCATGTCGTATTATCCTTGAAATCGTTTGGACTGTCACCCTTGTTCTAGCTAGGCTCTTCCATATGAATCATCGTTTGAACTACTAGGACTTACGCCACCTAGCACCACTAAGGATTACGCTTACCTATTGCACGCTTTCGTATTTCGGTTTGGGTTAAACCACCTAGGCCGCTAGGGATTACGCTAACCCTCAACAGCGCCCTTTTTCCCACGCATTCATCGTGAATCGTTTTTCTATAACTGTATGCACATGTATCACATCGTGCCATCCGAGTCCTGTCACAGGGCAAAACAAGAAATACAGGACTCGGTCGGGAGCTTTAGATTTATCTGCCGATGCAGATACTAAGGTCTGCTTTTCTACACGTGGCTATGGTCCCACGAGACCCCTCCCTCAACTAGTGAAAGGCAACACAAGAGAAAATCTTGCATGAGAACTACACTCCGGCCAGCCCACATCCTACGGCCTACCTCACCCATAATTAGATAGCAATTATGGTCTGTTGGGTGTTCCCTGCCTTTCCGTACGTACACGCTTGACTCAAGATGGTAGATGATCGACGAACTTGCTATCTCGGGCACCTTATGTATTCGTCGACTCACTGCTATCCACCCCAGTCTTTAGGTCGCTCGCATAGCAACCAAGGCATATTCTTGGTTCTTCTACCGCAGACCTCAACCTCTCGTGAGCCTAGTATATTGACCTGGCAGCTCACAGAGGGATCCCAAGAATATCCTCACGTTCCCCGAAGCCACTGCTTCGTTACCCAGTTCGTTGGAGCCTTTATCTAAATCAGATAGCCTGCTCCTACACGCATACTTAAACGTTGACCTAACGTATCGGGTTACTAATCTATCTAAGAAATGGTCCAAATTTCCTTGACTAAGAATTATTACTTAGTTTCCCTTAACTAAGGTTTACCACTTAGCCTTATTTCCATAATCCTTGTTAACTATGGTTATTTACCTAATCCTCCGAATTAGAGTTTATCTAATGGGTTAAGTGTCACTTAAGTTCATAACTTAGCCCGTCTACAAACCATGTCAAAATTGTCTAAGTATCCAAGTCCAAGACTTAACCCTACAAACCATGTGTCAAGTTGGTTAAGTATATTAAGCAATTCATAACTTAACCTCGTCTAATTATCATTTTAGATTGGTTAATTATATAAATTAACTTGACCTTGTCAAATTACCGAGTCAAATCGGTCAAGCGTATTCAAGTGATTCGTGACTTAGCCTTATCATGTTTTCACGTTAGATTGGTTAAGTATATGTCACTTAACCTCATTGAATTACCAAGTTTAGTTTGGTTAAGTGTTTAGCTTAACCCCATCGAATTACCGTGTCGAGATCAGTTAAGTGTCAATTACGTAACCCCGTTTAATTACCGTGTTTAGATTAGTTAAGCCTTAATTACTTAACCCCATCTAATTACCAAGTCGGATTAGTTAAGTGTAAATTACTTAACCTCATCCCCTAATCATCTTGCATGGTTAAGTGTCATTAAGAAATCAAACCCGATCCCACTTAACCTTATCAAGTTATCATGTTGGATTGATTAAGTATTGGTTAACTTAATCCCCGTCCACTAGTCGTATAAAAATGGTTAAGTGCCATTAGGCAAATCAAATCACTTAACCTACCCAACCTTGTCATGTTTTGTTAAGTATCATTAGCCTAATCAATTTACTTAACCCCTTTATCCATGTCATATTTGGTTAAGAGTCATTAATCAAATTAACTTAACCCTATCATGTGACATTAATTAATTAATGCACCCCAACCTCTCACATTAGACTTTGTTGTGGTTACTAGTTAAGCCGGTCGGTTCCGGGTAGCTTTACACCACAACTTGGTCTAACCTCGGGTTCAAGCACAACATGACCAACTTCTCACATTGAGTCCTATTGTTTGCAACTACTAGTTAGGCCGGTCGGTTCCGGGTAGTTTTACGTTGCAAACTCAACCCAACCTCGAGTTGGCCACTTTCATGTTTAGTCTAGTGTCATGTTCATAGTCAAGTTTTTAAGCAATTGGGTAGACCTAACTTAATAGGTAAATTCCCAATGGGTAGACCTAACTTAATAGGTAAATTCCCAAGCTTATGTTTTTATGCATACTTACATGTCAAATTCCATGTTATATTTCAAGTCATGTTTTCAAGTATAAACACATGTCATATTTAACGTTACATGTTGTCATGTTTATACCCATTTACCCAAGTCATATTCATGTCATTATGTTTTCCCATAATGTGAACCCAACGCTTTTTAAACTCGCATGTACGTTCGCAACCACGTAATGGATTAAAAGAAGAGACTTGGCAAAGGCATAACAAAAATGGATATTAAGCCACAAGTTAATCATGGTGGCGAATGGGGCACAAATGTGGTCATTAGCTTGCATGTTACATTCTTAAGCCTCACAAAAACATGCATAAACCCAAACTTGGTACATAAGCAAATTATGGTGACAAAAGACATGGAATGATGACTAGTAACTCGCATATATCATCATATAAGGGTTATGACTTCATATGCAAGTTGACATAAAGATTATGAAGGTTCTCATGTTGCATAATGCAACATTTCAACATAAAGGTTGTAGCTTTTTGCTCATAAGATCAAGATAATGACTTCATAAACTTGCATAACATGATAGCATGCATCATTCTCAATGATCAAACCCAAACTTTCAACATGAACATTTAACTTCATAGTTAATATCTAAGAGTAGGGAAGGGCTTACATTGCTTTGAAGGCCTAAATCGATTAAACTAAAGCTTGTGAGGAAGCCTATGCATGCCATCACCCAAAAACCCAAAGATGGATGCCCCAAATCAACAAAAACACCATCTTTATGAACAAAGATCAAAGCTTTTGCCTTGAAATCAACTTGAGAGGCTCTCATACTAACATAGGGACTCTCTAACACTCTCATGATCATGAAACCTTTCATAGAAATGAAGTGGAGGCTAGGATAGTTGAGTGGAGGCCATGAGAGTAGAAATTTTGCCATGGTTTAGTTGCATGAATGAATAATGAGGTTTTAGGATAGGTTAGGGTCTTATTTATAGATTAGGCAAGTGTTTTAGGCCATAGGATTAAACCTAGATTCAATCCAAGCCATCAAAGCATGTCTTGGGGAAGAAGTCAAGTGTAGGAACTATCTAGGGCCTTTAGATTAAAGATGAACCATGAGAACCATCCAAATGCAAAATCTGCATTTGAGCGAATCGGCCCACGGGTTGACAGCCAAACACCCTGGATTAACCCCTAGTCGACCCAGCAGGCTCGGGTCGACCTCAAAAATCGGCCGGTTCGGTTATTCCCCTCTCCCAATTCGCTGTTTTGAACATTTTTGCATATTTATTTATTTAATTTTCAATTATATATATATATATATATCAATATATATATATATATTTCTCTGCGCAACCCATTTCACTTAATTAAGTATACTTTAATTTGGGAATTTTTCGTGAAACTTCGCGAGGCCATATCTTGGTCATACGGACTCCGATTTTCGAAAACTCGGACTCTATTTCGCGTATTTTTCCGAGACGAACACAATGGCATAGCCCGTTTCACTTGATTCAGAATTTAAAATTAAATTCTGCCTTGATTCTCGTCTTTAATCATGTTATCGAAATACGGGTTGTTACAACCGGGATTCATAGTCAGTTTCGAGTGATGATATGCTCTAAGCACTTCATCTCTCTGTCCATCTAAGTTGGGTACAACTAGTCCGTTATTCTTTCGAAGCCACCCTTCTCGATCAAATCCTTACTTGATCCTTCTCTTTCCATCGATACCTATCTCTACCCTAGAGATGGTTTACAATAGATTAGGATCGTCCTTCTAACTGGAAACAATCCACTCAATCAAAATCGATCTAATCGTCAAGCTTACTAGTGTTTCTGAATCCAATTCACTCTTGGGCCTGAGATCATATCCTGTGATATACTTTAGTTTCTTCCATCCTAGAAACAAAACCCCTAAACTGGCATGTCTCCTACTCAATGCAACTATTACCGAACCCAAATCCTTTACTATGATCACTCTGCCCCATGGAGTCATGGCGACTCCACTGCACTGATCCATAGCCACTAGTCCTTTGCTATGTCCACTTTGCCCCTCGAGTCATGACGACTCTACTGCACTGGCTCATAATCCTACTACAATCACTTTGTTCCCCATCGCTGGAACCCTACAGGTGATAGTCTACTCAAGAGAAGAAAGATAGGAACAACATAGCAATCATAACATCCATCAAACAAGTCCTACCTATCACCTGCTAAATTCATAAACACATCGACACCTACATGATTGGTCTAACCAATCCCAATATGTCAATTCTAGCATGTCTGGTCCAACCAGCATCAATAACTAATGGAAGCCCAGCCTCCATACATACACCGATGCCTACTTGACTGGTCCAACCATTCCCAGGCCAATGGAAGCCCCGCGTCCCTACTGACTACCGTACGTCCAACGTACGTTTATCCTCCAAGGATAATTAAACTAATGGAAGCCCAGCCTCCAATCGGACTACCGTACGTCCAACGTACGTTTATCCTCCAAGGATAACTAGATCACGTCCAACGGATCCAAGGTAATGGGCATCCCCAGATACCCCTGCTTTTAGTCCTCCTAAAATACTTGAGTCCAACCCAAGTCTATCGATTGTCTTGCTGCCCTCTCGAGTCCAACCCGAGCCGAATCCAATTCCTTGCAGCCTTCTCGAGTCTAACTCGAGTCAATCTATAACTCAGACCCAGTCTTGAGTATCCATTAGTGACAAAATCAAGACCAACATGAGTCATCTCCCTATTCGTTGCATCTCCAAGATCAACGAACTCCCATTTTCTTTTACGAGTTCAAGTCCAACTTGAATCGCCCTAATCTTCGTTGTATCTTCCATGATCAACGAACACATCCTATTCCTTCGAAATTTTACTATCCAATAGAGAACATCAACATAGGGTCCTAAACAATCCATTACTTTGCATCTTTCCCGAGTCCCACTCGAGCAATCTCATAACCCTATCGAGTCTAATTCTGGGTAGTCTATACCATTGAACAGTCTAATCATATTCCTTCTGCACATCACTCCTCGAGTAAACCAAGATATCATCCAATGAAAAATCACAACAACCATTTACCCCTCACGCAAACCATCCTAGTCGAAGTCGACATTCCCCAAACACAAGCCCCAAAGGCCTAAACCAATATCAGACAAGCACCCAAGGAACATCTCCTCTGAGTTCGGACAATCCACATGAGGTGATATTAGCAAAACAATCTAGCACTGGAGTACTCATTTGCCTCCCAGAGACAACTAGAACTTATTACGACGATAACCTCTTAGCTTCCTTAACTCCGGTTACTATCGCCATCACTAGGTAGCTACCTAATACCACCCTATTCCTTTGGAGTGGGTCGACTCCCCAAAATAATGCTAAACCCAGTAAAGCCCAAAACAAAGTAATCACAAGGAAACATACATCCACGACTCGATAAGACCTCATTACAACAAATCATGTCAAAACTAGTCGAACCACCAATCGGGTTCATCACTCCTAAAGGTCTATCGACTAACTCAGTTTTGTCAAACAAAACCCGATCAAAACATCTTAAATAGAAAGCATACCTCGAATAACGACACCTTTTCCTTCTGCGCCGCAGTTGGGACATTCGACGAAGAAGGAACAACGTTGATAGCATACGCTTTCACAATCTGCTTCTACCTAGGAGGTTGTGGGCAATCATTCTTGTGATGTCCCGCCTGGCCGTAGTTAAAGCACTTGCTTTCCCCAGGCTATTCTCGACAATCTCTGGCATAGTGGCCCTTCTTGCCACAACTAAGGCATTCGCCATCTTTCTTATTTTTCTTATTCTGACCATCCTTGGTCGGGTTCTGCTTCCTCTTGTTCTGAGAATTCTTCTTGCCTTCGCCGCCTGCTTGCGTCTTTGGCTCCTCCGCAGATGCCGTAGCAACCTCAGTCTTCGACTTAGGGAAAAGTCTCTCTGACCTTAATGCCTTTCCTACAATAGACTCGAACGTCTCATCGATATGGTTTATAAGTCTTTCCCCCAAGTACCCATCCAAACCAGTTATGAACTTCTCGTTCTTCTTTTCGACTGTATCGATAAGGGACCATCCATATTTTGATAGAGTGTCGAATTCAGCGATATACTCCGAGACTGCTCTACCATTCTGCTTAGGCTCCAAGAAATTCCTGAACAGTTCCGATTTATGAGCAGCTGGAATAAACTTATCACAAAAGCGAGTCTTGAACTGATCCCAAGTAACCTGATCTTCTGGAGTAGCTGTTCTAATGGCATTCCACCAATTCATTGCTCGCCCTTGCAGCTGACGAGACGCTAGCCTTCTCTTCATCGCATCCTCAGTACCCAAGTCGTCGAAGATACGATCACAGCTATCCAACCAATCCTGAACATCTGTGGCCGACTCCGTTCCATGGAACAACTTCCCACCAAGGTTAGTGTAATCCTTGCACAACTTGGAGAAATCGACCCTAGGCGCCTGCACTACTGGACCACCACCATTTCCGGGATTGGGAACTGCCCCTTGAACATCCCTAAGCATCTCCCTCATGAAGTTGGTGAACATTGTCCTCATGTCAAGAGCATTCCCATGGTTGGTCCCTCTACCATCACCCCTGGTGTCTCTACTCATCGCTCAATCTGTAAAGAGAAAACGATTAACGACCCCATAGTGGTGCTAGCGCAGTACGACTTCATTCTTGTACTACTAATAGTATATATATATGGCTTTTGAAAACCAAATTAATCACAAATACGCGCTCTCATATACATACTATCTCTCCCTAGTGTCTTTCCCTAGGTTAACTACGCAACCTAGAGCTCTAATACCAAATGTGACGGCCCGCCCCACACCAACCGACATTTACTCCAAAAGTGCGTTGTACACATGTCCAGTCAGCACGGGACGGTCGTCAGAAGGAAAGGAAAGAAGGAAATAAACTAACAAGGAACCTGTAGATTGTCTCACAGCGCATGGAACAAAATATAATAATAATAATAATAATATACTTGACATAAAACAGGTGAGACAGTGCATAAGCTGAAAACTAAACCAACATAGCAGCGGAAATCCAAATACAGCTTATTACAACTTTCCAAATTTACTGTCTCTAAACAAAAGAAAGGTAAAGTAGAAGATGCACGACTAATGCACAAGCAGTGATCGTCAACAACACAGGGACAATACTATATATATCATACGTGGAAGCCTCTTGCTTGCCTCCGAATCAGCTACTCGCGCATCACCAGCTAACCATACCCTGTCTCTAGTCTGCTCGTGTGAGCACCCATAGTAATAAGAGGAGACATAAAACTCTGGGTCAGACATAAAGCCTGGTATGAGCGATAAGCAACAAAACATAACAATAACAGCTATAATCCAATCATACCTGAACTTGGACCTGCAACCAAAGAGTTAGCACTAAATACCGTACAATACTCTAAGGTGCCACTAACATACTGTGTAAGAGATACGGGGGTGGAGATGTGCATGTCATAGTGGTGTCAAACAATCAAGCATAGCAATCATCCTCACATCCCTCACTCAATGCGTAAAGTATACGATATCCACTACTTTGGTCACCTAATACTTTGGGCCATGATGGAATCCAATCCCGTGTAACTATCACTACAAGCCCGCCATCCATCTCTCAGTGGTGAACCAAAGTTATGAATACCGACAAACCCTTTGCACACGTCCCGCAGCAAAGCCCAACCATGAAGTGAACTCATTGGTTCCCAACAGGATCCTGAGCTCTAACTTCCCATTTGGACTACCTTTGCATCTCGGGTTATGGGTCAATACTGGGTCGGTTCGGGTTCCCCTTCTAGCCATCGGTTCGGGTCGGGTCCTCTTCTTTGAATTGGTTTGGTTCGTAGTCTTCCCCTGCAGCGGTTCGGTTCGGGTCCACTCCATCGCGTTGGTTCGGGTCGGGTGTCCCCCTTCGGGTCGGGTCGGGTGTCCTCCTTCGGGTCGGGTCGGGTGTTCTCTCCCATCCAGTTCATGCTCCCGCTCCGATCAACTCCCTCGTTCTTCACGTGCTCTGATCCGATCCCTTCGCCTTACTCCAGTCCGAGCCCTTCATCTTTAGTCGATCCAATCCGAGCCCTTCGTCCTTAAGTCGATCCTATCCGAGCCCTTTGTCCTTAAGTGGATCCGATCCTCCTCCTTTATCTGATCCGATCCCAATATTGCTAGCATGGCCTTCCTTTTTGCCAGATTTCTCAAGTCCCAAGTTCCGATCCGATCGAATCTCTTGCCCAGTTCAGTTATCCGATCCGAGCCCCCATATCTGATCCGATCCGAAACCCTACACAATTTTCTGCAACTTTTTCCAACAACATGTTTACGCCATTCGACGACGTTTTCAGCCAATCTAACTATTCTAATCAACCACAAATCATTCCAAACAGTCATAGCAACATAGCAAACTAACCACAAACACCAAAACAATGAATTTACATGTCAAAATGGATCAACTATACCCAAAACCCCATATTTTCCCCTTAAACATGTTTAAGCAAAACTAATCATAGGGTTAACAAAACTTAACCAAATTAAACCAAATTTCTACCAGAGGCATAAAATATTATTTTTGAATTTATAGATATTTTTCCAGAATTTATTAGTGTATAAATTCGCTAATCTTCACTAATTACCCTTAATTAACTGTAATTAGTGTCAAAACAATGCTAATCACTCACCTTGGCTACAAATAAAATTTTCAGAACTGAAACCTCGCTGATTTGGGTGAATACTGATGTCTAACAGCAGCTCTAATACTGATTTGGTGAGGATCCTCTTTGATTTGATGTAGATTAGGCCAAAACTTGATTAGAAAGTGATTAGAAGGTGATTTGGGTGTTGGAGGCCATTGCTAGGGTTCCAAGAGTGAAAGTGGCAGCTGAAAGAAATGTTTTCTAACCCTAATCAGCCCCTATACATCTCCAATCCCGAAATCCCCTTTGGGCCTAGCTGCTAATTACCTGATTAAGCCCAATTAAGCTGTTTTTCACTTTCTGAAACTTGTTTCAGCCATATCTCCCAAACGGTGAGTCCGTTTGGCTAATGTGACCACTCTACGGAATTGTAAACCATGATCTAAAGCCAAAGGGAGTTGTTTCAGGTCAAAATTCCTTTCCAGTCAAAAGTTATGGCCAAAACAGTTCCACCTAGGTGTAAAATGGTCAATTAAAAATCGACAAAAATCATGGACATGGGAAATGACCCCATTAGTCGTCTCCCAAAGTTACATGACCATACGACTTCGTATGTGAAAGAAATAAATATTCTACAGTCCTATGATGCGTAGAATACAAGTCGTTACATAGGGTCTAATGGAAGATAAATCCAAGGCGCTTGGTTGAAACCAGACGTTGGGGACAATATGAATGACATGTAAAAATATAACCTATATGCACTTAACCAAGATAAAGCATGTATTGAGAAATGAGGATGATGTAGGGGTTAAGTGGGGGATAATGGTAACATGTATGACATAACTGGTGTATACTTAACCAAAATTTGAGCATGTAAGTGGACATGAATAAGAAGGGGTTAAGTAAGAATTACTAGAGGGACCAAGCATAGGTGGGAAGCTTGTGTCGAGAAAAGGGGACCCTTTTCAGACCAGTAGCATATTACGTATCTTCGTGAGCTCGACTCATGTCGAGGACGGGACACGCATACTGGGTTTGATTGTAAGAGGTCAAAACGGGTTAGCGGTGGCAACGCAAGTCCAACGGGTTTCATATGCGTGTGTGGACCTGGACTGATAGGTAAGACGTTGTTGCATCGTGTAGGTATAAGCCGTGCATCCACAAGTTGTATTGGGTTGCCACTTTAGGGGAGTGATACACCTCACTGTGGGGCCAGCACGGGTATCTACGAGTTAGGGAGCCGATCGCATGGGGGATGATGGGTACACCTAGTGGAGATAGGGGCAGGCGGCACCTATGTAGTCAGCTAGGGGTACGTAAGACTAGTATTATGGTTTACACCTAGTGGAGATAGGGGCAGGCGACACCTATGTAGTCAGCTAGGGGTACGTAAGGCTAGTATTATGATTTCTAAGTAGTGGGTGGGATCACCTTATTATATAACATGGGCTACTAGTTGGGACACTAGTAGGGGGTAAGGATCCTTGTTACAGGGGACACTAGTTGGAGTACTAGTAGGAATACGAAACATTCCATGTAAGACACTTGTAAAGATGCTAGTTAGGTGGTGCAGAGCAAATAGATATCACAGAAATCTTTTAATGGCGAAGAAAAGGAATCATGATATGCTTGATAGGAATCTTACGAAATTATACTTAGTTTATCTTGGATGGGAATCTTGCGATGTTACTTGACAAAAATCACATCTTAGTTATCTTGCCTGTTTCTTATCTTGTCATCATGCTTATGTTTACTTTCAGCTTACTCATGCCATATTATCCTTAACTATTTTTGTGTTGGAAGCCACTAGGACTTACTCAGTCTTTATGACTGACCCGTTTTATTTCGCCTCTTTTTCTTCCGTTCCCCCCCCCCCCAGGTTCGCAGGGTGGGAATACAGCTTAGTTCGGATCTTACCAAGCTCCAAGGCTCTTTCATGTATGGCTTGGATTTCTCTTGGCTATGGCTTGCTTTGCTTTATTGGGGAATACTACAATTTGTTTATGTGCTTCTTTTTTTTGAGCAAGACAGATATTTTAACTATGTAATTGGGTATTGGAAATTGATGGGCTTTTTTTGTTAACAATCATATTCAATAAATGATTTTAAATACTTCCACTTTACTTTCCGCTGTTTTACATGTGTCTGTCTTGTAATATTTCTGTTCCAGTACCTATAATGCTCCATTAAAGTTAAGGCATCCCCTTTGTGAGTGACCTTAATGGATGTGGGGTGTTACAAGCCAAGACCTCCATTCTAGGATCATTGTGGCAGTATGATCTTAGGAATCTTATGATGTAGTGCCTGACTATCTTGCTTTTATTTATCCAGTTTCAGTAACGATGCAATAAAACTTATTTTAACATTGTAGAATCTATGGTTTTGTTTGATTAAGTGTAAGAAAATCTTCTAACGTGTTAATTCTTCGTACATGAGAACATTGTGTCTTAATAAGAATAATATGACGACAAAGAAAAATGAGAGTTTAAGAATAACGGAAGGAAAATAAAAATTTCTGAGATAAGATAAGCAAAAGAAAACGGGAAAAGTAAAATTTTCTGTTAAAAAAATAAGAAAACCAAAATTCAGAAAATTAGTTTTTTCTAAACTTTGAAATTTGAACATGGATGGTTGGGTTTTGGATGCAACAATTGGATGAACTATGCTCTTATTCTGTAAGAGTGTGGGAAAACTTGGGTGGAAAAATGCTTTGATTTTTAAAATTTATTACATTCATATTGAACTTCAAGTATATTTAGGATGTGAGCATCATGTTTTTAAAGAGTTTTTTAAAAGTTTGCATACATATAGTTGGTACCAAATTAGGCATACATGCATTACTGTGACGTATTTCACTTTGCACATGTGCACAACGTTTGCAAAAATTGGATGCACACCTAATGGTTAGATATAATATGTGGATTATCTATTTTACCCCTATCGAATTTCGGGGACGAAATTCTTTAAGGGTGGAAAATGTAACTCCCCGCATTTTTAATGTAATTAAAAAATATTTATATGCATGAATATATAAATAATGGTGACGCGCAGTTTAGATTAATACATACATCGAAGGGAAGGGAAATTAATCCAATAATAATGTATGTTGTAGAAAAGAAAAGAAAATAAAGATACTTAGTTTAGATATAAGGGATTAATTAAAATGGATATCACCATTGCGTCCACCTCAAAATTCTGGTTCAGACAGACTCCGAGTTTACGTAAAAACGGATAACGTATGAAAGAGTTATAAGCCGCAAAAGTTTGTACAAGCATAAAGTAAAATGTATATATATAAAATAATTCAGAGGAGTTCAAAATATTTCAAAAAAAAGGTAGGCGAGCTGAGCGGGAAAACTCCCTCTTGATGGTGTCGACCCCTCTTAAGGGGGTCGACATAGGTGTCAATCCCCCTTAAGGGTCGACACAGGGATCGACCCCCCTGTAGGGGTGCGACCCCATAAACAGATTTTGGCTGGCTACATTTGTACGCTTCTTAAAAGATTTGTGTCTCTCGTCGTTGACCTAGAGGCTATATATTGGACCCTAAACACATTGTTTTCTTCTCCTAAAGCTATGGCGACGCCATGATGCTGCACCAACCTAAAATGATTCATATTCTTCTCCTTCTCCAAGAAATTCTCAGATCTAATCTCTTCTCTACCCCTCCCAAATCTCTTCTTAAAATAATAAGATAGATCTAGGATTCCTCTACTCCAGAATAAAAGAAAAGAATTCAGATGCCTAGATCTATGCCGCGCAAAAAGGGAGAAAACCATGGATCAGAACTGGAATTGGGAAAGCATACAAGTGAGTGGATTTAAAATACATTTTTTTCATATTATAATGGATCTATCATTCGTCATTCCCCATTTACACACATAATAAACCTATGGAAAGATCTAATCTGATAAAGTTCACCTATGACTAATGATGTTGTCATATGCTAAATTATGATCAGTCATTTTATGCCTAAGCTGGGATTCCTCCTTTTATTCTTCCCTTTTTATTTTTATATGGTTAGGCTATCTTCGAGCCTATGCCTATTGTGGATTTATGTGATTGAAGGATATTGAGAATAAAAGGAAAAAGGTTGATTTGGGTATTATTTGTGATTGGGAAGTTTAGGGGCATAACTTATATTGGGGTTTTGGGAATAACCCTGATTGGAATTATAAATATAACTATGGGTATATGAATCCAATAGGAATTATGAATATGAAATTGGGATTATAAGTTGAATTGGGATAATAGGCATAATCTATTGAGGGGATTATAAGCAAAAACGTGAATTAGAGGTTTTAGTGGTAATTGATATATATATTATAATCCAAGATTTGAATTATGGGAATAAGGTATAATAAGAACTTATATGCCTAAGACACGAGGTTAGATTCAGATTGCAGTATAAGTCTGCCCGGAACAGCCCGGCATATCCAGCAACCGAATTTTGGTAATCTAATGTGAGAGGTCGGAGGCAGAAACTAGATGCATAGTAGTGCTAAGACACTACGTAGATTTGGATTGCGGTAGAAGTCTGCCTGGAACCGCCCAATATATCCAGCAACCACAAGCGGTAATCTAATGTGGGAGGTCTTGCACAATTACGGGTATAATAAATAAAAATGAACACTTAACCCAGACGACACATGTAAGGTTGACAAAGAGATAATAAAGGGGTTAAGTGGGTAACATGGATAATTTGTTAAATTGGAATACTTAACCTAATTAAATCTGTAGTGGTGTTACAAACCAGATGAATTGAGTAGGGGTTAAGTAAATTAGTTTAAGAAGTGGGAAGGGTTAAGTTAGTCTTAATTAATGCCAAAATGGGGAATGATATTAATAACCTATTATGAATGAACTTAAGAAAAGGAAACGATAATAGGTAGGCTTGTCCTCAGGACAAGTGGGAACTATAACTTATGGAATAAGGCAAGTTATAATGAACGATGGAGGAAACAGAATAACTTATGGAATAAGGTAAGATATAAGGAACGATAAGGGAAGATGAAATAACTTATGTAACAAGGAAAGTTGTACTTAATTGAAGATTAAGTAATCTGTAAAGGCAATAAAAAATCTATAAATGAAGATAACATAAGTTATAGGAATGACATAATAGAAGATTGGTTGAGATGAGTAATTCTTTGAGTGTCAATCTGATGTTGATTTCGGTCTTTGGGGTTGATACTTAGGGAGTTGTTCTCTTCACCAATGAATATGTGAATTAAGATGTACTTAATTATGAATTAAGTAGGACATGTAATTATAATCATAAGAGAATAATTATTATATTATGTGAATAACATGTGGTATGCTTATTGGAGAATAAATGGATTAAGTTATAAACTGAATTAATAAGCTGGGGTAACTTGGTAAACTTGAAAAAGAAAGTCATTGTGAGTGTGAATAACCAAGATAAATGAGAAAACTAACGAGGTGGCGTAAGCGTGTAATTAATGATTAGACGTAAGGTCTAATGAGATATAAAACTAGGGCGCTTGAAGCAGTCCGTACGTTATAGGATGAACAACCCAACGAGGGGGATCATTACGGTGTCATAAGGCACGAGAGTAGCGCACATTCATTATTCTGGCAGCTCCAATGGACTTGAAGGGAAGGCAGGCGACTTTCTGAGACGTTAAAGGTGCTCCTGGCGGTGGTTTAGCTTCGGGCTAGGATTACAGAGATTGGGTCTGCGCGGAACTACCAGGTGGGTGGGCGTTGACTGCACAAGTAGGGGGCAGTCAGAATGCTGTATATGATGGCATTAAGGGTGGTTCGGTGATTGCCTCAGGCGGAGGTGGAGGGTCAAGATCAAGCGATAGCAAGATCGTCGGATGCCTGTCACCATCAGCCTAAGGAATGCGAAAAGGCAAGAGCTAACCACTAGAAATCGTTAACCTTTGCTATCAAAGGACGGGTGCGGGGAGACCCCTCATGGATGTTTTGATTGTTTGCTTGTTAGGGGGGTCGCTTAGCTCGTGTGGTCTTTACTAGTTGAGGAAGGGGCCAAGGCGGGGCCATAGCCACCATAGAAAAACTAAACACGATGGATATCTGTACATTGGACACTCTTAGAGGCGGGCCCGTACATATATAGAAAAGCTCCCGACCGAGTTCCGTGTTTCTGGTGTATCCCTGCCACGAAACTCGGGAGCACAAGTAGAGGTTATGTAAAGTAGAGACATCAAGTACGATTGATGATACGTACATGGGAAAGTCTAGATACAGCCATGTCTGCTCTGGGTGGTGTATCATAGACTAGAGGGCATTATTCGATGATGGAGCCAAATTCAATCGAATACTTCGAGGGTGGCAGTCAGTACGGTTACGTAATACAGCGATAGTGGTTCTATGCGGATGTAGCGTTGTTATACATATATATGTACGTTACTATGACATAGGATGAGGGACTGCGCATATTACTGCGGTGATACGGAGGAGACCGTGCGAGTGGGGTACCGTGGGGTGTACCTCAGTTTAGGGGTAGCTACATATACATTATATTAGGTTAATCTACTAGGGAGTAGATGGCGTTATGTGTGTATGAAAACCTTGAGTGCTAACAACACAGATAACCTAATGAATGAGAAAATGTAATTGAACGGTCTTCGTTGGATTATTCAAGGGGTGTATTTTAAATTCGTTCACACAGAACTTATGTTCTGACCTCCTCCTCATAACATTCGCAGGTTAGGTTTATGACAGAGACTGTATAGCTTTGGTTACTGGTTTAGTAGTATTGTTATTAAGGTAAATCTATGTTCTAATTATATTATATTTTGTTCCTTCCGCTATGAGATGTTTTCCGAACTCTAACATGTTTTATGTCTCTGTCTTTTCTGCGGGATGCCAGGGAAAAACAACGCGGGTTTCAATGGAATGTGTTTTTGAAAAAAAATCGGTTCGTCGGAACGCCGGTTGTTACAAGTGATGTTGTGAGAAGTTTATAATTGACTAGCCATTCACTAAGCTGATAACAAATGTCCAATTATTATGTTTTACTATTTTGCGGTGTAATTAAAAATACAGAGATAAGAATAGAAAGTGTTGAACGCCCAATGTTATCCTTTATCCTATTTGTTTTGAGTAACATACATAACTTTACTAAAATAAAACTGTTAATTTTGTATGGATTGAAACACAACCGTTATTACACGCTAGCAAGAGATTGTTACGTAACCTACACGTTAGCCACCATAATTAGTCATGGTAATTAGGAAAATCTAGTTTAGGATTAGGCACTAATAAACGACGTGATTATGTAAATTAAAAAGGCATTGTGCATCACCTACTAGTTTCGAACCCATGTACCCAAGGTTTCCTGAAACCGCACTTCTCCTTGCATCACCTGAACACGCATACTCCGGTAAACTTCAACTTGTGCATGCCCCTCAGAATGTTGCTCCCCTCGCCCGAGCTCCAATGATCTTTTCCGCTTCTGCACACTGTTTCCTTCGAACCCTGCTGCTACACGTTTTAATACAAACGACTTGGTTTAAAATTTCCCCACCATCCATTTGCGTCTTCCACTTCACTGTTCCGTCCAACTCAACCAAATTCCCTCATCCTGAAACGCAACATCCCTTCCTACTTGCTATTTTTCCGTTCCCTTCACACCATGCTACCAACCACGACTTCCCATCGGTACACAGCATACAAATCATACTCCCTCTCCACATTCTTACTTCCTCCCATAAATTATAAAGCTGCTACCAAAAATAATCTTCACCAAACATGTCATCCCCATGCATCAATGCATCTCCAAAGTACACCAATAACTCAAAGACAAACCAATATATGTCTGCACCGTTACATGATCTTCCTCGAAATTCCATCCTTCAACTCACGCACCTCTTTGTTTAGCACTCCAAAACCGCGCCAACAACACTCCGACGAACTGACAACCATCCGAGCACTCGTAACTGACTTCCGGCGAACCTCTCCTTCTACACATGCGGGCTCCAGAATATAACTCTAACTCCATCGTCTTTCCACTGCCTCATTTTTCCGTTCAAATAGAATCTCCATATGGGCTTACAAGAAAACTAGAATAGTTGTCCACCCCATGACTTCTTCCATCGCACCATTCCCTGATACTCATTACTCACGCGGTCTCCACCATGTCAGTTTACTGCCTCGACCAAGTTTCTGACTCAGTCTAGTGGCCTTCATCCACTTCCATCTCGACTGGCCAACTCACGTTGAACTTCTCGCGCCTCCCCTCATAGACACTCAGGAAGCTCACCTCCATTTCAGAAATCATGCGCCCATCACCTCCTATGTTCAGTCGTGGCCCACAATACATGACGGCACACCTTCCGTATTGTTAGTGAAGGGGCAGATTTTATACAAGGCTGTGAAGCCATAAACACTTGCGTGAAAAACAATTGAACAGATGTTGCGTACACATATTTATTTAAACCAAAAAAAGAAAGGCTCTAAAGAATGGAAGAGAAACGCGCATATATATAGATGGAGGTGGAGAGCAGATAAGAACCATGTCTCGTTTCAATCACTACAAGGTAGGCGAAGGTTAGCTTGGATTACGCAGAAAGTAGGGTGGCTGTGTGTTTTCGAAAGAGGAGGCAAAGAATGTGTGACCTGAGAACTTTTACAGGCTGCGTTTCAATATATTTCATTATGGGTGCTGAAAGTGTGAAAAACAGGGTAGGCACAATGTTTTGTCCATGGGTGGTAGCTGCGAATGTAGCCAGGAAAAATGGTTTGGTTTACATCCATGTTATATTTTCATATGAGAATATTTATTTATTTATTTCCAGTAGGTTCTTTAAGCATACGCTAAATTCAGTTGGTCTACATTATAGGGTACGACGGATATAGCAGAAGCGATCAGCTATACGTTTGGTTTGCGGTAGGCTTTATACCAATACTTAGAACCTAAACATACGATTTTATTTTTATTTACTTTGGTATGTTTAATTTTAACCACTAATTCACCGCTTTTTCGTTGAGCTTTTAATATTTGTACTAACACAAACAACACCAAAATTGAACAAAATTCGGCGCAACGCTATGTCTTGACATTCTGGTCCCAATGAAACCAATTTCTTCAAAAACAAACTCCATTTGCAAAAACGCTATTATTTTATTTTCTATTTATTTATCTGTTCACATAAAATTGCATCTGCGAACAAAACAACTCTACTTGACTCCAAACTGAAAAGCTAGTAATAAATAATTATATGTGTTCCAATAAAACTCGTTTCATTGAAAATGCAGATCATTGGAAAAATGATTGTTTTTAAATCTTATATAGTATCAAAAAACTAAATATTTAATTTCTAAACAGTTCAATTTAACGATAATAAATTAAAATCAATGTATATATATTCAAATGGAATCTTATACAGCTTCAGACTCAACCGTTATAGATTTTCAAACTCAATATTTAGACATTCAGGTTAAATCAGGATCCAAATATATAGAATTTCTTTATATTTAATAATAAAATCGTTAAAATTTATTAACGATTCCATAACAACTAGTTGAAAATTTAATTTGGACATAACTTACAATCTATACAATGAATTCTCGATTTTTCTCTTTCTCCATGAAATTATTATCTAACAAATTCAAACTTTTCTTGTTTCAAAGAATTCTGAATTTTATCAGATCTTGTATATTCAATTAAAGTTCAAAACTCAATATTACGAACTATCGCGTCGTTTCGAGCTCGTTTTAATTAAATTATAAATTTATACGTTCAAAATTAATTTTATCGAATAAATTCGTTATAAAAATTCATTAATATTTCCAAATCAATATTTAAAATAGATTTAAATATTCATAATTAATGTTCAAAAATATGGGACGTTACGTTCTTTACCCCTAAAAAGAATTTCATCCCCGAAATTACAAGGTAAGAAGAATGCTACAACCCGATTAATTCCAAACCAATCATTACAAAATTATCATCAAAAAAATATAAACTCTTTTAAAATTTTCGACACTTTCGTTAGCACCTCCTCTACTTGGGTCGATCGGTTTAACTACAATTGCCACTTTGGGCCTCAAATTCTCCAAAAGAAAACCAAAAGCCAAGTGGCTACCCAACTCAGGGGATAAAATCAATCACGCTAATCGATATATTTAGGTTTACCTATTTATCTGGAAACTCATTTCCAATTTTGAAGCAAATCAACTGACTGTCCTTTATCTTCCAATATGTGTACCAAATCAACACCATCGCCTTCTGAAATCCGCACTTAACTTAACTTACAATCCAGGGGCAGATAATTCAGTTTTATTTCATAACCGATTTTATGTCCAATTCATTATACTGGGTTTATTAATCTGTTAATGAATACTTATTCAACCAATACAACATCCGAATAACAAATAACCAGATCATTTGAATTCTATTCAACATTAATACTTGATGGTCTACATTCACCCGTGTTTAACATACCAATATCAATCGATTGATATCCGACTGATTTCCAATATCGATTCGATTTCAAATTCCAGAATTATTTAATTCAATCTCATTTCTTAATTTAATTTGAATTCCAAACAAATCAATCAAAACAATCAAAAAAACGATATTGCTATACTATAGAAAATTATTTCCATTTTATGTGAAAATATAATTTAGGAAAAATTATTTCATTTACCCTATTTATAAAACAATATTGTGCCAATTGGCATTTCAATATGGCTTCCCAACAATTTAACCGATTATTCAACACAATACAAAACATTTTCATATAAAATCTACAAGTACGTTCTCTCATTCATATACACACTCGAACTCAATCAAGGGTATTACTAACTCCATATCTATCGAGTTATGCCACAGAGCCAAGGTTACTACTCAACCTTCACCTCTGATACATAGGTTGTAACGTCCCACTTCTTCGTACAATTTAAGTCGACATTTAACTACCACGGTCAACTCAGGTTATACAAAAAAAAAAAGTTAAGAGAAAGAAGTTAGAAGATGAGAGAAAGACAAGATAGAAATATTAGAATAGAAGAATAAGAAGAAGAAATAATAACTAATCAGAATCTCACATCGCAACGGAATAAAATGTAATACGGAAATGACTCTATCGAAAACTTGAAAATCATACTTACATCACCAGAGTACTGCGGTTAAACAATCTGGACAGTTATAATAACTTGTTCTCAATACAACACACAGCGGAATAATACAATATATCAAATGTCTAGACTCCTACAACATTCTCTATGTGCGATTCTTACGATGACTTCAACTTCAACTTCAACTTCTTCCATCTCTCTCTGTGTGCGAAGCACGGGTTATAATCTAGTAATACTATATATCATACGTTTGGACTATGCCAACTCGTATCTGAACTCCACAACATCTGATAGCCTAGACCTGTAACTCGGCTGACTAGAGACATTACAAACGCCACGGACTAGTATGGTGAACCAGCATGAGAAAAACTCACTAGGTTTAAATAAAATCCATATTTCTTAACTTTAAAAACCTTTTGAAAGAAAGGATAATAGTAAGACCGGCCCACACATAAAGACAAATGGTTTTTACCTTACTATAACCAAAACATTTTTGAAATCAATACTATTCTGATATTATCATAGTGATGTAAATCAAGTAAATAACCAAGTAGTAGAATGCTTGTATCTCTCACGCTCTACATATATAGTATAAAATCAAAATCCACTGGCGCTTATTGGAGATTGGATTCCAACTATGACAAAGTATGGGACCAACTTCCGATCAGTGTACTCTTGAGGGGATACATTGGGATTCAACAAGAACATCTTGCAACCCGGCCAGAAATGACCACCCACTCATTTAGCTTGAGTGTAGCAATGTATTATCACCCAATGTTTTTAAGGGCCCACCATCCATCCGCGGAGATACAGAAACGAAAGAAGAATAAATAAGAATTTTCTCTAGACTCTTGATAATGCTCCTTGCTTGGGAATGACCCACCTAGCCATGCTGCCTGCCCGATTTTTGCCATTTCCCGGTTGATGAGGCTTGAGTCTACGTCATCCTCTAGAACAACATACCACCATTAACTTTGAATGCCACATCATCAAACCCGCTAAATCACAAATTTATTTCCCCAAAAATAGTACGTGCATAAAGCTAAGAGAAACAAATTTCTCTGCGACCAAACGTAATATGTTTGAGGTAATCAACCCATAATTTATTAGGTATATTCAATCAGACATTCGTCCATACAAGTCATCAAGGAACAGGATAAACCGAAGGAACCCTCCTACCGCATCCAAAGGATCAGTAGCGAGTGGTCCTTGCAAATCCCCAAAATCTCACTTACGACCGAATCACATCATAATTCCTTTGGTTGCAATCCAGATAATATTCAACAAGTAATCCTTCCGCTCATAAAGATCCACGGTCTTCAGTTTCTCCATCTTGGTCAGCGACTTTCACGTTTTCGTATTTGTTGGTCGGAATGGTTTTCGAATATAAATTCGATCCCGGTCTTTCCATGCCAACAATTGTTGGCCAGATTTTAATTGCTAATTATTTAGCTATCAAAATAAAATAATCATTTATCCATAAAAAGAAAATGAATTTAATTATTCAATATCTAGCATCATTTGACCTCTTTGATTTCCCATCAGTTAATTAAACTTCTGAAATATCTAATCTTCCCATATTCGGAAAATGTTTCCATTTCTGTTTCAAAAAAACTTTTAAGGCTATTAACATTCATTTGCTTACATCATTTATCCAACTTTCGCTATCGAACCTAACTATTCCTTAGTCAATATTGCAGTTAGTCAACTTGGCGTATAATTACCACTCAGACCTTAACTGAACAACATTATTAACTTTAAAATGGACAGAGTTCACAACTTTGAATACCAATAACATTTACTTCTGTAGCCCTTCGATTCAGTTTTAAGATCTACTTCTTTATGAAAAACAACATCAATTATAAAAATAGCCTTATAATCCACGCTTTCAAAATGTTCCTCTTTAAAATATAATTTCATTGCGTTAATCTGAATAAAGAGTAAATAAATACTTAAATAAATTATTAATTTTTTTCTTAACCATTTAAATAGTACTTCCCATTTTAATGGTCATCCCAAAAATAATCTGCTTTAAAGTAGTCACCTCAAATCGTTGTTAATTTATTAACCAATTCCAATTAACTAGTATAATCAACTAAAACAAATTCCATTCAGGTTATTACTTACGTTTATAAACCATGTTATAACTCGTTTCTTTTGTCTGAATCATTACAAATCTTATTTAAGAAATTGGTTTTCGAAACCAATTTTATAAACACCTTCCCATTTATAATTATCTTCATCAAAGGTACTAAAGAGGCAAATGTCTACCAAAGTACCGAATCATGAAATATCAACCATTTTCACATTCAATAACAATATATAATCATTTTGATGAACATTATCAATAATAGCTAGGAATCCTGTTGGATTGTTCCTACTTTTCCTTCCCTGCATCACAATAGGTTACCTCAATTTCAATACAAAAATATATTTTTCACAATAAATAGAAATATATAGTTTAACTAATAACGGGCAATAATCAATTAACAACATCCACTCAAGCATCCAATTATTTATTTATTTCGTTTATATTATTATAAACGTAACCAACAAGGTAAGTTACCTCTTTTGGAATGTAATCGTTAAAATAACAATCTAATTTGATTAAATTAAACAAACGTTTAATTTAATCAATAAATGTCAAAATTATTCATCACACAAGCAAACAGTCATCCAATCATCAATCATTAGCAAACATTGCATACAAAATAAAAACAAGATTTATTTAAAATATAAACGGGATAAACCAAGTGAGTTGAACTCACCTTGATTTCCATTCGTTGGAATAATGACTGTTTTCGGTTAAATTAGACACACGTTTAATTTAACCAAAAATCTCAGCTGCTTCCAACGCATCTAAAACTGCTCCAGAATGAAGTGCTCGTGCCAACGATTCCAACGTCCCATGTTTTGTCCACATCTGTTATTACATAGATACATTATATAATATAACTTACGGTCTGAAATAGATATTATTTAATTATAATTTATTTAATTTAACTTTATTTTTTATATTTTATATTTTTCTTTTTTATTACTAAACCAAGCCGTCGAACTTGGATTAGGCGAGGGATTAATATGACCCATAAATAAAACTGTTTGTTCCATTTTTCTCACCAACTGTCTCTTCTAATCGCCATGCAGTGATGTTGTGAGCAGTTTATAATTGACTAGCCATTGACTAAGCTGATAACAGATGTCCAATTATTACGTTTTACTATTTTGCGGTTTAACCAAAAAATACAAAGATAAGAATTGAAAGTGTTGAACGCTTAATGTTGTCCTTTATCCTATTTGTTTTGAGTAACATACATAACTTTTATCATATAAAACTGTTAATTTCGTATAGATTGAAACACAACCGTTATTACATGCAAGTAGGAGATTTTAGTTACCATAATTAGTCACGTTAATTAGGTAAATCTAATTTAGGATAAGGCACAGATAAACAACGTGATTATGTAAATTTAAATGGCACTGTTCATCACCTGGTAGTTTCGAACCCGTGTGCCCAAGGTTTCCTGAAACCGCAATTCCCCTTGCATCACCCGAACACCCATGCTTAGGCAAACTTAAACCAGCGCCAGCCCCTTAGAATGTCACTCCCCTCGGCCAAGCTCCAACGACCTTTTCCGTGTCGACAAACTGTTTTCTTTGAACACTGCTACTACCAGTTTTAATACAAACTACTTGGTTTAATTTTCCCCACCATCCATTTGCATCTTCCACTTCACTATTCCATCCAACTCAACAAAATTACCTCATCCTGAAACGCAACATCCCTTCCTACTTGATATTGTTCTGTTCCCTTCACACCATGTTGCCAATGACAACTTCCCATTAGTCAACCGCATACAACTCATTACTCCATCTCCACATTCTTTCTTCCTCCGATAATTCATAAACCTGCAACCAAAAATAATATTAACCAAACATGTCATCCCCATGCATCTAAACATCTCCACAATACACCAATAACTCAATGACAAACCAACATATGTCTTCGCAGTTACATGTTCTTCCTCGAAATTCTATCCTTCAAATCAGGCACCTCTTTGTTCAGCACTCCAAAACCGTGCCAACAACACTCTGAAAAACTGACACCCATCCGAGCACCCGTAACAGACTTCCGGCGAACCTCTCCTTCTTCATAAGCGAGCTCCAAAAAACAACTCTGACTTCATGGCCTTGCCACTGCATCATTTTTCCATTCAAACAGAATCTCCATACCAATTCACAAGAAAATGAGAATAGCTCCCCACCCCATGACTTCTTGCATCGCACCATTCCCTGATGCTCACTATTCACGCGGTCACCACTACCTTAGTACACCGCCTCGACTAAATTTCCGACACTGACTAGTGACCTTCATCCACTTCCCTCTCGACTGGCCAACTCACGTTGAACTTCTCACCCTCCCCTCATATATACTCGGGAAGCTTACCTCCACATCTGACAGCATGCGGCCACCACCTCATATGTTCAGTCGTAGCCCACAATACTTTATGGCACATCTTGCGTATACTTAGTGAAGGGACGGGTTTTATACAATGCTATGAAGCCAAAAAAACTTGCGTGAAAAAAATTGAAGGGATGCTGAGTACACATATTTATTTAGACGAAAAAAAGAAAGGCTCCAAATAATGGAAAAAAATGCACATATATATATAGATGGAGGTAGAGAGCAGATAAGAACAACATCTCATTTCAATCAGTACAAGGTAGGAGAAGGTTAGGTTGGCTTACACATAAAGTAGGGTGGTTGTGTGTTTTTGAAAGAGGAGGAAAAGCATGTGTGAGCTGAGAACTATTACAGGCTGCTTTTCAATATATTTCGTTATGCGTGCTGAATGTGTGAGCAACAGGGTTGGCACAATGTTTTGTCCATAGGTGGTAGCTGCGAATGTAGCTGGGAAAAATGGATTGGTTTACATCCATTTTATATTTTCATTTGACAATATTTATTAATTTATTTATGGTAGGTTCTTTACGCATACGTTGAATTCAGTTGGTCTGCATTATAGGGTATGATGGATATAGTAGAAGCGATCGGCTATACGTTTTGTTTGCGGTAGGCTTTATACCAATACTTAGAACCTAAGCATACGATTTTATTTTTACTTAATTTGGTATGGTTATTCAATTTTAACCACTGATTCACCGCTTTTTCGTTGAGCTTTTAATATTTGTACTGAAACAAACAACACCAAAAATGGAACAAAATTCGGTGCACTGCTACGCCTTGAAATTCCGGTCCCAACGAAACCAATTTCGTCGAAAATGCACTCTGTTTGCAAAATTGCTATTATTTTGTTTTCTTTTTATTTATCTGTTCACATTAAAATTGCGTTTGCCGACCAAACAACCCTGCTTGAATCCAAACTGAAAAGCTAGTAATAACTAATTATACATATTCCAATAAAACTTGTTTCGTCGAATACAGAGATCGCTGGAAAAACGATTATTTTTAAATCTTATACAATATCGATAAATAAATATTTAACTTCTGAACAGTTCAATTTAACAATAATAAATTACAACCAATGTATATATATTCAAATGGAATCTTATATAGCTTCAAACTCAATCGATATAGATTTTAAAACTCAATATTTAGAAATCCGAGTTAAACCAAGATCCAAATATATAGAAATTTCTTTATATTTATTAATTAAATCATTATAATTTGTTAATGATTCCATAATGACTATTTGAAAATTTAATTTCGACATAACTTACAATCTATACAATGAAATCTTGATTTGTCTCTTTCTCTAAATAATTATTGTCTAACAGATTCAAACTTTTCTTGTTTCAAAGAATTCTGAATTATATCGGATCTTGTATATTCAATTAAAGTTGAAAACTCAATATTAAGAACTACCGCGTCATTTCGAGCTCATTTTAATTAAATTATAAATATATACGTTCAAACTTCATATTATTGAATAAATTCGATATAAAAATTCATTAATACTACCAAATCAATATTTAAAATAGATTTAAATATTCATAATTAGTATTCAAAAATATGGGACGTTACAATTAGTGATTTCGACTTAATTATTATTTTGCTTGTTATTTTCATTTATTTATCAGTGTTACCTCATATGTTTTGATTGAACTGATGGTTTAAAATTGAAATAGATCTGCATCCTTTATTAGATTGAAAACATGGATACATATTTGACTTGGTAGGCACTTGACATTGTCTTTCTTTTATAACACCATATTGTGCCCATTACAGGTAAAAGCCCGCAAATCCATACCCTTTGAGTTGATTAATTACAACTCACGTCCAACCCAAATTGCATGAAAATACGAATTTTTAGGAGAAAGAAGTTATAGGACAAGAAGAAGAGACGAAGAAATATTAGAATAGAAGAAGAGGAAGAATAACAACACTACGGAATCAAAGTAGAAAAAAATTTCACAGGAATGAATAAAATAAAATATATCGAACTCTTTACTTAAAGAGAAAACTACATTTATATGATACAACATCAGAGTACACATATAAATCAGATTATAGAATCTGAAAACACACACAGCTGAAAAAAATTAATACCAGAAAATACGGGAATACGTCTTGACTCCAACTCCACTCCTCAAGCTCCAAGTAAATCCAAATGCAACCTGAAAAATGCAGTTAGCCTGATCGAACCCATTTGTGAGAGAAAAATCACACGGATTGTTAATCTGAAAGACTTGCAGTGATAAAACTCATATCACAAACAACTTGCTTAACATGTAGGAAATCCTTAGAAAGAATGGAACTCTTGTAAGAAATGACCGCACATAAATATGACATATGTGTTTCCATAAGATAACCAAATCGCTTTTCATATCAAAATCCAGTGATATTATTATAATTTCTATCAATCCACAAATAAATTAAGAATTTAGCCGGAAAGCTTGCATCTCACTTTCCAATATAGTTTTTTTACAACTAGAAATGTACAGCTCGTATTGAAGTTTGGATTTCCAACACGGAAAGGTATGGAAGAACCTCACAATAAGTATTTCTCTAGAGAGGAAACAATGGGGTTCAACAAGAACATCATGTAACCTAGCCCCACTTGACCGATCACTCATTCAACTTGAGTGTACCGAATATACTGTCACCCGCGCTTGTGATCAAAAACCATTTTCAGTAAGAAAACAGAAGCGACAGAATCAGAAACCATTGAATTTTATCTAGATGGTGACAACACACCATAATGGGAATGACCTACATACCCATGTTGTCTTCTCGATTTCTGTCATTTCCCGGTTGATGAGGGTTGAGGTAACTGTTACCATTTTAGAACATCACATTAACTTGGAATGCCACATTGTCAGATCCATCAAATCATTAATTGATTTGAACAAAATTACTCCGGTGTTAAGCTAATGAAGTTTCCTTCTTCGCCACCAAACTTGGTATATTTGGCAAAATCAACGTACGTGATTTTAAGAATTGCTCAGTCAGATACCTCGAAACGTCGAAGATACCTCGAAACGTCGAATTTTACGGCTACAAGTTTAATCCTGGTTATTAGCCAGAGACATCAGCGAGTAAACATCTCGCTCCAAAGATCTATGTCTTCAAATTTATCTCGTAAGATCCCTGCAATGTTAGTTTCGAACACAATGTTGGTTCGAAGTGGTTTTGGGTCTAGTTCCGATCCCGTCTCTTCGAACTAACACGTACATAGTCTAAAAGCAACATCTGATTGATAGTCGGTTTTTAACTATCAAACTAAAATAGTGTAGATCAGTACATTGGTAGCTCAGACCCTTTTTATTCAAAACCATTCATTAAAAATACTATCATCGAATCAATATACTTATCTCAACAAATATCTTTTGTTTTCGTTACCTTGAAAACAGTAACCAACACTAATATCTTTTAGTATAAAGTATTTACCAAACCCCTCTTTATTCTCACAAAAGCCACTTTTATTTCCTTCACTTTGGAAATAATGGCTATACATTCACAAAGCCCTTTTCCATCCCCTTTATTTGGAAAAATCGCAATATAAATTCTCAAAACTGCTTTTATTTCTTTTACTTCAAATATTACTATTTATACTTAACCAAATGTTATAAGTTTAATTACCAATGACATATTATTAATTTTACAAATCCAAATTGTTTTATTTAAGCACCCACTTATAGATTAAAGTTTAAACTTTACTCATGGAAATAATAATTCAATTTCCATATCCATTTTCATTCTCAAACCCATATAACTTCTCGCATTTTTTCTTACGAAAATCTCAACCATTTACGTATTTCTTCAAATAAGTGTATTCACTAAACTCTACTATTTTTATTTATTTAGAAAATAGTGCTATATACTAAACCAAATGTAGAAGTATATATCAAACTTAACATCTGGACAAACAATGACAAGTAATACGTTGTTTTATGGAAAACCCCAATAGTTTTATTATATTTCAATCCCTTGCAAATAACGTTGCAATATTATTTCTCTTACGAAATTAATAAATTATTTCCAATAGATTTATCATTATAAACTAATATCATACTCAGAAAATACTAAAGTCATTCAAGTTGGGTTATTTTATTTACCTCTCAGACCTTGATCGGCAATGATCTTATCTTAAGATAGATAAAAGTTTGTAATTTAAAAATGTATATTAATTATAATATCTCACTAATCTCATTTACTATTTCATTTAATTATGCTTTTTAAACCATTACTTCCATTTGAAAATAGCCTTCCAATCATAGTCACTTTTTACTTCTCTTGATTTATAAACTCTTACTAAAACCCAATCGTTATCTTTAAAACCCCTTAAATCCAATTCATTTCAATTCGGATTTTTACCCAAAAATCCATTAACCAAATATTTTACCAAAACCCATTAAGTATCTATTATAAAACTTAAAATTTAATTTTTATTTCTAAAAATCCATTTATAGACTTCTTTTACACATTCCCATTAAGCGTTTCCTTTGCATCCTTGAAAATTCCTTCCATTCAAAACCAATTGACTTAATCTGATGATTAAATAAACTCTTACTTAATAATAACCCTTAACTGTAAATCTCTTTAATACAAATAAATTTACAACTCATACTTATTATAAAATCCAGTAACAAGTCTTTAACACCAATCCATTTAAGCATTCTTTTTAAAAACCTTAAAATGGATTTTATTTTCAAAATCTGTTTACCAAATCCTTTACACAAAAATTCATTAAATATCCTTTCTTTTGCATTTTATAATTTTTAGTTAAATCACTATCGATTTACTTAATTAGATTATTAAATAACGCTTATCCTAAAACTTCGCCTTATCTCTGAATCTCTTTTATATATTTTAGTTTATAAAACTTGGATCTATTACAAGATCTTTTTCAGATTACCATCATTTCACTTAATACAGTTTATTAAGTAAACATTTAATGTAATCACAGCATAATCCTTGCAATTTTTTTATAAACCTTGTTTATAAACTTTTGTTTTTATAAAAACCCTTTTAAACCCCTTTTTAAAGTCCAACACAAATTCATTATAACTTGATTACCTCCTTTAATGAATATTCATTCAAAAAGGTTATCCTTTAATTATTTTTAATTAAAAGAATAAGTAAGTTTAATGTCAACTATAAGTAAAACTAATTTTACTTCATTTAATTATAAAAATAAAATAGCTAATCCCTTAAAAACTTATTAGAATAATAACTAATTTCATTAATAACAAAAAATTCTATAATTATCTTTAAATATTGTTAATTAAAAGAAAGATAACTCTTAAGAAGTCTTATTTATAAAATGTAAATATAAATATTGTCAATCAAAAATCAAACAGTCAAACAATAATCACCAAAAGCATCCAAACATCCAATTTATACTAAAAATGGTAAAATGTAATTATAATAATTTTCCCACATCATAGTAATTCAAAAAGCATGAGAGTTAACTCATATTTTGTTTCGAACGATGATTCATGTCGATTTATATAGTTTTAACCAAGCATTTGAAAAAAATTAAAATTCTAGTTAGCTCTGAATTCTTTCAAACCATTTCGTATGCGTAGCCTTCGTCCATATGGTCCCAACGAATTTTGTTTTGTTGAATTCTTTTCACAAACAAACGAGTTACATTGGTTACACGTTTCAACTATATTAAAACTGTGACGACCCAAACCCTGTACAACGGTGGCAAGGGTAATCTTTGGAATATAACAAATAAATAGATAACAGCAGAACAGAAATAAATAAATACACCAGATAATGTACAACAGAATATAATGGAAATAATAATCATTAGAGTTACACAGTATACAGGATCATACTTAGTACAAAATACAGTTCAGCTTTACATATATGTCAACAGCGGAAACAAAACATAATATGTACAACAGGAGCTGAACAGCATAAAAAGAGATAAATGATAGAATCCATCTTCAGCTCCAGCTATCCAGAAAGAGCCCGCTAAAACCTGAATACAAGGCTACCCATGTAGAAAAAGTGGCACCCGAGCTTGCAAGTGAAACAAACAGTCATGGGACTGTTATGAGAAATCTACTTAACATATTTTTCAATATGGCTAATCACAGGTCCACGCTGCTAACGTGGAACGGGTTTACTCCATTGGATTGCCAGTGCTTTAAAACAAGTAAATCTTTTAAACAACGCAATGCTTTTCATAAAAATGAAGCCATTATAAGACTCAGTTCCCATCACACATGCAACACAAACCGGAGGATAGAGTTTTACCTTATAATGGCCAAAATATGCTTGATACGAGCAAAACAAATCATTTGATATTATTGATAGTGTTTATATGTTTCAAAAACAATTTCAATCATAACTATCAATCATAGACGGCATGGGTACCATATATCATGTCGCCATATATAGGTATACAATCAAAACCGCACGGTGTCGTATTTGGAAATTGGATTTCCTTCATGAACCAAGGCCATGGATCGTCCTCACTGCTTCGAGACTCTCTAGCCCGAGCCTCAAGGCAAGTGAGATGACCCGAACTTCCCCGTGAAGGAAGGCACGGATAGAATTGAGGACAAGACAAAATAGAACGCACACAGAAGGACATTTCATTGTTATTACAACAATTCCATCAGATACAAGAATGTACAGAGTATAAATGAATAAATTACATTCAACAAATATCAGAGATTACAATAAATTACATAGCAGCGGAAAAATATACAAAACACAACTGAAAGTGATACACGGATACAGAGCATTACGAGCATCGTTCCAGCTGTAAACCAGGATCCTATGAATATAAATCTGCAAAACCAAACTACTAGCTGCCCGTGTCGAAAATAGGGGCACCCAGAGTTTAGGTTAAAACAATAAACTCCAGGTCAGTCATGTGACTTGTGTGAGAACTAAAACAGTTATTAATCTTTATTTTAAAGTCCAGTAAATCAAGGGACCACGCCGTATGACACGGAATGGGTTTCCTCCCAAGAATACCAGTGCATAGAACAAACAACGCAATGCTAAATAAAGAAAAATGAAGCTGTTATAAGACCCAGGTCCCATCACACAATGCAACGCAAGCCGGAGGATAGGGTTTTTACCTTATAACAGCCAAAGCATGCTTGATACATTTAAAACACATTATTTGACACTATTATAAGGGTATAGTGTCAAAACAATTTTAATCATAAATATCAATCATAGGCGGCATGAATGACCCATACCACTATGTCGCCATACTAGGTTCTACAAATAAAACCGAAACACACGTATTGGAAATTGGATTCCATCATGAGTCGAGGCAAGGGGCAAGCTCCTCTCCGCGTTCGAGACACTCTAGCAAATGTCCCAGGACCCCACTATGATCCTTGGATCTTCAGGGCCGGTCCTCACCTAACTTTGGAGGATTAGTTATTCCTGAACACATGTGTCCCGGTCCTTACAGACCTATATCCGAGGCGCCTTGTAACACCCCACCTCCGCCAGGGTCACTCTTGCAAGTACACTAGCTTTGGAGGGGTGTTGGACAAGGTAAACATGCATGCAGATATCACAAGACAGAACATATAAGTAAAACAAAGTAGTAAAGCAGCGGATAAAACTAACATTTCAAAACCATAGTCAAGTTACATCAAAGTACTTGGTCATTATTTTCCCACAAAACAAAGTCTAGAACATAAACTGAAAACTGGAAAAAAAAACATAAAGTAACTATCCCCAAAGTAGAATAAAGCCATAGCATGCTCAAGTCCAAACCATACATGACCTATCTAGAAAAGCAGCTAAAGATCCAGCTAGGTACCAGTGTTCCCACCCTGCAAACCTGGGGGGTGGGGGGAACGAAAGAAAAGAGGCGAAAGAAAACGGGTCAGTCAAAAAGACCGGTAAGTCCTATCTACTATTAGTATAAAAACTAATAAAGTTAACTGGATATATAAAGCAGAGATGAAACATGGGGTGATAACTGGCATGGTGAAGAGAAAGATCAAGTGTGGCATCGCATATACAAGGTTAAGTTGCACCAAGTGTGTACTAGTAATCTATGTCAAGTATCAACAAGAAAAGATCCCTTGGCCCAATCTTGGCCCAACATCCCGAGATGACCTATATCAAGGTCCAACAACACGGTCTAGTCGATCGGCTCCCTAAAAGCCTAACTCGTCAAGTGTCGGTGTCATACGGCCCAATCACGAAGTGTAGTCAAACTGTGCTAGGTCCACCCTAGGGTGTATCAAGCCCTAGGGTGCCAACCACGGACACAAATCAAGCACGCACAGTCTAAACCTACGGGTTCCCGTGTCTGCTTTTTCAACTCCGGACTGTGTGCACGACCATAGTCCGCCTGAACCTACACCGGCGCACCTACTCAGCCGTCGTTTTGGTCGCTTACATGTCAGCCCAGTAATCGTGCCCCACCCTAGCCTAGTCCCTAGGGTATCATGATACAATAAAGAGGGTTACTGGTGAAAAGGACCACGTAACTAGGGTTTCTAACGGGTTAAATGTGGTTAACCCTACCCCATCAAGTTGGTTAAGTGTACCCAAGGTTCATGACTTAACCCTATCAACCCATCGTGTTTAATCGGTTAAGTATTCAAGTGGTCCATGACTTAACCCTATCATGTGGCATTAATTAATTTAATGCACCCAACCTCTCACATTAGACCTTGTTGTGGTTACTAGTTAAGCCGGGCGGGTCCGCGTAGCTTTACCCCACAACTTGGTCTAACCTCGGGTTTCAAGTGCGACATGACCAATTACTCACATTGGGTCCTATTGCTTGTAGCCACTAGTTAAGCCGGTCGGTTCCGGGTAGATTTATGCTACAACCTCAACCCAACCTCGAGTTGGCCATTCTCATGTTTTCTAGAAGTCATGTCCAAGTTCATGTTTCAAGCATAGTCACATGTCATATTTCATGTCATCTTTTCAAATCATGTTTTTATGTCATTTTAGTTTACCCATAACGAAACCCCATTGCATGTAAGTTCGCATAAACGCAAATAGATCTCAAAGGGGAAACTTAGAAGCATGACCTAATTAATAAGGTTTTGGGCCACAATTTAAACATGGTGGCATATGAGGCAAATGTGTTCATAAACTTGCATATTACATCATAGGCCTCAAAACATGCATGATATCAACTTTAGCAAAATAGATGAAACATGGTCATAAATGACATAGGATGATAGCAAGTGATTTGCATATAACATCATATGCAAGATAACATAAGGTAGATCATAAACTTGCATATTAGATTATAAGCCTCAAAATATGCATGATATCAACATTTAGCAAATAGGTGAAACATGATCATAAATGAAATAGGAAGGTGGCTAGTGATTCGCATATAACATCATATGCAAGATAACACAAGGTTTATGAGAGTTTCTATGTTGCTTTATGCAACATTTCCAATCAAAGCTCATAGCTTTCTATGCATAAGGTAAAGGTGATAGCTTTACAAACATGCATAGAATAAATTTATGCATAACATGATAGGATCAAAGCACATATCATACTTAGGCCCAATCTCAAACTTGCAACATGTCATATTTAACTTCATAGTTTGAACCTAAGAGTAGTATAGGGCTTACAATGCTATGAAGACTTATAAAATATAAATAAGATTGAGACGAAGCCACTAGCAACTCTAAAGACCCCCAAATAGCAAGATTCAATGAAAACCCTTGAGAAATTAGAAGAAGTTCATTGCTTTGATGAAGAAAGATTGAACTTTGGCCTTAGAAACTCTCAAACAAGCTTAGGAACACTCATATGAATGAAGATGGAGGCTTTGACAAGAGGGTGGAGGCCATGATCAAAATTTTTGGCATAGTTTAGTTGTAGGATTGATTTATGATGATTTAGGCTAGGTATTAGGGTCCTTTTATAGAAGATTAGGTTAGTTTAGACCCTAGGATTAACCCATATTCAGATCTGGGCCATCAATTCACGTCACTAGCCTCCAAACATGTCTTGAGAAACAAGTCAGGTGCACCCAGGCCAGACTGGCCGACCACCCAAGTCGACAGGGGTGTCGACTGGGCAGTCGACACAGCCTGGGGTGTGTCGACTCCCAAGTTGACTCCCCAGTCAACTTGGGGAGTGGCGGGATCTTTTCCCTCCTACCTGCCCAGCTGAATTTGAAATCTGTATTTAAATTTAAATTTTCTGAAAACTTCGATGGGCCTTAACTGGGTCATACGGACTCCGACTTTCGAAAACTCGGACTCTATTTCACGTATTTTTCTGAGACGAATGCAATGGCACATCCCATTTCCCTTGATTCAGATTTTATCATTGAATTCTGCCTTGATTTATGTTATAACTTGTTATTCAAAATATGGGTTGTTACATCCTCCCCACCTTAAAGGATTTCATCCCCGAAATCTCTAAGTTAGGAAGAAAGTATCCTGCCATCCATCATCCATCTACTCAAAACATTATCCACGTGCAGTCAATGTCCTTAACAAATTCTAAATGCTGTATGATTATATGCAAAGGTGTGTGTAGATGTACTTATCTAATGCGAAAATCAGGCGGTTACTGATCCAGTAAACCCACTTAATGCAAAGTATGTTAGTGAAATGAGTCCATATGTATGCAAAATCCTAACATAATTTATAATCTCTACATTACTGCACATAACATTCATCCATATGCAACATCCACGTGATAGCATAACAAGTTTCATCCCTGAATACGTATCAGCACTCATGCATATGCAATATGAAAGTGTGTGAGCCGATCTTAGTGCCTAATGTGTATCATGCATCCACGAGTATCCACTTGCAAACACTTGCAACCACTTGCAAACATCAAGCATAACATGTTTCAAATACATGTTTCATCCAAAGGGTTTCTACTTAAGGTTCTCATGACAAGGTTAACAAGATAAATATGATAAACATGGATAGCAAAAAGGAAGACATGTAAAAGGAAAAGAGGTCGAGAATGTACCCTAAAAAAGAAATGGATAAAGCCCACGCATCTTCTCCTCGGTTTCCCAAGTTGCATTCTCTTCGGCTTCACTCCACGGAACTTTCACCAATTTGACTTCTCGATTTCTTAGATTCTTGATCTCTGTTCCCAAGATACGAATCAGAGCTCTCCTCAAGGTTGCCTCTTTCTCTACCTCCACGTCTTCAAGAATGCTTGGTTCAACCACCTCAGCGTACTCATGTAGGCACTTTCGGAGATGCGAGACACGAAAGACATTATGCACTCCTGCTAGCTTCTCGGGCAATTCCACCTTATAAGCCATCTTTCCAATTCTCTCTATGATAGGGAAGGGTCCTACGAATCTTGGTGCCAGTTTCCCAATTGCTTCAAAACGTACCACATTACGCAAATGAGAAACCTTCACGAAAACCATATCCCCAATTTCGAATTCCAAATCTATCCTTTGCTTGTCAGCATAGGATTTCTGTCTGTCTTGGGCCGCGTTCATCCGTCTTCTCACCAATTCAACTTTCTCGGATGTGTCCCGTATCATATCGGGCCCAAGTATAAGCCTATCCGTTGTCTCTCACCAACAAGATGGTGACCTACACAGCCTCCCATACAGAGCTTCAAATGGTGCCATACCTATGCTAGCTTGGTAGCTATTATTATAAGAAAACTCTACAAGAGGAAGGTGGTCTTCCCAAGTACCACCAAAGTCAAGAACACAAAGCCTCAAAAGATCTTTTAACACTCTATTCACCCTTTCGGTTTGGCCATCCGTCTGGGGGTGATAGGCTGTACTCAGATTCAATCGCATACCCATCGCTTCTTGCAAACTATTCCAGAACTGGCTAGTGAAAATTGGGTCACGATCGCTAACTATGCTAGAAGGAACTCCATGCAACCGCACTATCTCTCGAAGATAAATAGACGCTAGCCATGATGCGGTCCTCTTGCTCTTTACTGGAATGAAATGAGCACTCTTCGTAAGTCTGTCAACTATGACCCATATGCTCGTATTCCCTTTCCTTGACCTAGGCAATCCATCCACAAAATCCATAGAAATACTTTCCCGCTTCCATTGCGGGACCTCCAATGGATGTAATAGCCCACCAGGTTTCTTTGACTCGGCTTTCACTTGTTGGCACACCATGCACTTTGAAACATACTCTGCCACCTCTTTCTTCATTCCAGCCCAAAAGAAAATGCGCTTCATATATCTATACATCTTATCTCCTCCAGGATGTATAGTCATCTTCGAGTGATGCGCTTCTTCGAGAACTTTATGCACCAAGTCTCCTACTTGTGGAACGCATAGCCTTCCATCACGCCTTGGCCAACCCTTGTCATCAATAGTATATCTAGCAAGGTGACTAGACGTCTCACCACGAATCAACTTGTCCATGACCTCGACTATCTGTGGGTCTCCTTTCTGGGAAGCCCCAACTTGATCAAGAAGTATAGGTCTAAGCTCAAGGGATGCTAACGAACCCATCATCGACTCAACAACTGTTGTGAAATCAAAGGTTGCCAAGAACTCTAGGCTCCTCATCTCAACAAACAAGGGACTCAAAGTCAACCTACTTCTGCTTAATGCATCTGCCACAACATTACCCTTGCCCGGGGTATATGCTATCTCAAAGTCATAAGATGCCAAGAATTCCATCCACCTTTGCTGCCTTAGATTCAGATCCTTCTGCGAGAAGAGGTACTTGAGCGACTTGTGATCAGTATATAACTCAAACCTTTCGCCTAGAAGATAGTGGCGCCAGGATTTGAGTGCAAAGATAATCGCCGCCAACTCCAAATCATGAGTGGTATAGTTCTTCTCATGAACTTTAAGTTGCCTTCCCCCATAACATATCAGTCTTCCCTCTTGCATCAGAATAGCACCTAACCCCGTGCCACATGCATCGGTGTACACAGTAAACATCTTACCGCCATCGGGTAATTCCAAAACTGGAGCTGTAGTAAGGGCCCTCTTGAGCCTTTGAAAAGCAAGCTCACACTCTAAGTCCCATGCAAAGACTAACTTCTTCTTCGTCAACTTAGTAAGAGGGGCTGAAATCTTAGCGAAGTCCCTGATGAACTTCCTATAGTAGCCCACCAGACCGGGAAAGCTTCTTACTTCGGTTGCATTCCTAGTAGTCTTCCAGTCTTGAACCGCAACCACTTTCGCGGGATCCACCGTTATGCCTTGCTTAGAAACTATATGTCTAAGAAACCGAACTTCCCTTCTCCAGAAATGGCATTTGGAGAACTTGGCTTTCAACTGATGAGCTCTAATCGTATCCATCACTTCCTTGAGGTGTCTGGCATGTTATTCCTCATCCTTTGAGAAGAACAGAATATCATCCACGAAGACAAGCACGAACTTGTTAAGGAACTCCCTGAACACCCTACTCATCAAATCTACGAAGTAGGCGGGTGCATTAGTCAAACCGAATGGGATGACAAGCCATTCAAAGAATCCATCTGGAGTCCTAAACGCAGTCTTATCAATACTATCCTCAGCCACTCTAAGCTGATGGAATCCGGTGGCTAGATCGAGCTAAGAGAAAACAGAAGCACCAACAAGTTGGTCAAAGAGGTCATCAATCCTCGGTAGCGGATGCCAATTCTTCTTTGTCTTCTTGTTCAACTCTCGATAATCAACACATAGACGAAGCGAACCATCCGCCTTAGTAGCGAATACCACAGGAGCACCGCATTCAGAAATGCTTCGCCTAGTAAAATTCTTCTCAAGCAACTCCTTGATTTGCTTACTGAGCTCTCTTCTTTCTCGTTGGGCCATGTGCCTAACGGGAAATGAAACTGGCTTGGAATTATCAACAAGATAAATGCGAAAATCTATCTCTCGTTTAGGGGGTAACCCCTTAACCTCTTCAAAGACATCAGGATATTCTCGGACCACCCTTATAGATTGTAGATCATTGACGGACGAGTCAAGAGATTCAAGATAACATAACATGACGGGATCTCTAGGGTTACAAGAAATTTCTAGGGTATTACCATGGCGAGTCATGAGCCTCACTACCCTATGCTCACAATCAAGAATGGCTCCATAACTGGACAACTAATCCATGCCCAAGATCAACCCGTACCCCGTGAATCCGAGAACATAGGCATTACACGTGAATTCTATTGTCAAGATAGAAATCTTCAAATCCACACAAATCATAGATAGATGGGCGGAACCCCCAATTGGATTTGAAACACTATCGGGATCCTCAACTAGGCTAGTACTTAGGTGCAAACTTTCAACAAGATCAGAAGAAATAAAACTATGCGATGCGCCAGAATCAAATAAGGTGCGAACAGGATAATCAGAAATATAAACAAGGCTTTCTATAGAAATACTACCTCGGTCTTGAACTGGAGCAGTGTTGAGAGCATGCACTTGCCCTCCAGAAGGTCCTGCATGCTGAGTCTGCCCTTGCCCTTGTCCTTGCTTCTTGGGGAAATCCTTGCTAAGGTGTCCAAGCTCCCCACAGTGAAAGCATTCGCCCAACTTCCTCTTCATCTTTCTGCAATCTTTGGCTATGTGCCCAACAATCCCACATAAGTTGCATTTTCTTGGGTCTTTTGCCTTGTTGTTGTTGGCCTTATTGCCGTTGTTGTTCTTGTTGTTCTTGCTGTTTTGATTGCTCTGATTTCCTCCCCACTTGGAGTCCGTCTTCTTGGTTTGAGTCTCATTAGTCTTGACTTCCTTCTTGCCATTCTTATCGTCTCCTTGAAGCAATGCCATGTCCACTAGGCCTTCAAAAGTGGCCCCTATGGGTATATGAGATAAGGCTAAACCTTGAAATGGCTCATTCAACCCTCGTGCAAAGCGTAAAGCCTTCTTCTGGGGAGTATTAACCATGTCCAAACCGAATCGAGCGAGCTGGTTAAAATTATTCACATACTCCCTCACTGTCATGTCCCCTTGCATCAAAGATATAAACTTCTCCAATTGCAGATTCGCCTCAGCTGATGATAGAAACTTAAGCCCAAACCTCGTCCTAAAGTCGGCCCAAGTCTCTATAGGCCTAGTAGCATTGGTGACCTCCCACCAATAAGCAGCTTCTTCTTTTTATATCCATGCTGCCAATAAAACCTTTCTATGGTCTTCCACATCAAAGATGGCGAAGAGAACTTCAGTTTCTTTCAACCAATTTCGTGCCTCCACAAAAGTCTCCGTCCCAATAAAATTCTTTCCACCCATCGCCTTAAAGTCCTTGCAAACCTTTGCGAAATCTACTTGTGGATGTTGAGTAGGAGGAGGAGGAGGAACCTTAGTAACGGTGGGGGTATTTACTGGGCCCGCATCGTTGGCCCTAGTTTCCAAGTACCTCCGGAACCATCCGGGAATGGTTACTCCCTCGGGAAGGTTAAGATCGACCATGCTAAAAAAGCGAAAGATAGATTAAGAACAAGGAAACAAAGAATAGTGCTAACGGCTTTTGGGGAATAGCCTTTTAAAATAAACTAGACTTTTCTTGGAAAATACATAATTGGTTTTGAAAATAGTTTTATAAAAAGGTAAGTTTTAAAAGCACTTTTGCTCAAATCTTGTAAACCTTATGCTCTGATACCAAATGTAACACCCCACCTCCGCCAGGGTCACTCTTGCAAGTACACTAGCTTTGGAGGGGTGTTGGACAAGGTAAACATGCATGCAGATATCACAAGACAGAACATATAATTAGAACAGAGTAGTAAAGCAGCGGATAAAACTAACATTTCAAAACCATAGTCAAGTTACATCAAAGTACTTGGTCATTATTTTCCCACAAAACAAAGTCTACAACATAAACTGAAAACTGGAAAAAAAACGTAAAGTAACTATCCCCAAAGTAGAATAAAGCCATAGCATGCTCAAGTCCAAACCATACATGAGCTATCCAGAAAAGCAGCTAAAGATCCAGCTAGGTACTAGTGTTCCCACCCTGCAAACCTCGGGGGGGGGGGGGGGGGGGGAATGGAAGAAAAGAGGCGAAAGAAAACGGGTCAGTCAAAAAGACTGGTAAGTCCTATCTACTTTTATTATAAAAACTAATAAAGTTAACTGGACATATAAAGCAGAGATGAAACATGGGGTGATAACTGGCATGGTGAAGAGACAGATCAGGTGTGGCATCGCACATACAAAGTTAAGTTACACCAAGTGTGTACTAGTAATCTATGTCAAGTATCAACAAGAAAAGATCCCTTGGCCCAATCTTGGCCCAACATCCCGAGATGACCTAGATCAAGGTCCAACAACACGGTCTAGTAGATCGACTCCCTAAAAGCCTAACTCGTCAAGTGTCGGTGTCATATGGCCCAATCACGAAGTGTAGTCAAACTGTGCTAGGTCCACCCTAGGGTGTATCAAGCCCTAGGGTGCCAACCATGGACACAAATCAAGCACGCACAGTCTAAACCTACGGCTTCCCGTGTCTGCTTTTTCAACTCCGGACTATGTGCACGAGCATAGTCCGCCTGAACCTACACCGGCGCACCTACTCAGCCGTCGTTTTGGTCGCTTACATGTCAGCCCAGTAATCGTGCCCCACCCTAGCCTAGTCCCTAGGGTATCATGATACAATCAAGAGGGTTACTGGTGAAAAGGACCACGTAACTAGGGTTTCTAACGGGTTAAATGTGGTTAACCCTACCCCATCAAGTTGGTTAAGTGTACCCAAGGTTCATGACTTAACCCTATCAACCCATCGTTTTTAATCGGTTAAGTATTCAAGTGGTCCATGACTTAACCATATCATGTGGCATTAATTAATTTAATGCACCCAACCTCTCACATTAGACCTTGTTGTGGTTACTAGTTAAGCCGGGCGGGTCCGGGTAGCTTTACACCACAACCTGGTCTAACCTCGGGTTTCAAGTGCGACATGACGAACTACTCACATTGGGTCCTATTGCTTGTAGCCAGTAGTTAAGCTGGTCGGTTCCGTGTAGATTTATGCTACAACCTCAACCCAACCTCGAGTTGGCCATTCTCCTGTTTTCTAGAAGTCATGTCCAAGTTCATGTTTCAAGCATAGTCACATGTCATATTTCATGTCATCTTTTCAAATCATGTTTTTATGTCATTTTAGTTTGCCCATAACGTAACCCCATCGCATGTAAGTTCGCATAAACGCAAATAGATCTCAAAGGGGAAACTTAGAAGCAAGATATAATTAATAAGGTTTTAGGCCACAAGTTAAACATGGTGGCATATGAGGCAAATGTGTTCATAAACTTGCATATTACATCATAGGTCTCAAAACATGCATGATATCAACTTTAGCAAAATAGATGAAACATGGTCATAAATGACATAGGATGATAGCAAGTGATTCGCATATAACATCATATGCAAGATAGCATAAGGTAGATCATAAACTTGCATATTAGATTATAAGCCTCAAAATATGCATGATATCAAACTTTAGCAAATAGGTGAAACATGATCATAAATGACATAGGATGGTGGCTAGTGATTCACATATAACATCAAATGCAAGATAACACAAGGTTTATGAGAGTTTCTATGTTGCTTTATGCAACATTTCCAATCAAAGCTCATAGATTTCTATGCATAAGGTAAAGGTGATAGCTTTACAAACATGCATAGAATAAATTTATGCATAACATGATAGGATCAAAGCACATATCATACTTAGGCCCAAACTCAAACTTGCAACATGTCATATTTAACTTCATAGTTAGAATCTAAGAGTAGTATAGGGCTTACAATGCTATGAAGACTTATAAAATATAAATAAGATTGAGACGAAGCCACTAGCAACTCTAAAGACTCCCAAATAGCAAGCTTCAATGTAAACCCTTGAGAAATTAGAAGAAGATCCTTGCTTTGATGAAGAAAAATTGAACTTTGGCCTTAGAAACTCTCAAGCAAGCTTAGGAACTCTCATATGAATGAAGATGGAGGCTATGACAAGAGGGTGGAGGCCATGATTAAATATTTTGGCATAGTTTAGTTATAGGATTGATTTATGTTGATTTAGGCTAGGTATTAGGGTCCTTTTATAGAAGATTAGGTTAGTTTAGACCCTAGGATTAACCCTAATTCAGATCTGGGCCATCAATTCACATCACTAGCCTCCAAACATGCCTTGAGAAACAAGTCAGGTGCACCCAGGCCAGACTGGCCGACCACCCAAGTCGACAGGGGTGTCGACTGGGCAGTCGACACAGCCTGGGGTGTGTCGACTCCCAAGTCGACTCCCCAGCCGACTTGGGGAGTGGCGGGATCTTTTCCTGCCTACCTGCACAGCCGAATTTGAAATATGCTTTTTAATTTAAATTTTCTGGAAACTTCCATGGGCCTTAACTGGGTCATACGGACTCCGATTTTCGAAAACTCGGACTCTATTTCGCGTATTTTTCCGAGATGAACGCAATGGCACAGCCCTTTCCCTTGTTTCAGATTTTATCATTGAATTCTGCCTTGATTTATGTTATAACTTGTTGTTCAAAATATGGGTTGTTACACGCCTCGTATCCAACAACCACACAGGTGAAAAGTATATAAATGTCAGGGCTAGTAGGTCACTGACACCACCCTAGCTAGAAAGAAACATCGTGCTCTCCCTGCAGTCACTCTCCCGTTTTTGACTCATACCGAGGTGTGAGGCTTGCGAATTCACGCTATACACAAAGCTACGCCACATAGGCCGTGCTTTGATCATCAACCACTAGACTTTGCTTTTCAACAGAAGCCTTGATCAATTGCCACTTATGCGTGCCACACTGACAATTCACTCCATGCGACTGATGTCCATCGATATACAACCCCTGAGCTCATACGTCTCAGAGAAGGGCGTTAAGCAAGAGAATAAATTCTCCACCGCCAAACAGATGTATATTTAATAGAGATCAATTAGCATAGAATAAAATCCAATGTCAGACACACAATCCATTTACAAGTTCGCTCTGGGTATGAACGAAACCAGAGGCACTTTCCTCGCATATCCATCCATCTCTAGGTACGTCTGGACGATCACCAACTATTTCCCTCATCTTGGGTGTACAGCCCAATCGAGATCATCAGTAATCACCCAAAACGATGTGAAGACTTCCGGTCTTCAACCACCGTCTTCATCTTCGACATCTCGTCGAATCGGTTATTGAGAATGGGTATAAACCCGGCCTTTCTGAATATCCCACGTATATAATAACGAATGTTACACAAACACAACAACACCTCATTCCAATTCAGAATATTCTTTTATTCACAAAATCACATTCTTAGGGAAAGGTTCCCATTAATTTTATCCAAGATAAATTCCTCTAAATTTATTCTTTAATCTTCCCTTGGATATCATTTCAAACTAGTCGGGATTAACGAACCACACCAAAGTAATTATTTATTTTATTTCCCAATCCCAACTTATTCATCCCATGGAGCAAAACTGGTAATACTCCATACCTAACACCACGGTGTTATCAGTAAGATTAATTACCATTTCACGTTCAAATCTAATTAAAGATTTAACTATCGCTTCGGAGCAAAACTGGTGGTACTCCATTCTCGATCACCTTTCAGATTTGATAATTTAAATTATCAATTCACATTTTTAATCTAATTAAAGAATCATTAAAACTCCACTTAGTTTTAATCTTTTCAAAAATCAACATCCTGGCTTTAACTGGGTTAAAGAATCAATGTCATCTTAAACATGATTCACGATAAACCCAAATCATATTTGATATTAAATACGAGGCTCTGAATAGAAAATATATCGGCTTATATTCAATATCAAATTCTGGAACCAACAAATATCGTATTGGAAATAACGATATAAAATATATCTTTCAAAACCCCATAACAATATTTGTATAGTCACGAAATCCAACATCGAAATATTCCGAAGATAATTTCGATTCAACTCCAGTTCAATTCACGTATTGGGAATATTGATTATTTTTTAAATCACTTTCAAATTCAACTTATTTATTTCAAAAATAAATTGATTTTAATTCTTGTTCAAAACTAGTTCATTTCGATAAAAATCTATTTTTATCTTTTTCAAATGTGGGATTTTTCATCCCAGTTCTTTCCAATTCACATATTATGATTTTACACAAATTATCAATATTTTTAAAATTTTTATCAAGGCCCGTGCAGTCGATTTCCAACAATGGCCATCGAACTGCACTTACAACGACCTTTTTCGAATTTGATTTGAACATAACTCCAAATCCAACCGTTAGATTTCAAATTTCTAATATTCATTAGAAATCTCTTTTCGAAACGAACCCAACGGTTCCGGTTTTAGGAGAATCCGACGGTCGGATCTCCCGCAACGTCAATTCGAAGTCAATGGTCGAAATTCACGAACTACCGCGGCGTGGCGCGTTCTATTCAGGCCATTATATATGTATATATTATATTTCGTCGATTTCCTTTTTAAAACGTATTTTTAATTTGTTTTAAATTCGTTGTCAAAACGATTTCAACTTCATATTCAATTTCAAATCGATTTGATTTCAATTCAATTCGAATTCATTTCAATTTTATTTAATTCGATTTGATTTTATTCAGGCGAGTACGCTTTTCTTTCATTTCCAAAACCTATTATAATTTTATTTTCAACCACAAATGGGTATTTTTCAACCATAAACCAACAATCTCAAACCACAAACAATTCTATCAACCATTTGCATTATTCACCAAATTTCACATCAACCAATAATCCAAACAATATCACAACCAATATATATCGTCCATGGTCTGTGGACGAGGGGAGTATATATATACATATATATTCGTATATGAATATGTTTCAATTTCATTTCACTTCATTTCAATCATTTCGATGTGTATATAATTTTTACAACGCATATATAATTTATACATCGAACATACAACGCATATACATCGAATATACAACGCTTATGCATGAGGTGTACAACGCTTATATAACTCATACATCGACTGTATAATTTATACATCGTCGTTTCCATATCATTTATAATTCAGAAATCTCAAATTGGGTTCCACTCCTCCTAAAATTGCAGAAGGCTTAGAAAAATATGCGGTCTCTTCTAGAATGTAGAAGACGTCCTCACGAGTCCACTTTCTCTTGTTTCACTGGATTTCGTGAACAAACGAGAAAGATTTGATTTTTATTGTAAAATCATAAACTGTAGCGCTTTAAAGCGCTATAAACAATTAAAATATTATACTATCGTTACCTCAACAGAAGCTTCAAAACTAGGTCTGTGATTATCACCAAATCCGAGCAACTAGGGGATGATCGGCCGATGCCACGAGGTGGAGCTTGGAGTCACGCACCTGCGCCTGGAGGCGGCGCTCAGATCGAGGCAAGGAGGAGGGAAAATTGGCGGCCTGAACGTCGCCACTTCCTGGGCGCGATTCTCGAGATACGCGCCACCAATCAGGCTGAGGCGGGTACGGATCAGAAGCTCTCGGAGAGGTCTTCAAAATCCTCTACTGGGGCGTTGGCTATCGGTGCGTGTGGAAGGAGATAAAGAGGAGGGAAGGTTGGACCTTCTATCGCCGTTCGTCGCTGCTGATATGGGGAGAGAGAAAATAGAACGGGAAATTATGATTGGCCAGGGTTTTTTTTATTTATATATTTTTAATATTCCAAAAATATCCCTCTGCACATACTAGCTCCAATCCAAACCCAACGACTGTCACCCCTAGCTAAATACCCCCATTCCCAACACAATGGGATATGTTTCGTAGGCCCATTCGACTGTTTGAATCAGTTTTTCTTCAAATTAAAATATAAAACATTCAATATTTGGTTTGAATGTACATTTCAATTTGACGGAGCCACATAATGATTCTAAAAATTCCCAAAACATAAATCTAGCTATGTTTTGATGATACGACCAAAAAAAACTAGGTTTGTCGAATTCTGAGACCGTTTGAAAAATGGCCATTTTCTGGTCGATCCAATTTAACTGAAATCAACCAAACACATTTCCCTTCGCCACGCTCACATATTAACTTCAAAAATTATGGAATTTGAAACTTAGCAATAATTTGACATCCCGAATCCAACAAAAGTGGTTTCGTTGTATTCTGAGGTCGTTTGCAAAATGTCTATTTTCAAGGGCTATATATTCTCTATAGCGACCTTTCTGAAAATTCATTTGGCCATAACTTTTGATTCCCGCTATGAAACTTCAATTCTTAAGATTCGTTAGAAAGATATTCACTAACATATTTAAATATTTTTGGTTTAACTAAAATCCGTTTTATTTTGCACCTGGTATAGTCAGTCAAAGTTTGAATTTAAAATTTGAAACTACCGCGCCATTTCAGGCCTTGTTTATAATTTAAAATAATTATATTTATTTTCAAACATCAATTCAAACATACTTTTCGTCGTTATTGTTTAAAATATTTAAATCCACTAAAATAGCTAATTTAAAATTTTTAAACTGGCTCAGATTTTCCAGGTTGTTATAATCTCCCCCACTTAAAATTTTTCGTCCTCGAAAAGGAACGAAGTTGAAAGTAGTTTAATTAATCAACTCAACTTTCATTCTGGCTTCCATTCTTCAACTTTTCAGTTTCTAAGAATTTTCAAATTCTTCAAAAATTTGGCTAACATCTTAAATTTTCGAAACAATTTCGCCATAACCTCCTTTATATGGGGAGGGGTTTGGAAATTTATTGGGCCGTATTAGGTACCCAATAAATCCTAATAAGCATACACATATTTATAGTGACATATTCTAGTGTCCACGGGGGAGTGTGTATAGATGATAACTCCAGGGAATAAATTCTCGTCAACCCATAAATTGTTTTTGTGCCTTATAAGACTAGAGAGACAAGTTTATTGTAATCTCTAAACCCATGGGGTTTTTATTAATCTGGCAATTTATCGTTACGTTTTATATGGTCCATATCAGTCATTAGTTCAACCTGTAATATATAGTCATCTCCATACAAGCCTCTCGCTCGTATGGTAAATCTCCAACCTCGTCACACAAGCTCCAAATGCTTATGTTGTATATGATGAAGTATGCCTATCTTCAAGAAGTATGCCATGTAGTGTAGTTCAAAATTAATTGTTACTGTCCTATGGCGACATTTATTAGTTACACACAGAATAACCAGCACTGTACATCCAATGGCATTCACAGGAGTTGATATAATAATAAAATTGTGCATCCACCTCACTAAGGTTTACCAATTTATCGGGCACGCAAATAAATTCTTTACTCAACAGCTAATCCATTTACCTGTTCAAACATATATAATGTACATGTATATATTTCTAATTAATTCTCTAATTAGTTCACTGTTCGATTCATTCAAACAAATCTACCATGCATTCTCTTATTGATTAAATTAACTATACTTCTAATAATTTAATTAATCAAATCCACAATCACACAACACAAACATCAATCAATTTATTTTTAATTTTTCACAAAAATATTAATTAATTCATATACTCTTTACAAATCATTCAGACTACATGATTAAAATTTTACATCCATGAAAAGAAAACAACAATAAAATAGAGAACATAATGGAAATTGCAAAATATGGTAAATGTACCTTGTGTAACACCCAGTATGTTGAATAACTTGTTATAATATAAATCAGGGCAGAATTAAATTTTAAAGTCTGAATCAGGGGAAACGGGCTATGCCATTGCGTTCGTCTCGGAAAAATACGCAAAATAGAGTCCGAGTTTTCGAGAATCGGAGTCTGTATTGCCCAGTTAAGGCCTGAACAAGTTTTCAGAAAATTCAAAACAGATTTCAGAAGAGGCGGGAAAATTCCCGCCAGACAGAGGGTGTCGACCCCCCCGCCCAAGGGTTCGACCCATGTGTCGACCCCCCCTGTCGGCCAGTTTGGCCTGGGTGCAATCTGAAGGGGTTTGGGCTGTGTTTTGGGGCTTGTGACGAAATCTGACGGCTCTAACCTAATCTAGGGTTAATCTAAGGGCCTAAACTACATCCTAATTCTATAAATACACCCTAAGACTACCCTAATTCATACTAAAAATAGATACAATGTCGTTATGCCGTCAAAATGCAACTTGAAGGAGCCTCCATCAAATTGTAGAAGAAGATAGCTTCTCAAATAAACTTCTAATCAACTTTAGCAACTTAATCTTCTTCATAGGAGTGCTAATCAACAAGTTGTGAGTACTACAGCCTTAATGACCAATTGTTGAAATGATTATGATAGGATATAATGAGGTAATGGCTATGAATGTGGATCAATGCAAGTTATGTTGTCATATGCTATGTGTTCATGATGTTATCCAAGTTATGCAAGTCATATGCTATGTGTTCATGATGTTATGCAAGTTATGCAAGTCATATGCTATGTGTTCATGATGTTATGCAAGTTATGCAAGTCATATGCTATGAGTTCATGATGCTAGTTAAGCAAGTTTTATGCTATATGTTCATGATGCTAGTTATGCAAGTCACTATGATAAACATTGACCCATTATGACACCGTGTTATGCATGTTTGGTGTTTGATTATATGCAAGTTCATATATAACATGTTATGCAAGTTTGGTGTTTGATTATATGCAAGTTCATATGTGACATGTTATGCAAGTTTGGTGGTTGATTATATGCAAGTTCATATATGACATGTTATGCAAGTTTGGTGGTTGATTATATGCAAGTCCATATATGACATGTTATGCAAGTTTGGTGGTTGATTATATGCAAGTAACATGTGCAAGTTTACACCTTTGTATGATATGCATACATATGCAAGTTAACCCCTTTGTATGTCATACATACATATGCAAGTTTACCCCTTTGTATGATATAATTAACTTATGCAAGTTACCCTCTTTATGACATATGTGTTTCATGCAAGTTTGTGTTGATTATTTATGCTAGTTGGGTTTGATGCTATGGTCATATATGCAAGTTGACACCTTTAAAACACATTTTGATGCTAATGTTATGCTAAGTTGAACCCATTGTATTTGTGATGAATCTTCCCTTTTAAGTATGTCACGTTAGCGTATTACGTGGGGAACGATCGAGTTAATATTCATGTTAAAAAAAATTGTGTGAAGTTGGTATGATTATGCATACCATAAAGTGGATGGGCATAATTGAGTCAATTATGTACATCGTTAAATTTGTAATTAATTAGGGATAATTAATACAAATTATGGGGGTGATTAATTAGGTGTAATTAATCGACTAAGACACGAGGTTGGACCCTTTTGTAGCATAAGACTGCCCGGACCCGACCGGCAAATCCAGCAGCTACAAATGGTTGGCCCAATGTGAGAGGTCTTAGGCATAAACTAAATATGTGACAAGTGTAAAGACACGAGGTTAGACTCTGTTATGGCGTAAGGCTGCCCGGAACCGACCGGCAAATCCAGCTTTCATATAAGATAGTCTAATGTGAGAGGTCTTTACAAAGGTTACGGTCTTAATCAATTAAGAAACACTTAACCATATTAGCATGTAGAGGGACATGAGGGGTTAAGTGGGTGCCTTGGGTGGCATGTGGAAAAATCTAGTGGTTTCCTTGGGTGGCAATAGAAAATACGATTATAATACTTAACCAAAGTGGAACATATAATTAAACATGATTAAAGGGTTAAGTAAGTGCCTTGGGTGGCATGTGGAAATTAGGTAAGTGCCTTGGGTGGCATGTGGAAATCAAGTAAGTGCCTTGGGTGGCATGTGGAAATCTAGTGGGTGCCTTGGGTGGCAATTGAAATATGATTAGAAGACTTAACCAAACTTTAAACATGTAAGTGGACATGATTATTAAAAATGGTTAAGTGGGATACACTAGAAGGGACAAGCTTAGGTGGGTAGCTTTTGGGGCCCATTTCAACCAGTAACCCATATGTATCTTCTTGGGCTCGACCCATGTCGAGGACGGGACACGCGTACTGGCCTTGACTATAAGGGGCAAAAACGGGTTAGCGGTGGCAACGCAAGTCCCACGGGTTTCATATGCGTATGTGGACTCGGGCTGGTAGGTAAGACGTTGCATCGTGTAGGTATAAGCCGTGCACCGTTGGTTGTATCGGGTTGCCACTTTGGGGAGTGATACACCCCACTGTGGGGCCAGCACGGGTATCTACGTTAGGGAGCCGATCGAATGGGAGTAGTGGGTACACTTAGTGGAGATAGGGGCAGAAGGCGCCTATGTAGTCAGCTAGGGGTACATGAGACTACTATTAAGATTACTAAGTACACTTAGTGGGATCAATCTTTAAGTTAGGAATTACCCTTGGGTGGGTAGTTCTGGTGTGGTACAGTGTAGGAATTACCCTTGGGTGGGTAGATTTGGTGTGGTGCAGTGTAGTATTACCCTTGGGTGGGTGGATGCGTCTTTCCCGTTATCTTAGTTCATCCTAAGTCTAGTTGGCTGCTTAGTGTAGTCATTTATCCCCAGTTGTACCGTACCAGGTTTATATCATACCCTAATTACTTTAATGATTGTATTGTTAAGGGTATAGGACTCGCTCAGACTTATGTTTGACCCCATTGTTTTTATCTTTTTTTCCCAACCCTCAGGTTCTCAGAGTGGGCCTAGTGCTAGTGGACTTTGATCAGATCGCTTTATCTGTCTTTTGGAGCTTGGACCATTGATGTAAAGCTCAGCTTATCTTTTCTTTTATGGCTAATAGTTCATGTAGTGGGATTATGTACTTTTGTTTTATCAAGATGGATATTATGTACTTGACTCTTGTTTATGGTTTTGTGATGTAACCAAACAAGCTTTACTTTCCGCTATAATGAAATGATGTTTTAAATTCTCAAGTATTACTTATATCTGTCTTGTTGTAACTTTTCTGTTCTATATTCACTTAAGATACTCCACCGATGCTATGGCATTCCCTTAGTGAGTGACCGTAGCGACTGTGGGGTGTTACACCTTGCACCAGAGTCAATCAGAGATATCCACCCTGCCCTAGGGATAGGCTTTCTTAATGCTATCCTCAGTTTCCCAAGTACAATCTCGTGGATCTCCACTCCATTGCACTTTGACTAAGTGAACCTTCTTGTTCCTCAGCTCTTTGGTTTCTTTTCCAATAATCTTGATTGTCTCTCTTCTCATAGCCAATTCTGGTATAATTTCTATATCCCATTGAGCTGCTTCTTCCACGGTCAAGTCTGGATCATGTACTTGCTTTCTAAGTTGAGATACGTGAAATACATCATGTACTCCAGGCAACCAATAAGTTAACTGAACCCTATAAGCGAGAGTTCCAATCCGTTCTAGAATAGGGAATGAACCAATGAATTTGGGCGCCAATTTCCATGTTTTACCGAACAGGATTACTCCTCTCATTGGAGATACCTTCAAATATACATAGTCAACAACAGCAAATGATGTATCTCTTCTTCTCTTATCTGCATATCTCTTTTGTCGGCTTTGAGCGGCTAGCAATCATTTCTTAATGAAATCGACTTTATCTGCAGCATCACGAATCATATCAGGCCCCAATACAAGTCTATTACAAGGTTCAACCCAACAAGCAGGGGATCGGCATGGTCTACCATACAATACTTTGAATGGTGACATTTTCAGGCTCGCCTGGTAGCTGTTGTTATATGAAATTCGGCCAAATGCAAATGGTCTTTCGATGATCTGCCAAAATCAATAATACAAGCCCGCAATTGATCTTCCATAATACGGTTCACCCTCTCAGTCTGACCATCTGTTTGAGGATGATATGCGGTGCTCAAGTTCAGTTACGTTCCCAATTCTGCTTGGAATGCTTCCCAGAATTTACTGGCAAAAATCGGGTTACGATCACTAACGATGCTCATGGGAACTCCGTGCAGTCTAACAATCTCCTTGAAATATATCTGCGCCAGACTCTGAGCAGTTCTGTTCGATCTAACTGGTATGAAATGGGCAGTCTTTGTGAAACAATCTACGATCACCCAAATACCGGCAATCCCTTTCTTGGTTCTGGGAAAACCATCTATGAAATCCATAGAAATCTATTCCCACTTCCCACCTGGAATTTCTAAAGGTTGCAACAATCCAGCGAGTGTCTGCTGATTGCTTTTGACTTGCTGACAGGTGGAACACTGGCTAACATATAAGGAGATGTCTCGTTTCATAGATCTCCACTAGAAAGTGCGTTTGATATCATTATACATCTTGCTCACCCCTGGATGGATACTAATCTTGGCTTAGTGACATTAATCCAATACTTCTCTCCGGAGTTCTGCAATGTTTGGCACACATATTCGGCCTTTTAACCTCAGAATTCCATCGTTATCTATCTGAAAACTCAAGGGTTCGCCTTGCTGTATTCTTTCTCTGTTTTTTTGAATGAAGTGATCATCCTTCTGAAGAGTAGATATTTTATCAATTAATGAAGTCGTAATAATAAAACTGGCGATTATTACATTCTTTCTACTTAGCACACCAGCCACAACATTGGCTTTCCCTGGAGTGTACAAAATCTCAAAATCATACGCTGCAAGAAATTCTAGCCAACGCTGTTGCCTCAGATTCAAGTTTTTATGGGTGAACAAATACTTCAATGACTGATGGTCTGTATATAGTTCAAACTTCTCACCCAAAAGATAGTGCCTTCAGATTTTTCAAAGCAAATATGATGGCTAACAATTCAAGATCATGAGTAACGTAATTTTTTTCATGCGGTTTCAGCTGACGGCTAGCATAAGCAATCACTTGACCTCTTAGCATTAATATTGCACCAAGGCCTTCTCTAGAGTCATCTGTCCAGACTTTCAACTCCTCATTGCCATCTATTATTGCTAACACTGGAGCAGTTGTCGGTTTTAACTTCGGCTCTTCGAAAGCTGCCTCACATTCGGGAGTCCAGTTGAATCTCCAATGTTTCTTTGTAAGCTTTGTTAATGAACTAGATGTCTTCACAAAGTCCTTGATGAATTTCCGATAATAACTGGTCAATCCGAGAAAACTTCAGACTTCTATAGGTGTACGTGGCTATTTCCAATTCTAAAGAGTAGTGATTTTACTGGGATCCACTGAAATTCCTTGTTTTGACACGACGTGGCCAAGAAATTTGACTTCTTCTTGCCAGAATATACATTTGGAAAACTTTGCTTTCAAAACATTCTTTCTGAGAATTTCTAACACTTGTTCCAAATGTTTTTCGCGCTCGCTTTTTGACTTAGAGAAGATCAGTATATCATCAATGAAAACCAGAACAAATTTATTCAATACTTCTCTGAATACCCGGTTCATTTGATCGACGAAATAAGCTGGAGCATTACATAAGCCGAACGTCATTAGTAACCATTCATATAATAAGTCTGGACCTCTGAATGTGTCAAACGAACACACTCTTCGGCAATACGAAGCTGATGGAAACCTGTAGCTAGGTCCATTCGTGAAAACACTTGTGCGCCATTCAATTGATCCAATAAATCATCAATCCGCGGCAATGGATATTTATTTTTCAATGTCTATTTATTCAAGTCACGATAATCCACACATAGTCTGAGAGTACCGTCTGACTTCGGGACAAATACCACTGCTGCGCCCCAATCAGAGAAACTAGGCCTGATCAGACCCTTCCATACAAGCTGTCGAGTTTGATTATCTAACTCATCTTTCTCCTTAAAGGTCATTCTTCGAATAGCGCGAACTACAGGCCTTGAATTCAGAACTAAAGTGATCTTGAAATAAATTTCTCTCTACGGAGGTAAGCTAACTACTTCTTCGAACGCATCCGCATAGTTCTTGACAACTGGTATATTTTCAATGTCGATTGGAACATTCTCCGTAACAATGGGAACAGGTTCTATTTGAGCAGGAGAAACATCCAAAGCTGACCAAAAATATTTTCTATCAGAATTCGGACCTTCACGTGGGATGGTTATATAATTGCCTGATTTAATCTTCTCCGTAACGACTCTATCGGCGCATTTAACCTCGGCTTCATATTTGGTTAACCAATCCATCCCCAGAATCAGATCAAACTCTGTAAAATTCATGACAATAGATATAGCAGGGAACCGATAACAGGAAAAAGAAACAGGCACTCCACAAACCCAACTAAGATCGATGGAACCCCCAACCGGATTATGGACAGTCATCGGTTCTTTAAGCTTTTTCAAACTCAAATCCAGTTTCCTAACCACATTCTTCGCAATAAAGCTTCACGATGCGCCTTTGTCAAACAGTACTTTAACTGGGATGTTTTTGACAGTAAGCGTGCCTTCTAAAACATCTGACTTTCTCTGACTAGCGGAGGGTTCTGATGTTTCTTCTACTTCATTTATATCTACCCTTCCAGCTTTCTTTGAGAGCTGGCACTCCCTTGCGATATGGCCTACTTGGTGGCACTTATGGCATTCTCTCACACCTTGAGATTTCCTTTTGCTTCTTTGAAGATTTGCAATTTATCGACAGATGTCCTTGCTTCTTGCAGTTAGAGCATATGGCAGTCATTACTGGTCCTTTTTATGATTTAACAATTTGCCGATTGATTCTAGTCTTCTTTCTGGCTCCAGAAGTCGTACTGACCTCAGGCTGTGTACTTGTCTCTGGGCTATCAGGTTCAAATTTCGTTTTACTACTAGCGCTGACTTCCACTTCATTATCAAAAAGGCCTCGCTTATCTAGTTCTTCATACTGATAAGCCATGTATATCTTTTTAGAAAAGGGATGATTCACATGCTCCATTACACTACTTTGGTACCTTCTTTGGAGCCCGTTAATAAACCTCAGATTCTTCCTCTTCGGATTTTGAATTAGATGCGGGGCAAAATGAGAAAGTTCATTGAATTTCTTCTGTTATTCGGGAATGTTCATATCTCTATGTATCAGATAATAGAATTCATCACATAACCGCTCAGTTGCTTCTGAAGGAATAAATCTTTCACTGAAAACCTCTTTAAATCTATCCCAGGTGATATCACCTTCTAGATTATCCCTAACAATCGAATCCCACCTGAACAAAGCATCGTCTTTAAGTGCCCAAGATGCCACTAATCTTTTCTGGTCATCTTTCAGGTTTGAACCTTCAAAGATTTTCTCAACAGAGCGCACGCATGCTTGTTTTTGAATAATAGATTCATTGTGTAAGAACAGTAGTCCACCCAGATTTTGATATCTGATTAATAAAGCTTCAATATCCGGGTCAGTCCTACCTCTTCTACTTCTGCCGCTCATTTTTCAATGTCTGCAAATAGCAAACAAAGAGCTAGGCCAACAGAAAAGGTAATTTTAAAACATAAAGACATATACTTTAATGTAAATGTGTCTATCGAGGTGTATTTCATTCTGCTTTACTCATACTAGGATATTACTGATCCTATCTAATAGAGTTATTCGTCCTAGAACACTACTGGTTCTATTTCTGAAGAGTTCGTTAATATGTTATATTCCAGAACTAAGCTTAACCAAAGGTCTGATACCACCTTTGAGACCACCCAAACCCCATACAACGGTGGCAAGGGTAATCTTTGGAATATAACACATAAACAGATAACAGCATAACAGAAATAAATAAATACACCAGATAATGTACAACAGAATATACTAGAAATAATAATCATCAGAGTTACATAGTACACAGGATCATACTTAGTACAAAATACAGTTCAGCTTTACATAAATGTCTACAGCGGAAACAAAAGATAATAAGTACAACAGGAGCTGAACGGCATAAGAAGAGATAAATAATAGAATCCGTCTTCAGCTCCAGCTATCCTGAAAGAGACTGCTAAAACCTGAATACAAGGATGCCCATGTAGAAAAAGGGGCACCCGAGTTTGCAAGTGAAACAAACTACGAGTCAGTCATGCGACTGGTATGAGAAATATACTTAACATATTTTACAATATGGCTAATCACAGGTTCACGCCGCTAATGCGGAACAGGTTTACTCCATTGGATTGCCCGTGCTTTAAAACAAGTAAATCTTTTAAACAACGCAATGCTTTTCATAAAAATGAAACCATTATAAGACTCTGTTCCCATCACACAATGCAACACAAACCGGAGGATAGAGTTTTACCTTATAATGGCCAAAATATGCTTGATACGAGCAAAACAAATCATTTGATATTATTGCTAGTATTTATTTGTTTCAAAAACAATTTCAATCATAACCATCAGTCATAGACGACATGGGTACCATATTTCATGTCGCCATACATAGGTATACAATCAAAACCGCATGGTGTCATATTTGGAAATTGGATTTCCTTCATGAACCAAGGCCAGGGATCGTCCTCACCGCTTTGAGACTCTCTAGCCCGAGCCTCAGGGCAAGTACTCAGTCAAGCCCTTGGATCGTCAGGGCCGGTCCACTCGATGCGGATTAAAATGCCTAAACACTGAGTTTCCCCACACTATGGGGTGTAAACTGGTCATATCCGACCAAATCATCGGCTCCAAAGAGACCGATCTAACCGAGGCGCCTCGCAATCCATCATCCACATAAGTAAAATGTCAGGCCGTGTAAAATCTGACACCACTCCTAGCTAGAAAGAAACGCAGGTCCTCCCTGATGTCCTCTCCCATTTCTGGCTAATACCGGGGTGTTAGGCTCGTGTTTGCCTACTTTGTGAACTAGGCAACACAAAGCCTAGATATCAGACATTGAAGAGCATTTTTAATTAGAAGACTTCGGTTCGGATCGGACAAGACACTACAGCCCAGATCAGAGCAACGTATCGGTTCGGGTCGGATAAAATCTTCTGTTCGGATCAGTGAACTGTTGCTGAGGAAATTGCTAAGGCATATCTATTCGGATCGGAGGGCAACATAATCTCAATTGGATCGGAAAGCCACCTGTTTGCCATGGAAATAGATCGGAGCGAAGCAGATTAAAGAAGAGAGAGCGCTGCCACCAAGCTAGTCCGGGTCGGATCGGGTATCCCGATCCGAACCCCTTACATGTATGTCTCCGACCCGAGCCCATTTTCCATGTCATTCTCCTGCAAAAGCGCCTGGATATCCGGATCGGCTGTGACCAGTTCCTACCCATAACGTTCATTACTCTGATGCGTTGTCAACACAATAAGTCATCCGAACCTGAGGCTAATGGGATGGACGACACGTGGCCCCGACCCGGATCGAGTTTTGAGCAAATTCACACCTATAAATACCCCGTCTGGAGACAAAGAAAAGGATCTTTTTTATAGCACTTGGAGAGTTCAACCACCTTCATAACCCGAATTCCAGCAATCCCGGAAAATCCAAATCTTCTTTCATTATTTGTTTTCAAACAATTGAGTGATTGTGAGTGAGTTGTAAGAGAGATCAAGTGAGTATTTCATTGTATTTGTAACTGAATCATTGAAAATAGTGAAAAACAAGTGGACGTAGGCATTTCTTCGCCGAACCACTATAAACCCTGTGTGTTCATTTTTATTTTTATCTCATTTCATTTTGCTTTTAATCAATTTGGGTGTTAGAACCACTTTTTGGTCTAACATTTTGGTGCTTTCACTGAGAATCCTCATCTGGATTCTTCATTTTCCGGGATTTCTTTCTACTTTTTGGACCGTTGAGTTCAAAGAAGTTAATCCTTAAGTTTCTCCGCTCTTTTATATTTGTTGAAGTGATTGTCAAAGAATCATGGCCAAAGGAAAAGGCAAAGAAGTTCAATCTGGTCGAGGAAATGGAGCTGGCGAAGATCAGCAAAATGCGGTTGTAACAAGGTCTCGGGGGCAGAGTTCAGCAGCAGGAAGAACCAATGCAGGAAATCCGAGCCGCCAGCAGGGGAAAGCTCCGATCCGATCCAGGTAGGAGATTCTGAAGCAGTGCATTCCCCCAATCTGAACCGACCCGAGCAGCCTGCCACATACCGATCCGACCAGGCTCCCCAGCTCCGAACCGACCCGACCTCCTACCTCCGATCTGACCCGATGCTTGGTGAAGCTGGAACCTCTACTCGAGTCCCTACGAATGCTCCGCTTCCAGCCACCAGGGTTAGTGATCAGGTCAATCCATCTGCGCCCATCACTCAAGGAGATTTCTCGCGCTTACTTGACGTGCTTGAGAGCACAAGGGAGGCTATGAAAGTTCACGAGCGCACTAATCTCATGATGCAGGAAAACATGAGGCTCATGAGTCGGGAGATTAGTGAACTCCTTCGACAGCTCCCATTGGATACATAGAGTTGCCCGTGACCCTGGGGCAAGGAGAACGTAGAAGAGTGCGGATGCTCCAGTTCGTAGTATTGGACGTAGATTCTCCTTATAATGCATTTTTGTTGAGGCCTGCCCTCGCTGAATTCAGAGTTTTTATCGCCCCTTGGTGTTTGTTACTTAAGTTCCCAACCGAAGCCGGAACTGGAGTAATGAGAGGGGATCAAGTTTCCGGACGGGCCTCCTATGTGGCCGAATTAAAGATGTCGATGAAAGGACTTAACATTGAAAGTAAAGATGCCTCGTCTCCCTCAAAGGGAGGCTCGGCATAGCAATTAGAGAGATTGACCCCAAAGGAGTTGCCCAAAGGAACGCCTGAAGACCTGGATCCCAGAAAAGACGAGGAACCAGAGGCTAGGAATGCAACTCCTAATGAAGCGACAGTGGAAATTCCCATTGATGAAGCTGATCCGACGAAAGTTTTGAAAATTGATTCTCAATTGGATCCACGTCTAGCTAAAGAACTAACAGACATCTTGAAGGCGAACTTAGACGTGTTTGCCTGGACCCATGCCGACATGTGTGGGATTTCGCCATCCGTTATAAATCACAAATTGAATGTAAGCCCGAAACATCCGCCTGTGAAGCAAAAGAGACGCATGCTGGGCCCAGAGAGGTCGGCTGCTCTCAAAGAGGAAGTAGAAAAGTTGAAGCAGAATGGATTTATTCGAGATTCGATATATCCCGACTGGATATCGAATCACGTTTTAGTAAAAAAGCCAAATGTAAAGTGGCGGACTTGCATTGACTTTTCAGATTTAAACAAAGCTTGCCCAAAAGATAGTTTCCCACTTCCCAGGATTGACCAGCTTGTAGATTCGACAGCAGGTCATGAACTTCTCTCTTTCATGGATGCGTACTCTGGGTACAACCAAATTCCTATGCACGTGCCAGAACAAGAGCATACGAGCTTCATTACGAATCTGGGATTAAATTGTTATGTTGTAATGCCATTCGGATTGAAAAACGCCGGAGCTACTTATCAGCGCTTGGTGAACAAAATGTTTTATAACCAAATAGGAAAGACTATGGAAGTTTATGTAGATGATATGCTTGTCAAATCGAAACAGTCCTCCAACCATACGCAAGACTTGGCGGAAATGTTTAGTATCCTGCGAAAGTATCAGATGAAATTGAATCCTCTGAAATGCTCATTTGGAGTGGCATCAGAAAAGTTCCTTGGCATCATTGTGAGCTCCCGAGGAATTAAAATCAGCCCTAGCCAGATAGCAGCGATTAGAAATATCGAAGAGCCGAGGAGAATTAAAGACGTCCAAAGTCTTGCAGGGAAAGTAGTGGCGCTGAGTAGATTCATCTCCAAAGCCACAGACAAATGCGTTCCATTTTTTGATTTGATTAAAAGAGGAAAGAAGAACTTCGAGTGGACTCCGGACTGTATTGAGGCCTTTCGAAATTTATTGGAACTGCTAGAAAACCCGCCAATTTGGTCAAAGCCAGTGGATCATGAAGAGTTGTTTGTTTACTTAGCAGTCTCGGCTCATGCCGTTAGCACAGCCCTGGTTCGAGAAGAAGACAAAATACAAAGGCCAGTGTATTATGTAAGCAAGAAATTAGCAGCAGCAGAGCGCAACTATCCAAAGATTGAGAAGCTTGCTTACAGCCTCCTAATCGCATCCCGAAAACTTCGTCACTATTCCCAAGCTCATCCAATAACCATATACACCGACCAGCCCTTAAGGCAGGTGTTGCAGAGACCCGAAGCATCGGGAAGGTTGATCAAATGGAACATAGAACTGAGTCATTTTGATTTGAATTTACAACCACGAAAGTCGATCAGGGGGCAAGCTCTAGCAGACTTTATTGCGGATTTCACCATTCCAAAGGAGGAAGTAATCGATGACAGAGTGGTTAAGTCCGAGGATGAGTTAAAGATAGATCCATGGAAACTATATACAGATGGAGCCAAGAACGACCGAAGGTCCGAAGCTGGAATTGTCTTAGTCACTCCCGAAGGACGGTCGTTATATTACGCCCTGCGATTAGAATTCTCGGCGACTAACAATGACTCTGAATATGAAGCCCTGATTGCCGGGCTGAAGCTTGCTAAAGACCTCGGAGTAAAAATGTTAGACATATTCTGTGACTCTAAAATTGTTGTTTGCCAGGTGCGAGAGGAATTTGTGGCTCGAGGACCTCGACTTATCGCTTACCTCAGGAAAGTGAGAGAGCTATTGAATAGCTTAGAGCGGTACAACATAACACACATTCCCAAAGCGGAAAACCAGAAAGCGGATAGGCTGGCAAAGCTGGCTAGTTCCGACAATCCTGAAGAGAATGAAATGATTCCAATTGAAACGTTGGAATCACCAAGCTTTGAGTCAATGGAGATTGAGTTCGCTTTTGAAGCGGCACCGGAGAAGGAGTCGTGGATGACTCCAATTAAGAATTTCCTTAAGAATGGGTCACTCCCATCAAAGAAGAGTGAGAAAAGGGCTGTAGTTCGCAAGGCTACCAGATATGTCATACAAGATGATACTCTTTATAGGCAAGGATTTTCTATGCCCCTGTTACGATGTATAGCACACGACGACATCAAGCGTGTACTAAGAGAAGTACACGAGGGTGAGTGTGGAGATCATACAGGAGGTCAGACCTTAGCAAATAAGATATTGCGTTACGGTTACTTCTGGTCTACAATTAACAAAGATCCAGCTGATTATTCACGGCGCTGCGATAAGTGCCAAAGATTCGCCAAAATCCCCAGAGCACCATCAACCCAACTTAAATCAATGGTGAGTCCTTGGCCATTTTCCACATGGGGAATTGATATCATTGGTATTCTTCCGATTGCTAAAGGAGGGGCAAAATATGCAATAGTGGCCGTGGACTACTTTACGAAGTAGGTGGAAGCTGAGCCCTTGACCAAGATAACGGCAAGAAAGGTGATAAGTTTTGTGGTCAGAAATATCATATGCCGATTCGGGATCCCAAGAACGATTATAACTGACAACAGAACCGAATTTGATAGTACTGAATTCAGAAATTTCTGCCAGAAGTATAAGATAGACAAACGATATACTGCAGTTGCCTATCCGCAATCGAATGGGCAAATAGAGGCAATAAACAAAGTAATAAAATCCATCCTCAAGAAACGATTGGAGCGTGCAAAGGCAAAATGGGTTGACGAATTGCCCCTAGCTTTGTGGGCATATCGAACAACATTTAAAACGGCCACCGGTCATACCCCTTTCTCTCTCTCCTTTGGCTCAGAAGCTGTAATTCCAGTTGAACTGGAAGTTCCTTCCCACAGGGTGACATATTATGACCCGATGACGAATCGGGCACTCTTACTTGAGTCTCTTGATGAAGTCGAAGAAAAAAGGGATGAAGCAGATTTGCGTGCGGCAAGACATCGACGTCAGATGGCATGCTATTACGACAAAAAAGTTCGCCTCAGGACTTTTGAACCAGGAGATTTGGTGCTAAAGAGAGTCTTTCCATCCCTCCCTCACCTCGGTCCAAAATGGGAAGGACCCTTCGTCATCCAACGGAAACTTGAAAAAGGAACCTTCAAGTTAACGACCGTAGATGGCGAAGAAGTTCCCAGAGCATGGAATGCCCAACACTTAATGCGATATTTGATTTAAGAAATGCTGTACTTTGTGTTATTTTTCTTATGAACTTTGTAATAAGGCACGACTTGCCTTGGTAAAATCTGACGATATGAATGAAGAACTATAAAGTGGATGTAGGCTACGACTTAGCCGAACCACTATAAAAATATTGTGTGTTATTTACTTTTATGCATTTACATTCACCAGTCATTCTGTTGTGATTATAAAATACAGGATGAATCAGAGCCTAAAAAGGTTGAAAACAGTTTAGACATAAAATGAAGCACAACGACTATTTGTGCGACAAGATATAAAAGAGTGAAAAAACGACATTCTTAACTCTAACTCTCCAGAGAGAGAGAGAGAGAGAGTATAAAGGCGTCTCCGACTGAGTGCTGAAAAAGAAATTCTTCTCCTAACTCTAACTTTCCAGAGAGAAAGAGAGTATAAAGGCGTCTCCGACTGAGCGCTGAGAAAGAAAGCTTTCCCCGCTGGGAAACCGGGGAATGAATAGATCACTGAGCTCGAACTCTAACTCTCAAGAGAAAGAGAGAGAGTATAAAAGAAATGCCAAAAAAAAAAAACGCAGGTATTGACAACACAGGAAGTTCTATCCCTTCAGAGAATCGGGAGCATTCAGATTGCTTGATTAAGCATTAAATAATTTGTGGAAATTGACTGGGGACACGTTTGTATACGCATATTTCCCACCTCCACAACTTCGTTTCATAACTATAGACATGCATTTTTACATAAGTGTAGATCTACTAACAAACATACATTGCAGAAAATGAATTATTTTTATTTACAAATGAATGAATTTGTATAGGAAAATGGCTAAAAAAGAAAGTGCAGGAACTACTCTTATAGCAGCAATTTTTGATTCACTAAATGCTAAAACGATACAAGGCAATCCACTACTTAGATTTTGAATGAGCCTTGGATTTCTTGGCGGCTTTCTCCGCGTCCTTTGCTTCTTTCTCAGCCTCCGTCAAGATTCGTTTTGACTTCTTTTTTCCTGAAGATGCGGTGCTGGAGCCAGTAGACTTCTTCCAGGAGGGCGGGTCGCTGGAATCAAGAGAAGATTTTTTAGCGAGTTCCTCTATAATAGATCTAGTTGAGAGCTTAACAACTAACCTTGATCCCGCATCCACGACTGCGAGGGGTTTGAGGACTTCGGGGTCTAGCTCTTCAGCTTTTAATTGCGAGCGTTTGTCTTGATCGGCTTTCATTGCAGCCAAGGTAACATCATCAGCATTTTTTGACTCCCTGATTATTGCAACTTCTGGTTCCTCTTCATGCCCCCATCTCCGCGGTCGTCCTTTAAAGCTGCTATCATTTCTTCATCATGGGGAGTGGTGACCTTAGTTGGCTCGCTTCCTTCTCCCAAGTCTATAGAAGCAGCCTTGTCTTCCCCTTTTTTGGCCCTATCTGCAGGCTTTGTCCCAGCGGTGGCTCCCTGAGTCACATCTGTCTTCACAGATGATTCAACACCTACAGAGTGAGAAGCAACAGTTATCAACTCAGGTGAAAACAATGGGTCTTTCATAGATTGTTCAATCACGTGGCGAAAGGTAGAAATAGCCTTGGCAAATTGAGGAGAAAAGGTAGGGATACCTTCCGAAGACTTCTCAACAGGGCTGACTACTACCTCTGGTGCTATTTCAGGAATAGGGGATAGCAGAGTTGTTCGGGGAATTCCCGGATTTTCGGGATCATACCCTTCTACTTCAGAAGTTGCAGGGGCAGAAGAAGAGGAACCAGCTTCGAGAACAGTTTTTTGTTTAGACTTTAGTCTCTCTTCTTCCATGGCCTCAGCAATAAGGCATCACCCTTCAGCTAGGCGCTCCGGTTCATCATCCCTCAAGTACTTCTCCATCAGTTTATCTTCATCGAGTGAATCGACCTTAAGTTCCTCTTTTTCCCACTCGACGATCTGATTCCATACTTGAACTAGAGTGGATGGATAGTCCACGATCCAAGAAATGTTTCGGCGACGAATAATATGTGCGAAGAACTCAATCATTAGCTCGCCGAAACCCTGAATATCAGCCTCCGCCTCTGATAGTTGCTTGCGGGCTTCCTCCGCAGATTTGATGGCACACTCCACATTGCTCTCGGCCAGGGCAGCTCTGTTCTCTGCCTCCAACAGCTTTGAAGCCAAGTCAGCGTTCTTCTTTTCTAATTCAGCACTCCTCTTTGCTTACTCGGCGTTTTTCCGTTCAAGCTCAGCATAAGCAAGGCGTGTCTTAGCAGCTTCTGACTTGGCCTCGTCAGCTTGTTTTTTTAATTCAGAGCGCTCTTGAGTGTGAGATTCAAGCAAGTCATGATAACGCTTTTGCATGTCCTCGAATTGTTGTTTAATGTTAGAAGCATCGCTTTGAGCGACAGCTAGTTGAGCTTGAGTGTCTTCCAAATCTTTTCCTAGAGCTTTTAAGGACTTGGCATCCTCCTCCGCGGTCTTTTGCATTGAGTCAGTATTTGTGATTAGAGTGCGGATGATTCTAGAAAGATTGCATGAATATTTGAACATCTCAGTATACTGTTTTTCCACCGCATCAATCTTTGTTTTGGCCTCATCTGCCCACTTAGAAGAAATAGGTTCAAGGGCAGGTAAGAAAGTCAAAGTCTCGAAGTAGTGCTCGGGAAATTGCTCCTCCAAATATGCCCGCTTTACTGCAGTTCCGCATCTAGTGGGGGAGGAGCGGGGATTGATAATTCGGTGTCCCTGTGTGAAGAGGATTCGGTAATCTCTTTGTCTATCCTAGGTCGTTTAGTGGCAGGGACCTTGTGCTTACTTCAAGACCCAGTTTCTTTTGGAGGAGTTCTATCCCTACTGCGCTTTTCATGGGAAGAAGTGGAGTCTTTAGATGGTGGTCTGTCCTCTTCCCTATGGCTCTGATAACCCTTGTATTTCTCTTGTTCCGGCCGAACTGGTGAGTGAGAGCGTGAGGGTCGAGAATGATAGGGATTGTAAGGCCTTCTCTCATCCCTGCCGCGATCATCACGACGATCATACTCGACATCCTGAGGAGGATTGGACATGCTGCGATGAAGCTTTCATATATCGTAGTAAGATCGAGACATCGTACCTGCACGATAAAACAAACAAAATTTAGAATTAATGGATTCATGAAGAAAGAGGTGCAATGAATGCTAATGCCGTTATATAAAGTGTATCCTAAGTGGTGTGTTTCCCCCCAACCAACCCGAGTCTGAAGCTAGACTAGTACGGGCAGGCTCTTTGGCCTTAGCGGGAGTGGTCTCTTCAGAAGAGGTGAAGACTAAAGGATCCTTCCTAAAATCCTCTGAAGTGTATATAGTCTCAGGTAAGGGGAGATCCCCCAAACCCTGAAATATTTGCTCATCAGTACTAGGGACATCCCACTCGGAAGCATGAAGTGGTGACTCTTGGGAGGATTTTGACTTTTCCAGAGAAGTAGTCTCCTCAGGGGCAATATATCCTTCACGATGCTTTTCGGCCAAATTAGCCAATTCGTCATCTTGTGTAGAAGATGGAGAAGGTGAAGTTCGAAGAGGCGCTGTAGGAACTCCTGAGCCTTCTCCTGTCCTTGGGACTACCTCCACTGGAGGAATGTATGCGTATGGAACCGTCCCATGACCAATCCTACGAAAAACGGATAACAGCCCATGAAAGTGAAGGTATTCATCTTTAAGGGTTTCGTCGATAGTCAAGAATTTCTGATCGCCATTAAGAAGTCGGTGCATCCGGTCAAAGAACACCTGATCTGATATCTGCTTGGGATTGTCGACTGCAAACAAAAAGGAAAACAAGTCAAGGTGATGATTCAAGTGTATAGAGCCCGGATTTAGAAAATCAGTGCTTTACTTGATATTGTCCACCTCCTGGCGCATCCAGGTTGTCGCTTCACGTAGAACCATTCTAGTCTGGAATCTCCAGCTTTATTGCTGAATGGTGCAGAGATTATCTTCCTTTTTGGAACTGACTCAAAGTAGCAGAAAGATGGAGTCTCTCGAGTCCGACGCTTGAAATTATAGAAGAAGTGAACGTCATCGAACGTGAGCCCTATGCCTAAGATTTCACGATATGCTATGTACAAGGTGTGCAAATAGGCATATGAATTGGGATGCAGTTGCATGGGGGCAATCCGCATTTGTCTTAAAAAGTCAACGATGAAGGGAGAGAATGGAGGAATGGCGCCGACCATCCACATCAATCGAGTGACCGCCATATATCCTTCTGGAGGGTTGTGGGGACGGTCAGAGCGTGAAGGCACTAGAGTGTCCCTTTTCATTATCCCGTAATTTAAGCTAATTCGGACAAGTCGATCGTTGTCGATTGTTGATTCAACAGAGTCTGGAGGTGATTCCAATATAATGGCCGATTCAAATTCATCAGGGGCTCGATCGTCACCAATTCCTCCTTCCTCCTCAAAACCCAGAGAAACTTCATTCTCTGAAGACAACTCATTGCTTTCTCGATTTCCAACCCCGTAGTCTGGACCCTCACTGTCCCATTTTGGATCCGAAGAAGAAGATATATCCTTGAGAGTGATTTTGTTAGAGGTTTCCGGGGCTTCTTTCCTCTCAGCTAGTCTGGAAGAGCGTCTGGGTCTCATTGTCATGGAACTATTGAAGAAGCAATAGCACGAATTAGAGTAAAGTAGCCCGTACCCCCCTGTGCGTGTGTGTGAACTAAAATGTGTGCAGCGAATGTGAGAAATGCAAAGTAAAGGTGCAACAATGTAAGACGAAACTTTGAAGAGAAAGTGATAGTCAGAGTAGTTCTTAATGTTTGTTTATGTCCGCAAGGCACTATCCTAACTGTTCATGAAGTTGGAAGTAATATCTTTTAAATAGTTGGACGAAAGTTTGCGTTTTGGATTGAATAGTTTTCGGTTCGGATGTACACATCAGGTTCAGATCGGACAGGCAAGGTCACATGTCAGCTTAAAGCAAAGGCTCACACTCAGAAAGATATATCCGGATCGGTTCGGGGATTGGCTTTCGGGGTGGGTCGGATTAGACTAGATAACCATACTACTATTCTCTCTTTTGTTTCTGTAACAACCCGTGTTTCGTGTGACGACCCGTATCTCGATAATAGGTTAAGATGAGAATCAAGACAGAATTTAATTTTAAATTCTGAATCAAGTGAAACAAGCTATGCCATTGCGTTCATCTTGGAAAAATACGCGAAATAGAGTCCGAGTTTTCGAGAATCGGAGTCCGTATGACCAAGTTATGGTCCGTCGAAGTTTTCAGGGTTTTCAGGTTTGAAAATCACCTAGGAAGTTCAAGTTTTGGGGTAGGTGGGAATTTTCCCGCCAAAGCCCATGTCGACAGGGCTGTCGACACCCCTGGACCCCAAGTCGACAGGGCTGTCGACTTGGGTGTCGACTAGGTCCAAAACACAATTTCGTGTTTTGTGGCCTGGTGCACCTGGATGCAGTCTTGGTCTGGTCTGATGGGCCTGTGACGATTTCTGTGGTCTAGATTAATCCTAGATCTAATCCTATGGCCTAAACTACTCCTAATCTTCTATAAAATGACCCCTAACCCCCTCCTAAAATCCCCATTATTCATCCCTACAACTAAACTATGCCAAAATTTCAAGTGATCATGGCCTCCACTCAAACCCTAGCCTCCACCCTCTTGTCATAAAATCTTATCTTCATTTCTAAGAGGGATTTCATGTTTTGTGAGTATATGAGAGCTTCTACCTTCATATGAGAGCTTCTCAAGTTGATTTCAAGGCAAAAGCTTTGATCTTTGTTCATAAAGATAGTGTTTTTGTTGATTTGGAGGGTTCATCTTTGGGTTTTTGGGTGATGGCATGCATAGGCTTCATCACAAGCTTTAGTTTAATCGATTTAGGCCTTCATAGCAATGTAAGCCCTTTCCCTACTCTTAGATATTAACTATGAAGTTAAATGTTCATGTTTGGGTTTGATCATTGAGAATGATACATGCTATCATGTTATGCAAGTTTATGAAGTCATCATCTTGTTCTTATGAGCTAAAAGCTACAACCTTTATGTTGAAATGTTGCATTATGCAACATGAGAACCTTCATAATCATTATGTCAACTTGCATATGAAGTCATAACCCTTATATGATGGTATATGCGAGTTTCTAGTCATCATTCCATGTCTTTTGTCACCATGATTCGCTTATGTGCCAAGTTTGGGTTTATGCATGTTTTGAGGCTTAAGAATGTAACATGCAAGCTAATGAACACATTGGTGCCTCATTTGCCACCATGATTAACTTGTGGCTTAAAATCCATTTTTGTCTTGCCTTTGTCAAGTCTCTTCCTTTAGTCCCTTGTGTTATTGCGAACGGATATGCGAGTTTAAAAGCGTTGGGTTATGTTATGGGTAATTTCTAATGGCATGAAAATACAACTTGAAAACATGACTTGAAATATGACATGAAAGTTGAGATGTAAGTATGCATAAAACATAAGCTTGGGAATTTACCTATTAAGTTAGGTCTACCCATTGGGAATTTACCTATTAAGTTAGGTCTACCCAATTGCTTGAAAACTTGAATATGAACATGACACTAGACTAAACATGAAAGTGGCCGACTCGAGGTTGGGTTGAGTTTGCAACATAAAGCTACCCGGTACCGACCGGCCTAACTAGTAGTTGCATACAATAGGACCCAATGTGAGAAGTTGGTCATTTTGTGCTTGAACCCGAGGTTAGACCAAGTTGTGGTGTAAAGCTACCCGGAACCGACCGGCTTAACTAGTAACCACAACAAAGTCTAACGTGAGAGGTTGAGGTGCATTAAGTAATTAATGCCACATGATAGGGTTAAGTTAATTTGATTAATGACTCTTAACTAAATATGACATGGATAAATGGGTTAAGTAAATTGATTAGGCTAATGATACTTAACAAAACATGACAAGGTTGGGTAGGTTAAGTAATTTGATTTGCCTAATGACACTTAACCATTTTTATACGACTAGTGGACGGGGATTAAGTTAACCAACACTTAATCAATGCAACATGATAAATTGGCAAGGTTAAGTAAGTTTTCTTAATGACACTTAACCAAAAGATATAGTTAATGGATGGGGTTAAGTAATTAAGACTCAACTAATCTAAACACGGTAATTAGATGGGGTTGAGTAATCCACACTTAACTAATCTAAACACGGTAATTCGATGGGGTTAAGTTAAACACTTAACCAATATAAACTTGGTAATTCAATGGGGTTAAGTAACCAATACTTAACCAACTTAACGTGATAATTTAATGGGGTTAAGCAACTTATACTTAACCAATTATACATGATGATTCGATGTGGTTAAGTGACTCAAACTTAACCAATCTAACTCATTAATTTGATGTGGTTAAGTGACCTAAACTTAACCAATCTAACTCGTTAATTTGATGTGGTTAAGTGACCTAAACTTAACCAATCTAACTCGTTAATTGGATGTGGTTAAGTGACCTATACTTAGCCAATCTAACTCGTGAATTTACGGAGGTTAAGTTAACCCATACTTAACCAATATAACATGAAAACATGATAAGGCTAAGTCATGAATCGCTTGAATACACTTGACCGGTTTGACTAAGTAATTTTATAGGGTCAAGTTAATATATACTTAACCAGCTTGTAGGGCTAAGTCTTGAACTTAAATACTTAGCCAATCTTGACGTGATTCGTGGGCGGGTTAAGGCATGGACTTGAATGATAACACTTAACCCAATAAGACAAACCCTAGCTAGAGGAACTAGGTAGAAAATCGTGTTTAATCAAGGATAACGGGGAAAGGAAGCTAAGTGGTAAACCTTAGTTAAGGGTAACTAAGTAATAATTCTTAGCTAAGGACATAGGAATAATTCACCAAGCAATGAGTAACCTGATACGGTAGGTCATCGCTTGAACATACGTGGAGGAGCGAATTATCTGACTTAGATAAAGGCTCCAACGAACAGGGTAACGAAGCAGCGGCTTCGGGGAAAGTGAGGATATTCTTGGGATCCCTCTATGAGCTGCCAGGTCAATATACTAGGCTCACGAGGGGTTGAGGTCTACGGTAGAAGAACCAAGAATATGCCTTGGTTGCTATGCGAGCGACCTAAAGACTGGGGTGGATAGCAGTGAGTCGACGAATACATAAGGTGCCCGAGATAGCAAGTTCGTCGATCATCTACCATCTTGAGTCAAGCGTGTACGTACGGAAAGGCAGGGAACACCCAACAAACCATAATTGCTATCTAATTATGGGTGAGGTAGGCCGTAGGATGTGGGCTGGCCGGAGTGTAGTTCTCATGCAAGATTTTCTCTTGTGTTGCCTTTCATTAGTTGAGGGAGGGGTCTCGTGGGACCATAGCCACGTGTAGAAAAGCAGACCTTAGTATCTGCATCGGCAGATAAATCTAAAGCTCCCGACCGAGTCCTGTATTTCTTGTTTTGCCCTGTGACAGGACTCGGATGGCACGATGTGATACATGTGCATACAGTTATAGAAAAACGATTCACGATGAATGCGTGGGAAAAAGGGCGCGGTTGAGGGTTATCGTAATCCCTAGTGGCCTAGGTGGTTTAACCCAAACCGAAATACGAAAGCGTGCAATAGGTAAGCGTAATCCCTAGTGGTGCTAGGTGGCGTAATTCCTAGTAGTTCAAACGATGATTCATATGGAAGAGCCTAGCTAGAACAAGGGTGACAGTCCAAACGATTTCAAGGATAATACGACATGAGGAAGCCCGTACGAGGTACGGCAAAGGACTGAACTTATATACATGGAAAGAAACATATGATTTGAGTAACCTATATATGCGATATATTAGGTTGACATGGACCATTACACGACTTTGAGTAAGGGACATTCATGGTTAACACATAACAAGGATGGGATACTAGTACGGAGGGTGCAGAGCAAATATACATGTTAGAACCAGGAAGAATATACGAAACAGATACCGTGGGATGTTAGACGAGGTAGATACCTTGGGATAGTATACTTGATAGAAATCTGACGATGGGATACTTTGATTTATCATGATACCGTAGTTTATCGCGATACCTTAGTTTATCTAAGTTCAATAGTTCATCCTGTTATTTTGATTTAGCTTATCTATCTTGTTGTCATGCTTATGTTCATCTCAGTTTCTCATGACAGTTAGCTTTACTAGTTTTTATACTAATAGTAGATAGGGCTTACTCAGTCTTTTTGACTGACCCGTTTTGTTTCGCCTCTTTTCTTCCATTCCCCCCCCAGGTTACAGGGAGGAAACACTGCTGTTTAGTTCGGACTTCTTCTGCTTGAAGGTCATCATGGATGGCTTGGACTTTTCCTGGCTATGGCTACTTTGCTGTTTTTACTTGGGGAATAATTTATGACAAAAATATTTATGCTTCTTTACTATTGCAAGACAGGTTTTGATGTACTCTGATGTAAAAGGCTTTAGACCTTATGTATTCATGTTATGAAAGATTGATTTTACTTCCGCTATTTTATATGTTCTGTCTTGTGATATTTCTGTGCATGTTTACCAATAATGCCCCTCTAAAGCTAGTGCATTCCTTTGCGAGTGACCCTAGCGGAGGCGGGGTGTTACATTTGGTATCAGAGCAGAAGGTTACTAGACTGGGCAAAAGTTTTTAAAGACCTTTTGAAAATTATTTGAAAAACCGTTTACAAAGAAGCATTTTTCAAGAAAATTTTCTTTTAAAAAGAAAAAGGCTATTCCCCAAAGGCCATTAGCATTATCCTTGTTTCCTTGATTGAATCTCTTTTCCTTTCTTTCCTCCATCTGTAGTCACAGTGGTTTTGACTGCGACTAGTCTTTCTAGCTGCGTAAGTGTTTCCCGTACGATGGAGGTGGTTCTCGAGAGACTGTTGCAGAGTTATGCATGAAAGGATAGTAAGAACAAGGATAAAGGATACGAGCTCAGGGATAAGCAACATGTTGGTATGGCTGAGTCCTAAAAGGAGGGAGAAAGATGAACAATGAAACCCATGACGAGAGAGTACCTTTGGCATGGTTAAACGGGACGGATAGTTAAGTATTATGGGAAAAGGACAAGATCATCGGGAGGGCAGCAGTATGCTCTCATTTCTAGAGTACCTCAGAAGGAGTGTAACGATCTTGTTAAAGGTTTAGCTTTTCTTCTCTATCATCCCGTCGGGACTTTGTTTTGATCACCGCATCTTTTAAGTCCGCTTCGATAGTTGAGTCTCTGCACCTTAGTAATAGCGTAGTAGAGGATCCCGTTTTTGTCTCAAGTCCTATTGGAAGATTGGTCCATTTACTCATGGCTTGTTTGGATTTGAGAATGTCTATATCAAGTGTTGAGCTTGGAAATAATGCTTATGTTTATAAGCTGTAGATGGATTCTAGGGATGAAATGGTTATCCAGTAAGGGGTGCCACTCTCGGTTTTAAAAGGAGGGTAGTTAGACTTTTGGCTTGCTTTGGTAATACCCTCGAAGTATCGTGTAACCTTTTGGGTTCTGTCATGATTAGTATTTAGAATCCCTAGATGCCTTTGTTGGAAATTGGAAACCCGATAGAGTGGTGTTTGCTAGTAGGGCGGATGGTTTACTTCACTTATGCATGGGTTATAGGAATTACCCTAGTAAGTGCACTTGGTAACCTGTTGGCATCTGTTTACTTTCAAGAGAAAGTTTTTCTATGTGGAATACCTTATGGTATGAGATCCAAGATTCACTAGCAAAATTTTGGAAAGCTCGTGTGGAAGCATGAGTACGCAGTTCTGATTGCGCCAAGTATTCTAGAAGGAGAATAAGTGCAAGTGGAACGAGAGGGGACGAGGAAATGAGTTCCAACTCATGTTATGGAAACAGGAAATAAGAAGCTACGAAATCGCGAAGTTAAAGGACGGTCAAGGCACAATGGAATTAAGCTCAAGGAAATACGACTTTGATGGTCAAAGACTAGATACGCGCATGATATCTCTTTTTGGGAGTATATCCTTGATCACTGTTTTCTGTAGAGCTTACTTGTAGGCTATCTTTTGTGGACATCCTCTCGGTCCTATTCTCCGTTACAAACCCTGTAAGGAATTTGTCCTGTTTATCTTCTCGACCCTGTTTCAGGGAATTCTAGGTAGAACCCTATTGATGAAAACATGTATTTGAAACATGTTATGATTGATATGGTTGCAAGTGGTTGCAAGTGTTTGCTTGTGGATGCGCAAATACATATTAGATACTAGCTCGACTCGGTCACATTTCATATTGCATATGCACGAGTATTTATACTTGTTTATGGATGAAATTGAATGTGTTACCATGTGGACGTTGCATATGGATGAATGTTTGTGCACGCATATAATGTATATATATGACTAGGACTATTTGCATACATGTTGGATTCATAGCACTAAACATATTTTTGCATTTAAGAGATTTTTCAGGCCTGATCATTAGCATTAGCTAAGGAACATATACACACACTCTTTGCATGTATTCATACAGCATTAGAAATCATCTAAGGACAATGGTTGCTTGTGGATGATGTTTTGAGTAGATGGATGATGGATGGTAGGATACGTTCTTCCTAACTTGGAGATTTCGGGTACGAAATCCTAAAAGGAGGGGAGAATGTAACAACCCATGTTTCGTGTGACGACCCGTATCTCGATAATAGGTTAAGATGAGAATCAAGACAGAATTTAATTTTAAATTCTGAATCAAGTGAAACAGGCTATGCCATTGCGTTCATCTCGGAAAAATACGCGAAATAGAGTCCGAGTTTTCGAGAATCGGAGTCCGTATGACCAAGTTATGGTCCGTCGAAGTTTTCAGGGTTTTCAAGTTTGAAAATCACCTAGGAAGTTCAAGTTTTGGGGTAGGTGGGAATTTTCCCGCCAAAGCCCATGTCGACAGGGGAGTCGACAGGGCTGTCGACACCCCTGGACCCCAAGTCGACAGGGCTGTCGACTTGGGTGTCGACTAGGTCCAAAACACAATTTCGTGTTTTGTGGCCTGGTGCACCGGGATGCAGTCTTGGTCTGGTCTGATGGGCCTGTGACGATTTCTGTGGTCTAGATTAATCCTAGATCTAATCCTATGGCCTAAACTACTCCTAATCTTCTATAAAATGACCCCTAACCCCCTCCTAAAATCCCCATTATTCATCCCTACAACTAAACTATGCCAAAATTTCAAGTGATCATGGCCTCCACTCAAATCCTAGCCTCCACCCTCTTGTCATAAAATCTTATCTTCATTTCTAAGAGGGATTTCATGTTTTGTGAGTATATGAGAGCTTCTACCTTCATATGAGAGCTTCTCAAGTTGATTTCAAGGCAAAAGCTTTGATCTTTGTTCATAAAGATAGTGTTTTTGTTGATTTGGAGGGTTCATCTTTGGGTTTTTGGGTGATGGCATGCATAGGCTTCATCACAAGCTTTAGTTTAATCGATTTAGGCCTTCATAGCAATGTAAGCCCTTTCCCTACTCTTAGATATTAACTATGAAGTTAAATGTTCATGTTTGGGTTTGATCATTGAGAATGATACATGCTATCATGTTATGCAAGTTTATGAAGTCATCATCTTGTTCTTATGAGCTAAAAGCTACAACCTTTATGTTGAAATGTTGCATTATGCAACATAAGAACCTTCATAATCATTATGTCAGCTTGCATATGAAGTCATAACCCTTATATGATGGTATATGCGAGTTTCTAGTCATCATTCCATGTCTTTTGTCACCATGATTCGCTTATGTGCCAAGTTTGGGTTTATGCATGTTTTGAGGCTTAAGAATGTAACATGCAAGCTAATGAACACATTGGTGCCTCATTTGCCACCATGATTAACTTGTGGCTTAATATCCATTTTTGTCTTGCCTTTGTCAAGTCTCTTCCTTTAGTCCCTTGTGTTGTTGCGAACGGATATGCGAGTTTAAAAGCGTTGGGTTATGTTATGGGTAATTTCTAATGGAATGAAAATACAACTTGAAAACATGACTTGAAATATGACATGAAAGTTGAGATGTAAGTATGCATAAAACATAAGCTTGGGAATTTACCTATTAAGTTAGGTCTACCCATTGGGAATTTACCTATTAAGTTAGGTCTACCCAATTGCTTGAAAACTTGAATATGAACATGACACTAGACTAAACATGAAAGTGGCCGACTCGAGGTTGGGTTGAGTTTGCAACATAAAGCTACCCGGAACCGACCGGCCTAACTAGTAGTTGCATACAATAGGACCCAATGTGAGAAGTTGGTCATTTTGTGCTTGAACCCGAGGTTAGACCAAGTTGTGGTGTAAAGCTACCCGGAACCGACCGGCTTAACTAGTAACCACAACAAAGTCTAACGTGAGAGGTTGAGGTGCATTAAGTAATTAATGCCACATGATAGGGTTAAGTTAATTTGATTAATGACTCTTAACTAAATATGACATGGATAAATGGGTTAAGTAAATTGATTAGGCTAATGATACTTAACAAAACATGACAAGGTTGGGTAGGTTAAGTAATTTGATTTGCCTAATGACACTGAACCATTTTTATACGACTAGTGGACGGGGATTAAGTTAACCAACACTTAATCAATGCAACATGATAAATTGGCAAGGTTAAGTAAGTTTTCTTAATGACACTTAACCAAAAGATACAGTTAATGGATGGGGTTAAGTAATTAAGACTTAACTAATCTAAACACGGTAATTAGATGGGGTTGAGTAATCCACACTTAACTAATCTAAACACGGTAATTCGATGGGGTTAAGTTAAACACTTAACCAATATAAACTTGGTAATTCAATGGGGTTAAGTAACCAATATTTAACCAACTTAACGTGATAATTTAATGGGGTTAACCAACTTATACTTAACCAATTATACATGATGATTCGATGTGGTTAAGTGACTTAAACTTAACCAATCTAACTCGTTAATTTGATGTGGTTAAGTGACCTAAACTTAACCAATCTAACTCGTTAATTTGATGTGGTTAAGTGACCTAAACTTAACCAATATAACTCGTTAATTGGATGTGGTTAAGTGACCTATACTTAGCAAATCTAACTTGTGAATTTACGGAGGTTAAGTTAACCCATACTTAACCAATATAACATGAAAACATGATAAGGCTAAGTCATGAATCGCTTGAATACACTTGACCGGTTTGACTAAGTAATTTGATAGGGTCAAGTTAATATATACTTAACCAACTTGTAGGGCTAAGTCTTGAACTTAAATACTTAGCCAATCTTGACGTGATTCGTGGGCGGGTTAAAGCATGGACTTGAATGATAACACTTAACCCAATAAGACAAACCCCAGCTAGAGGAACTAGGTAGAAAATCGTGGTTAATCAAGGATAACGGGGAAAGGAAGCTAAGTGGTAAACCTTAGTTAAGGGTAACTAAGTAATAATTCTTAGCTAAGGACATAGGACTAATTCACCAAGCAATGAGTAACCTGATACGGTAGGTCATCGCTTGAACATACGTGGAGGAGCGAATTATCTGACTTAGATAAAGGCTCCAACGAACTGGGTAACGAAGCAGCGGCTTCGGGGAACGTGAGGATATTCTTGGGATCCCTCTGTGAGCTGCCAGGTCAATATACTAGGCTCACGAGAGGTTGAGGTCTACGGTAGAAGAACCAAGAATATGCCTTGGTTGCTATGCGAGCGACCTAAAGACTGGGGTGGATAGCAGTGAGTCGACGAATACATAAGGTGCCCGAGATAGCAAGTTCATCGATCATCTACCATCTTGAGTCAAGCGTGTACGTACGGAAAGGCAGGGAACACCCAACAGACCATAATTGCTATCTAATTATGGGTGAGGTAGGCCGTAGGATGTGGGCTGGCGGGAGTGTAGTTCTCATGCAAGATTTTCTCTTGTGTTGCCTTTCACTAGTTGAGGGAGGGGTCTCGTGGGACCATAGCCACGTGTAGAAAAGCAGACCTTAGTATCTGCATCGGCAGATAAATCTAAAGCTCCCGACCGAGTCCTGTATTTCTTGTTTTGCCCTGTGACAGGACTCGGATGGCACGATGTGATACATGTGCATACAGTTATAGAAAAACGATTCACGATGAATGCGTGGGAAAAAGGGCGCGGTTGAGGGTTAGCGTAATCCCTAGTGGCCTAGGTGGTTTAACCCAAACCGAAATACGAAAGCGTGCAATAGGTAAGCGTAATCCCTAGTGGTGCTAGGTGGCGTAAGTCCTAGTAGTTCAAACGATGATTCATATGGAAGAGCCTAGCTAGAACAAGGGTGACAGTCCAAACGATTTCAAGGATAATACGACATGAGGAAGCCCGTACGAGGTATGGCAAAGGACTGAACTTATATACATGGAAAGAAACATATGATTTGAGTAACCTATATATGCGATATATTAGGTTGACATGGACCATTACACGACTTTGAGTAAGGGACATTCATGGTTAACACATAACAAGGCTGGGATACTAGTACGGAGGGTGCAGAGCAAATATACATTTTAGAAACAGGAAGAATATACGAAACAGATACTGTGGGATGTTAGATGGGGTAGATACCTTGGGATAGTATACTTGATAGAAATCTGACGATGGGATACTTTGATTTATCATGATACCGTAGTTTATCGCGATACCTTAGTTTATCTAAGTTCAATAGTTCATCCTGTTATTTTGATTTAGCTTATCTATCTTGTTGTCATGCTTATGTTCATCTCAGTTTCTCATGACAGTTCGCTTTACTAGTTTTTATACTAATAGTAGATAGGGCTTACTCAGTCTTTTTGACTGACCCGTTTTGTTTCGCCTCTTTTCTTCCGTTCCCCCCAAGGTTACAGGGAGGAAACACTGTTGTTTAGTTCGGACTTCTTCTGCTTGAAGGTCATCATGGATGGCTTGGACTTTTCCTGGCTATGGCTACTTTACTGTTTTTACTTGGGGAATAATTTATGAAAAAAATCTTTATGCTTCTTTACTATTGCAAGACAGGTTTTGATGTACTCTGATGTAAAAGGCTTTAGACCTTATGTATTCGTGTTATGAAAGATTTATTTTACGTCCGCTATTTTATATGTTCTTTCTTGTGATATTTCTGTGCATGTTTACCAATAATGCCCCTCTAAAGCTAGTGCATTCCTTTGCGAGTGACCCTAGCGGAGGCGGGGTGTTACAGTTTCACAACCCGGTCCGACCCGGGCGCATAAGTCTTAACCTCCATTTAATTCATAGCTCCGACCCGACCCGGTCAAACAAGTTAAGTCCCATTTCTTTGCCTTATTGCTCCGACCCGGTCCGGTTCTGTAAAATTCTCTCTTTCCCTTTTTCTCCTACTGTTCCCCCACCCGAACCGATCTCCTTCAATTTCCTTCCTCTTCCTCCTCTTAAGTAGCGAACCCAATTCGATATCCCAAGCTTTAATTAAAATCAAGTGCTTAAGCACTCAAGTATTCAGCGACGAAATTCAACACCCTCCACCAACACCTTGAAATGGCGTCGACGCCATCAACGACGAAGGCGGAGGATGAAGGAAGCCGTGGCGATGGAAAAAGTCAAAATACCATGCTAGAATCGTTCAATTTAACTGCGAACGTGAATTAAAAACAATTATGGCAACGAGATTCAAGATTACAAGACTACCTATGTATTTGATTCAAAGATTGATGCGAGAATTTTGAAGTTTCTTAGAAAGATTAATGTTTCGATGTGGAATCGGTTCGGTTGAGCAAGAACAGTGAATGAAAGAAAAGAAGAAAAGTGAAGTGAATTTATATAAAAATAAGCTGACTATTCGTATTCCCGATCGGAGCGGTTCGGAAAGCCCAATAACGCAGCTTGGCCCACTAATCCATTGTAGAGTATAGGAAGAAGGGGTCGGAAACCAAATCAGAAATCCGTTCGGGTCGGAATCCGAACCGAACAGAATGCAGTACGACAGCTTGGCATGCGTATTCAAAAGGAAGGATGAAGGCGTTGTGCAACAGCAATCAAAGCATGCTCCATTTTCAACTGAAGCATCCTTTGAGGGGGCAAAGTGTTTGCCAACTTTGTGAACTAGGCAACACAAAGCCTAGATATCAGACATTGAAGAGCATTTTTAATTAGAAGACTTCGGTTCGGATCGGAGAAGACACTACAGCCCAGATCAGAGCAACGTATCGGTTCGGGTCGGATAAAATCTTCTGTTCGGATCGGTGAACTGTTGCTGAGGAAATTGGTAAGGCATATCTATTCGGATCGGAGGGCAACATAATCTCAATTGGATCGGAAAGCCACCTGTTTGCCATGGAAATAGATCGGAGCGAAGCAGATTAAAGAAGAGAGAGCGCTGCCACCAAGCCAGTCCGGGTCGGATCGGGTATCCCGATCCGAACCCCTTACATGTATGTCTCCGACCCGAGCCCATTTTCCATGTCATTCTCATGCAAAAGCGCCTGGATATCCGTATCGGCTGTGACCAGTTCCTACCCATAACATTCATTACTCTGATGCGTTGTCAACACAATAATTCATCCGAAGCCGAGGCTAATGGGATGGACGACATGTGGCCCCGACCCGGATTGAGTTTTGAGCAAATTCACACCTATAAATACCCAGTCTAGAGACAAAGAAAAGGATCTTTTTTCTAGCACTTGGAGAGTTCAACCACCTTCATAACCCGAATTCCAGCAATCCCGGAAAATCCAAATCTTCTTTCATTATTTGTTTTCAAACAATTGAGTGATTGTGAGTGAGTTGTAAGAGAGATCAAGTGAGTATTTCATTGTATTTGTAACTGAATCATTGAAAATAGTGAAAAACAAGTGGACGTAGGCATTTCTTCGCCGAACCACTATAAAACCTATGTGTTCATTTTTATTTTTATCTCATTTCATTTTGCTTTTAAGCAATTTGGGTGTTAGAACAACTTTTTGGTCTAACAGCTCGCGAATTCACGTTATACACAAAGCTTTGCCACATAGGCGGTGCTTTGATCATCAACCACAAAGCACTGCTTTTCCATAAAAGCTTTGATCATTGTATCTCAGCATGACACACAGGAAATTCACGCCATGCAACTGATGACCATCAATCACCCAGAATGAAATCAAATGTCTGACACAGAGTCCATTTACAAGTCCGTTCCAGGTCTAAAGAAAACCGGAGGATCTTTATTCCTCGCACATCCATACAATCAACATGTATGTCCAGAAGGCTACTACTTCAGCCCCTTCAATGTAGCTACTCCTATCATGAGCATCAGTAGCACCCCTCCATTCGACGTGAAGATCATCGGTCTTGCACCGTCTTCATATCCTCGACTTTCAATTGTCGATCAGTTATTTGAAATGAGAATTAACTCGGCCTTTTCAAATAATTCACGTATATTTAGAATTTCAAATCAATTCATTTCAATGGTTAAATTATTCGACGTTAATAATTCAATTCATTAATTGTAATTTTAACGCCAAATACATTCAACCATCAAATATCCAATAAACTGAGCAAATTCAATTTATTTTCATTCCATACCATTTATAATATTTTATCATGATTTATCGCTATTTTTATTCATTTAAAAATAGCCAATTCATTCAAACGACGCTTCGGGCCATACAATGGCCGTGGCGTTGTTTATCTTCAGATTTGATTTACACATATCTGAAAATCTAACCATTAGATCTTCACTAATTTTATTTCATTAGAAAGATCTTTTCAAAATGAATCCAACGGTTCCAGTTTTGGGAAAATCCGACGGTCTGATCTCCCGGTACAATCGTTTGAAGTTACGATTTCAAAATACGAACTACAGCGTCGTTATTCGATTTAATTTAATTATATATATATATATTTATATAATCAATTTTGGCGCTGTTTTCATTCAGATTTAAATTAAACATTCCAGACAATCCAACCATTGGATCTTTACATAGTTGGTGTCATTGGAAAGATATTTCCAAAGCGAACCCAATGGTTGTGGTTTCGGGAAAATCCGATGGTCGGATCTCCCAAACTAATCGTTTGAAATCACGGTTTCCAAATACGAACTGTGGTTTTGTTATTCGATTTATTTTAATTATATATATATATATATATAATTCATTCCTCGATTTCAAAACCATATTCATTTCATACATTCGATAAAAATGATACTTTTATCCAGCAGGTATTTATTTCAACACATCACTATTTTTAACAATTCATATATATGATAAAAATGTGATTTTTATTGTAAAACAATTTATTTCAAAACACGATTATTTTATATACTTCATATAGATGATAAAAATGTGTTTTTTGTTGTAAAACAATTTATTTCAAAACACGATTATTTTATATACTTCATATAGATGATAAAAATGTGATTTTTAATGTAAAACAATTTATTTCAAAACACGATTATTTTATATACTTCATATAGATGATAAAAATGTGATTTTTATCTTACAAAGAATTTATTCAACACATGAATGTCACTCAACACATGAATTTTTATTCAACACATGAATATAGTTTCAACACATGAAAATAAATCAAACACAGAAATATTTCAGAAAATTTCGGCAGCATAACAGTAGGGTAGTTAAAACCGGCACCGTATCGATGTACGGCTCCTCGCTCTACCTTAAAACCTTGTGGTTTTTGACAATGGGGATTTCATACATCAAGTTCGCACGCAGGAGAGTATGCTTTTCTTTCATTTCCACAACCTAGTCTAATTTCATTTTCAAACACAAATGGGTATTTTTCAACCACAAACCAACAATCTCAAACCACAAACAATTCGATCAACCATTTGCACTATTCAATAAATTTCACATCAACCAATAATCCAAACAATATCACGACCAATATATATCGTACATGGTCTATGGACGAGGGGAGTATATATATATATATTCGTATATAAATATATTTCAATTTCATTTCACTTCATTTCAATTATTTCAACGCATATATAATTTTTACAACACATATATAATTTATACATCGAACATACAACTTATACAACGCTTATACATGAGGTGTACAACACTTATATAACTCATACATCGACTATATAATTTATACATCGTCGTTTCCATATCGTTTATAATTCGGAAATCTCACATTGGGTTCCACTCCTCCAAAAATTGCAGAAGGATCAGAAAAATATACGGTCTCTTCTGGAATGTAGAAGACGTCCTCACGAGTCCACTGTCTCTTGTTTCACTGGATTCGTCAAAAACGAGAAAGATATGATTTTTATTGTAAAATCATAAACCGTAGCGCTTTAAAGCACTATAAACAATTAAAATAATATATTGCCGTTACCTCAGCAGAAGCTTCAAAACTAGGTCTGCGATTATCACCTAATCCGAGCAACTAGGGGATGATCGGCCAATGCCACGAGGTGGAGGTTGGAGTAGCGCACCTGAGCCTGGAGGCGGCGCTCTGATCGAGGCAAGGAGGAGGGAGAATCGGCGACTTGAACGTCGCCACTTCCTGGGCGCGATTCTCGAGATATGCGCCACCAATCAGGGGGACGCGGGTACGGATCTGAAGCTCTCGGAGAGGTCTCCAAAATCCTCAACTGGGCCGTTGGCTATCGGTGCGTGTGGAAGGAGATAAAGAGGAGGGAAGGTTGGAGCTTTTATCGCCGTTCGTAGCTGCAGATACGGGGAGAGAGAATATAGAACGGGAAATTATGATTGGCTAGGGTTTTTTTCATTTATATATTTTTAAAATTCCAAAAATACCCCTCTTCACATACTAGCTCCAAACCAAACCCAACGATTGTCGCCCCTAGCTAAATACCCCCATTACGAACACATTGGGATATGTTTCGTAGGCCCATTCGACTGTTTCAATCAGTTTTTCTTCAAATTAAAATATAAAACATTCAATATTTGATTTGAACGTAAATTTCAACTTGTCGGGGCCACATACTGATTCTAAAAATTCCCGAAAAATAGATCTAACTATTTTTTGATGATACGGTCCCAACAAAACTAGTTTCGTCGAATTCTGAGACCGTTTGAAAAATGGCCATTTTCTGGTCGATCCAATTTAACTGAAATCAACCAAACACATTTCCCCTCGCCATGCTCACATATTAACTTCAAAAATTATGGAATTTGAATCCTAGCAATAATTTGACATCCCGGATCCAAAAAAAGTGGTTTCGTCGATTTCTTTGGTCGTTTGCAAAATGTCTATTTTCAAGGGCTATATATTCTCTATAGCGAACTTTCTGAAAATTCATTTGGCCATAACTTTTGATTCCCGCTATGAAACTTCGATTTTTTAGATTCTTTAGAAAGATATTCACTAACAGATTTAAATATTTTTGGTTTCACCAAAATCCGTTTTATTTTGCAACCGGTACAGTCAGTCAAAGTTTGAATTCAAATTTTGAAACTGCCGCGCCATTTCAGGCCTTGTTTATAATTTAAAATAATTATATTTATTTTCAAACATCGATTCAAACATACTTTCATCGTTATTATTTAAAATATTTTATTTTAAATATTTAAATCCACTAAAATAGCCAATTTAAAATTTAAACTAGCTCAGATTTTCCGGGTTGTTACAAAAACAGCTTAAATTACTAACCCTTTATTTTGTTACCTTAATTATTTAATTAACTATTATCTTAAATTTTATAACTTAAACTTCGTCGATTCTCCTAACGGCAAATCAACACCTTAAAATTTGAATTTAGAGCCATCTGTTGTCAATCACTTAATCAATACAGTCTGTTGATTAATATCACATCAACATTAATTTTCAATTTAACAATTAACATCTAATTTAACAATCAACATCCAAATAGTTTTTAACATTACTTGAGATAAACAATTCACATATAAATAATATGAAAAACAAGTAACATACAACCATTTGAGGAAACCATTTGGATCCCTCCAACCTGTTTTTCCCTGCATCACAGCTCATAATATCATTTAATAATTGCATATGAAATAAGAATTTTAATCTAATGCATTTATACGATGTAAATATAAATATTGTCAATCAAAAATCAAACAGTTAAACAATAATCACCAAAAGCATCCAAACATCCAATTTATACTAAAAATGGTAAATTGTAATTATAAGAATTTTACCACATCATAGTATTTCAAAAAGCGTGAGAGTTAACTCATATTTTGTTTCGATCGATGATTCATGTCGATTTATATAGTTTCAAACAAGCATTTGAAAAAATAAAATTCTTATTAGCTTTGAATTCTTTCAAACCATTTCGTACGCATAGCCTTCATCCATACGGTCCCAACGAATTTTTTTTGTTGAATTCTTTTCACAAACGAACGAGTTACATTGGTTAAAAGTTTTAACTATATTAAAATATCTTAAATTACTAACCCCTTATTTTGTTACCTTAATTATTTAATTAACTATGCTAACCACGCTTCTAATTCTTCTTCCCTCTCCATCAAAGAATTCACGCACCAGGCAGAACTGCCAAACACAAAACCCGCGCCTTTCATCAATCCTCACCACCCGGTTTCTCCACTAAAATCCATGAACTCTTCACCGATCTCTCCTTCTTCATGAATCCTTCAATCTCCAACCCCCAATTTCCATTGTGCATCACCCTCCTGAAATGCATCGACAACCTTCTCCTGGAGCACGCACAATACATGCAGTTTTTTTAGCTTCAGACTTTCCCAAATTTACACATGAAGTGCAAATATCCACCACTCACACCATGTTATCCTCTAAAGCATCCAACGATGACCAAATAAATAATAAAAACTAACCCAAATCATTACGAAAATTTGAACCAACTAATTTCTGAGACTATAGAATTGAAGTTTTTGCTTGTAGAAGTTTAGTGGATTTGAAATTTCTAAATTCCGTTAATTCTTCGATTTTATATTAATTTTTGACGTATTTATCAATGGCGGCTAGTAATTTCGTTGACCAGAATGAAGGGAATATGAGGGTTTGGAGATAATTTTGTAATAAGGGTTAGGAATATAATTAGAATACGGTGTTGCTATTTCTACTCGACATTCCTTTATTCGTACGATCACATAGAAAATTTGATCTTTATAAAAAATTTAATCCTGGTATATTTTAGCTTTTCGGACCTAATGGAACTTGTTTCGTCGAAATCCACGTCTCTTTGAAAATATAATGCAATTTTGAATATTAAATAGGTAATTGATTCACATTTATTTTCGTATGTTGATATAACAACTCTGGTTGGCTCGAAACATGAAATCTTACAATAGCTTTAATTCCGGGCACGATGGAATTGGTATCGTTGAATTCCGAGATAATTTTAGAATTCCATTTTTAATTTCACAATTTAAAGCAATACGTGTTTATATCGCACATGATGACAAAATGACTCAATTGATACGAAACTGGAAATATTACAATAATTAACCATTATGGATTTTATAAGATTATGTTCATTGAGATCTGATTGTTTGAAAATAGACAATTCTTAAGTTCCATATTAAATCATCAAAATATAAATTGATTTTAAAACAAACAAATCTATCGATAATAAAATATTATTATCATATATGTTCAAATAGAATTTATATAACTTCCAAATAAACTAATTTGGATTTTAAAATTGATAATTTCAATTCCAAGTAAAATCGATATTCAATTATTTAAAATCCTTTTATTTTATTAAATAAATAGTTATAATTCATAAGGGATTCTGTAGTGGCTTTCTGAAAATTTGATTTTGACATAACTCAAAATCCACAAGGTGAAATCTCGATTTTTTTCTTCCATTAGAAAACTATAATCCAATAAATTCGGAAGATTCTAGTTTCAAAGAATTCCAACTTATATTGGATGCTGAATACTCAATTGAAGTTCAGAACGTACAACTACGAACTACTACGATGTTACGAAACCATTTTTATTTCAATTATTAACTATACGTTCAAACATCGTTTAATAAATAAATTTCTTATTAAATAGTACAAGAAAAAGATAATTTTGCAGCGGTGAAATCCGCTGGTAATCCGTAGCTATATAGGCGTTAGCGACGGATTACTTGCGGATCCGAATGGTCGGTAAATTTCAGGACGATATTTGTGTCAAACTTTTGCAACCGATTTCAGCGTGAGTTCTCTGACCATTTTTTGTCATTTCTATCAATGTAAAAGTTTTATTATAAATTATTTTAAAATTATTTACCGATGTTTTAGCGACAGATATGAATTTTTGAGAAATTATTATTTGTAAAAATCTATCGGTAATCCCTTGCTACTTAGCAAGGGCTTGCAATGAAATATATTTTATTTAAAATATTTTTGTTGGTAATTTGTCGGTAAACCCTGAAGAATTAGCGATGTGTTTTTGTTCATGCGAACATTTCATCTAAAATCATTAGTTGGCAATCCGTCGCTATTCCCCTTCTGATCTGCCTATATATATATATATATATATATATATATATATATATATATATATATATATATATATATCAATGGGCATTGTTATAGACACTCCAGATATTGGTAAGGGCTGGCCAATTTTCTTTTTCTTAAAAAATTACTAAGGGGAGTACCAACGAAGAAAGTAGCCCCTTGACAAATTAAGGTAATTTTACATTATTTGTAATAACCCAGAATTTCATAACCAATTTTAATGTGTTTTGAATATTTAAAATGATTTATTTTAAATAATAACGACTAAAATTTTATTTAAATCAAAGTTAGAATGTATAAATTTATTTTAATTATGAACCAAACTCGAATTGGCGCTGTAGTTGGAAATTTTGGTTTTAAACTTCAATTGAAATTCAAAATTCAGTATAAGTCAGAATTGGATGAAACAGGAAACGTTAGGATCGAATTAACTATATCTTTTTAATGAATGTAAGAAACAAATATTTCACTTTATGAATTGTAAGCAATGTCCAATTAAAAATTCTTAATAGTCGCTATGGAATTTATATATATTTTAAATTATATGTAGCCTTTAAAAATAGCCATTTTGCAAACGACCTCTATTTTCGACGAAACCACTTATGCTGGAACCGGAATGTCAAATTATAGTCATGTTTAAAATTTCATAATTTTTCGAATTAATATGTGAACGTGGTAAATTTAATCATGTTCTGTAATTTCAGTTTAAAGTTAATCAACTAGAAAAATGCCATTTTTCAAACGATCTCCAAATTTGATGAAATTATTTTTTTAGGCTCATATCGTCAATACGTAGCTAGATTTCAAAATTCATAATTTTTGGAGCCAGTATGTGGCCCCGGTAAATTAAATTGTATGCTTAAATTCAATATTGACCATTATATTCATTTTTATTTTTATTTTGAGAAAAAATGCCAAAAATGATCGAACTATCTTACGAAACATAATCCATTGTGTCCGGAATTTGGGTATTTCGCTGAGGGCGATAGTCGTTGGGATTTGTTTAGAGTTCGTATCGATAAATAAGTAATGAATGTATTAATTAATGTTATAATTTATATAATATATGGTCAAGGGTCAAAACCCTAATTCATTTCTCTTCGGGGTCAATGGCTCCCTCAGCCAACATATCCCTAAACTGACGATCCACGACTTCCCAGATTCATCCACCCAGATCTCCATATTGGTTCATCAATCCTCAGGGGTTCCAATTACAAAATCCTAGATCTCATCGAGCTGCACCCATCTAATGGTTGTGATGAGATTTCACTGATTGTGCTAGCGAATTTCATGCCTGAAGAGCATGCAGTTCAAAGGGAGATTCAGGGGTCATGGTTCAACCGAGTTGCGAGCCACGCTGAGGGAGGCGGGAGTAGGCGGAGGCGCTCGACGTGGAGCCATTGGATCCTAGTCCGGTGGTCCTTTGTTGCGCGCGCAGGTAAAGTTCATCGGTGAAGGGATGGGTTCGATTTTGCCCAGCGTACTATAGAGATAGGAGGAAGATTAAGGTTGATTAAAATCTTTGTTAAGTTATTTAAATATAATTAAATTATTTAAAAGTTTAAATTGGCATACCTTCTTCAAACAGACACGAAATCGGATGATTTCAAATGCGTTGGAATCGCGACAGCAAACTCTACAACATGGAACTGACCAGAATGGAAATGGGGCAAATTGGATTTTAAGCCAAATTAAATGGTCGTTTGATTTTGTCTAAAAACAGAAATTCAGATATAAAGAATGACGGAGTGGAAACCAAATTAAGAATTCACTCACTAAAATATATGCACAGTTATTTATTTTATAACTAAATGTATATACTGTTATTGTTGTTGTTTTCCACTGCACATTATATTCATGTATTATATTTTCCGCTGCTTTGTAATTTGTAAATCTTTGAAATTTATTTTTTCGCTTTATATTATTTATTTATTCTCTAATATTCTTGTTCTATGATGTACATTGTTGTAATAGCAATGAAATGTCCTATTGTTTGTGTTCGGAGGTGTCATGTTCCCAACGCAATCCGCTTTCTCGTTCGGTCTAGGCCAGATGGGATTTCGGGTCGTGTCACTTTGGTATCATAGCTTTTGTTTACAAAGCTCGAGAATAAGACACATTAGAACCGAACGAGAGAATTCATCAGAGATAGGATTAATAACATCCTATAACAGAAACTCATTAGAGATGGGGTTAGTAATACCCTAGAATGAGTTTGCAAAGTCTTATTTATTAAAAATAAATTTAGTATTGAAAATTAAACCTTATTATATGTATTTGATTATTTTATTTTATATTGATTTGGACTATCTAGTATATGAAGATTTTGCATATACGCGTCATGAACGTATATTTGAAGTCTCAAATATATTGGGTAGGTGTAGAATCACACTCTAATCACCCGGAGATGATTCTGATGATAGCAGCTGCATCATCAGTGTTTATGTTCGAGTTTCGAAAGTGGGATATCTATATATTTCCAATTGATTGTTGTGAGAACCAAAACATAGTTAGAATTTATTGTTTGTGACTAGGCATTAAAAATATGATTTATGAGTATATATAAAAATCATATATTTGAGAAGTTAAGCAACTAATTAATTGGTGGTTGTGTTGAACGATTATTAATTTAACTAACAAAATTATTGGAATGATAATTGATTTATCCAATATAGGAATGAATGATAATTAAAACCAAACCAAATATAATGTAGAGCTAAATAGAAAATAAGGTTCAAATTGGATTTATATATTTGATAGATATGTGTGTGTGTGTGTGCATATATATATATATATATATATTTATATATATACATACATGTTGAGCAAGTTAATGGCTTCGCTTGAGTAAAGAAATAAAATGTGCGCCGGACAAACAGGTGCACCTTAATGAGTTGGTTGCGCAATTTAATTATTATATCAACTCCTGTGAGTGTTTTTGGATCCGTTACAGTGATTATTCTGTGTGAGATTATAATCCCACACTATAGGATAGCAACAAATAAATATGAACCACACCACATGGCATACTACACGAAGATCACGTCATATTCCATAAAAGCATTTGGCACTTATATGACGAGTTCTGGATTTCCATACGGGCAAGATGCTTTTATGGCGAGGACTGAATTACAGATTGAACAGATTACTGATCATGGACTTAATAAGATACATGTAACGGTGCTTGGGGCAGCATTTAATGAATATCCTACACAGGTCTGGAGATGAAAAAAATTCACGTCACTCTTGTTGTTAATTAAGGCACATGGATAATTTTATTTCCCAACACTGGGACAAGGTATGAGATTTCGACATTTTTACACGTCTCCCTTGGGCATAGATAGTTCACAAAAATTAATTGTGCTTTTTATTGATTTATTGGGTGCTTAATATGGCCTAATAAAATTTTCAAACACTCCCCATATAATGGAGGTTATGGCAAAAAAATTCGAAAATTTAGGGTAATAGCCAAATTTTTGTGTGACGACCCAAACCCCGTACGATAGTGGCAAGGGTAATCCTTGGAATATAACACATATACAGATAATAGTAGAACAGAAATAAACAAATACACCATATAATGTACAACAAAATATACTGGATAAACATAATCATCAGAGTTTCACAGTACACAGGATCATACTTAGTACAAAATACAGTTCAACTTTACATAAAATGTCTACAGCGGAAAACAAAACATAATATGTACAATAGGAGCTGAATATAAAATAAATAAATAAATGATAGAATCCATCTTCAGCTCCAGCTATCCAGAAAGAGCCTAATAAAACCTGGATACAAGGCTGCCCGTGTAGAAAAAGGGGCACCCGAGATTGCAAGTGAAACAAACTACGAATCAGTCATAGGACTGGTATGAGAAATCTAAATTAACTTATTTTAGAATACGGCCAATCACAGGACCACGCCGCTAACGCGGAAAGGGTTTACTCCATTGGTGTAACGACCAGGAAAATCTGAACCAATTTAAAATTTTTAAATTGGCTAAAATAGTTGATTTTAAATATTTAAAATAAATATTTTTAATAATAGCAATGAAAGGTGAGTTTGAATCGACGTTTGAAAACGAATATAATTAATTCTAATTATAAACAAGGCCTGAAATGGCGCTGCAGTTTCAAAAATTGAATTCAAACTTTGTCGGACTGTACCGGGTGCAAAACAAAACGGATTTGAGTGAAACCAAAAATATTTAAATCTGTTTGTGAATACCATTCTAACAAATCTGAAAAAATCGAAGTTTCATAAAGGAAAGAAAAAGTTATGGCCAAATGAATTTTCATGAAGCGACCCGTTTCTTCCCCGATCTCCGAAGAGGTGAGAAATGTTGGATCTAGAATAACCCTAGAGGGGGGGTGAATAGGGTTTTTCACAGTTTTTAACTGAATTAAAAACTTAGCGAGATATATAATAATAAACTGATCACAGAGAATAGCAGAAACTGAAATGCAGAAAATAAATCACACACAGATATACCCAGCTTCGGCAAAACCTTGCCTACTGCTGCATTTCTAAGGTTTCTACTAGGTGATAGAACAGTTCCCGCATACAAGACCATGTACACTCGCAAACCCCTGCTCCTATTCTAACCCTACGCTCAAAACCGTAGACTGATCGATATCCACTCGATCAGATTTCCCTGTTTACAACCCTGTAATCAGAAACCCAGATTTTACGGACTCTGAAGCAGACAGTCACCCTGACTGTTTCACTCTAGTTTTTTTTTTCAGACACTAGAAACTGTTTGTTTGTTTACAAAGAAGACAGAGTTAAAAAGCGATACAAAATAAAAACAATAAAAACAAAAATTAAAACTCTTAGGAGTTTAAGTAAAAAGGGGTCATCCCCTTTTTAAAACCAAGCCTAGCCAAATGAAAAAACAGGCCGGCCCTTTCTCATTTTCTTTTCACCCGATCTCTTTGCTATGTGGAAAAAGAAATGGCGGCGGCTCTAGGGTTTCTTCTTTGAGTTCCAAATCGAAGTCGATGTTGTTAATTTTTGGCTCTGGAAATGATTTCTGGTGCTCGAATCTCCGATTGCTTCTCTGTCTTGCTCGATTGTTGTGTGGCTATGTGATTCTTCACTCTGGCGATCGAAACCCTAATGAAATTGTGAGTGTTCTTTGATTAAAAAATGTTGCTCTCTGATTTAGTTGTTGTTGGTTTCGATTTCGATGTCCTTCTCTGCCTATGATGTAACTGGTGTTCAATAGGATTATATAATCCTATACCATGCTCTGATTTCACGCAAATGACTTGAGCTGATTTTAAATGATTTCCCTTTTCTGATTTAATCACCTCGACTTTTATTGTTGTTGCATGTGAATGCCTCTTTTGAATTCTCGGCTTTAATTGAATTTCCTCGGCATTGAACTGCTCTGATTTGTTTCCACTTTATGTGATTTGCCCTCGATTTGAAAAATGTCCAAATTAAAGCCTTTCGCCATATAAAAACTTGAGTTCAAATCTGGAAATTACTTGTCAAAAATAATTCGTATATATTGCCTAATATTTGTGGGAATTTGAATTGTGGAATATCCTGCCATGTATTACTGCGTTGGATTGTTGTCCAAATCTTGCCGTGTTTGTATTTCATTATGCTGATTTGAAATCGAACCATAAAAACTTCCCAAGTTTACTCCTTGCTGGAAAATGTTGAAGTCTTGCCAAGCAATACTTTTTGCATGATTTTCCTTGAATCATTATTTGCATGCATCATCAAAACTTTGATATCTTTGCCAAAAATGGATTTTCTGATTTCTGTAAATAACTACCTTGATTGATGAACTTCCTGAAACATTTAAAATGTTTTCTTACCAAAAACACAGTTTTGTTAATTTAAAAAAAAGATTCATGCTAGAATTGTTTTGCTCCATCATGTACATGAGTTGTAGCACCATGCTTATGCACACCTTTGTTTGTAATTTGAACTGCTGCAATCTTTTTGCACTTGTGACTGCCCCACCATGCATTTGTGTTTGTGACTATACCATGATCATATCTGGTAAGTACTCCATGTATATGTTGCAGCCTTGCACCTTGCTGATCTAAAAAAGAACTTGAACTTGATCTTGCATTTGTGTATTGCTGTTTTGATTAGAAGTCGACACTTGTTCACCTGAAACTTGAGAATGGCCAGACTGGCTCCACCATGTTGCACCATTTCTTGACCATGTTGCTTGCTGTGTGTACTTGCATTTGAACCATCTTTGTGTATTTGTCATAAACATTGAATTAAGCTGCTCTCGACTTGATTGCTGCCATATTTGACCTTGCTGTCATGCTTGATCCATGCACCTTATTGCTTTGTTCTTGTACAAGTATTGATCATTCTAGTTACATTAATATGATCTGCCCATGCATGTGAACTATGTATAGACTGCAGATCACATACTTGAGTCTTATTGCCTATGCAAACCACTTCTTGTTTGCTGAAACTTGACTTTTGACTTGGCTATGATTTGACTATGCAAGCTTGTGTATGAGGAGCTCGACCATGTGTTCATTCCCTTGCACTTGAATGTATTGTTGACCATTGTCTCACTGTATTTGACCTGTGCTCGAGCACTCTTGTACTTTCATGTATTCACACATTCACTTGTATGCATGTTTTCTCCCATTTCTATGTGACCTGCTTTTCTTGCATGGTTCATTACTGCTTTAAAAACTTCATTCTTTGCTGATTTGACTATGTTGACCATGCTACACTGAGTTGAGACGGTCCACGTGGCTACTCCTCAGTTGCTCGCTACCACATACTGATTGGCGTGGCAGTGCACACGTGTATACACGTGTGTATATGCAGCCAACAGACGAATTTTCCTGTCCCTGTATTATGTACTGTCTAGACACAGTCGGATTAACAAATCAGATCAAGTCAGAAAAATGATGAGAAACACACCAGAAAAACTGAGGCAAATAAAAAATTCAAAAATAAAATTTATATTTGCATGTATACAGTTTTATTTCTATTGCAGTGTACTGTGTGTGTGTTTCATGTGACAGGTAAGCATGAAGATGACTGGACTGACTATGCTGGCTGGCAGAAGATTGAAGACTGAAGCTGACAGTAAAAAAATATACAAAAGCATCTGTATATGAGTGCAAGTCTGAAACTGTATATGTGAGAGTGTATAAAAAACAATGAGTCTGTATATGAGTCAATGTGAAACTAAGTGAATGTATGTGTAGATACAAACTGTACTGAGTGTGAGAGCTGTAGTGAAGAGATTGTACAGTTTATTTGTAATAGACAAATTGCTTGAAATAAAATATTATTTTATTCGTCAAACAAAATTTGTTTATCGTATACTGTGTATTTACAAGTACTGAGAAGTGATTAAATAGTGGAGTTGTAAATAATTGTACTGTTCGAGAGTTTGAAATATAATATTTAATTTAAATAAAATACTGTAAGAAAATATGAATATCTATACAGTCGTATTCTATTTAAATATAAATATAATATTACTGTATGTGATGTGGAATAACAGTACATTTTCAAACACATCAATAATAATATTTATTTGGTTGTTATCATCAAACAAAAATCATATAATTGTGTATGCAACACCGTTATATACAACAATCTCCCCCTTTTGATGATAACAAACAAATAAGAGATTTTGTATATAATAAATGTGTTTGTTCGTGAATATTTGAACTCCCCTTATTTAAATGCTCCCCCTATAACTGTGCATGAGTGAAATGTATGAATAATAATAAATTTTCAAAATTAAAAATATTTATAAAATATTCACTCATAAATCAAAATCCAATCCATTCTCCCCCTTTTGTTATCATCAAAAGGATACAGATTTTAAAATACAGATGAAAATTGACTAAAAAATATAATTTCAGCTTAAGAGAAAGAACGGTCCTCATAATTTTCAATCAGTCAAACAAAAATCATAATATACTGAGAACAGGTGGCATATTTCACATTGTAGATAATGATGGATTTACGATGAGATTTATATAATGGAGAGAGTTTTTTTAAAAAAATATTTCAATTATTTCCAAGGATTTTTATTAAGGTGGAGCACAAAAACAGTGATGGATTTGGACTATAATTATAAATTCAATTTAAGTGACAATATCGTACAATCTCAAATCCTAATACCTATCAATCAATAAATCATAATACTTCATAAGATATTAACACATTTCACAGATTAAAACATGGATTGATAGGAAGGTTTTTATAAACACCAAGGAGAATTTCAATTTTATTTCAGTTTTTAGCACATTTTTTTTATTTATTTATTTAAGAGCACACTGACCACGCATAACCAGAGCTTGGATTTTTAAATGAGGTCAGTCGCAGCTTAAATTATAAGTTGTCTCTTAACCATGCATGACCAGAGCTTGGATTTTTAAATGAGGTTAGAGACACACTTATATATTTATTATATATATTTATCATTTCAGCTTTTAAAAAAGAAAAACTCCTTGGTATAAAACCAATATATGGATGATAGAAAATGTGGTAGGTACAGAAATGGACTGTGAAATAAATTTCTAAATTAATTATATTATGAGATATGACCAACTGTACCTGGATTATTGAAAATTTTCAATTATCACTAATTCTGAATAATAATATAACCACAATTCCATCACAAATATTTTCACTGTTTATTTAAAATGATTTTAAGAAAAATTAAACTCTCCACATTTATATAAAATCATAACGGATGGCAGAAGGATGATAAGTAATGAAGATGGCCATGAAATAATTGCCAGTTCAAAGATATTATAATAAATATTTAACCATCATGAAAATCTAAATAAAATTCTACTCTTGTTGTGAAATATACTGCAGTCACAATTCATCACAATTTCTAAATCTGGTTATAATTTTGATGAATTATAAATACAGTTTAATTTGGATATTGATTTCAATTTCTGAAAGAATAATCAATAAATAATTTTAAAATTGAAAATCAATTACAAGAGTAATATGCTGATCTATACATGACAAGAGGGAAAAATATATATATATATACAGCAAAAAAAATATGCAGCACTTTTAAACTGATACCACATGGTGTCTCTACAAAGTGAAAAATCAGAACAGATGGATGAGACAAATATAAGGCGCTTCTGATACCAAATGTTCTCGCTTTCTCGAGGATTTTAATGACACCCCGGTGGCAAACAATGGTACCTCAGTCAACAGAAAATACTTAATTACAAAGCAAGCAACTCAAGCACAAAAATTTCATTTATCAGAGCACGATAAACCTTTGATACCAAATCAAGCAGTCCTCAAAGATATTTACAAATTCAATTTCTTATAATCAGTGCAGCATGATTCCAAAACAAACATTTTTCAAAAACAGTATCAGAGCAGCATAGAAAACAATCGCACATCAGACTTGCCAGAGGATGATGGTCATGTAAAAATGATTCATGGTCCAAGATTAAAAATACAGTTTATTTGAAATCATTTGAGGAATATGAAAAACTCTAGATTTAATGAATCAATCACACCAGGTTATATTTCAGATTCAAGATATGTCTGAGATTCAATAAATAAATAGTTTCAAATGATTTTAAACAAACATATATTCAAATCAAATAATCATAAAATAACAGTGATATTTATGACCATATTTTCAAAGGAATTTTCAAAATTGTCTCAGCCAAGTCCCAAAGAGACTTCAGATCATTTACATCAAGTATGAGATATATTCATGATCAAATGAAATTAAGTCAATTTATTTGAAATCACTTGAATCAATAACAAGTTTGAGATATAATGTAATATTCACCCAAGATTGATAATTTCAAATATAAGAGGTGTGTGATATTCAAAATATTAAGAATTTCAGATGATTTCAAACAAACAGATTCCAAGATGTATCACTGATTCAAGCCAATCTGAAAAAACAATGAAATTATCACAACTGATAAATAACGGAGTGCTGTAATGAGTATAATATTTTGAGCTTTTCTAAAATGAATTAGAATAAACTCAGAACAGCAAAGGTGTGTGAAATTTCATTAAATATTCAGATCTTCAAAAAAAAAAATTAGAATTCAAAATAACAGTGTTCAAGGTATACTATGAATGCTTTAGCACTGTTAAGAATTCAGAAAAGAAATAAAACTTCAAAACAATTGCAGATATTTACAAACTTAAATTCAAGTTCTGGAAATGAATATAAACATGTGAGTTTTACCCAAATAGAGTAAATTTCCAAACAAATATGAATACTGCAACAGGAAGTTTCAGAAGCACAGAAAAGAAAAACAACGAGATATGGTAGTGACAAATCAAATAAAAACAAACAGAAGAAAATAACATAGAAAGGGGTAGAAGAAGGAGAAATAAACAAAAAAAAAATTTACAAAGATGAGGTTAGAAATCATACCTGATTCACAGAAGACGTTGTGGATCTCTAACTCATCAAGCTTTGGCTAAGGAACTCTGAATGATACAGACAAGTGGAACAACTTGAATATCAATCTCCTTTGCATAGCAGTTCCTCAGCCACTTCTGGTACCTAACCGTTTATTGGATCGAGTGGTTTAACAAAGTTAGTAAAACCACTCATAGTTGTATGTCGAACCTTCGGTACCCAAACTTGTTTGTATAACAATCCCTCTGAATTTACTTTCGTACCCTTAGGAACCCAAATCAGTTTAGTTTTTCCAAAATTGGCTTTATTTATTTTTTGGGTCCATGATTGTTCAACAGTATTGTTATAAAACAAAATTTCATTTTGTCTATGTTTCACAAATCCTTTGAAATTTTCAGATTTCAAATTTTCAAGTCGATTCTTTTCAAACTGATTTGAAGGATTTTTAAAAACACTTGAATTTTGCTTTTCAGAATCATTATACTTCCCAAATCCGAGTCCAAACTTATTTCCAATAGGAAACTGGTTTTTCAACAAAATGTCCAACGATTTTTCTCCATTAGAAAATTTATTCAAGATTGATTCAAGTCGTTGAATTTTAGATTGAAGATCGCTATTTTCTTTTATTAAATTTGAACAACGACTTATAGCGATCTTACTCTTTTCAGCATCGTTTTGTTTCAAAACCAAATTTTCATTCTCAAGCTTTTTTATTTTGGCTTGGGATTCAGAAATTTCAAGTTCAAATCATTTTTGTTTTTCAGACTCAAAATTCTTGGATTTTTCAATCTCATTTTCAAGTTCTTCTAAAATCAAATTTGATTTCAACAAATTCTCCTTTTCAGCAATTTCAAATTTGGAATTTATATCTGTTTTAAAATTTTCAAATTCCTTTTGCAGAAGATTATTCAAATTTGACAGCTCAGTCTTGTTCTCATTTAAGATCAGAATTTCATCTTCAAACTTTTGAATACTTTTATTGAGATGAACAAGATTGGCTTTCAATTTCAAACAATTTTTGCAAACAGAATTTGAAGAATTTTTAACATATTCAAGTTGTGATTCCAAATCATCAATTTTGCTGATCAACTCAGAATTCCTAGATTTCAGAGATTTATTTTTAGATTGGAGTTTATCAACAGATTTAGTTAAATCAGGACACATGTAAACCAGATCTTCATATGAGAAATTCTCGGTTTCAGCATTTGTTGATTCTCCATCATCTGATTCATCTGAAGTTTCATTTGTAAATCATGTTAAACAAAGCTCTGAATATGAGTTGACATTTCGGGGTTTTGAGCAGTTGTTGTCAATTTGTCCATACTTCGTATAGAGAGCTGTCCAGATTTCCTGCGCAGTTAAACAATGGGAAATCAGACTGAATTGATCATTATCAAGATAAGAACAAAGAATATGTGTAGCACGGGAATTAAAAACTTTATCTACCATATCGTACCCATTGATAATAACATCCCAACACTTAATATTAACAGATTTTAAATAAAATTCCATTTTGGATTTCCAGTTTAAAAAATCTGTTCCAGTGAAAATAGTTGGAGATGAACTGGACTGACTCTTGCTAGACTGACAACAAGGATTCACCATTTCTCTAGAGTTAACAGAAAATACCTGCTCTGATACCACTTGTTGGATCTAGAATAACCCTAGAGGGGGGGTGAATAGGGTTTTTCACAGTTTTTAACTGAATTAAAAACTTAGCGAGATATATAATAATAAACTGATCACAGAGAATAGCAGAAACTGAAATGCAGAAAATAAATCACACACAGATATACCCAGCTTCGGCAAAACCTTGCCTACTGCTGCATTTCTAAGGTTTCTACTAGGTGATAGAACAGTTCCCGCATACAAGACCATGTACACTCGCAAACCCCTGCTCCTATTCTAACCCTACGCTCAAAACCGTAGACTGATCGATATCCACTCGATCAGATTTCCCTGTTTACAACCCTGTAATCAGAAACCCAGATTTTACAGACTCTGAAGCTGACAGTCACCCTGACTGTTTCACTCTAGTTTTTTTTTTTCAGACACTAGAAACTGTTTGTTTGTTTACAAAGAAGACAGAGTTAAAAAGCGATACAAAATAAAAACAAGAAAAACAAAAATTAAAACTCTTAGGAGTTTAAGTAAAAAGGGGTCATCCCCTTTTTAAAACCAAGCCTAGCCAAATGAAAAAAGAGGCCGGCCCTTTCTCATTTTCTTTTCACCCGATCTCTTTGCTATGTGGAAAAAAGAAATGGCGGCGGCTCTAGGGTTTCTTCTTTGAGTTCCAAATCGAAGTCGATGTTGTTAATTTTTGGCTCTGGAAATGATTTCTGGTGCTCGAATCTCCGATTGCTTCTCTGTCTTGCTCGATTGTTGTGTGGCTATGTGATTCTTCACTCTGGCGATCGAAACCCTAATGAAATTGTGAGTGTTCTTTGATTATAAAATGTTGCTCTCTGATTTAGTTGTTGTTGGTTTCGATTTCGATGTCCTTCTCTGCCTATGATGTAACTGGTGTTCAATAGGATTATATAATCCTATACCATGCTCTGATTTCACGCAAATGACTTGAGCTGATTTTGCATGATTTCCCTTTTCTGATTTAATCACCTCGACTTTTATTGTTGTTGCATGTGAATGCCTCTTTTGAATTCTCGGCTTTAATTGAATTTCCTCGGCATTGAACTGCTCTGATTTGTTTCCACTTTATGTGATTTGCCCTCGATTTGAAAAATGTCCAAATTAAAGCCTTTCGCCATATAAAAACTTGAGTTCAAATCTGGAAATTACTTGTCAAAAATAATTCGTATATATTGCCTAATATTTGTGGGAATTTGAATTGTGGAATATCCTGCCATGTATTACTGCGTTGGATTGTTGTCCAAATCTTGCCGTGTTTGTATTTCATTATGCTGATTTGAAATCGAACCATAAATACTTCCCAAGTTTACTCCTTGCTGGAAAATGTTGAAGTCTTGCCAAGCAATACTTTTTGCATGATTTTCCTTGAATCATTATTTGCATGCATCATCAAAACTTTGATATCTTTGCCAAAAATGGATTTTCTGATTTCTGTAAATAACATCCTTGATTGATGAACTTCCTGAAACATTTAAAATGTTTTCTAACCAAAAACACAGTTTTGTTAATTTAAAAAAAAAGACTCATGCTAGAATTGTTTTGCTCCATCATGTACATGAGTTGTAGCACCATGCTTATGCACACCCTTGTTTGTAATTTGAACTGCTGCAATCATTTTGCACTTGTGACTGCCCCACCATGCATTTGTGTTTGTGACTATACCATGATCATATCTGGTAAGTACTCCATGTATATGTTGCAGCCTTGCACCTGCTGATCTAAAAAAGAACTTGAACTTGATCTTGCATTTGTGTATTGCTGTTTTGATTAGAAGTCGACACTTGTTCACCTGAAACTTGAGAATGGCCAGACTGGCTCCACAATGTTGCACCATTTCTTGACCATGTTGCTTGCTGTGTGTACTTGCATTTGAACCATCTTTGTGTATTTGTCATAAACATTGAATTAAGCTGCTCTCGACTTGATTGCTGCCATATTTGACCTTGCTGTCATGCTTGATCCATGCACCTTATTGCTTTGTTCTTGTACAAGTATTGATCATTCTAGTTACATTAATATGATCTGCCCATGCATGTGAACTATGTATAGACTGCAGATCACATAATTGAGTTTTATTGCCTATGCAAACCACTTCTTATTTGCTGAAACCTGACTTTTGACTTGGCTATGATTTGACTATGCAAGCTTGTGCATGAGGAGCTCGACCATGTGTTCATTCCCTTGCACTTGAATGTATTGTTGACCATTGTCTCACTGTATTTGACCTGTGCTCGAGCACTCTTGTACTTTCATGTATTCACACATTCACTTGTATGCATGTTTTCTCCCATTTCTATGTGACCTGCTTTTCTTGCATGGTTCATTACTGCTTTAAAAACTTCATTCTTTGCTGATTTGACTATGTTGACCATGCTACACTGAGCTGAGACGGTCCACGTGGCTACTCCTCAGTTGCTCGCTACCACATACTGATTGGCGTGGCAGTGCACACGTGTATACACGTGTGTATATGCAGCCAACAGACGAATTTTCCTGTCCCTATATTATGTACTGTCTAGACACAGTCGGATTAACAAATCAGATCAAGTCAGAAAAATGATGAGAAACACACCAGAAAAACTGAGGCAAATAAAAAATTCAAAAATAAAATTTATATTTGCATGTATACAGTTTTATTTCTATTGCAGTGTACTGTGTGTGTGTTTCATGTGACAGGTAAGCATGAAGATGACTGGACTGACTATGCTGGCTGGCAGAAGACTGAAGACTGAAGCTGACAGTAAAAAATATACAAAAGCATCTGTATATGAGTGCAAGTCTGAAACTGTATATGTGAGAGTGTATAAAAAACAATGAGTCTGTATATGAGTCAATGTGAAACTAAGTGAATGTATGTGTAGATGCAAACTGTACTGAGTGTGAGAGCTGTAGTGAAGAGATTGTACAGTTTATTTGTAATAGACAAATTGCTTGAAATAAAATATTATTTTATTCGTCAAACAAAATTTGTTTATCGTATACTGTGTATTTACAAGTACTGAGAAGTGATTAAATAGTGGAGTTGTAAATAATTGTACTGTTCGAGAGTTTGAAATATAATATTTAATTTAAATAAAATACTGTAAGAAAATATGAATATCTATACAGTCGTATTCTATTTAAATATAAATATAATATTACTGTATTTGATGTGGAATAACAGTACATTTTCAAACAAATTAATAATAATATTTATTTGGTTGTTATCATCAAACAAAAATCATATAATTGTGTATACAGCACCGTTATATACAACAAGAAAGAACGAATTACTGTGAGGACAAGACAAATCAGAATGCATACAGAAGAACATTTCACTGTATATTACACCAATGCATCAGATTAAAAGAATATACAGAGTAAAAATGAATATTCTTGTAATCTGATGCATTGGTGTAATATACAGTGAAATGTTCTTCTGTATGCATTCTGATTTGTCTTGTCCTCACAGTAATTCGTTCTTTCTCACCTCTTCGGAGATCGGGGAAGAAACGGGTCGCTTCAGTTGGTATTAGAGCTTTGGTTTACAGAGCTCGAGAACAAGGCACATTAGAACCATACGAAAGAATTCATCAGATATTGGATTAGTAATATCCAACGAGAATGACTCGTTAGAGATGGGGTCAGTAGTATCCTAGAACGAGTGTGAGGAGTATATTTTTGAAAATGAAAACCAATTTTGTTTTGAAAATTTAAATCAATTATTCGTATTTGATTATTTATTTTATATTGATTAGGACAATCCAAAATATATAGATTTTGCGTATGCGCCTAGCTAACGTGTATTCGAAGTTTTGATATATTGGATAGATATAGAATTACACGTTCGTCACTCGAATATAAATTTTGATGATGGAGCTCCATCATTAGAATTTATATTAGAGTGACGAACGTGTAATATCTATATACTTCCTATTGACTGGTGTGAGAACCAAAATTAGATAGGGCCTATTGTTGTGATTTGGCATCAAAAATCTGATTTTTGACTATGTATCAAAGTTATCAATTTGAGAACTCTAATCGCCCGGAGATGATTTTGATGATGGAGCTCCATCATTAGAATTTATATTCGAGTGACGAACGTGTAACATTATATTATATATATAATATATATAATATATACTTCGTCGATTTCTATTTAAAACGAATTATATAAATAGTTTTGAATTCGTTTCAAAAACATTTTCAACTTCCTTTTCAATTCAAATCACATTTGAATTCTTCTTTATAGATTCGTTTTAAAATTCATTTCTATTCAATTCAAATTTCAATTCAATTTGAATTCGTTTTCAATTCATTTCGAAATCGTTTTCAATTCAATTCATTTCGAAATCGTTTTCAATTCAATTCATTTTGAAATCGTTTTCAATTCAATTCATTTCGAAATCGTTTTCAATTCAATTCATTTCGAAATCGTTTTCAATTCAATTCATTTCGAAATCGTTTTCAATTCAATTCATTTCGAAATCGTTTTCAATTCAATTCATTTCGAAATCGTTTTAAAATCGATATAAATATCGTTCACGTCAAAATGGCGTCAATCTAATCAACACGGCTTCATATATTCCTATTTTCAAATATTCTAATTCAAATATTTCTTTTTCAAATATTTCTTTTTCAAAACCCACAGGTCCGAGGATCGAAACCTCGCTCTGATACCACGTGTAAAGACCCGCAACTTCCCCATAAAGGAAAGCGTCGGATAGTTCGAGAACAAACCACAACAGAACGCATATAAAAGAACATTTCACTGTATATTACAACATTGCATCAGAATACAAGAATATACAGAGTATGAATGAAATATTACACAGAAATATCAGAGATTTAAATTACATTTAAATACATAGCAGCGGAAAATAATACAATACACAACTAGAAGAAGATATACGGATACAAAGCTTTCCGGATATCGTTCCAGCTGTAAACCAGGATCCTGTGAATATAAATCTGCAAAACCAAAACTACTAGCTGCCCGTGTCAAAATAGGGGCACCCAGAGTTTAGGTTAAAACAATAAACTCCAGGTCAGTCATGTGACTGGTGTGAGAACTAAAACAGTTATTTATCTTTATTTTCAAAGTTCGGTAAATCAAGGGACCACGCCGTATAACACGGAACGGGTTTCCTCCCGAGAATACCAGTGCATAAAACGAACAGCGCAATGCTAAATAAAGAAAAATGAAGCTGTTATAAGACCCAGGTCCTATCACACAATGCAACGCAAGCCGGGGGATAGGGTTTTCCCTTATAACAGCCAAAGAATGCTTGATACGTTTAAAACAAATCATTTGATACTACTATAAGTGCATAGTGTATAAAACAACTTCAAATCATAAGTATCAATCATAGGCGGCATGGGTACCATATATCATGTCGCCATATATAGGTTTACAAATAAAACCGCAAATCACGTATTTGGAAATTGGATTTCCATCTATGAACCGAGGCAAAAGATAGTCCTCAACCGATTCGAGACGCTCTAGCCCGTGTCTCAGGAACAGAACGCATTGTCCCTTGGAGCGACATGGCCGGTCCACCGATGTGGATTAGACGAAATCCTGAACACTGCGTTTCCCCGCCCTTTGGGGCGTAGGTGAGCCAACTAAATGACTCCATCGGACCCGGATCGTCCGATCAAACCGAGGCGCCTCGCAACAGCAACAACCACATAAGTCAAACTCGTCAGGGCGTGTAAAACCACTGACGCCACTTTTTAGCTAGAAGGAAACGCATGCCCTCCCTGAGGTCCGTCTCCCGTTTTGGTTCATACCGGGTGTGAAACACGCGAGGTAAACGTTACACAAAGCTACGCCACAAAGGCCGTGCTTTGATCATCACCACAAGACTTTGCTTTTCAACAGAAGCCTCGATCAATTGCCACTTAGGCATGCCACACAGGCAATTCACTCCATGCGTTTGATATCCATCAGTATATAACCCCTGAGCTCGTACGTCTCAGAGAAGGGCGTTAAGCAAGAGAATAAATTCTCCGCCGCCAAACAGATCTATATTTAATAGAAATCAACCACACAGACTAAAATCCAATGTCAGACACACAGTCCATTTACAAGTCCGTTCTGGGTCTGAACGAAACCGGAGGCACCTAGTACCCCGCATATCCATCGATCTCCAAGTACGTCTGGACGATCACCAACTGTTTCCATCTTCTTGGGTGTACAGCCCAATAAAGATCATCAGTTATCACCCAAACGACGTGAAGACCTCCGGTCTTCGACCATCGTCTTCATCTTCGACTTATCGTCGTATCAGTTATTCAGAATGGGATAAACCCGGTCTTTCCGAATAACTCGCGTATATTTAAATAAGTGTTACACAAACACAACATACGCCTCATTCCAATTCATCAGTCACTAACCGTAAATTAATCAAGAGAATAATCCCCCAAATATCAACCCCGAAGGCCGAAACCAACATCAGATTAATATCCAGAAAACCATTCTGCTTGGCCAACCGACAGTTAGTTTCTAAATTTCGCATTCATAGGGAAATGTTCCCATTAATTTTATCCAAGATAAATTCTTTGAATTTATTCTTTATTCTATTTTTGAATCTCAATTCAAACTAGTCGGGATTAGCGAACCTTACCGAAGTAATCATTTATTTTAATTTCCCCATCCCAACCTATTTATCCCATGAAGTAAAACTGGTAATACTTCATATCTAACACCACAGTGTTATCGGTAAATTCAATTACCATTTCACGTTCAAATCTAATTAAAGATTTAACTATCGCCTGGAACAAAACTGGTGATACTCCATTTTCGATTACTTCAATCTAATTAAAGATTCATTAAAACTCCACTTAGTTTTAATCTTCGACTGGGTTAAAGAATCACTGTCATTTTAAACACGGTTCACGATAAACCCAAAATCACATTCATTAATTATCGGGTTAAAGAACGAGTGTTATTTAAAAACACTGTTCACGATAAACCCAAGAATCAATATCAATTCAATATTATTGAATTGGTACACTTCATTAAATCTAAATAAAAAGATTTAATCTTTCCTCAACTGGGTTCAAGAACAGTGTTAGTGAAGACACCATTCGCGACAAACCCAAATCACATTCGATATTCAATACAAGGCTCTGAATAGAAAATATATCGGCTTATATTCAATATCGAATTCCACGACTAACAGATGTCGTATTGGAAATAACGATATAAATATATATCTTTCAAATTTCCGTAACAACACCTGTATAATCACGAATTCCAACATCGAAATATTCCGAAGACAATTTCGATTCAAATCCACTCCAATGCAATCATTGGAAATTTTGGTTATTTTCAAAACCCTTTTCGAATTCAATTTATTTATTTAAAAATAAATAGAATTATAATTCTAGTTCAAAATTAGTTCATTTCGATAAAAATCTATTTTTATCTTTTCAAATATGGAGTTTTTCATCCCAATTCTTTCTAAATCATTTCTTATGATTTTACACAAATTATTACTATTTTTAATAATTTTATCAAGGCCCGTACAGTCGATTTCCATCAATGGCCATCGAACTGCACTTACAGCGACCTTTCTCAAATTTGATTTGGACGTAACTCCAAATCCAACCGTTAGATTTCTAATTTCTAATTTCTAATATTCGTTAGAAAGCTCTTTTCGATACGAACCCAATGGTTCCTGTTTTAGGAGAATCCGACGATCGGATCTCCCGTAATGTCCGTTTGAAATAAATGGTCGAAATTCGCGAACTGCCGCGGCGCGGCGCGTTCTATTCAGGCCATTATATTATATATATAATATATATAATATATACCTCGTCGATTTCTATTTAAAACGAATTATATAAATAGTTTTAAATTCGTTTCAAAAGCAATTTCAACTTCCATTTCAATTCAAATCAAAATTGAATTCTTCTTTATAAATTCGTTTTAAAATTCATTTCTATTCAATTTAAATCTCAATTCAATTTGAATTCATTTCAATTCGCTTTCAATTCAATTCGAATTCGTTTTCAATTCATTTCGAAATTGTTTTCAATTCAATTCATTTCGAAATCGTTTTCAATTCAATTCATTTCGAAATCGTTTTCAATTCAACTCATTTCGAAATCGTTTTCAATTCAATTCATTTCGAAATCGTTTTCAATTCAATTCATTTCGAAATCGTTTAAAATCGATATAAATATCGTTCACGTCGAAATAGCGTCAATCTAATCAACACGGCTTCATAAATTTCTATTTTCAAATATTCTATTTCAAATATTTCTTTTTCAAAATAGTTGTTATTATCAAAATATTTCGTTCAACACATGACCAATCTCAATGAATGAGTATTGTCAACACATGAACTTTTATTTTATATTGATAAAGATGTAAATTTTATTACTAAAATATTTCGTTCAACACATGACCAATCTCAATGGATGAGTATTGTCAACACATGAACTTTTATTTTATAATATTCTTTATTTTATTACTAAAATATTTCGTTCAACACATGACCAATATCAATGGATGAGTATTGTCAACACATGAACTTTTATTTTATAATATTCTTTATTTTTCAAATTGGAATGAGGCCCAATCAATTACCATATAAAGTTAATTATATGGATTTTCATACAACACATGTATATCATAGCATTGAAAAATAATCAACCATCAACCAAAGTGCACTACACTGTATAAGCATCAAATGTAGATATTCAACGCTTATAACAGCCTGTCAATCAATCGATCGACATATTTAATCAATCAGGATGAGTGAAATTCATATTCCATCCCAACACCCGTGTGGGGTTTTCAAACAATCAAACACAGATTTTAGTTGTGTAGTTGGGCGATGTGTAAAATTTATCGACCCAATCAATGTCCTTCAAATAGGTGTACATAAACAAACCGTCCGGTTTGTAAATGAATATTTATTTATTCACATTCGCGTTAAAAATTTTATTTTTAACGATAAAACATTTTATTTCAACCTATGAATTTCTATTCAATTCATTTATTCAATAAAATGATATTTTTATTTTTCTAACATATTTTAGAAAATTTCGGCGGCATAACGGCACGATACTAGAAACGGGACGAGGCCTAGCCTTATCCCCGGTCTAGTGAAGGCCCACGCCATTCACACATCAATCAAATCAATTTCATCTCACCAAACAATTCAATTCAAACAAATAATCCAACTAGTCTATGCAACCAAACAAACAAGTCCATGGTCTGTGGACGATTGTGTCGGGTGCTACTAAGCACCGTCTGCATCCTAGTATATATATATATATATAAATAGAAAAGAAATTGAAAGGTGAGAAATTCTCACTTATAGCTATCCTAGCTCCACGGCTCTTTATTGATAGAAATCTTCGTCGTTATCGCATCTTCGTCATCTTCGTTGCCCGTATACACTGTATATAAAAAATCACATTTTTATATTCTCTATTATATAAAAATCATATTTTTATCGCTAACTTCATATTGTGAAAATAGAATTTTCATCTCTATTTCATATTTGTAAAAATAGGATTTTCACTTCGTTATTCAATATATAAAATCGAATTTTTACTTCGCTATTCAATATATAAAAATCGAATTTTTACTTCGCTATTCAATATATAAAAATTGAATTTTTACTTCGCTATTCAATATATAAAAATCATATTTTTATTTCGAAGTTCAATATATAAAAATCATATTTTTATTTCGAAGTTCAATATATAAAAATCATATTTTTATTTCGAAGTTCAATATATAAAAATCATATTTTTATTTCGAAGTTCAATATATAAAAATCATATTTTTATTTCGAAGTTCAATATGTAAAAATCATATTTTTATTTCGAAGTTCAATATATAAAAATCATATTTTTACTTCGAAGTTCAATATATAAAAATCATATTTTTACTTCGCTATTCAATATATAAAAATCATATTTTTATTTCGAAGTTCAATATATAAAAATCATATTTTTATTTCGAAGTTCAATATATAAAAATTCTATTTTTCTATCGAAGTTCAATATATAAAAATTCTATTTTTCTATCGAAGTTCAATATATAAAAATCATACTTTTCCTCTGCCTTCATGATAAATAAAATCTAATCTTTACATTTCAAAAAATTATATTTTTATAATTCCATCGCTATTCAAAAAGAGAAAAATCATATTTTCACTTTCTATACGTATATATAAAAATTATATTCTTACAACGATGTTTTCTATATAAAGATTATATTTTTATAACACTAACATCTATATAAAAATCCTAACTTCTCGATATAAAAATCCTATCTTTTCTTTCATTTCAAACTTTTTATTTTTAAATCATTGTTATTTATATTTCAAAAACAAGGTTCATTTTCTATTTTATAAACAACGGGAATTTTCTATTTGATGAACACATTTATGAACATCGCTATTTTAAAAATCATGTCTTTTCACTTCAGTTTTTTTTTTTTAAAAAATGATTAACCTAAGCTAATCATTTTTAATGAATTAAAACAAAACAAAAATACACAAATAAATGAAATAAATAATAAAAAAAACTTACTGTTTCGTTTTCTAGGGGTCGGGGGGGGCCTGCTGCTCGCGGAGGCTTGCAGGGTGGCGATGGGCATCGCGCCGGTCGAGGTGGGTGGCTCAGGCGGCGGCTAGGGCGTCGGTTCCTCCAGGTGGGCACGGGCTTCGGGGGTTCTTCGTTCAGGCCTGGACAGAGGAGGAAGGGTGAGGCGGAGCGGCTAGGGGAGAACGGAGGAGGGGTGCTCGAGGTAAGGGGGGCAGACGGAGGCAGGCGGCGACAGCGAATAGGGGGCGACGCGATTTGTCGGCCAGGGTTTTTTTTTCTTCTGAATCGATTTTCAAAGGGGGGTTTAGGGAGATATATATTTTTTATATAATTTAATATTATTTTATTTTAAATTTCAAAAGGGTACTTTATAATACGAATTCGAAATAAAACCCACCGACTATCGTTCCTAGCTAATTACCCCCATTTCGAACACAATGGGATATGTATCGTTGGCTGAATCGATCGTTTGAATCAGTTTCCGTTGAATTTACATTTAAATCACTTTATTAAATTTTAAACGTATATTTCAAATTACCGGGGTCACATACTAACTCTAAAAATTCCAGAAAAATATTTTCTAGCTTCGTATTGACGATACGGTCCTAACAAAACTAGTTTCGTCGAATTCCGAGACCGTTGGAAAAATGGCCAATTTCCAGTCGATTAAAATCAACTGAAATGGTCAAAACACGTTTTCCTTTGCCACGCTCACATATTGATTCGAAAAATTATGAAATTTGAAACCTAGCAATAACTTTACATCCCGGACCCAACAAAACTGGTTTCGTCGAAATCCGAGGTCGTTTGCAAAATGTCCATTTTTAAGGGCCTGAATTCCATAGCGACTATTCAGAATTTTCAACTGGACATATCTTTTGATTCCCGCTATGAAATTTCGATTGGTCGGATTCGTTGCAATTAGATCCCATTATTTTTGGTTTCACTAAAATCCGGATTGTTTTGCACCCGGTACATTAAATTGAAGTTTGAAATCGAATTATCGAACTACCGCGCCATTTTCAATTCCTTTTATAAATATAAATAAATATTTATATTCTAACGACGACGTATATAATATAAACGTTCGAATTATATTCAAAACAAAATTCTCGTCGATATTATTTAAAATAATTCATTTTAAATAATCAAAATTCGCTAAAATTGCCAAAATAAAATTTTTAAACTGGCCCAGATTTTCGGGTTGTTACAGGTTGCTATGGAATTTATATAGCCCGTGAAATTGTCCATTTTGCAAACGACCTCGGAATTCGACGAAACCACTTTTGTTGGATCCGGGATGTGAAGCTATTGCTAGGTTTCAAATTTCATAATTTTTGAAGCTAGTATGTGAGCGTGGGAAAGGAAAACGTGTTTTGGTCAATTATAGTTAAATTGGATCGACCAGAAATGGACCATTTTGCAAGCGGTCTCAGAATTCGACAAAACTAGTTTTGTTGGGACCATATCATCAAATCATAGCCAGATTTATTTTTCTGGAATTTTTCGAATCAGTTTGTGGCCCTGGCAAATTGAAATGTACGTTCAAATCAAATATTGAATGTTATATATTTTAATTTGAAGGAAAACTGACTGAAACAGTCGAATGGGCCTACGAAACATATCCCATTGTGTTCGGAATGGGGGTAAAACGCTAGGGACGATAGTCGTTGGGTTTGGATTGATGGTAGTACGTGAATAGGGGTATTTTTGGATTTTAAAAATTTATAAATATAGAAAAAAATCATTGGCCAGGAATTATTTCTCTCTCCCCGACGCAATAGATCTGAAGGCGAAAATAGTTCGAAACCTTCCCCCTCATTTTCCGATCAATCCAAGAAGAATTAGCCCCACCTCCAGTTGAGGATTTTGTAGAGCATCGAATTCTCTTCAAATCCATATAAGTATTGGATTTTTTCGTTGCGCATGTATCGAGATCTACCACCGAGAAGTTCGGCCGTTCAAAGACCCGCCGGAGCCACCTGCCGCCGTCGAGCTCGACGAAACCCCCGCCCCCTTGTGCGCCTCTCCTCCCTCTTGCACGTGATGCTGGCCGATCTTCATATCGCTGCACGGATTAGAAGTAAAGGCTAAACCTAGTTTTGAACCTTTCAGCTGAGGTACGGCCATATTAATTTTAACAGTTTTAAAACCTTTAAACCGTTGCAAACTTTGAAAAATCATATCTTTTTCGTTTCTTGACGAAAATCGATGAAACAAGAAACATCGTGACCGTGTGGACGTCTTCTACATTCTAGAAGAGACCGCATATTTTTCTGAGCCTTCTGCTATTTTTGGTGGAGTGGAACCCAATGTGAGATTTCTAATTTATAAACGATATGGAAAACGACGATGTATAAATTATATGATCGATGTATGAGTTATATAAGCGTTGCACACCTCTTGTTTAAGCATTGTATAAGTTGTACGTTCGATGTATAAGTTATATATGCATTGTAAAAATTGTATATGTGTTGAAATAGAACTGAAATGCTATATATAAATATAAATATATATATATATACACACACGCCCCTCTTCCACAAACCATGCACGATATTTATTGGTTGTGATTGGTGTGAAAATTGATTGATAGCGAATGGTTGATTGGAATTGTTTGTGGTTGAAATTGATTGATTGTGGTTGAAAAATACCCGTTTGTGGTTGAGAAATATTGGGTTGAAACCACATAGGATTAGTTTGTGGAAATGAGATAAATATACATGTCGCCTGCATGAGAACTAGTGCATGATTCCCCATTGTCAAAAACCGCGAGGTTTTAAGGTAGAGCGAGGAGCCGTACTAGGGACGGTCCCAGTTTTAACTACCCTGCCGTTATGCAGCCGAAATTTTGAATAATATTCATGTGTTTGAATTATTTTCATTTGTTGAAACTATATTTATTTGTTGAATAGAAAACCTTCATGTGTTGAATTGAAACTCATTCGTTGATTAGAAATTCATGTGTTGAATGGTATTCGTGTTTTAAGTATAAAAATCACCTTTTTATCGATTTATATAAACTATAAAAAATCTTCATGTGTTGAATCGATATTCATTCTTTGAATTGGAATTCATGTGTTGAATGGTATTCGTGTTTTAAATATAAAAATCACCTTTTTATCGATTTATATAAACTATAGAAAACCTTCATGGGTTGAATCGATATTCATTCGTTGAATTGAAATTCATGTGTTGAATGGTATTCGTGTTTTATATATAAAAATCACCTTTTTAACGATTTATATAAACTATAGAAAACCTTCATGTGTTGAATCGATATTCATTCGTTGAATTGAAATTCGTAGGTTGAATGGTATTCGTGTTTTAAATATAAAAATCACCTTTTTATCGATTTATATAAACTATAGAAAACCTTCATGTGTTGAATCGAAATTCATTCATTGAATTGAAATTCATGTGTTGAATGGTATTCATATTTTGAAAGAAATTGTTTTATAATAAAAATCCTATTTTTATCGTCGATATGAAATATATAAAATAATATTATTTTGAAATAAATTGTTTTATAATAAAAATCCTATTTTTATCACTATATGAAATATATAAAATAGTCAAGTTTTGAAATAAATTTTTTTACATTAAAAATCACATTTTTATTATATACATGAATTGTTAAAAACAGTGAAGTATTGAAATAGAAAACAGTTTGATAAAAATATCATTTTTATCAAAAGTATGAAAATCATATAGATTGAAATCGAAGAATCGATATATATATATATATTTATATATATATATATATATATATATATATATATAAATAGAATTGAAATATATCGAAAAACGAAGCTACAGTTCATATTTTGAAACCGTGATTTCAAACGATTAGTGCGGGAGATCCGACCATCGGATTTCCCCGAAATCGCAACCGTTGGGTTCGCTTTGGAAATATCTTTCCAATGGCACCAACTTTGTAAAAATCCAACAGTTGGATTGTTTGGAATGTTTAATTCAAATCTGAAGAAAAACAGTGCACGAATCGATTATATTTATATTTATATATATATATATAATTATATTTAATCGAATAACAACGCTGCAGTTCGTATTTTGAAATCGAAACTTCAAACGAATATACCGGGAGATCCGACCGTCGGATTTTCCCGAAACTGGAACCATTGGATTCGTTTTGAAAATATCTTTCTAACGATGAAAATTTTGTGAAGATCCAAAGGTTAGATTTTTAGATATGTGTAAATCAAATCTGAAGAAAAACAGCGCCACGGCCGCGTTATGGCCCGAAGCGTCATTTTGAATAAATTGGCTATTTTAAAATAAATAAAAATAGCGATAAATCGTTATAAAATATTATAAACGATATGGATGTGAAAATTAGAAACTAACTTAAGGTTGGCTAAGTCTAATGGTTTCCTGGGTGTTGATCTGATGTTGGTTTCGGCCTTCGGGGTTAATATTTGGGAAATCGTTATCTTACTGATTGACAGTTAGTGACTAAATAATTGAAATGATGCGTGTGTATGATTAGTGTTGCACTTGTTTATTATATACGCGAGTTGCTCAGAAAGACCGGGTTTATCACATTCTGAATAACTGAATTGACGATAAGAAATCTAAGATGAAGATGGTGGTCGAAGACCGGAGCTCTTCACCTCGTTTGGATGGTAACCGAGGTCCTGAATGGGAGGCATCCCGAAATATGGATAATGAGTGGTGATCGTCCAGACGTACATGGTGATCGATGGGTTTGCGAGGTATTTAGTGCCTCCGGTTTCGTTCAGACCCAGAACGGACTCGCAAATGGACAGTGTGTCTGACATTGGAATTTATTCTGTGTGATTGATAGCTATCAGTTGCACGGTGTGAATTGCCTGTGTGGCATGGTAAGATGTAGTGATCAGTGCTTCTGTTGAAAAGCAAGGTCTTATGGTGATGATCAAAGCCCCCTCCTGTGTGGTGTAGCTTTGTGTATAACGTGAATTCGCAAACCTCACACCCTGGTATGAACCAGAAACGGGAGAGGACATCAGGGAGGGCATGCGTTTCCTTCTAGTTAGAAGTGGCGTCAGTGGTTTTACACGCCCTGAAGAGTTTGACTTATGTGGTTGTTGCTGTTGCGAGGCGCCTCTGTTAGATCGAACGATCCGGGTCCGATGGAGTCATTCGTTGGCTCGTTTACGCACCAAAGGGCGGGGAAACGCATTGTTCAAGCATTTTAATCCACATCGGTGGACCGGCCCTGACGATCCAAGGGTCGATGCGCTCTGACCCTAAGACATGGACTAGATTGTCTCGAAGTCGGTAAGGACTATCTTTTGCATTGGTTCATGACGGAAATCCAATTTCCAAATACGACACCGTGCGGTTTTGATTGTATATATATATATATGGCGACATGATATATGGTACCCATGCCATCTACGATTGATAGTTATGATATGAAATTGTTTTTGAAACATATAAACACTAGTAATAATATCAAATGCCTTTGTTTTATTCGTATCAAGCATATTTTGGCTATTATAAGGTAAAACTCTATCCTCCGGTTTGCGTTGCATTGTGTGATGGGAACTGAGTCTTATAATGACTTCATTTTTATAAAAAGCATTGCGATGTTTAAAAGAAAGATTTGTTTTTAAAGCACTGGCAATCCAATGGAGTAAACGCGTTCCACTAAAGTGGTGTGGTCCTGTGATTAGCCATATTTTAAATGTGTTGAGTGGATTTCTCGTACCAGTCCCGTGACTGACTCGTAGTTTGTTTCACTTTCAAACTCTAGTGCCCTTTTTTCTACACGGGCAGCCTTGTATTCAGGTTTTAGCTGGCTCTTTTCGGATAGCTGGAGCTGAAGATGGATTCTATTATTTATCTCTTTTTATGCCGTTCAGCTCCTATTGTACATATTTTGTTTCTTTATGCTGTAACATTTATGTATAACTGAACTGTATTTGTACTAAGTATGATCCTGTATAGTGTGTAACTCTGATGATTACGTTTATCCAGTGTATTCTATTGTACATTATCTGGTGTATTTATTTAATTCTGTTCTGCTATTATCTATTTCTGTGTTATATTCCAAAGATTACCCTTGTCTCCGTCTGTACGGGAAATGGGATCGTTACAATTGGATTGCCAGTGCTTAAAAACATTGTAAATCATTTAAACATCGCAACGCTTTTTATAAAAATAAAGCCATTATATGACTAAGTTCCCATCACATAGTGCAACACAAACCGGAGGATAGAGTTTTATCTTATAGTGACCAAAATATGCTTGATACGAGCAAAACAAATCATTTGATATTATTGCTAGTGTTATATATTTCAAAAACCATTTCAATCATAACTATTAATCATAGACGACATAAATGCCCCATGCCACTATATCGCCATATATAGGTATACAATCAAAACCGCACGATGTCGTATTTGGAAATTGGATTTCTGTCATGAACAAAGGCCAGGGATCGTCCTTACCGCTTCGAGACAATCTAGCCCTTGTCTGAGGACCCAGATACAGGTGGGCACTTGGATCGTCATGGCCGGTCCGCTCGATGTGAATTAAACTTAAACCATGAACACTGCGCTTACCAGCTCTTTGGGTCGTAAATGAGCCAAATGACTCCATATCTGAGGTGCCTCGCAACAGCAACAAACACACAGGTGAAAATAATATAAATGTCAGGGCTGGTAGGTCACTTACACCACCCTAGCTAGAAGGAAACGCATGTCCTCCCAGAGGTCCTCTCTCGTCTCGGGCTCATACTAGGGTGTGAGGCTCACGAAAAAACGCTTCACACAAATCCAGCTATTCAAAGTCTTGCTTTGATCATCAACCATAAAGCTCTACTTTTCAACAAAAGCTTTGATCACTGCATATCAGCATGCCACACAGGCAATTCACGCCATGCAACTGATGGCTATCAATCACACAGAATGAAATCCAATGTCAGACACACAATCCATTTACAAGTCCATTCTGGGTCTGAACGAAACCGGAGGATCTTTATTCCCCGCACATCCGTACAATCAACATGTACGTCCAGACGGCTACTACTTCAGCCCCTTCAAGGTAGCTACTCCTATCATGAGCATCAGTAGCACCCCTCAATTCGACGTGAAGATCATCGGTCTGGCACCGTCTTCATATCTTCGACTTTTAATCGTCGATCAATTATTGGAAATGAGAATTAACTCGGCCTTTTCAAATAATTCACGTATATTTAGAATTTCAAATCAATTCATTTCAATGGTTAAATTATTCGACATCACTAATTCAGTTCATTAATTTAATTTTCACGCCAAACACATTCAACCATCAAATATCCAATAAACCGAGCAAATTCAGTTTATTTTCATTCCATGTCGTTTATAATATTTTATCATGATTTATCGCTATTTTTATTCATTTAAAAATAGCCAATTTATATAAACCACGCTTCAGGCCATAACACGGCCGTGACACTTATTTTCTTCAGATTTGATTTACACATATTTGAAATTCTAACTGTTGGATCGTCACAAATTTTATATCATTAGAAATATCTTTTCAAAACGAATCTAATGGTTCCAGTTTTGGGGAAATCCGACGGTAGGATCTCCCGGTACAATCGTTTGAAGTTACGATTTCAAAATACGAACTACAGTGTCGTTATTCGATTTAATTTAATTATATATATATAATCGATTCAGTTGCTGTTTTTCCTCAGATTTGAATTGAACATTCCAGACAATCCAACCGTTGGATCTTTACAAAGTTGGTGTCGTTGGAAAGATATTTCCAAAGCGAACCCAACGGTTGTGGTTTTGGGAAAATCCGATGGTCGGATCTCCTGCACTAATCGTTTGAAATCACGGTTTCAAAATACGAACTGCAGCTTTGTTATTCGATTTATTTTAATTATATATATATATATATATATATAATTCATTCTTCGATTTCAAAACCATATTCATTTCATATATCTGATAAAAATGATATTTTTATCCAACAGATATTTATTTCAATACGTCACTATTTTTAACAATTCATATATATAATAAGGTAAAAATGCACAATTTAATTTAAAATACGATTATTTTCTATAGTTCATACATAAGGTAAAAATGCGATTTTTATTGTAAAACAATTTATTTCAAAACACGATTATTTTCTAAAGTTCATACATAAGGTAAAAATGTGATTTTCATTGTAAAACAATTAATTTCAAAACACGATTATTTTATATAATTCGTATAGATGATAAAAATGTGATTTTTATTGCAAAACAATTTATTTCAAAACACGATTATTTTATATACTTCAAATAGATGATAAAAATGTGATTTTTATCTTTCAAAGAATTTATTTAATACATGAATGTCATTCAACACATGAATTTCTATTCAACACACGAATATAGTTTCAACACATGAAAATAAATTAAACACAGACATATTTCAGAAAACTTTGGCAACATAATGGCAGGGTAGTTAAAACCGACACCTTATCGATGTACGGCTCCTCGCTCTACCTTAAAACTTTGCGGTTTTTGACAATGGAGATTTCAATATCAAGTTCGTACGTAGACGAATTTTCCCATATACTAATCCTATTGGGATTTCAACCACAATCAAACATTCATGATATTCACCAAATTTCACATCAACCAATAATCCAAACAATATCACAACCAATATATATCGTCCATGGTCTATGGACATGGGGAGTATATATATAATATGTATACATATATACATATGTATATATATATGTATATATATATATGTTCGCATATAAATATTTTTCAAATTCATTTCACTTCATTTCAATATCATTCAACGCGTATATAATTTCTATAATGCATATATAACTTATACATCGAACACCCAACTTACACAATGCTTATACATGAGGTGTACAACGATTATATAACTCATACATCGACTATATAATTTATAAATCGTCGTTTCCATATCATTTATAATTCAAAAATCTCACATTGGGTTCCACTCCTCCAAAAATTGTATAAGGCTCAGAAAAATATACGGTCTCTTCTAGAATGTAGAAGACGTCCACACGAGTCCACTACCTCTTGTTTCACTGGATTTGAAAAACAAATGACAAAGATATGATTTTTATTCTAAAATCATTGTTTGCAACGGTTTTAAGTGATTAAAGTAGTTTAAATAATTAAACCCGTTACCTCAGCTATTCATTCCAAACAAGGTTTGGATGTTTCGCGCGAACCGTTGCACGAGAGGACGATCGGTAGGCGCGACGTTGAAGAGGATCGGAAGGCGCTCCAGGCACTGGTGGTGCGGTGGAGTTCGACGTCAGCAGGAGGGAGCAGCGGCGATTTGTAGTCGCTGACTTCACAGCGGGGATCCGACCAAAATACGCCACGATAGGTAGCAAAATATATATGGATTTGAAGATCTGGAGATGCTCTACAAAATCCTCAACTACGCCATTGAATTTTATTGAGTGGTTTAAGAGAAAAAGAAGAGTGAAGCAAAGAGAAGGGGCCGCCGTTTATCGAGGGCTCTCGGGGAAGAAGAGGGGAGAGAGAAAATATGTGATTAGCTGTTTTTTTTATTTATATATTTTTAAAATCTCAAAAATACCCCTCTACACGTACTTACTCCGAACCCAACAGCTGTCGCCCATAGCTAAATACCCCCATTTCGAACATATGGGATATGTTTTGTAGGCCCATTTGACTGCTTCAGTCAGTTTTTCTTCAAATTAAAATATAAAACATTCAACATTTGATTTGAACATACATTTCAATTTGCCGGTGTCATATATTAATCTCAAAATTCCCCAAAAATAAATCTAGCTATGTTTTGTTGATAAGGTCCCAACAAAACTAGTTTCGTCGAATTCTGAGACAGTTTGAAAAATGACCACTTTCTAGTCGATCCAATTTAACTGAAATCAACCAAACACATTTTCCTTCGCCACACTCACATATTAACTTCAAAAATTATGGAATTTGAAACCTAGCAATAATTTGACATCTAGGCTCCAACCAAAGTGGTTTCGTCGAAAACAGAGGTAGTTTGAAAATGTCTATTTTCAAGGGCTATATATTCTCCATAGCGACCTTTTTGAAAATTCATTTGGCCATAACTTTTGATTTCCGCTATGAAACTTTGATTTTTCAGACTTGTTAGAAAGATGTTCACTCGCAGATTTAAATATTTTTGATTCCACTAAAATCTAATTTATTTTGCACCCGGTATAGTCAGTCAAATTTTGAATTCAAATTTTGAAACTGCCGCGCCATTTCAGGCCTTGTTTATAATTTAAAATAATTATACTTATTTTCAAACATTGATTCAAACTTACTTTTCATTGTTATTGTTTAAAATATTTTATTTTAAATATTTAAATCCACTAAAATATCCAATTTAAATTTTTTAAACTGGTTCAGATTTTCCGGGTTGTTACAATCTCCCCCACTTAAAACTTTTCATCCCCGAAAAGGAACGAAGTCGAAAGTTGTTTAATTAACCAACTCAACTTTCTTTTTGGCTTCCATTCTTCAACTTTTCAGTTTCTAAGAATTTTCAAGTTCTTCAAAATTTTGGGTAACACCATAAATTTTCGAAAAATTTCGCCATAACCTCCTTTGTACCGGGAGGGGTTTGGAAATTTATTGGTCCGTATTAGGTACCTAATATATCCTAATAAGAATACACATATTTATAGTGATATATTCTAGTGTCCACGGGAGAGTGTGTATAGATAATAACTCCAGAGAATAAATTCTCATCACCCCATAAATAGTTTTTGTGCCTTAAAAGACTAGAGAGACGTGTTTATTATCATCTCTAGACCCGTGTGGGGTTTTTATTAATATGGAAATTTACCTTTACATTTTATATGATCCATATCAGTCATCAGTTCAACCTATAAAATATAGTCATCGCCAGACAAGCCTCTCGCTCGTATGGTAAATCTTCAACCTCGTCACACAAGCTCCAAATGCTTATGTGGTATATAATGAAGTATGCCTCTCTTCAAGAAGTATGCCATGTAGTTTAGTTCAAAATTAATTGTTACTATCCTATGACGACGTTTATTAATTGCACACAGAATAACCAGCACTCCGAATCCAATGGAATTCACAGGTGTTGATATAATAATAAAATTACGCATTCAACTCATTAAGGTTTACCAATTTGTCGGGCACTCAAATAAATTGTTTACTCAATAGCTAATCCATTTACCTGTTCAAACATATATAATGTACATGTATATATTTCAAATTAATTCTCTAATCAGTTCAATATGTGATTTAATCGAATATATTCTACCATTCATTCTTTTATTGATTAAATTAATTAACATTCTAATAATTTAATTAATCAAATTTTCAATCACACAACACAAACATCAATCAATTTATTTTTAACTTTTCAAAAATATACCAATTAATTCATATACTCTTTTAAAATTATTCAGACTATATGATTAAAATTTTACATCCATGAAAAGAAAACAATAAAAAAGTAGAGAACATAATGGAAATGCAAAATATGGTAAATGTACCTTGCACCAGAGTCATTCAGAGATATCCACCCTGCACTTGGGATAGGCTTTCTTCATGCTTTCCTCTTTTTACCAAGTACAATCTCGTGGATCTCCACTCCATTGCACTTGACTAAGTGAACCTTCTTGTTCCTCCGCTCTTTGGTTTCTTTGCTAATAATCTTGATCGGCTCTCTTCTAACAGCCAACTCTGGAGTAATTTCTATATCCCATTGCGCTGCTTCTTCCACGATCAAGTCTGGATCATGTACATGCTTTCGAAGTTGAGATACATGAAATACATTATGCACTCCAGGCAACCAATCTGGCAATTGAACTCTATAAGCGAAAGTTCCAATCCGTTCTAGAATAGGAAACGGACCAAAGAATTTAGGCGCCAATTTCCCTGTTTTACCGAACCGGATGACTCCTCTCATCTGATGTACCTTAAAATATACATAGTCGCCAACAGCAAATGATATATCTCTTCTTCTCTTATCTGCATAGCTCTTTTGTTGGCTTTGAGCGGCGAGTAATCGTTTCTTAACAATGTCAACTTTATCTATAGCATCGTGAATCATATTAGGCCCCAATACAAGTCTGTTACCAGGTTCAACCCAACAAGCAGGGGATCGGCACGGTCTACCATATAATACTTCGAATGGAGACATTATCAGGCTCGCTTGGTAGCTGTTCTTATATGAGAATTTGGCCAAATGCAATGGTCTTCCCATGATCCGCCGAAATCAATAATACAAGCCCGCAATAGATCTACTAGAATACAGTTCACCCTCTCAGTCTGACCATCTGTTTGAGGATGATATGCGGTGCTCAAATTCAGCTTCGTTCCCAATTCTGCTTGGAATACTTCCCAGAATTTACTAGCAAACATCGGGTCATGATCACTAACTTACTCATGGGAACTCCGTGCAGTCTAACTATTTCCTTGAAATAAATCTGCGTTAGACTCTGAGCAGTTCTGTTCGATCTAACAGGTATGAAATGGGCGGTCTTCGTGAAACGATCTACGATCACAAAAATACTATCATTTCCCTTCCTGATTCTGGGCAAACTATCTATGAATCCATAGAAATCTGTTCCCACTTTCCACCTGGAATTTCCAAAGGTTGCAACAATCCAGCGAGCTTCTGCTGATCGCTTTTGACTTGCCGACCGGTGGAACACTGTAATAACCCGTATTTCAAATAACATGATAATGACATAAAACAAGGCAGAATAAAATAATAAAATCTGAATCAAGGGAAACGGGATATGCCATTGCGTTCGTCTCGGAAAAATACGCGAAATAGAGTCCGAGTTTTCGAAAATCGGAGTCCGTATGACCCAGTTATGGCCCATCAAAGTTTTCAGAAAATTTAAGGTTTGAAAACAGATTCAAATTCAAATAATTTCACCAGTCAGGGTAGGCGGGAAAGTTTAATGCCAGCAACCCAAGTCGACAGGCGTGTCGACTTGGGTGTCGACACACCCCGAGTGGTGTCGACAGCCCTATCGACACCCCTGTCGATAGGGTTTGTCGGCCCAACCTGCCTGGGTGCATCTGGCTTATTTCTTGGACATGGCTTAGGGCTAGTGACGGTTTTGGATGGCTCAGATCTGAATTAGGGTTAATCCTAGGGTCTAAGCTATCCTAAACATCTATAAAAAGGACCCTAACCTACCCTAAATCATCATTAATCTATCCTACAACTAAACTATGGCAAAATCAATCCTCTCATGGCCTCCACTCTCTTCATCAAACTCCTAAATAAATTTCTAAGTGATTTTCCATGCATACAAGTGTTTTTAGACTTGTATGATCCTCTTTAGCTTGCATTCAAGACAAGTTTCTCTATTTGCATCACAAAGAAAGAGTTTTGATCAATTTTGCTTGCATTTTTGGGGTTTAATTGGTTGCATAAGGGTTTTCTTACATTTGCTATACTCATTTGAGTCCGCATAAGCATTGTAAGCCCTATTCCTTTCATACATAAACTCTAAAGTTAAATGTATGATATGCGAGTTGTCATATGTTATGCAAGTTTTGTTATGCAAGTTTTGTTATGCAAGTTTGATATGCAAGTTGTCATATGTTATGCAAATTTTGTTATGCAAGTTTGATATGCAAGTTGTCATATGTTATGCAAGTTTTGTTATGCAAGTTTGATATGCAAGTTGTCATATGATATGCAAGTATGTTATGCAAGTTTGGGATGGTCATATGGTTCATGTTATCATGTTATGCAAGCTTATCTTGAGTATGTGAACATAAAGCTTCAAGCTTTATGCCAAAGGTTGCATTTTGGCAACATGTAAGTTATCATATCACTTATGATAACTTGCATGTGAGGCTAAATGCGAACTTGTGGCCATTTCTACATGTCATTTAGCACCATGTATCATGAATATGCCAAGTTTGGTTTTATGAGGCCTAAGGATGTAATATGCAAGTGTATGAACACATGAACATCTCATATGCCACCATGTTAAACTTGTGGCTTTAACATTTTTATGTCATGATTATGCCAAGTTCCCTCTTTCTATCCTTTATGCGCTATTGCGATATGTAAGCGATGGGATTGTGTTTGGGGTTGGGTAAACTTAAAAGACATAAAAACATGAGCTTGGGAATTTACCTAATAAGTTAGGTCTACCCATTGAGAATTTACCTATTAAGTTAGGTCTACCCAATTGCTTGAAAATTTGTAACATGTTTTGGAAACATGATGGACATGACACTTAGAAAAGATAAGTGTGGCCAACTCGAGGTTGGGTTGAGTTTGTAGCGTAAACCTACCCGGAACCGACCGGCTTAACTAGTTGCTACAAACAATAGGACCCAATGTGAGAAGTTGGTCATGTTGTACCTTGGACCCGAGGTTAGACCAAGTTGTGGTGTAAAGCTACCCGGACCCGCCCGGCTTAACTAGTAACCACAACAAAGTCTAATGTGAGAGGTTAAGGCGCATTAATTAATTAATGCCTCATGATTAGGGTTAAGTCATGGACCATTTATTACTTAACCAATTTGAGCTTGGTAGATTAATCGGGGTTAAGTCGTGAACTCATCGTTACACTTAACCAAGTTAATCCATGATTAGTGAAGGGGTTAAACCGTACTTAACCCACTAGAAAAATCCTAGCAATGGGGGTCCACTCCGCAGTAATCCCAAGTTTGTATCATTAAGGCCCTAGGGACTAGGCTAGGGAGGGGGCACGATTACTGGGCTGGAGGTAAGCGACCAAAAGCGACGGCAGGGTGGTACGCCGGTGTAGTTCCGGGCGGACTCTAGTCGTGCACATAGTCCGTAGCCGGAGAAAACAAGCACGGGTACCAGTAGATCGAGACTGTGCACTCATGTTTATGGTGTCCAGGGGTTTACACCCTAGGGCTTGATACACTCGACGGGGGGACCCGGCACAGTTCGACTACAATCATGTTTGGGCCGTATTGACACCAACACGTGACGAGTTAGGCTTAGGGAGACGATCGACTAGACCTTTTGGTTGGACCTCATGGTAGGGTCACTGCATGTTATTGGACCTCGTAGGAGGGTCACTTCATGTTATTGTGCCAAAGCTTGGGCCAGGGGATCAATACTTGCGTATTCAAGTCATGTTAGTTTGCTAGTACACCTGTGGTGCAAAACCTTAATCCTGATTATGCGATGACACCTTTATCTACTTTGCTAGTATATCATCATGCTAGTATCCTTATGTTCATGCCTGCTGCCCATGCCAGTTAACTTTATCAGTTTACATTGATTGTAGTAGGGCTTACTCAGTCTTTTTGACTGACCTGTTTTCTTTCGCCTCTTTTCTTTCGTTTCCCCCCCAGGTTCTCAGGGAGGGAATACTGGAGCCTAGCTTGGATCTTAGCTGCTTTCTTGGATAGCTCATGTATGCTTTGGACTTGAGCTCGCTATGGTTTTTCCACTTTGGGGATAGCTACTTTATGTTTTCCTTTTCAGTTTTCAGACGATGTTGTTTTATGTACTAGACTTGTTTATTTGGAAAAGTGACATTATGTTGTACCAGACTTGTTTTGAAATGGTTTAAAATCTTCCGCTATTTTATCTATGTTATTTACTCTGTTTACATATATACATATGTTCTTGTTCTGCCTTGATATATCATTATGCATGTTTACCTGATTCAAACGCCCCTCCAAAGTCAGAGTGCTTGCAAGAGTCACCCTGGCGGAGGCGGGGTGTTACAATTTGGTATCAGGGCATATGGTTTACGAGAAGGAACAAAAGGTTTTTAGAAAGCTTTTGGAAAACTATTTTCAAAATCAAGTATAAAGTATTTTCCAAAGAAAAGTCTAGTTTATTTTAAAGGCTATTCCCCAAAAAGCCATTAGCAAAATCCCTTCGTTTTTCTCCATTCTGAATCTGTCTTTTTCTTCATTTTCAGTGTGGCTGATAACTTTGCTATTCCAGAGGGAGTACACGTACCTGTTTGGTATAGGAGACTTTTGGAGGCTAGGGCGACCGAAGCCGGCCCCGCAGATGTCCCTCCTCCTCCTCCTCCTCCAGTAGTTAATATTCCTCCTCCCGTTGCTAATGTTCCTCCTCCTCCTCCAGTAGTAAATATTCCTCCTCCCGTTGCTAATGTTTCTCCTCCTCCTGTCGCTGAGGTTCCTCTTCCTCCTCCCCCTCAGAATCCTCAAGTTGACTTCGCAAAGACTTGCAAAGATTTCAAAGCAATGGGTAGCAAGAACTTTCAAGGCACTGAGACTTTTGTAGAAGCCAGAAATTGGTTGAAAGAGACCGAGGATTTGTTTGCTATCTTTGGGTTAGACGATCAGAGGAAGATCTTGTTGGCGGTTTGGCTTATGAAGGATGAAGCCGCTTATTGGTGGGAAGTCACCAATGGTACTAGGCCTGTTGAGAATTGGGCCGATTTCAGGGCAAGGTTTATGCTTAAGTTTCTATCTTCTGCTGAGGAGAATCTGCAGATGGAGAGATTCATAACTTTGAAGCAAGGAGATATGTCTGTCAAAGAATATGTGGACAAGTTCAATCAGTTAGCTCGTTTTGGCTTGGACATGGTGAATACTCCTCAGAAGAAGGCTCTTCGTTTTGCTAGGGGATTGAATGAGCCGTTGCAGGGATTGGCTATGTCACATATTCCCCATGGGGCCACGTTTGAGAGCTTGGTTGATATGGCGTTACTTCAGGGAGATGTCAAGAAAAATGATACCCAAGCCAAGAAGACTGATTCCCAGGGAAAAGGAAATCAGGGCAATTCAGGTGGTCAAAGCAGTCAAGGCAATCAGAACAAGAACAAGAGTCAAGGCAACAAGGGGAACAACAACAAAGGCAAGAACAACAAGGAGAAGTGCCATTATTGCGGTTCAGCCGGTCATCTTATTAAGGATTGTAGGAAGAGGAAAAGAAAGAATGGTGAATGCTTTTTATGTGGTAAGGCTGGACATTTCAGCAAGGATTGCCCGAAGAAACAGGGGCAAGGCCAGGGTCAGACTCAACGTGCTGGACCTTCAGGAGGGCAAGTTCATTCTCTCACCACCGCTCCAGTTCCCGATCGAGGTAGTATTTCTGTTGAGAGCCTTGTATATATTTCTGATTTTCCAGTTCGTACCTTGTTTGATTCTGGTGCATCGCATAGTTTTATCTCATCTGATCTTGTTGATAGTTTGCACCTTAGTACCAGCTTGGTAGATGATCCCGTCTGTGTCTCAAATCCTATTGGGGGTTCCGCCCATTTGTCTATGATATGTGGGGATTTGAGGATCTCTATACTGAGTGTAGAGTTCTTGTGCAGTGTTTATGTTCTTGGTTTCAGGGGATACGGATTGATATTGGGCATGGATTGGCTGTCCAGATATGGAGCCATTCTTGATTGTGAGCATAGGGTTGTGAGGCTCGTGACTGCCTCGGGAACACCCTAGAAATTTCTTGTGATCCGAGAGGTCCCGTTATGTTGTGCTATCTTGAATCACTCGACTCGTCAGTGGAGACTCTTCAGTCTGTAAGAGTGGTTCGAGAGTATCCGGATGTTTTCGATGAAGTTAGGGGGTTGCCCCCTAAGCGAGAGATAGATTTCCGCATTTATCTGGTGGATAATGCAAAGCCGGTTTCTTTGCCCGTTCGGCACATGGCTCCGCGTGAAAGGCGGGAGCTAAGCAAGCAAGTGAAAGAGTTGCTTGAGAAGAACTTCATTAGACGAAGTATATCTGAGTGGGGAGCGCCTGTGGTATTTGCTACCAAGGCAGATGGGTCACTCCGACTTTGTGTTGACTATCGAGAGTTGAATAAGCCGACTAAGAAGAACAGACACCCGTTACCGAGGATTGATGATCTCTTTGACCAGCTTGTCGGTGCTTCTGTTTTCTCTCAGCTTGATCTTGCTACTGGATTCCATCAGCTCAGGGTAGCTGAGGATAGTAAAGACGAGACAGCGTTCAGAACTCCAGATGGATTCTTTGAATGGCTTGTCATGCCATTTGGCCTGACTAATGCACCCGCATATTTCGTGGACTTGATGAGTAGGGTGTTCAGGGAGTTCTTGAACAAGTTTGTCGTGGTCTTCGTGGATGATATTCTGATCTTTTCAAAAGACGAGGAAGAACATGCTAGACACCTCAAGGAAGTGATGGATACGCTTAGAGCCCATCAGTTGAAAGCCAATTTCTCCAAATGCCACTTTTGGAGAAAGGAAGTCCGGTTTCTTGGGCATATACTTTCTAAGCAGGGTATAGGTGTAGATCCCGCGAAAGTGGTTGCAGTTCAAGACTGGAAGACTCCTAAGAATGCAACCGAAGTGCGAAGCTTTCTCGGTCTGGCAGGCTACTATAGGAAGTTCATTAGAGACTTCGCTAAGATTTCAGCCCCTCTCACTAGATTGACGAAGAAGAACTTAGTCTTTGCATGGGACTTAGAGTGTGAGCTTGCTTTTCAAAGGCTCAAAAGGACCCTTACCACAGCTCCAGTTTTGGCATTACCCGATGGCGGTAAGATGTTTACCGTGTACACCGATGCATGTGGCACGGGGTTAGGTGCTGTTCTGATGCAGGAGGGAAGAGTGATATGTTATGGGGGTAGGCAACTTAAAATTCATGAAAAGAACTATCCCACTCATGACTTGGAGTTAGCGGCGATTGTCTTTGCACTCAAGTCCTGGCGCCACTATCTTTTAGGCGAAAGGTTTGAGTTGTACACTGATCACAAATCACTCAAGTATCTCTTCTTGCAGAAAGATCTGAATCTTAGGCAGCAAAGGTGGATGTAATTCTTGGCATCATATGACTTCGAGATAGCTTATACCCCTGGCAAGGGTAATGTAGTGGCTGATGCACTAAGCAGAAAAAGGTTAACTTTGAGTCCCTTGTTTGTTGAGATGAAGAGCCTAGAGTTCCTAGCAACCTTTGATTTCACAACAGATGTTGAGTCGATGACAGGGTCGTTAGCATCTCTCGAGCTTAGACCCACACTTCTTGATCAAGTAGGGACTTCGCAGAAGGAAGACCCACAGATAGTTGAGATCATGGGTAAATTGAATCGTGGCGAGACGTCTAGTCACCTTGCTAGATATACTGTTGATGACAAGGGTTGGCTAAGGCATGATGGAACACTCTGCGTTCCACAAGTGGGAGATTTGGTGCATAAAGTTCTCGAAGAAGCGCATCACTCAAAGATGACTGTACATCCTGGTGGGGATAAGATGTAAAACGATATGAAGCGTATTTTCTTTTGGCCTGGGATGAAGAAGGATGTGGCAGAGTTTGTCTCTAGATGTATCATTTGCCAGCAAGTTAAGGCCGAGTCAAAGAAGCCCGGTGGGCTATTGCATCCTCTATACGTTCCACTTTGGAAGTAGGAGAGTATCTCCATGGATTTTATTGATGGGCTACCAAGGTCAAGAAAAGGGAATACGAGCATTTGGGTTATTATAGATAGACTTACGAAGAGTGCTCATTTCATCCCGGTGAAGAGCAAGAGGACAGCATCTTGGCTAGCGTCTGTATATCTTCGTGAGATTGTGAGACTACATGGAGTCCCTTCTAGTATAGTCAGTGATCGTGACCCAATCTTTAAAGTCAGTTCTGGAATAGCTTGCAAGAGGCTATGGGCACGAGGTTGAATCTAAGTACTACATATCACCCACAGACGGACGGTCAAACCGAAAGGGTGAATAGGGTACTCGAGGTTCTGTTGAGGCTTTGTATTCTGGATTTTGGTGGTACTTGGGAAGACCATCTTCCTCTTGTTGAGTTTGCATATAATAACACTTATCAGGCAAGCATAGGGATGGCACCATTTGAAGCTTTATATGGGAGGCCGTGCAAGTCGCCTACATGTTGGTGGGAGACTACAGATAAGCTCATACTTGGGCCTGATATGATCAGAGATACATCCGAGAAGATCGAGTTGATTCGGAGACGGATGAAAGCGGCCCAAGACGGACAGAAATCCTATGCTGATAAGCGAAGATCTGATTTGGAGTTTGATGTTGGGGATATGGTTTTCGTAAAGGTTTCTCCTTTGCGGAATGTGGTCCGATTTGGAGCCGATGGGAAGTTAGCACCGAGGTTTGTTGGACCATTCCCTATTATAGAGAGGATCGGGTAGATGGCTTATAGAGTGAAGTTGCCCGAGAAGCTTGCCGGAGTGCACGATGTTTTTCATGTTTTGCATCTCCGTAAGTGTTTACATGAATCAACAGAGGTTGTTGAGCCGAGTGTTTTGGAGGATGTGGAAGTGGAGAAAGAGGCTACCTTGAGGAGAGCTCCGATTCGTATCTTGGGGACGGAGACCAAGAAGCTAAGGAATCGAGAGGTCAAGTTGGTGAAGGTTCAATGGGGTGAAGCCGAAGAAGACGCAACTTGGGAAACCGAGGATAAAATGCGTGGGCTTTATCCATTCCTTTTTGAGGGTACACTCTCAATCTCTTTTCTTTGTTAGCATATCTTTCTCTTTGCTATCCATATTTATCTAGTTTATCATGTTAATCTTGTCATGAGAACCTTAGGTAGAAACCCTTTGGATGAAACATGTGTTTGAAACATGTTATGCTTGATGGTTGCAAGTGGTTGCAAGTGTTTGCAAGTGGATACTCGTGGATGCATGATACACACTAGGCACTAAGATCGGCTCACACACTTTCATAGTGTATATGCATGAGTGCTTAAACTTATTCATGGCTGAAACTTGTTATGCTATCTCATGGATGTTGCATATGGATGAATGTTATGTGCACTCATGTAGAAATTATAAAATTAGGTTAGGAATTTGCATACATATGGACGCATTTCACTAGCATACTTTGCATTAAGGAGGTTTACTGAATCAGTAACCACCTGATTTTCGCATTAGATAAGTACATACACACACACCTTTGCATATGATCATACGGCATTTAGAAATTGTTAAGGACAATGGTTACTCGTGGATGATGTGGTGAGTAGATGGATGATGGATGGTAGGACACGTTCTTCCTAACTTAGAGATTTCGGGGACGAAATCCTTTAAGGAGGGGAGAATGTAATAACCAGTATTTCAAATAACATGATAATGACATAAAACAAGGCATAATCAAATAATAAAATCTGAATCAAGGGAAACGGGCTATCCCATTGCGTTCGTCTCGGAAAAATACGCGAAATAGAGTCCGAGTTTTCGAAAATCGGAGTCCGTATGATCCAGTTATGGCCCATCAAAGTTTTCAGAAAATTTAAGGTTTGAAAACAGATTCAAATTCAAATAATTTCACCAGTCAGGGTAGGCGGGAAAGTTTCCCGCCAGCAACCCAAGTCGACAGGCGTGTCGACTTGGGTGTCGACACACACAGAGTAGTGTCGACAGCCCTGTCGACACCCCTGTCGAAAGGGTTGGTCGGCCCAACCTGCCTGGGTGCATCTGGCTTATTTCTTGGACATGGCTTAGGGCTAGTGACGGTTTTGGATGGCTCAGATCTGAATTAGGGTTAATCCTAGGGTCTAAATTATCCTAAACATCTATAAAAAGGACCCTAACCTACCCTAAATCATCATTAATCTATCCTACAACTAAACTATGGCAAAATCAATCCTCTCGTGGCCTCCACTCTCTTCATCAAATTCCTAAATAAATTTCTAAGTGATTTTCCATGCATACAAGTGTTTTTAGACTTGTATGATCCTCTTTAGCTTGCATTCAAGACAAGTTTCTCTATTTGCATCACAAAGAAAGAGTTTCGATCAATTTTGCTTGCATTTTTGGGGTTTAATTGGTTGCATAAGGGTTTTCTTACATTTGCTATGCTCATTTGAGTCCGCATAAGCATTGTAAGCCCTATTCCTTTCATACTTAAACTCTAAAGTTAAATGTATGATATGCAAGTTGTCATATGTTATGCAAGTTTTGTTATGCAAGTTTGATATACAAGTTGTCATATGTTATGCAAGTTTTGTTATGCAAGTTTGATATGCAAGTTGTCATATGATATGCAAGTATGTTATGCAAGTTTGGGATGGTCATTTGGTTCATGTTATCATGTTATGCAAGCTTATCTTGAGTATGTGAACATAAAGCTTCAAGCTTTATGCCAAAGGTTGCATTTTGGCAACATGTAAGTTATCATATCACTTATGATAACTTGCATGTGAGGCTAAATGCGAACTTGTGGCCATTTCTACATGTCATCTAGCACCATGTATCATGAATATGCCAAGTTTGGTTTTACGAGGCCTAAGGATGTAATATGCAAGTGTATGAACACATGAACATCTCATATGCCACCATGTTAAACTTGTGGCTTTAACATTTTTATGTCATGATTATGCCAAGTTCCCTCTTTCTATCCTTTATGCGCAATTGCGATATGTAAGCGATGGGATTGCGTTTGGGGTTGGGTAAACTTAAAAGACATAAAAACATGAGCTTGGGAATTTACCTATTAAGTTAGGTCTACCCATTGGGAATTTACCTATTAAGTTAGGTCTACCCAATTGCTTGAAAATTTGTAACATGTTTTGGAAACATGATGGACATGACACTTAGAAAAGACAAGTGTAGCCAACTCGAGGTTGGGTTGAGTTTGTAGCGTAAACCTACCCGGAACCGACCGGCTTAACTAGTTGCTACAAACAATAGTACCCAATGTGAGAAGTTGGTCATGTTGTACCTTGGACCCGAGGTTAGACCAAGTTGTGGTGTAAAGCTACCCGGACCCGCCCGGCTTAACTAGTAACCACAACAAAGTCTAATGTGAGAGGTTAAGGCACATTAATTAATTAATGCCTCATGATTAGGGTTAAGTCATGGACCATTTAATACTTAACCAATTTGGGCTTGGTAGATTAATCGGGGTTAAGTCGTGAACTCATCGTTACACTTAACCAAGTTAATCCATGATTAGTGAAGGGGTTAAACCGTACTTAACCCACTAGAAAAATCCTAGCAATGGGGGTCCACTCCGCAGTAATCCCAAGTTTGTATCATTAATGCCCTAGGGACTAGGCTAGGGAGGGGGCACGATTACTGGGCTGGAGGTAAGCGACCAAAAGCGACGGCAGGGTGGTACGCCGGTGTAGTTCCGGGCGGACTCTGGTCGTTCACATAGTCCGTAGCCGGAGAAAACAAGCACGGGTACCGTAGATCGAGACTGTGCACTCATGTTTATGGTGTCCAGGGGTTGACACCGTAGGGCTTGATACACCCGACGGGTGGACCCGGCACAGTTCGACAACAATCATGTTTGGGCCGTATTGACACCAACACATGACGAGTTAGGCTTAGGGAGCCGATCGACTAGACCGTTTGGTTGGACCTCATGGTAGGGTCACTTCATGTTATTGGACCTCATAGGAGGGTAACTTCATGTTATTGGGCCAAAGCTTGGGCCAGGGGATCCATACTTGCGTATTCAAGTCATGTTAGTTTGCTAGTACACCTGTGGTGCAAAACCTTAATCCTGATTATGCGATGACACCTTTATCAACTTTGTTAGTATATCATCATGCTAGTATCCTTATGTTCATGCCTGCTGCTCATGCCAGTTAACTTTATCAGTTTACATTGATTGTAGTAGGGCTTACTCAGTCTTTTTGACTGACCTGTTTTCTTTCGCCTCTTTTCTTCCGTTCCCCCCCCCCCCCCCAGGTTCTCAGGGAGGGAATACTGGAGCCTAGCTTGGATCTTAGCTGCTTTCTTGGATAGCTCATGTATGCTTTGGACTTGAGCTCGCTTTGGTTTTTCCACTTTGGGGATAGCTACTTTATGTTTTCCTTTTCAGTTTTCAGACGATGTTGTTTTATGTACTAGACTTGTTTATTTGGAAAAGTGACATTATGTTGTACCAGACTTGTTTTGAAATGGTTTAAAATCTTCCGCTGTTTTATCTATGTTATTTACTAGGTTTACATATATACATATGTTCTTGTTTTGCCTTGATATATCATTATGCATGTTTACCTGATTCAAACGCCCCTCCAAAGTCAGAGTGCTTGCAAGAGCCACCCTGGCGGAGGCGGGGTGTTACAAACACCGGCTTACATATATAGAGATATCTCTTTTCATTTCCTTCCACCAGATTGTTTGGTTGAGGTCATTATACATTTTACTAAACCCTGGATGGATACTCAGTTTGGAGTTATGGCTCTTGTCCATTACTTCTCTTTTGAGCTCAAGATTGTCGGGAACACAAATTCTTCCTTTCATTCTCAGAACTTCTGCGCTATCCACTTGGAAACTGGAAACTTCGCCCCTTTGAATTCTTTTGATAATCTCTTTAACAAAACTATCGTCTTTCTGCAGAATAGATATTTTATCAATCAACAATGGTGTAATGATAATACTGGCGATGATCACATTCTTCCTGCTAAGCGCATCAGCCACAACATTGGCTTTCCCCGGAGTATATAAAATATCAAGATCATATGCCGCGAGAAATTTTAACCAGCCTGTTGTCTCATATTCAGATCTCTCTAAGTGAATAAGTACTTCAATGATTGATGGTCAGTGAATAGTTCGAACTTCTCACCTAATAGATAATGCCTCCAGATTTTCATTGCAAACACGATGCCTAATAATTCAAGATCGTGAGTTGCAAAATTCTTTTCATGTGGTTTCAATTGACGGCTAGCATAAGCGACTACTTGGCCTCTTTGCATTAATACTTCACCGAGACCTTCTTTAGAAGCACCAGTCCAACTTTCAAGTCCTGGTTGCCATCAATTATTGTTAACACTGGAGTAGTTGTCAGTTTTAACTTCAGCTTCTGGAAAGCCTACTGGCATTCTGGAGTCCAGTTGAATCTCGAATGTTTCTTAGTAAGCTTTATCAAGGAACTGGATGTCTTTGCAAAATCCTTAATGAATTCCCAATAATAACTGGCCAACCCGAGAAAACTTCGGACTTCTGTAGGTGTATGAGGTTGTTTCCAATTCTGAATAGCAGTGATTTTACTGGGATCCACTGAGATTCCTTGTTTTGACACGACGTGGACAAGAAATTTGACTTCTTCTTGCCAGAATATACATTTGGAATTTTTTTCTTTTAAAACATTCCTTCTGAGAATTTCTAACAATTGTTCCAAATGATTTTCATGCTCGCTCTCTGACTTAGAGAAGATCAGTATATCATCAATGAAAACCGGAACAAATTTATTCAATACTTCTCTGAATACCCTGTTCATTAAATCGACGAAATAAGCTGGAGCATTACATAAGCCGAATGACATTACTAACCACTCGTAGAATAAGTCTGGACCTCTGAATGTTGTCAAAGGAACACACTCTTCGGCTATACGAAGCTGATGGAAACCTGTAGCTAGGTCCATTCTTGAAAACACTTGTGCGCCATTCAATCGATCCAATAAATCATCAATCCACGGCAATGGATTTTTTTTCTTTCAGTGTCTGCTTATTCAAGTCACAATAATCCACACATAGTCTAAGAGTACTATCTGACTTCGGGACAAATACTATTGCTGCTCCCCAATCAGAGAAACTAGGCCTGATCAGACCCTTCAATACATGCTGTCGAGTTAGATTATCTAAATCTTCTTTCTCCTTCAGGAATAGCATGAACTACTGGCCTTGCATTCAGAACTAAAGAGATTTTGAACTCAATTTCACTATTCTGAGGTAAGCTAACAACTTCTTCGAACACATCCACATAGTTCTTCACGACAGGAATATTTTCAATGTCGACCAGACTATTCTCCGGAACGACAGGAACAGTGTAACAACTCGTATTTCGATAACATGTTAAAACGAGAATCAAGGCAGAATTTAATTTTAAATTCTGAATCAAGTAAAACGGGCTATGCCATTGCGTTCGTCTCGGAAAAATACGCGAAATAGAGTCCAAGTTTTTGAGAATCGGAGTCCGTATGACCCGTTAAAGGCCCAAATAAGATTTCTGGAAATTTGAACTTCGGAAATAGCTTTGAAAATCAGATCTGGGGCCAGGCGGGAAGTTTCCCGCCTAGGCCATGTCGACAGGGCTGTCGACAGGCCTGCCGACTTGGGTCCAAACCAAGTCGACAGCCCTGTCGACTTGCCTGTCGACTGGGGGTGGCCGGGGCAAGTTGCCTGGCGGACCTGTTTGTCTCACCTGGTCTTGTTCTTGGGCTGGTTCTAGAAGCCTCCGAGATCTGATGACCCTGATCTATCCTAGGGTTAATCTAAGGGCCTAAAACTATCCTAATCTCTATAAAAAGACCCTAAACCTAACCTAAATCCCTAAAAATCAAACCTAGCAACTAAGTGCTGCCAAAATCAATCTTGATCATGGCCTCCATCTCCAATCCCTAGAGCCTATGCATTCAAATCAGGTTCAAATCAAAAGATGCAAGCTTGCTACACCAAATCAAGGCCAAATCAACATTGCTATGCGAGTTCCATGACGATTCTTCCACAAAGGAGGCACCTTTCTTAGCCAAGATGATTCATGCTCCTTTCCCTAGGCCTAACTATGTAAGTTCTAGCTACTTTTAGATGGAAACGGTAGTTTTGATAATCACATGGGATAAAATGAGGCTAAACATGATTATGTGAACCTATATGAACCTTACCTTGCCTCTTGTGTTCATGATTATGATTTTAGGCCATGTGAGTGACTTAATCATGCCTCTCATGCTATGCATAACCTAGTTTAACTTGCAAGTTTGGATCTTTATGCATGAAATGCTAGCATGAACCTTTAGGAACCACTTTACTTGTGAAACATTGGCTAAGACAAGATTTTGGGGCTTATGCATGTTTATGAACCCAAACCCCTTATGCTAACATGCAAGTTTGTGGACAAATCCTTTATGAGATTATGCATGCTCGTGGCCAATCCCCTCTTTTAAGTTGTGCATGTTTATGGCCAAACCCTTTTTGATAATATGCATGTTTGTGGCCGAATTCCCTTGTGACATTTTGTGTGTTTGTGGCCAAAACCCTTTTTATGACACTATGCATGTTCGAGGCCAATTTGTAGCCATAGTATTCCTACTATGTTGACTCGTCTATACTTACGTTGGAAACACGTTTTGGGGTTAGGTTAGACGAGCGTAAATATACATGAGAAACTTAACTTGAAGTTCCATGAAATATGATGTGAAACATGATTTGGGTTAAATGGGTATAACATGACAACATGCAACATTGAATATAGCATGTAAGTTAACATGTAAATATGCATAAAAACATAAGCTTGGGAATTTACCTATTAAGTTAGGTCTACCCATTGGGAATTTACCTATTAAGTTAGGTCTACCCAATTGCTTGAAAACTCGACTATGAACATGACACTAGACTAAACATGAAAGTGGCCAACTCGAGGTTGGGTTGAGTTTGCAACGTAAAACTACCCGGAACCGACCGGCCTAACTAGTAGTTGCAAACAATAGGACTCAATGTGAGAAGTTGGTCAAGTTGTGCTTGAACCCGAGGTTAGACTAAGTTGTGGTGTAAATCTACCCGGACCCGCCCGGCTTAACTAGTAACCACAACAAAGTCTAATGTGAGAGGTTGGGGTGCATTAAATAATTAATGCCACATAATAGGGTTAAGTTAATTTGAGTAATGAGGCTTAACAAAATATGACATGGACAAATGGGTTAAGTAATTTGATTAGGCTAATGACACTTAACAAAACATGACAGGGTTGGGTAGGTTAAGTAACTTGATTTGCCTAACGACACTTGACCATTTTTATACGACTAGTGGACGGGATTAAGTTAACCAACACTTAATCAATCCAACACGATAACGTGATAAGGTTAAGTAAATTTTCTTAATGACACTTAACCGTATAATACAGTTAATGGATGGGGTTAAGATTAGGCTTAACTAATCTAAACATGGTAATCGGATGGGGTTAAGTTAAATACTTAACTAATTTAACTCGTTAATTTGATGAGGTTAAGTGACCTATACTTAAGCAATCTAACTCGTTAATTTGATGAGGTTAAGTTAACCTATACTTAACCAATCTAACGTGAAAACATGATAAGGCTAAGTCACGAATCGTTTCGAATACGCTTGACCGATTTGACTCGGTAATTTGATAGGGTCAAATTAATATATACTTAACCAATCTAAAATGATAATTAGACGAGGTCGAGTCATGGATTGCTTGATATACTTAACCAACTTGACACATGGTCTGTAGGGTTAAGTCTTGGACTTGGATACTTAGCCAGTTTCGACATGTTTTGTAGACGGGTTAAGTTGTGAACTTAAGTGACACTTAACCCATTAGATAAACCCTAATTCGGAGGATTCGGTAAATAACCATAGTTAACAAGGATAATGGAAATAGGGCTAAGTGGTAAACCTTAGTTAAGGGAAACTAAGTAATAATTCTTAGTCAAGGAAATTTGGACCACTTCTTAGATAGATGAGTAACCCGATACAGTAGGTCATCGTTTAAGTATACATGTAGGAGCAGGCTATCTGATTTAGATAAAGGCTCCAGCGAACTGGGTAACGAACCAGCAGCTTCGGGGAACGTGAGGATATTCTTGGTATCCCTCTGTGAGGTCGCAGATGATCATCCTGGGCTCACAAGAGGTTAAGGTCTGCGTTAGAAGAACCAAGAGTATGCCTTGGTTTCTATACGAGCGACCTAAAGACTGGGATGGATAGCAGTGAGTCAACGAATACATGATAGTGCCCTAGATAGCAAGTTCGTCGATCATCTACCATCTTGAGTCAAGCGTGTATGTACGGAAAGGCAGGGAACACCCAACAGACCATAATTGCTATCTAATTATGGGTGAGGTAGGCCGTAGGATGTGGGCTGGCCGGAGTGTAGTTCTCATGCAAGATTTTCTCTTGTGTTGCCTTTCACTAGTTGAGGGAGGTGTCTCGTGGGACCATAGCCACGTGTAGGAAAGCAGACCTTAGTATCTGCATCGGCAGATAAATCTTAAGCTCCCGACCGAGTCCTGTATTTCTTGTTTTGCCCTGTGAAAGGACACGGATGGCACGATGTGATACATGTGCATACAGTTATAGAAAAACGATTCACGATGAATGCGTGGGAAAAAGGGCGCGGTTGAGGGTTAGCGTAATCCCTAGTGGCCTAGGTGGTTTAACCCAAACCGAAATACGAAAGCCTGCAATAGGTAAGCGTAATCCCTAGTGGTGCTAGGTGGCGTAAGTCCTAGTAGTTAAAACGATGATTCATATGGAAGAGCCTAGCTAGAACAAGGGTGACAGTCCAAACGATTTCAAGGAGAATACGACATGAGGAAGCCCGTACGAGGTACGGCAAAGGACTGAACTTATATACATGGAAAGAAACATATGATTTGAGTAACCTATACATGCGATATATTAGGTTGACATGGACCATTACATGACATTGGGCAAGGGACATTCATGGTTAATACATGACGCGGATTGGAATACTAGTACGAGGGGTGTAGAGCAAATATACATGTTAGAACCAGGAAAAATATACATAGTGGATACCGTGGAATGTTAGACAGGGTAGATAACCTTGGATAGTATACTTGATAGAAACCTGACGATGTGATACCTTGACTTATCATGACACCGTACTTTATCATGATATCTTAGTTTACCTTGCTAAAGTAGTTCAACCGGCTACCCTGGTTTAGTTTACCTATCTTGTAGTTATCCTTATGTCTACTTTCAGTTTATGCATGTCATGTTACCTTTACCTGTTTTTATACTGGAAGTAGATAGGACTTACTCAGTCTTTTTGACTGACCCGTTTTGTTTCGCCTCTTTTCTTCCGTTTCCCCCCCAGGTTACAGGGAGGAAACAATGCTGTTTAGTTCGGACTTCTTCTGCTTGAAGGTCATCATGGATGGCTTGGACTTCTCTTGGCTATGGCTACTTTACTGTTTTACTTGGGGAATAATTTATGAAAAAGTCTTTATGCTTCTTTACTATTGCAAGACAGGTTTTGATGTACTCTGATGTAAAAGGCTATAGACCTTAATTATTAATGTTTATGAAAATTTGATTTTACTTCCGCTATTTCATATGTTCTGTCTTGTGATATTTCTGTGCATGTTTACCAATAATGCCCCTCTAAAGCTAGTGCATTCCTTTGCGAGTGACCCTAGCGGAGGCGGGGTGTTACATTTGGTATCAGAGCAGAAGGTTACCAGACTGGGCAAAAGTTTTTAAAGACCTTCTGAAAACTATTTGAAAAATCGTTTACAAAGAAGCATTTTTCAAGAAAATTTTCTTTTAAAAAGAAAAAAAGGCTATTCCCCAAAGGCCATTAGCATCATCCTTGTTTCCTTGATTTAATCTCTTTTCCTTTCTTTACTCCATCTGTAGTCTCAGTGGTTTTGACTGCGACTAATCTTTCTAGCTACGTAAGTGTTTCCCCTACGATGGAGGTGGTTCTCGAGAGACCATTGCAGAGTTATACAAGAAAGGATAGTGAGAAAAAGGATAAAGGATACGAGCTCAGGGATAAGCAACATGTTGGTATGGCTGAGTCCTAAAAGGAGGGAGAAAGATGAACAATGAAACCCATGACGAGAGAGTACCTTTGGCCTGGTGGAACGGGACGGATAGTTAAGTATCATGGGACAAGGACAAGATCATTCGGAGGGCAATAGTATGCTCTCATTTCTAGGTTACCTCGGAAGGAGGGTCACGATCTTGTTAAAGGTTTAGCTTTTCTTCTCTATCATCCCGTTAGGACTTTGGTCTGACCATCGTATCATTTAAGTCTGCTTCGATAGTTGAGTCTCTGCACCTTAAGTACTAGCGTAATAGAGAATCCCATTTTTGTCTCAAGTCCTGTGGAGAATCGGTCCATTTTTTCATGACTTGTTTTGGATTTGAGAATGACATGCCTCGGTTATGGATGGATTCTAGGGATGAAGTGGTTATCCAGTAAGGGGTGCCACTCTCTGTTTTGATAGGAGGGTTAGACTCTTGACTAGCCTTGGTAATACCCTCGAAGTCTCGTGTAACCTTTTGAGTTCAGTTATGATTAGTTACTTAGAATCCCTTGATACCTTTATTGGAAATTTGAAGCCCGATCGAGCGGTGTTCGCCGATAAGACAGATGGTTTACTTCACTTATGCGTGGGTTATAGAAATCACCCTAGTAAGTGCGCATGATAACCTGATTGACATCTGTTTACTTTCAAGAGAAAGTTCTTCTACATGGAATGCCTTATAGTATATAAACGAGATCCAAGATTCACTAGTGAATTTTGGAAAGCTTGCATGAGATCATGAGTACGCAGTCATATTTGCGTCAAGTATTCTAGGAAAAGGATAAGTGCAAGTGGAACGAGAGGCGACGAAGAAATGAGTTCCAGCTCATGTTATGGAAACAGGAATAAGAAGCTACAAAATCGCGAAGTTAAAAGACGACTTTGATGGTCAAAGACTAGATACGCGCATGATATCTCTTTTTGGGAGTATATCCTCGATCCCTGTTTTTCTGTTGAGCTTGCTTGTAGGCTATCTTTTATGGATATCCTCTAGGTCCTGTCTCTGTTACAAACCCCGTACGGAGTTTGTTTTGTTTATCTTCTCGACCTTGTTTCAGGGAATCCTAGGTAGAACCCTATGGATGTAAACATGTATTTGAAAAAAGTTATGATTGATATGGTTGCAAGTGGTTGCAAGTGGTTGCTCGTGGATGCGCGAATACACATTAGATACTAGCTCGACTCGGTCACATTTCATATTGCATATGCACGAGTATTTATACTTGTTTATGGATGAAATCGAATGTGTTATCATGCGGTTGTTGCATATGAATGAATGATTGTGCACGCATATAGTATCTATATGACTAGGACTATTTGCATACATGTTGGATTCATGGCACTATACATATTTTGCATTAGAAAGATTATCCAGGCCTGATCATTAGCATTAGCTAAGGAACATGTACACACACGTTTTGCATATATTCATACAGCATTAGAAATCATCTAAGGACAATGACTGCTTGTGGATGATGTTTTGAGTAGATGGATGATGGATGGTAGGATATGTTCTTCCTAACTCGGAGATTTCGGGGACGAAATCCTAAAAGGTGGGGAGAATTTAACAACTCGTATTTCGATAACATGTTAAAACGAGAATCAAGGCAGAATTTAATTTTAAATTCCGAATCAAGTAAAATGGGCTATGCCATTGCGTTCGTCTCGGAAAAATACGCGAAATAGAGTCCAAGTTTTCGAGAATCGGAGTCCGTATGACCCGTTAAAGGCCCAAAGAAGATTTCTGGAAATTTGAACTTCGGAAATAGCTTTGAAAATCAGATCTGGGGCCAGGCGGGAAGTTTCCCGCCTAGGCCATGTCGACAGGGCTGTCGACAGGCCTGTCGACTTGGGCCCAGACCAAGTCGACAGCCCTATCGACTTGCCTGTCGACAGGGGGTGGCCGGGGCAAGTTGCCTGGCGCACCTGTTTGTCTCACCTGGTCTTGTTCTTGGGCTGGTTCTAGAAGCCTCCGAGATCTGATGGCCCTGATCTATCCTAGGGTTAATCTAAGGGCCTAAAACTATCCTAATCTCTATAAAAAGACCCTAAACCTAACCTAAATCCCTAAAAATCAAACCTAGCAACTAAGTGCTGCCAAAATCAATCTTGATCATGGCCTCCATCTCCAATCCCTAGAGCCTATGCATTCAAATCGGGTTCAAATCAAAAGATGCAAGCTTGCTACACCAAACCAAGGCCAAATCAACATTGCTATGCGAGTTCCATGACGATTCTTCCACAAAGGAGGCACCTTTCTTAGCCAAGATGATTCATGCTCCTTTCCCTAGGCCTAACTATGTAAGTTCTAGCTACTTTTAGATGGAAACGGTAGTTTTGATAATGACATGGGATAAAATGAGGCTAAACATGATTATGCGAACCTATATGAACCTTACCTTGCCTCTTGTGTTCATGATTATGATTTTAGGCCGTGTGAGTGACTTAATCATGCCTCTCATGCTATGCATAACCTAGTTTAACTTGCAAGTTTGGATCTTTATGCATGAAATGCTAGCATGAACCTTTAGGAACCACTTTACTTGTGAAATATTGGCTAAGACAAGATTTTGGGGCTTATGCATGTTTATGAACCCAAACCCCTTATGCTAACATGCAAGTTTGTGGACAAATCCTTTATGAGATTATGATTGCTCATGGCCAATCCCCTCTTTTAAGTTGTGCATGTTTATGGCCAAACCCTTTTTGATAATATGCATGTTTGTTGCCGAATTCCCTTGTGACATTTTGTGTGTTTGTGGCCAAAACCCTTTTTATGACACTATGCATGTTTGAGGCCAATTTGTAGCCATTGTATTCCTACTATGTTGACTCGTCTATACATACGTTGGAAACACGTTTTGGGGTTAGGTTAGACGAGCGTGAATATACATGAGAAACTTAACTTGAAGTTCCATGAAATATGATGTGAAACATGATTTGGGTTAAATGGGTATAACATGACAACATGCAACATTGAATATAGAATGTAAGTTAACATGTAAATATGCATAAAAACATAAGCTTGGGAATTTACCTATTAAGTTAGGTCTACCCATTGGGAATTTACCTATTAAGTTAGGTCTACCCAATTGCTTGAAAACTCGACTATGAACATGACACTAGACTAAACATGAAAGTGGCCAACTCGAGGTTGGGTTGAGTTTGCAACGTAAAACTACCCGGAACCGACCGGCCTAACTAGTAGTTGCAAACAATAGGACTCAATGTGAGAAGTTGGTCATGTTGTGCTTGAACCCGAGGTTAGACCAAGTTGTGGTGTAAATCTACCCGGACCCGCCCGGCTTAACTAGTAACCACAACAAAGTCTAATGTGAGAGGTTGGGGTGCATTAAATAATTAATGCCACATAATAGGGTTAAGTTAATTTGAGTAATGAGGCTTAACAAAATATGACATGGACAAATGGGTTAAGTAATTTGATTAGGCTAATGACACTTAACAAAACATGACAGGGTTGGGTAGGTTAAGTAACTTGATTTGCCTAACGACACTTGACCATTTTTATACGACTAGTGGACGGGATTAAGTTAACCAACACTTAATCAATCCAACACGATAACGTGATAAGGTTAAGTAAATTTTCTTAATGACACTTAACCGTATAATACAGTTAATGGATGGGGTTAAGATTAGGCTTAACTAATCTAAACATGGTAATCGGATGGGGTTAAGTTAAATACTTAACTAATTTAACTCGTTAATTTGATGAGGTTAAGTGACCTATACTTAACCAATCTAACTCGTTAATTTGATGAGGTTAAGTTAACCTATACTTAACCAATCTAACGTGAAAACATGATAAGGCTAAGTCACGAATGGTTTCGAATACGCTTGACCGATTTGACTCGGTAATTTGATAGGGTCAAATTAATATATACTTAACCAATCTAAAATGATAATTAGACGAGGTCGAGTCATGGATTGCTTGATATACTTAACCAACTTGACACATGGTCTATAGGGTTAAGTCTTGGACTTGGATACTTAGCCAGTTTCGACATGTTTTGTAGACGGGTTAAGTTGTGAACTTAAGTGACACTTAACCCATTAGATAAACCCTAATTCGGAGGATTAGGTAAATAACCATAGTTAACAAGGATAATGGAAATAGGGCTAAGTGGTAAACCGTAGTTAAGGGAAACTAAGTAATAATTCTTAGTCAAGGAAATTTCGACCACTTCTTAGATAGATGAGTAACCCGATACGGTAGGTCATCGTTTAAGTATACGTGTAGGAGCAGGCTATCTGATTTAGATAAAGGCTCCAGCGAACTGGGTAACGAACCAGCGGCTTCGGGGAACGTGAGGATATTCTTGGTATCCCTCTGTCAGATCGCAGATGATCATCCTGGGCTCACAAGAGGTTAAGGTCTGCGTTAGAAGAACCAAGAGTATGCCTTGGTTGCTATACGAGCGACCTAAAGACTGGGATGGATAGCAGTGAGTCAACAAATACATGATAGTGCCCTAGATAGCAAGTTCGTCGATCATCTACCATCTTGAGTCAAGCGTGTACGTACGGAAAGGCAGGGAACACCCAACAGACCATAATTGCTATCTAATTATGGGTGAGGTAGGCCGTAGGATGTGGGCTGGCCGGAGTGTAGTTCTCATGCAAGATTTTCTCTTGTGTTGCCTTTCACTAGTTGAGGGAGGGGTCTCGTGGGACCATAGCCACGTGCAGGAAAGCAGACCTTAGTATCTGCATCGGCAGATAAATCTAAAGCTCCCGACCGAGTCCTGTATTTCTTGTTTTGCCCTGTGACAGGACTCGGATGGCACGATGTGATACATGTGCATACAGTTATAGAAAAACGATTCACGATGAATGCGTGGGAAAAAGGGCGCGGTTGAGGGTTAGCGTAATCCCTAGTGGCCTAGGTGGTTTAACCCAAACCGAAATACGAAAGCGTGCAATAGGTAAGCGTAATCCCTAGTGGTGCTAGGTGGCGTAAGTCCTAGTAGTTAAAACGATGATTCATATGGAAGAGCCTAGCTAGAACAAGGGTGACAGTCCAAACGATTTCAAGGAGATTACGACATGAGGAAGCCCGTACGAGGTACGGCAAAGGACTGAACTTATATACATTGAAAGAAACATATGATTTGAGTAACCTATACATGCGATATATTAGGTTGACATGGACCATTACATGACATTGGGCAAGGGACATTCATGGTTAATACATGACGTGGATTGGAATACTAGTACGCGGGGTGCAGAGCAAATATACATGTTAGAACCAGGAAAAATATACATAGTGGATACCATGGGATGTTAGACAGGGTAGATAACCTTGGATAGTATACTTGATAGAAACCTGACGATGTGATACCTTGACTTATCATGACACCGTATTTTATCATGATATCCTAGTTTACCTTGCTAAAGTAGTTCAACCGGCTACCCTGGTTTAGTTTACCTATCTTGTAGTTATCCTTATGTCTACTTTCAGTTTATGCATGTCATGTTACCTTTACCTGTTTTTATACTGGAAGTAGATAGGACTTACTCAGTCTTTTTGACTGACCCGTTTTGTTTCGCCTCTTTTCTTCCGTTTCCCCCCCAGGTTACAGGGAGGAAACAATGCTGTTTAGTTCGGACTTCTTCTGCTTGAAGGTCATCATGGATCGCTTGGACTTCTCTTGGCTATGGCTACTTTACTGTTTTACTTGGGGAATAATTTATGAAAAAGTCTTTATGCTTCTTTACTATTGCAAGACAGGTTTTGATGTACTCTGATGTAAAAGGCTATAGACCTTAATTATTAATGTTTATGAAAATTTGTTTTTACTTCCGCTATTTCATATGTTCTGTCTTGTGATATTTATGTGCATGTTTACCAATAATGCCCCTCTAAAGCTAGTGCATTCCTTTGCGAGTGACCCTAGCGGAGGCGGGGTGTTACAAACAGGTTCTATTTGCGCAGGAGTAACATCCAAAGCTGCCCAAAAATCTTTTCTATCAAAATTCGATCCTTCACATGGAATGGTTATATATTCCTCGAACTTTGTCTTTGCCTTAACAACTCTTTCAGTGCATTTGACCTCATCTTCATATTTGGTTAACCAGTCTAACCCCAGGATAAGATCAAATTCTGTAAAATTAATGATGATCGCGATAGTGGGGAACCGACAACGGGAAAAAGAGATAGACACTCCATAAATCCATTAAGATCAAGGAACCCCCAACCGTATTATGAACAGTCATTGGTGTTTTGAGCTTTTTCAAATTCAAATCCATTTTCTTAACCACATTCTTTGCAATAAAGCTTCGCGATGTACGTGTATCAAACAATACTTTAACTGGAATATCCTTGACAGTAAGCGTGCCTTTTAAAACATCAGGCCTTTCCTGACTAGCGGAGGGTTCAGAAGTTTCTGCTACTTCATTCACTTGTACTACTTTAGATTTCTATGATAGTTGGCAATTCTTCGCAATATGTCCAGCCTGATGGCAAAGGTAACATTTCCTATTCTCTCGACATTTCTTATTGGATTTTGATCCAACATTTCTTTCTTTCCTCGAGGATTTAAATTCGCTTGAAAATGCCCTGGCTTCTTGAAGTTATTGCATATTGTAGTCGTTACTGATCCTTTCTCAGATATAACCTTTTCCTGATTGAATCTAGGCTTCTTTCTGACTCCAGACGTCGTGCTAGATTTTGGCTGTGTACTTGCCTTTGGTCTATTAGTTTCAGTTTTCCGTTTGTTGCTTGAACTGACTTCCTCTTCGACATGAAAAAAACCTCGGTTATCTAGATCTTCATACTGATAAGCCATGAAAATCATTTCAGCAAAAGGAAGCTTCATATGCTCCATTACACTACTTTGGTATTTTCTTTGAAGACCATTAATAAACCTCAAATTCTTCCTCTTTGGATATTGAATCAGATGAGGGGGAAAATGAGAAAGTTCATTGAATCTCTTATGATATTCTGGGATATTCATATCCCCTTGTATCAAATAGTAGAATTCATCACATAACCGCTCAGTTGCTTCTGGAGGAGTAAATCTTTCACTGAAAATCTCTTTGAATCGATCCCAGGTGATATCACCTTCTGGATTATCCTTAAGGATTGTTTCCCACCAGATTAAAGCTTCATCTTTGAGTGCCCAAGATGCCACTAATCTTTTCTGATCATCTCTCAGCTGGAAACGTTCAAAAATCCTTTCTGCAGAACTCATCCAAGCTTGGTTTTGAATAGTGGATTCATTGCCCGAGAATGGTACTCCACCCAGATTATGATATCTCTTTAATAGGGCTTCTATATCTGATCCTGGCTGAGGGAGCACAACTTGCTCATTAATTTGCTAAACTATAGGACTATTTCTTCTGCTTCTGCCACTCGTTTTCTATGTCTGCAAATAGCAGACAAAGTGTCAGGCCAACAGAAAATGTAATTTTAAAATCTAGAGACATACACTCTAATGTAAATGCGTCTATCGAGGTGTATTTCACTCTGCTTTACTCATACTAGGATAATACTGATCCTATCTATAATGAGTTATTCGTCCTAGAACACTACTGGTTCTATTTCTGACGAGTTCGTTAATATGTTATATTCCAGAACTAAGCTTAACCAAAGCTCTAATACCACGTTTGTGACGACCCAAACCCCGTACAATGGTGGCATTGGTAATCTTTGGAATATAACACATAAATAGATAACAGCAGAATAGAAATAAATAAATACCCAAGATAATGTACAATAGAATATATTGGAAATAATAATTATCAGGGTTACACATTATACAGGATAAAACTTAGTACAAAATGTAGTTCAGCTTTACATAAAATGTCTACAGTGGAAAACAAAACATAATATGTCCAATAGGAGCTGAACAGCATAAAAAGAAATAAATGATAGAATCCATCTTCTGCTCCAGCTATTCAGAAAGAGCCTACTAAAACCCGGATACAAGGCTGCCCGTGTAGAAAAAGGGGCACCCGAGTTTGCAAGTGAAACAAACTACGAGTCAGTCATGGGACTGGTATGAGAAATCTACTTTAAATTATTTTATAATATAGCCAATCATAGGACCATGCCGATAACGCGGAACGGGTTTACTCCATTGGATTGCCAGTTCTTTAAAACAAGTAAATCATTTAAACATCGCAATGCTTTTTATAAAAATGAAGCCATTATAAGACTCAGTTCCCATCACATAATGCAACACAAACCGGAGTATAGAGTTTTACCTTATAATGATCAAAATATGTTTGAAACGAGCAAAACAAATCATTTGATATTATTGCTAGTGTTATATGTTTCAAAAACCATTTCAATCATAACTATTAATCATAGACGGCATTAATGCCCCATACCACTATGTCGCCATATATAGGTATACAATCAAAACCACACGATGTCGTATTTGGAAATTGGATTTCTGTCATGAACCAAGGCCTAGGATCGTCCTTACCGCTTTGAGACAATCTAGCCCATGTCTCAGGACCCAGACACGGGTGGGCCCTTGGATCGTTAGGGCAGGTCCACTCGATGTGGATTAAACTTAAACCCTGAACACTATGTTTCCCCATGCTTTAGGGAATAAATGAGCCAAATGACTCCATATCTGAGGCGCATCACAACAGCAACAACCACACATGTGAAAATAATATAAATGTCAGGGCTGGTAGGTCACTGACACCACCATAGCTAGAAGGAAACGCATGTCCTCCCTGAGGTCCTCTCCCATTTCAGGCTCATACTGAGGTGTGAGGCTCCCGAAACAACGCTAAACACAAAGCTAGCTATTCAAAGCTGTGCTTTGATCATCAACCACAAAGCTCCGCTTTTCAACAAAAGCTTTGATCATTGCATCTCAGCATGCCACACAGGCAATTCACACCATGCAACTAATGGCTATCAATCACACAGAATGAAATCCAATCTCAGACACACAGTCCATTTAAAAGTCCATTTTGGGTCTGAACGAAATCGAAGGATCGTTATTCCTCGCACATCCGTACAATCAACATGAACGTCCGGACGGCTACTACTTCAGCCCCTTCAAGGTAGCTACTCCTATCATGAGCATCAGTAGCACCCCTCCATTCGACGTGAAGATCATCAGTCTTGCACCGTCTTCATATCTTAGACTTTTAATCGTCGATCAATTATTTGAAATGAGAATTAACTCAGCCTTTTCAAATAATTCACGTATATTTAGAGTTTCAAATCAATTCATTTAAATGGTTAAATTATTCGACATCTCTAATTCAGTTCATTAATGTAATTTTCATGCCAAACACATTCAACCATCAAATGTCCAATAAACCGAGAAAATTCAGTTTATTTTCATTCCATATCATTTATAATATTTTATCACGATTTATCGCTATTTTTATTCATTTAAAAATAACCAATTTATATAAACGACGCTTCAGGCAATAACGCGGCCGTGGCACTATTTTTCTTCAGATTTGATTTACACATATCTGAAATGCTAACCGTTGGATCTTCACAAATTTTATATCATCAGAAAGATCTTTTCAAAACGAATCCAGCGGTTCCAATTTTGGGGAAATCCGACGGTCGGATCTCCCGGTACAATCGATTCTGGCGCTGTTTTTCCTCAGATTTGAATTAAACATTCTAGACAATCCAACCGTTGGATCTTTACAAAGTTGGTGTCGTTGGAAAATTGTTTCCAAACCGAACCCAATGGTTGCGGTTTTGGGAAAATCCGAGGGTCGGATCTCCCGCACTAATCGTTTGAAATCACGGTTTCAAAATACGAACTACAACTTCGTTATTCGATTTACTTTAAATATATATATATATATATACACACACAGATATATATATATATATATAATTCATTCTTCGATTTCAAAACCATATTCATTTCATATATTTCATAAAAATGATATTTTTATCCAACAAATATTTATTTCAACACATCACTATTTTTAACAATTCATATATATAATAAAAATGTTATTTTTATTGTCAAATTTATTTCAAAACACGATTATTTTCTATGGTTCATACATAAGGTAAAAATGTGATTTTTATTGTAAAACAATTTATTTCAAAACACGATTATTTTCTATAGTTCATACATAAGGTAAAAATGTGATTTTAATTGTAAAACAATTTATTTCAAAACACGATTATTTTATGTACTTCATATAGGTGATAAAAATGTGATTTTTATTGTAAAACAATTTATTTCAAAACATGATTATTTTATATACTTCAAATAGATGATAAAAATGTGATTTTTATCTTTCAAAGAATTTATTCAATACATGAATGTCATTCAACACATGAATATAGTTTCAACACACGAAAATAAATCAAACACAAAAATATTTTAGAAAATTTCGGCCGCATAACGGCTGGGTAGTTAAAACCGGCACCGTATCGATGTACGGCTCCTCGCTCTACCTTAAAACCTTGCTGTTTCTGAAATTGTGGATTTCAATATCTAGTTCGTACACAGACGAATTTTCCCATATACTAATCCTATTGGAATTTCAACCACAATCAATCATTTCCAATCAACCATTCTTGATATTCACCAAATTTCACATTAACCAATAATTCAAAAAATATCACAACCAAAATATATCGTCCATGGTCTGTGGACGAAGGGAGTATATATATATATATATATATATATATATATATATATATTCGTATATAAATATTTTTCAATTTCATTTCACTTCATTTCAATATCATTCAACGCATATATAATTTCTACAACGCATATATAACTTATACATCGAACAAACATTTATACAACGCTTATACATGAGGTTTACAACACTTATATAACACATATATCGACTATATAATTTATACATCATCGTTTGCATATCGTTTATAATTCAGAAAACTCACATTGGCTTCCACTCCTCCAAAAATTGTAGAAGGCTCAGAAAAATATACGGTCTCTTCTAGAATGTAGAAGACGACCACACAAGTCCACCGCTTCTTGTTTCACTGGATTTCAACTACAAACCAAAAGGATATGATTTTTATTCTAAAATCATCGTTTGCAATGGTTTTAAGTGTTTAAACAATTAAACCCGTTACCTTAGCTATTCGTTCCAAACAAGGTTTGGATTTTTCACGCTAGCAATTGCATGAGAGGACGATCGGTAGGCGCGACGTCGAAGAGGATCGGAAGGCGCTCCAAGCACTAGTGGTGTGGTGGAGTTCGACGTCAGCAGGAGGGAGCAGCGGCGGTTTGAAGTTGCTGACTTCACAGCGTCAATCCGACCAAAATACTCCACGATAGGTAGCAAAATTTATATGGATTTGAAGATCTAGAGATGCTCTACAAAATCCTCAACTACTCCATTGAATTTTATTGAGTGTTTTAACAGAAAAAGAGGAGAGAAGCAAAGAGAAGGAGCTGGCGTTTATCGAGAGCTCTCGGGGAAGAAGCGGGGAGAGAGAAAATATGTGATTGGCTGATTTTTTTATATATTTTTTAAATCTCAAAAATACCCCTCTTCACGTACTAACTCCAATCCAAAACAAACGACTGTCCCCCAACTAAATACCCCCATTCCGAACACAATGGGATATGTTTCGTAGGCCCATTCGACTATTTCAGTCAGTTTTTCTTCAAATTAAAATATAAAACATTCAATATTTGATTTTAACGTACATTTCAATTTGCCGGGGCCATATACTGATCTCAAAAATTCCCGAAAAATAAATCTAGCTTTTTTTTGATGATACAGTCCCAACAAAACTAGTTTCGTCGAATTTTGAGACCGTTTGAAAAATGCCCATTTTCTGGTCGATCCAATTTAACTGAAATCAACCAAACACATTTTCCTTAGCCACGCTCACATATTAACTTCAAAAAATATGGAATTTGAAACCTAGCAATAATTTGACAACCTGGATCAAGCCAAAGTGGTTTCGTCGAAAACAGAGGTCGTTTGCAAAATGTCTATTTTCAATGGCAATATATTCTCTATAGCGACCTTTCTGAAAATTCATTTGGCCATAACTTTTGATTTCCGCTATGAAACTTTGATTTTTCAGATTTGTTTGAAAGATATTCACTAACATATTTAAATATTTTTGGTTTCACTAAAATCCGTTTTATTTTACACCCGGTACATTCAGTCGAAGTTTGAATTCAAATTTTGAAACTACCGCACCATTTCAGGCCTTGTTTATAATTTGAAATAATTATATTTATTTTAAAACACCGATTCAAACTTACTTTTCGTTGTTAATATTTAAAATATTTTATTTTAAATATTTAAATCCGCTAACATAGCCAATTTAAAATTTTAAACTGGTTCAGATTTTCCGGGTTGTTACATTTTGAGAAATTAGAAAGTTCTTAGAAACTGAAAAGTTGAAGAACTCAAGCCAGAAAGAAAGTTGAGTTTGTTGGTTAAACAACTTTCAGCTCCGTTCCTTTTCGAGGATGAAAAGATTTTAAGTGGGGAATATTGTAAAAACCCGGAATTTCTGAACCAATTTAAATTTTTTATTTTAGCTATTTTACTGGGTTTTGAATATTTAAAATGATTTATTTTAAATAATAATGACAAAATTTTGTTTTAATCGACGTTAGAAGGTATAAATTTATTTTAATTATAAAACGAACTCGAAATGGTGTTGTTGTTTGAAAAACGGGTTTTAAACTTCAATTGAATATACATAATTAAATATAAGTCAGAATTGGATGAAACAAGAAACATTAGGATCAAATTAACTATATCTGTAGAACGAATGTAAGAAAATGAGAATTCAATTTATAATTGTAAGTAATGTCCAGTTTAAAATTCAGAATAGTCGCTACGGAATTTATATATATCTTAAATTATATATAGCCCTTGAAAATATCCATTTTGCAAATACCCTCCGTTTTTGGTGAAACCACATTTGTTGGAACCGAAATGTCAAATTATAGTTAGGTTTAAGATTTCATTGTTTTTGGAATTAATATATGAGTGTGGCAAATTTAAACGTATTTTGTAATTTTCAGTTTAAATTTAAACGACTAGAAAACGACCATTTTTCAAACGGTCTCCAAATTCAACGAAATTAATTTTGTTAGGACTATATCATCAAAACATAGCTAGATTTCAAAATTCATAATTTTTGGAGTCAGTATATAGCCCCGACAAATTAAAATGTACGTTCAAATTAAATATTAACCACTATATTAATTTATATTTTAATTTTGAGAAAAATGTCAAAAACGATCGAATTGGCTTATGAAACATATTTCATTGTGTTCGGAATGGGGGTATTTGGCTAGGGGCAAAAATCTTTAGGATTCATTTGGAGATCGAATCGTTAAATAAGTAGTAAATGAATTAATTAATATTAAAATTTATATAAATATATGGTCAAAATTCAAAACCCTAATTCATTTCTCTTCGGTGTAAATGGCTCTCTCAACCGACATATCCCTTAACTGACAATCCACGACTTCCCAGATTTGTCCTCCCCGATCTGCACATTGGCACCTCCATCCTTAGGGGTTCCAATTACAAAATCCTAGATCTCATCGAGCTGCACCTATCTTACGGTTGTGATGAGATCTCGCTGATCGTGCTGGATGATTTCGTGCCTGAAGTGCATGCAGTTCGAATGGAGATTCGGGGGCCATGGGCCCACCGATTTGCAAGCCACGCTGGGCAATGGGGTAGCAGGCGGAGACGCTCGACATTGAGTCGTTGGATCCCGGTCCGGTGGTCCTCTGGTGAGTGCGTAGGTGAAATTCATTGAGGGGATGGGTTCGATTTTGCCCAGTGTATTACAGAGAAAGGAGGATGATTATGGTTAATTAAATCCTTAGTAAAGTTATTTAAATATAATTAAATTATTTAAAAGTTTAAATTGGCATAACTTCCTCAAACAGACAAAATCAGATGATTTTAAATGCGTTGGAATCGCTTCAGCAAAATCAACAACATGGAACTGGCCAGAACAGAATCGGGGCAAGTTGGATTTTGAGTTAAATTAAACAGTCGTTTAATTTAGTTTAAAAACTGAAATTCAGAAATAAAGACCGATGGAGTGGAAACCAAAGTGAGAATTCTCTCACTAAAATATTTGTATAGTTATTTATTTTATAACTGAATGTATATATTATTATTGTTGATGTCTTCCACTGCATATTATATTCGAGTATTATATTTTCCGCTGCTTTGTAATTTGTAAATATCTGATATTTATTTTTTCGCTGTATATTTTTTATTTATTCTCTAATATTCTTATACTTTGATGTAAATTTTTGTAACAGCAATGAAATGTTCTATTGTTTGTGTTCGGATGTGTCGTGTTCTCAACGCAATCCATGTTCTTGTTCGGTCTAGGATAGATGGGGATTTCGGGTCGTGTCATTATTACCTATTTAGCCCCTTAACAAATAAAGGTAATTTTACCTTAACAAATATCAGAAGAGTCATAGTAATTTTTTGATTCGCAAAAATCTCTTTTTTTAAACCCTAAAGGATAAGCGTTTTTACAGGAATAGGATCGGGCTATTTTTTTGTCGATATAAATATGTCGAATTTTATAATTACGGAGGCAATGCATCAAATCGATTATTAATTTTTGACATATCACTATCAAATACATATATAATTGATTACGTGCTACATTCAGTGTAGTGGTGACGAACTGCTTATTTTAATTCGGTTTCCATTATCAAATGAGTTTTTTTATGTAATGGCCCGAAAAGTTCAGATCCTGATTATCAATACTAATACATATCCTGTACCAAATATCGACTAATCAAACATCAAAAATTAACAGATCATTAATAGAAAGATGTTAGAGGATAAGAAATAGAAAGAAAGAAAGTTAGAGTAGAAGAAAAAAGAAGAACTGAACATAACAGAATCAAAGTATAACGAATCTCACAGCGGAACTGAAAAAAAATATATTATATAACTTTGGAAAATACAAAATAATGTTTTTACATACATACATCATCAGAGTACAACAGATATACAATACAACGAAAATAAACTCTATATATCTAGCGTTGAAGCCTCCTGCTCCAAGCTCCTCCAAGTGAATCTGTATAATCCTGAAACCGCTTGACTGCCTGTACAAATTTGGGCACCCAAGAGGTTTGGGGAAACACAGAAAAATAAACTCTGGGTCAGTCAAGGGACTGGTGTGAGTAAACGATTTTAAACAGATTGTTTTTAAAGTTCAGGATCTTTTCGAAAGAAAGGATAATCGTAAGACCGATCCACACATAAATACGGGTGGTTTTTACCTTACAATAACCCAAATCATTTTTGAAATTGTATATATCATCTTATATTATAATAGTGTCTAAATACAAATAAATATCAATCTAGCGGAACGCTTGCATCTCACGCTCCACATATATAGTATACAAACAAAACCGCGGGCGCTTATTGGAGATTGGATTCCGACTATGACAAGGTATGGAATTACCTGCTAATAGTGTATTTCTAGAGGGAATACACTGGGCTCAAAAAGAACGTCTTGCAACCCGGCTCACACATGATCGACCACTCATTTCTCTTGAGTGTATCGAATGTATATCACCAACGGTTGGGAGCTACCCACCGTGTAACAACACGTATTTTAATAACATATTGAAACCATAAATCAAGGCAGAATTAAATTTTAAAATAAGAATCAAGGGAAACGGGTTGCGCCATTGCGTTCGTCTCGAAATTCTGCTTGGAAACGAGTCTGAGTTTTTGAAAAAGGGATTCTGTATGAAGGAGATATGACCCTCCGAATTTTCATGAATTTTCAGAATAAAAAACAACTTGAAATTTGAATTCGAAATTCAAATTCAAACCCCAGGGCAGACTGGGCGGGAAATTTCCAGCCCAGGACCTGGTCGACCTGGGGGTCGACACTATGGTCGACCTCCCAGGGACCATGAAACGACCCGAACTCCCCCGGTCTCCGAAGAGAAGAGAAAGAACGGATTGAGTCGAGAACAAGCCACAACAGAACGCAGACGGAAGAACATTTCATTGTATATTACAACAATTCATCAGATTACAAGAATATACAAAGTATAAACAAATATTATACAACAGAAAATATCAGAGATTACAATACATTACATAGTAGCAGAAAATAATACAATACACAACTATAAGAGATATACGGATACAAAGCTTTCCGGATATCATTCCAGCTGTAAACCAGGATCCTGTGAATATAAATCTGCAAAACCAAAACTACTAGCTGCCCGTGTCGAAAATAAGGACACCCAGAGTTTAGGTTAAAACAATAAACTCCAAGTCAGTCACGAGACTGGTGTGAGAACTAAAACAGTTATTAATCTTTATTTTAAAAGTTAGGCAAATCAAGGGACCACGCCGTATAACACGGAACGGATTTCCTCCCAAGAATACCAGTGCATAAAACAACAGCGCAGTGCTAAATAAAGAAAAATGAAGCTATTATAAGACCCAGATCCCATCACACAATGCAACACAAACCAGAGGATAGGGTTTTCCCTTATAATAGCCAATGCATGCTTGATACATTTAAAATAAATCATTTGAAACTATAATAAGTGTATAATGTCAAAACAACTTCAAATATATATGTATCAATCCTAGACGGCATGGGTACCATATATCATGTCGCCATACTAGGCTCTACAATCAAAACCGCAAAGTCACGTATTTGAAAATTGGATTTCCGTCTGTGAACCGAGGCAAAAGATAGTCCTCAACCGATTCAAGACGCTTTAGCCCGTGTCTCAGGATCAGAGCTCGAGTGACCCTTAGGAGCCACAGGGCCGGTCCACCGATGTGGATTAAAATTCCTGAACACTGTGTTTCCCCACCCTTTGGGGTGTCAATGAGTCCAATGACTCCATCGGTCCCGGATCGACCGATATATCCGAGGCGCTTGCAACAGCAACAACCACATAGGTGAAAATAATATAAATGTCAGAGCTGGTAGGTCACTGACACCACCCTAGCTAGAAAGAAACGCATGCCCTCCCTGGATCCTTCTCCCGTTTTTGGTTCACAACCGGGGTGTGAGGCTCGCGAATCAACGTTACACAAAGCTACGCCACAAAGGCCGTGCTTCGATCATCAACCACAAGAGTTTGCTTTTCAACAGAAGCCTTGATCATTCGCCACTTAGGCATGCCACACATGCAATTCACTCTATGCGTTTGATATCCATCAGTATATAACCCCTAAGCACGTACGTCTCAGAGAAGGGTGTTAAGAAAGAGAATAAATTCTCCGCCGCCAAACGGATATATGTTTAATAGAAATCAATCACACAGACTAAAATCCAATGTCAGACACACAGTCCATTTACAAGTCCGTTATGGGTCTGAACGAAACCGAAGGCACCTAGTACCCCACATATCCATCGATCTCCAAATACGTCTGGACGATCACTAACTAATTCCCTCCTCTTGGGTGTACAGCCCAATCAAGATCATCAGTAATCACTCAAACGACGTGAAGACCTCCGGTCTTCGACCAACGTCTTCATCTTCGACACCACGTCGAATTAGTTATTCAGAATGGGATAAACCCAGTCTTTCTGAATAACTCGCGTATATAATAAACAAGTGTTACACAAACACAACATACGCCTCATTCCAATTCAGAATATTCTTTTATTCGAATATTCTTATACTTAGGGAAAGGTTCCCATTAATTTTATCAATGATAAATTCTTTAAATTTATTCTTTAATCTTCTTTGAATATCAATTCAAACTAGTCGGTATTAGCGAACCACACCGAAGTAATCATTTATTTTATTTCCCAATCCCAACCTGTTCATCCCATGAAGTAAAACTGGTCATACTTCATATTGTGTTATCGGTAAATTCAATTACCATTTCACGTTCAAATCTAATTAAAGATTTAACTATCGCCAGGAGCAAAACTGGTGATACTCCATTCTTGATTTTTTCAATCTAATTAAAGATTCATTAAAAATCCACTTAGTTTTAATCTTTAACTGGGTTAAAGAATCAGCGTCATTTAAAACACGGTTCACGATAAACCCAAAATCCCATTCCATTAATTATCGGGTTAAAGAACAAGTGTTATATAAAACACTGTTCACGATAAACCCAAAAACCAATACCAATTCAATTCCAATCAAATACTATTTAATTGGTACACTTCATTAAATCTAAATAAAAAGATTTAATATTTTCTCAACTGGGTTCAAGAACAGTGTTAATAAAGACACCATTCACGACAAACCCAAATCACATTTGATATTAAATACAAGGCTCTGAATAGAAAATATATCGGCTTATATTCAATATCAAATTCTACGAATAACAAATGTCGTATTGGAAATAACGATATAGATATATATATCTTTCAAATTTCCATAACAACATCTGTATGATCACAAAATCCAATCATCGAAATATTCCGAAGACAATTTTAATTCAAATCCATTCAAGTGCAATTATTGGAAATTCTGGTTATTTTCAAAACCGTTTCAAATCCAATTTATTTATTTTAAAAATAAATAAATTACTATTCTAGTTCTGTAACAACCAGATTTTCGGCGACTTTGGTTATCGACATAAACTCGATGTCGATAACCAAAACATCGAAAAATCCTGGTAATTAGTGAAAGAAATTAGAAGGTGAGAATAGATAAGATAGAAACTTAGAATAGAAGAAGAAGAAGAACACAACATCAGAGTAACATGAACCTCACAGCGGAACGAATAACATATAATAGATAACATAACTTTGAAATATAACAGTTATGTATACAATAGCACTTATCAGAGTACAACACTTACAACACAGCGGAAATAACTATAGCTATATGATCTTGAAGCCTCCTGCTTCAAGCTCTCCAAGTATATCTGTAAAATCCTGACTACTTGACTGCCCGTACAAAATTGGACACCCTAGAGTTTAGGGAAAACAACAAAGTAAACTCCGGGTCAGTCATGGGACGGGTGTGAGTAAAACAGTTTAAACAGATATATGAACAAGTAAACGATATCTTATAAGACCACGCCGCAGAACGGAACGGGTTTTTCCCTTATGAGAATCCAAAATATCTTTATATCAAAAACCTTTTGATATTATAATAATGTCTATGTACAAATAGATATCAACTAGCAGAAACGCTTTCATCTCACGTTCTACATATATAGTATACAATCAAAATCGCAAGCATGTATTGGATAATGGATTTCCAACTATGACAAGGTATGGAACCACCTTCCGATCAGTGTACTCTAGGAACGATACACTGGAGTTCAACAAGAACATCTTGTAACTCAGCCACACATGACCGACCACTCATTTTGCTTGAGTGTATCGAATGTATATCACCAACGGTTGGGATCAGCAACCGTTCCCGTATATATATGGGACAGCATTGATAGATTTAAGAAACAAATGAATATTCTCTAGATAGGTGATTATACACCCTGCTTCGGTGCGACCGACTTAGCCATGCTGCCTGCCCAATTTCTGTCATTTACCGGTTGATGAGGCTAGAAGCTACGCTTTATTATTACATCAGATTCACTTCGAATGCTACATTGTCAAATCATCGAAATCACTAATTGACGTTTACAACAGTACATTACGTGTCAGCTAAAAGAAGTTTCCTTCTCCGCTTCCACTCTTGGTACGGTTGAAGAAATCAATGTACGTGACCTTTCTGGAAATACTCAGTCAGACATTCATCAACACAAGTCATCCTCATTCACTTAGAATGTCACATCGTCATACCCGCCAAATCACAAATTGATTTATCCAAAAGTAACACGTATATACAGCTTAGAGAAACAAATTTCTCCCCCACCAAACGTGAATACGTTTGAACAGATCAACTTACTCGATCTATTGGATATACTCTGTCAGACCTTCGTCCATACAAGTTGTCCTGGGACTGGGCAAACCGAAGGTACTATTCCGTACATCAATCTTAGTCACTGTTATCTAAGAATTATACAACAGCCCTTGCATTTCACTCTGTCTTCAATTATCTTTGGCATATATGATTCACAATGCTTATGCCAATTCACAGTGGTCCTTTGGATAATAATCCAACCGGTCTCTCCATATCAACAACGTTAAAATGGTCAAAACATCGATAGTCTGTGAGTTAACTATCAAAGAAAAACAAGTGTGCAAACAATGATATTATTTCCAGATAGAAATTATATCTAAGAAACATCATTTAACATTAATTTCTTTAGTTCATTTTCATCTCCTGTTTCCCTGTATTCAATATTTCTTATTTTCTTTTATCAGAAAACATTTCTGATTCTCGTTTGGAAAACATTTCCAAAACTCCTTTACGCTCAACCCTTACCATTTCTTAGTCAAGAAGGAAGTCACTCAAGTTGGGGTATAATTACCTCTCAGACCTTAACTGAACAACGTTATAACTTCGAATTGGTCAAAATTTGTCTTTTAATCTTTAACAACTTCTTTACGCCTTTCTCGGTTTCAATTTTACGAATCCACTTCTATATTTAAAACATTTGTTATAACGATAACGTTATAATCCCTACTTTCGAAATATCTTACTTTAATTATAACTCCTATTTTTATTATTGAATAATTAACCTAACACTTATTTATTTATAAGTAAATAAATCTCTATTTAAACACTTGAAATTATAAGTATTTTCCCAATTCGATATAATCGAATTCGCCGATTAACTCTCTTCGATAAAACTCTATTTGATTAACTCTTCTTCGAATAACCTATATTCGATTAACTCCTTCCTTTCGAATATACTATATTTGATTACTCCTCCTCGAATAAACGATATTCGATAATCCCTCTTCGAATAACTAATATTCGATAACTCTTTCATTTCAAATATCTCATATTTGAAAATCTCACTTTTGAATAAACTATATTCGATAATCTCTTTTTTAATAACTCTTATCCAATAAATCTCACTTTGATCAAACTATAATCGATAACTCCATTCGAATATACTAACATCGATAACTCCTTTCGATGAAACTAACATCGATAACTCCTTTCGATGAAACTAACATCGATAACTCCTTTCGAATATACTAACATCGATAACTCCTTTCGATGAAACTAACATCGATAACTCCTTTCGATGAAACTAACATCGATAACTCCTTTCGAATATACTAACATCGATAACTCCTTTCGACGAAACTAACATCAATAACTCCTTTCGATGAAACTAACAACGATAACTCCTTTCGAATATACTAACATCGATAACTCCTTTCGATGAAACTAACATCGATAACTCCTATCGATGAAACTAACATCGATAACTCCTTTCGATGAAACTAACATCGATTAATTTAACTCGACGAACTTAACTCGACTAACTCGGCTAACTTTACTTTTCTCGACTAACTCGACTTACTTGGTTCAACCAATTTGATTCGATTAACTAGGCTCGACTAACTTGGATTTATTTAACTCAACCTGATTAACTCCTATAGAATAACTAATATTCGATTTAACTCCATTCGTTTGACTCTAGATCGCAGTGATCGCAAATGGTTACACCTGATTCCCTCAGGAAACATCCGACCGCCCTAGGCTATTTACAGCCCTGCGAATTTCGCTAGCAGTCGTACGAGATGGCAACTTACCCTGAATACCATGTTTGACTAACTCTGTCTCAAATTACTATATTTGATTAACTCTAGTTCGTTTTAACTCTAGTCGATTTACTCTAACTGATTTACGTACCTGATTAACTCTAACTGATTAACTCTAACTGGTTAACTTTTACTGATTAACTTGACTGACTTAACCCAACTGGTTAACTCGACTTACTTAACCCAACTGGTTAACTCTACTGAACTGGTTAACTCTTACTGATTAACTTGACTGACTTAACCCAACTAGTTAACTCGACTTACTTAACCCAACTGGTTAACTCTACTGAACTGGTTAACTCTACTGAACTGGTTAACTCTAGTGAACTGGTTAACTCTACTCAACTGGTTAACTCTACTGAACTGGTTAACTCTACTGAACTGGTTAATTCTAACTGAACTGGTTAACTCTACTGGACTGGTTGACTCTACTGGACTGGTTGTTCATTACGTTCCCTTTAACAAAGTTTTATTCATTTTAAAGATTAACTTTTGGTAACGGTTCTTCACTTTAAAAATGATTTTTCCTTTTCAATTTGCCTATATTTATTTCATATAAATATTTCCTTTATAACTTTATTTATTTCCTACATAAATATTTGCTTTTAACTCTTTATTTATTTCCACAAGTATTTCCTTTATATTTGGTTTCGACAAATATTTCCCTTATATTTGGTTTTCACAAATATTCCTTTTATATATTCTAACTCCTTAAATTTTCGGGAAAATCCGCCGTTACCTTCTTTGTACCGGGAGCATCGGGAAAATCCCCAAACCCGACACACAGTCCTTTCCATTCAAAAAGAAAATGTTTTGGAAATTATTACCTTCCTGAATATCTCATATTTATAAATATTCCAATTTATAAATATTCCTTATTTATAAATATTTAAATTTATAAATATCACTTGTTTATAAATATTCCATTTATAAATATTTATTTTCAATATCACTTTGAAAATTCCCTTATCAATAATTCGGTATGTTATGGTGTTTAACATATCAAATTACGATGTCCAATATCGTCCATACACACACAATCAACAACAGGTTATAATTCACATCATATATCTAAATATGTGAAAAACAATAAAATAACCGTTGAGGAATCCTATCGGATTCCTCCAACCTGTTTCCATGCATCCACAGATGTTACACAACACGATTGTCATCACTTTCAATCCAATATGAATTATTCTGATAAACAGAATCAATATACAACTATATAACTGTTTATACATTATATATATATATATATATATATAATATTTCATTAGCTGACTAGTAGTTCAATCAAACAGTCAACACACAATCAAATATACAATTTCTAATAGTTCTAAAAATAAAACATGAAATTTTAAACTGTTCAGAGTTAGTGAGATTTACTCACATTTGCAGTTCATCGTTAAAGAACGATAAACCATTATTTGATTCAGTCGGACAATTTATTTCTCCATAAATTGTAACAAGCTCCGATGGAATTGCGGTCAGTCTCATTGTGTAGTGTCTGTCCATACGATCCCAACACAACTTACGGTTCGTCAATCTGATATCGTATGTGTAAGATATCATCATCACAAGTTGAACACAAATTAGATAGGACTTTAAGTTATAAATAAAGCATATGACCTTTACCATTTCAAACCCCGGCCCACTTCCCTTCTAGGCCAAAACCCGTGACCCACTTTAAATCCCTTTTCCCCCAAACACAATTCGATTTTCAGGAAACCGATACTCCCATAAACCCAAAACCGACGTTGACCCTCCTCTTTGACCACCGCTTCCTTCCACCTCGGCCATCCATCTCCGGCGCCACCACAACCAATCAACTCCGCATCCAATACACTACACCGCCGTGACCTCAAGGAAGTACTCGACTTTACCATGGTAGTTTTGTTCTGCTCGACGATGTGGTGAACCCAATGAGACATCGATGATTTTTATTTCAGAAAAACCCAAAAAAAAAAAAAACACGATGCTAGACTTCACACTGAAATCGAATTCAAACACCATTCATGAAATTAACCACCCAAATCCCAAACCTAGCCTACGCTGGAACAGTTCGAGCAACACCAGCTCCAAACGCACACCTCCAAACCACCACTAACTCGAAGCTTCTTGCTTGCTGAATCCAAGAATACACATCTTGTAATTTATAACTTTTATTTGAATTTGTTTTGGGATTTTGAAGAGATCGACTTTTGCTGTGAAAAGAATAAGTGACGGCTCAAAGTCATTCACCAGAGAAGAGAGTGAATTAGGTTAAGGAAGTATGTAGTGTATTTATAGAAAGAGTTTAATATTTTTATATTAAATTCATATTGATTTTCTAAGCAAACTCTATTCGTATATGTGTTCTAAAAATTCCTGTGATCACACACGATACCCAAAAATCACCAAACTGGACATGTACCTTCAGTTCGACATTACGGTCCCAATGAAACTGGTTTCGTCGAATTCCGACTCCGTATGCTCACACAGCGTATTTTTAACCGTTAGAATATCGATTGTTTTTCACTCTAAAAATCCGTACGGTCACACAGTGGCTCTAAAAATCACGAAACTAGAAACCTAACAACTATTTAACATTGCGGATCTAACAAAACTAGTTTCGTCGAATTCCGACTTTGTTTTCAAAAGTGGCTATTTTTAAAACTCGGGATGACCCATTTAAATATATAAATATATTTAAATATAATTAAATAAAATATTAATAAATAAATATTTTCGTATATATTCACAATGGAATACCATACAGCTCTAGAATATTCTTATATGAATTTCTAACTTGATATTTCAAATCTGGGTCAACCTGATATTCGATTTATATTGAAATTCCTTTTTAAAATATAAATAATTCCTTTATAAATTATAAAGAAATTCCACAGCGACTTTTCTAAAATTTGATTTGGACGTAAATCAAAATCTACACGACGAAATCCCGATTTTTCTCTTCCACTAGAAAGATATACTCCACCAGCTCCACACTTTTCTTGATTCATAGAAATCCGGCTTAAAACGAATCCTGTACATTCAGTTGAAGTTCAAATCGCCAATTTACGAACTGCAGCGCCATTTCGAGCTCGATTTTAATTATAATAAAATTATACGTTCAAACTTTCGTTCGAATAATATATTCATTATTTAAATTCAATTCTAAACTGAATTAAATATCACCGATGATCCAGTTCACACCATATCGCCATTTCGGCCAATTCTGACTATTTCAGAATTAAATATATTATTTAATTTATTGTTTTAATTAAATATTCACCATTATTAAATTCCACGATCTTTAAATCTTTTAGTTCACCTTTTAAATAATTAAATAAGTTAATTATTATATCTCTGAAAATGCGGGTCATTACATTCTTCCCCACTTACAATAATTTCGTCCTCGAAATTGCTAAGGTAGAGAACGACCCTATCGACTGGTTAGAACATATTTGTTCACTTCTTAACTTCAGTTTTAACTAAACCAATTTAATTTCAATTAAATTATTAATTAATTCTTATCTACAAAAATTTCCAGAAATCCTGAAAATTTTCTAACGCCTTAACTCTTCAAAAAAATTTCGCCAGCACCTCCTTTGTACTGGTTAATATCGCAAACTCCAACTCGCCTCTCTGGGCCATCTCCAACCCAAAAGAAAATCAAACAGCCAAGCGGCTTGCCAATTCGGATCATCAAAATCTCATGCCATATGAAATATAAACTCGTACCTTTTTGTCGGGCATATCAACTCTATCACTTTCATATGCTATCAACTCAGCATATACCAATGTTATCCCAATCAAACTTTGAAACCACCTTTTATCTCCAACACAACCATTCGCTTTTTTTACCAAGCCAAATTTTCATTTCAAACTCAAGTTTCGTTCTTGATCCCGAATCCTTAACTCGATTATCCAATCACATTTCAAATTCAAATTTCACAAATCCAATCCTATTCGATTTCAATTCAATTTCAGTTACCACTTAACTGACTTTTCTTAAATCCCAATTTGCTTTCACAAGTTCACATTTAATTTTTTTTTAAATTAAACCATCTATTTCTGGGAGTTTTTAAACATCTTTGTTTTTCTCAAAAATCAATCTCCCCCTTCGAAGTTCAAAACGACTTGTTTTTCTAAACAATTCAAAAACAAAATCTTTGGTAGTAATCCGTCACTTAGAACTCGAAAATGAACACTGATGATGTCTAGATTCATCATCAGATTCTATTTTCCAGCTATCAAAGTGAGTTCAATACTACAAAACCATTTCTACACATTTCCACTTTGAAATTCATTTCAAAATATAATTCACATTGCTTGTAAACTAATTTAAAATCTCCCAAGATCTTAAATTTTCCTTATTTCTAATCCAAATCCATTTACAAACACTTGTCCAAATTTCCAGAATTTTATTTCAATTTCTGGTTTAAATTTCAGATTTAATTCATTTCAATTTCATATATTTCACTTATATGAATTCTGATCAATTATTTACATAACCACTTCACATTTTTATAATCTTATTCGATAATAATATCAACAAGTATAACTACTATATTATAATTTTGATATATATATCTTTTCTATATCAAGATATACCTTGGGTAAACTTATTTTCATTTATCCTCTTTTCAAATCATATCGTGACGACCCATCGTATTCGAGTGTTTAGTAACTCCTACCGATACAGTGGATCAAACTAATCGACAAGAATTCACAAACAACTTAACCAATGAATTTCCACAATATAAAACAATTTTTTTATCAATAACAAATACGTTCACTTGTATATATACACTCAACTCAATTTAGGGTATTACTAACCCTATCTCTACGGAGTCACGCCACAGAGCTAAGTAATTCTTAACTTAAGCTCTGATACCAACTGTAACGACCCGGATTTTTGGCGACTTTGGTTATCGACATAAACTCGATGTCGATAACCAAAACATCGAAAAATCCTGGTAATTAGTGAAAGAAATTAGAAGGTTAGAATAGATAAGATAAAAACTTAGAATAGAAGAAGAAGAAGAACACAACATCAGAGTAACATGAACCTCACAGCGGAACGAATAACATATAATAGATAACATAACTTTGAAATATAATAATTATGTATACAATAGCACTTATCAGAGTACAACATTTACAACACAGCGGAAATAACTATAGCTATATGATCTTGAAGCCTCCTGCTCCAAGCTCTCCAAGTATATCTGTAAAAACCTGACTACTTGACTGCCCGTACAAAATTGGACACCCAAGAGTTTAGGGAAAACAACAAAGTAAACTCCGGGTCAGTCATGGGACTGGTGTGGGTAAAACAGTTTAAACTGGTATATGAACAAGTAAACGATATCTCATAAGACCACGCCGCAGAATGGAACGGGTTTTTCCCTTATGAAAATCCAAAATATCTTTATATCAAAAACCTTTTGATATTATAATAATGTCTACGCACAAATAGATATCAACTAGCAGAAACGCTTTCATCTCACGTTCTACATATATAGTATACAATCAAAATCGCAAGCACGTATTGGATAATGGATTTCCAACTATGATAAGGTATGGAACCACCTTCCGATCAGTGTACTCTAGGAACGATACACTGGAGTTCAACAAGAACATCTTGTAACTCAGCCACACATGACCGACCACTCATTTTGCTTGAGTGTATCGAATGTATATCACCAACGGTTGGGATCAGCAACCGTTCCCGTATATATATGGGACAGCATTGATAGATTTAAGAAACAAATGAATATTCTCTAGATAGGTGATTATACACCCTGCTTCGGTGCGACCGACTTAGCCATGCTGCCTGCCCAATTTCTGTCATTTACCGGTTGATGAGGCTAGAAGCTACGCTTTATCATTACATCAGATTCACTTCGAATGCTACATTGTCAAATCATTGAAATCACTAATTGACGTTTACAACAATACATTACGTGTCAGCTAAAAGAAGTTTCCTTCTCCGCTTCCACTCTTGGTACGGTTGAAGAAATCAATGTACGTGACCTTTCTGGAAATACTCTGTCAGACATTCATCAACACAAGTCATCCTCATTCACTTAGAATGTCACATCGTCATACCCGCCAAATGACAAATTGATTTATCCAAAAGTAACATGGGTATACAGCTTAGAGAAACGAATTCCTCCGCCACCAAACATGAATATGTTTGAACCGATCAACTTACGCGATCTATTGGATATACTCTGTCAGACCTTCGTCCATACAAGTTGTCCTGGGACTGGACAAACCGAAGGTACTATTCCGTACATCCATCTTAGTCACTGTTATCTAAGACTTATACAACATCCCTTGCATTTCACTCCGTCTTCAATTTTCTTTGGCATATATGATTCGCAATGCTTATGCCAATACATAGTGGTTCTTAGGATAATAATCCAACCAGTCTCTCCATATTAACAACGTTAAAATGGTCAAAACTTCGATAGTCTGTGAGTTAACTATCAAAGAAAAACAAGTGTTTAAACAACAATATTATTTCCAGATGGAAATTATATCGAGCAAACATCATTTAACATTAATTTCTTTAGTTCATTTTCATCTCCTATTTCCCTGTATTCAATATTTCTTATTTTTTTTTATCAGAAAACATTTATGATTCTCGTTTGGAAAACATTTCCATAACTCCTTTATGCTCAAACCTTACCATTTCTTAGTCAAGAAGGAAGTCACTCAAGTTGGGGTATAATTACCTCTCAGACCTTAACTGAACAACGTTATAACTTCGAATTGGTCAAAGTTTATCTTTTAATCTTTAACAACTTCTTTACGCCTTTCTCGGTTTCAATTTTACGAATCTACTTCTATATTTAAAACATTTGTTATAACGATAACGTTATAATCCCTACGTTCGAAATATCTAACTTTAATTTTAACTTCTATTCTTATTATTGAATAATTAACCTAACACTTATTTATTTATAAATAAATAAATCTCTATTTAAACACTGGAAAGTATAAGTACTTTCCCGAATTCGATATAATTGAATTCGCCGATTAACTCTCTTCGAGAAATCTCTATTTGATTAACTCTTCTTCGAATAACCTATATTCGATTAACTCCTTCCTTTCGAATATACTATATTTGATTACTCCTTCTCAAATAAACGATATTCGATAATCTTTCTTTGAAAAACTAATATTCGATAACTCTTTCTTTTCAAATATCTCATATTTGAAAATCTCACTTTCGAATAAACTATATTCGATAATCTCTTTTCGAATAACTCTTATCCGATAAATCTCACTTTGATCAAACTATAATCGATAAATCCTTCCGAATATAATAACATCGATAACTCCTTTCGATGAAACTAATATCGATAACTCCTTTCGATGAAACTAACATCGATAACTCCTTTCGATGAAACTAACATCGATAACTCCTTTCGAATATACTAATATCGATAACTCCTTTCGATGAAACTAACATCGATAACTCCTTTCGATGAAACTAACATCGATAACACCTTTCGAATATACTAACATCGATAACTCCTTTTGATGAAACTAACATCGATAACTCCTTTCGATGAAACTAACATCGATAACTCCTTTCGATGAAACTAACATCGATTAATTTAACTCGACGAACTTAACTCGACTAACTAGGCTAACTTAAATTTTCTCGACTAACTCGACTTACTTGGTTCAACCAATTCGATTCGATTAACTAGGCTCGACTAACTTGGTTTTATTTAACTCAACCTGATTAACTCCTATCGAACAACTAATATTCGATTTAACTCCATTCGTTTGACTCTAGATCGCAGCGTTCACAAATGGTTACACCTGATTCCCTCAGGAAACATTCGACCGCCCTAGGCTATTTACAGCCCTGCGAATTTCGCTAGCAGTCGTACGAGATGGCAACTTACCCTGAATACTATGCTTGACTAACTCTGTCTCAAATAACTATATTTGATTAACTCTAGTTCGTTTTAACTCTAGTCGATTTACACTAACTGATTTACGTACCTGATTAACTCTAACTGATTAACTCTAACTGGTTAACTTTTACTGATTAACTTGACTGACTTAACCCAACTGGTTAACTCGACTTACTTAACCCAACTGGTTAACTCTACTGAACTGGTTAACTCTACTGAATTGGTTAACTCTACTGAACTGGTTAACTCTAACTGAACTGGTTAAATCTACTGGACTGGTTATTCATTACGTTCCTTTTAACAACGTTTATTCATTTTTAAAGATTTACTTTTGGTAACGGTTCTTCACTTTAAAAATGATTTTTTATTTTCAATTTGCCTATATTTATCTCATATAAATATTTCCTTTATAACTTTATTTATTTCCTACATAAATATTTCCTTTTAACTCTTTATTTATTTTCACAAGTATTTCCTTTATATTTGGTTTCCACAGATATTTCCCTTATATTTGGTTTTCACAAATATTCCTTTTATATATTCTAACTCCTTAATTTTTGAGAAAATCCGCCATAACCTCCTTTGTACCGAGAGCATCGGGAAAATCCCCAAACCCTCCACACAGGCCTTTCCATTCAAAAAAAAAATGTTTTGGAAATTATTTCCTTTCCAAATATCTCATATTTACAAATATTCCAATTTATAAATATTCCTTTTTTATAAATATTTAAATTTATAAATATCTCTTGTTTATAAATATTCCATTTATAAATATTTATTTTCAATATCACTTTGAAAATTCCCTTATCAATAATCCGGTATGTTATGGTGTTTAACGTATCAAATTACGATGTCCAATATCGTCCATACACACACAATCAACAACAGGTTATAATTCACATCATATATCAAAATATATGAAAAACAATAAAATAACTGTTGAGGAATCCTGTCGGATTCCTCCAACCTGTTTCCCTGCATCTACAGATGTTACACAACATGATTGTCATCACTTTCAGTTCAATATGAATTATTCTGATAAACAGAATCAATATATAACTATATAACTGTTTATATATTATATATATATATTTATATATATATAATATTTCATTAGCTGGCTAGCAGTTCAATCAAACAGTCAACACACAAGCAAAGAGACAATTTCTAACAGTTCTAAAAATACAACATGAAATTATAAACTGTTCAGAGTTAGTGAGATTTACTCACATTTGCAGTTCTTCGTTAAAGAACGATAAACCGTTATTTGATTCAGTCGGACAATTTATTTCTCCATAAATTGTAATGAGCTCCGATGGACTTGCGGTCAGTCTCATTGTGTAGTGTCCGTCCATACGATCCGAACGCAACTTACGGTTCGTCAATCTAATATCGTATGTGTAAGTTATCATCATCACAAGTTGAACACAAATTAAATAGGTCTTTAAGTTATAAATAAAGCATATGGCCTTTACCATTTTAAACCCCGGCCCACTTCCCTTCTAGGCCCAAACCCGTGACCCATTTTAAATCCCTTCTCCCCCAAACACAATTCGATTTCCAGGAAAACGATACTCCCATAAACCCAAAACCGACGTTGACCCTCCTCTTTGACCACCGCTTCCCTCCACCTCGGCCATCCATCTCCGGCGCCACCACAACCAATCAACTCCGCATCCAATACACTACACCGCCGTGACCTCATGGAAGAACTCGACATTACCATAGCAGTTCTGTTCTGCTCGACGACGCGGTGAACCCAATGAGACATCGATGATTTTTTTTCTTCAGAAAAACCCAAAAAAACAAACAAACACGATGCTAGACTTCACACTGAAATCGAATTCGAACACCATTCATGAAATTAAACACCCAGTCCAACCCAAATCTCAAACCTAGCCTACGCTCGAACAGTTTGAGCAACACCAGCTTCGAATGCACACCTCCAAACCACCACTAACTCGAAGCTTCTTGCTTGCTGAATCCAAGAATACACATCTTGTAATTTATAACTTTTATTTGAATTTGTTTTGGATTTTGAAGAGATTGACTTTTGCTGTGAAAAGAATAAGTGACAGCTCAAAGTCATTGACCCGAGAAGAGAATGAATTAGGTTAAGGAAGTATGTGTGTATTTATAGAAAGAGTTTAATATTTTTATATTAAATTTATATTGATTTTCTAAGCAAACTCTGTTCGTATAGGTGTTCAAAAAATTCCTGTGATCACACATGATACCCAAAAATCACCAAACTGGACATGTACCTTCAGTTCGACATTACGGTCCTAACGAAACTAGTTTCGTCGGATTCCGACTCCGTATGCTCACACAGCGTATTTTAACCGTTAGAATATCGATTGTTTTTCACACTGAAAATCCGTACGGTCACACAGTGACTCTAAAAATTACGAAACTGGAAATCTAACAACTATTTGATGTTGCGGATCTAACAAAATTAGTTTCGTCGAATTCCGACTTCGTTTGCAAAAGTGGCTATTTTTAAAGCTTTGGATGACCCATTTAAATATATAAATATATTTAAATATAATTAAATAAAATATTAATAAATTAATATTTTCGTATATATTCACAATGGAATACCATACAGCTCTAGAATATTCCTATATGAATTTCTAACTTAATATTTCAAATCTGGGTCAACCCGATATTCGATTTATATTGAAATTCCTTTTTAAAACATAAATAATTCCTTTATAAATTATAAAGGAATTCCACAGCGACATTTCTAAAATTTGATTTGGACGTAAATCAAAATCTACATGATGAAATCCCGAATTTTCTCTTCCACTAGAAAGATATACTCCACCAGCTCCACACGTTTCTTGTTTCATAGAAATCCGGCTTAAAACGAATCCTGTACATTCAGTTGAAGTTCAAATCGCCAATTTACGAACTGCGGCGCCATTTTGAGCTTGATTTTAATTATAATAAAATTATACGTTCAAACTGTCGTTCGAATAATATATTCGTTATTTAAATTCAATTCTAAACTGAATTAAATATCACCGATGATCCAGTTCACACCATATCGCCATTTCGGCCAATTCTGATTATTTCAGAATTAAATATATTATTTAATATATTATTTTAATTAAATATTCACCATTATTAAACTCCACGATCTTTAAATCTTTTAATTCACCTTTTAAATAATTAAATAAGTTAATTATTATATCTCTGAAAATGCGGGTCATTACAAGTTCAAAACTAGTTCATTTCGATAAAAATCTATTTTTATCTTCTCAAATATGGAGTTTTTCATCCCAATTCTTCACAAATGATTTCTTATGATTTCACACAAATTATTACTATTTTTAATAATTTTATCAAGGCCCGTACAGTCGATTTCCAACAACGGCCATCGAACTGCAATTACAACGACATTTTCCAAATTTGATTTGGACATAATTCCAAATCCAACCATTAGATTTCAAATATCTAATATCCGTTAGAAAGCACTTTTCGATACGAACCCAACGGTTCTGGTTTCAGGAGAATCCGACGGTCGGATCTCCCGTACTATCCGTTCGAAGTCAATGGTCGAAATTCGCGAACTGCCGCGGCGCGGCGCGTTCTATTCAGGCCATTATATTATATATATAATGTATATAATATATACTTCATCGATTTCCTTTTTAAATCGTATTATATAAATCGTTGTAAATTTGTTTTCAAAACGATTTCAACTTCTTTTCAAATTCTAATCAAAATTGAATTTTTCGTTCTAAATTCGATTTAAATTCATTTCAAACCGATATCAATTCAATTTAAATTTAATTCGAATTTCTTTTCAATTTCAATTTGAATTCAATTCCTTTCGATTTCAATTCGGATTCAATTCTATTAAATTTAATTCGGATTTCATTTCGAATTCGAATTTCAAATCATTTCAGTGTATTTCGAATTTCAAATCAATTCAGTATAATTTGAATTTCAAATCTATTCGATTTCAAATCTGTTCAATCTAATTCGAAATTTAAATCTATTTCAATATTCATTGGAAAATGAATAAAATCGATATAAATATCGTCCACGTCAAAATGGCGTCAATCTAATCAACACGGCTTCATATATTTCTATTTTCAAATATTCTATTTCAAATATTTCTTTTTCCAAATATTTCTTTTTCAAATATTTCTATTTCAAATATTTCTTTTTCCAAACTGGAATGAGGCCCAATCAATTACCATGTAATGTTAATTATATGGATTTTCTACCACACGTATATAACAGCAATGATAAATCATCAACCATCATCCAAAGTGCGTTCTACACTATATAAGCATCAAATATAAATATTTAACGCTTATAACAGTCTGTCAATCAATCGATCGGCATATGACTAACTAATGGGATTAGTGTATGTCATATATTATCCCAATGCCGGTGTGGGGTTTTGAAACAATCAAAAACAGATTTTATTTGTGCAGTTGGGCGATGTGTAAAATTTATCGTCCCAATCAATATCAGTCAAATGTGTGTATATAAACAAATCGTCCGATCTGTTTATTTTTATTTCATTTCATATATACGTTAAAAATTCTATTTTTAACTATAAAATATTTTATTTCATTTTACATCACATCACACAATCAACTACACATCAAAATCAAACAAACAAGCATACAAGTCGTCCATGGTCTGTGGACGACGGGTGTCGGGTGCTACTAAACACCGTCTGCATCCTAGTATATATTTCAACTAGAAAATTAAATTGAAGGTGAGAAGTTCTCACAGAATTGCTAATCAAACGCCATGACTCTTCTTACGTAGAAATCTTCTTCGTGCTCGCCTTTTGTCACTTTCATTGCCCGCATTCACTACATATATAAAAATCGAATTTTTACTTTGCTATTCAATATATAAAAATCAAATTTTTACTTCGCTATTCAATATATAAAAATCAAATTTTTACTTCGCTATTCAATATATAAAAATCGAATTTTTACTTCGCTATTCAATATATAAAAATCGAATTTTTACTTTGCTATTAAATATATAAAAATCGAATTTTTATTTCGCTATTCAGTATATAAAAATCGAATTTTTACTTCACTATTCAACGTATAAAAATCGAATTTTAACTTCGCTATTCAATATATAAAAATCGAATTTTTACTTTTCTAAAAATCTCGTCTTTTACATACTAAAAATCTCGCCTTTCACTTTTTGAAAACCTCGCCTTTCACTTTAACAAAAATATGGTATTTCCTATAATAAAAATATGGTTTTTTCCTTCACAAAAAATATATTTTTCTACTAACAAAGATGGTATTTTTCTGCTAACAAAAATTATATCTTTCTGTTAAGAAAAATCATATCCTTTCTGTATTTAAAAATCAATAAAGGAAAGGACTTACATTGGGTTTGTTTTCGGGTTTCTCATCGCTGGAAAAAGGGGGAGGTGGCGCCGTGGTCGCTGGAGGTGGTGGTGCAGCCTCGGTCACGCGGTGGCGGCTCAGATGGAGGGGGGGTGTGCGGTCAGCTGCGGGGGGGGGGGGGGGGGGTCGCGCAGCAGCAGGAAGGGGAGGTGCACGGTCGGCTGTAGGAGGGGGGTGCGGTTGGGGAGCCGCGCCTCGGCGGCGGCGGTCGGCAGAGCAGCAGCAGCCGCTGCTCTTTTTTTTTTCTTTTGGATCGGGTTTGGGGAAATTGGGGGGGGGGGGGGCTTTGACCGATGTAAAGGAGAAAAGGGGGGTTTTATTTAATTTATATATTTATAGTTAATTATTTTATTTCAAAAAGTAACTTTTTCATTTGACCTCTAAACGAGGCCCACCGCCTGTCGTCCATAGCTAAATACCCCTATTCCGAACACAATGGGATATGTACAATAAGCTGATTCGGCCGTTTTGATCAGTTTTCGTCAAAATCAAAGTATAACTCTATATATTGAATTTGAACGCGTATTTCAATTTACCGGGGCCACATACTAACTAGAAAAATTCCCGAAAAATATTTTCTAGCTTCGTATGGACGATACGGTCCTAACAAAACTAATTTCATCAAAATCTGAGACTGTTTGAAAAATGGCCATTTTCCAGTCGATTAAAATCAAGTGAAACTGGTCAAACGCGTTTTCCTTTGCCACGCTCACATATTGATTCGAAAAATTACGAAAATTGGAATCTAGCAATAACTTGACATCACGGATCCAACAAAAGTGGTTTCATCGAAATCCGAGGTCGTTTGCAAAATTTCCATTTTTAAGGGCCTGAAATTCCATAGCGACTATTCAGAATTTTCAACTGGACATATCTTTTGATTCCCGCTATGAAATTTTGATTTCTCGGATTCGTTGGAAAGATATTCTCAATTAGATTCTATTAATTTTGGTTTCACTAAAATCCGGTTTATTTGGCACCCGGTATGTTCAATTGAATTTTGGAATCGAATTATCTAACTACCGCGCCATTTTCAACTCCTTTTATAATTTAAAGTAAATATTTATTTTCTAACGACGAACCATATAAATATATACGTTCAAATTCTATTCAAAATAAATTTTTCGTCATTTTTATTTAAAATAATTCATTTTAAATAATCAAAATTCGCTAAAATTGCCAAAATAAAAATTTTAAACTGGCCCAGATTTCTGGGTTATTACAGACCAGGTCGACCCTATGGTCGACCTAGTGCCAAAACCTGGTTTTCAGCCTGGGTTCATTCTGATGTTTTTGGACATGTTTTCAGTCCAGATTCATGAATCTAAACCTATAAACAGCCTCCTAGCCTCATTCTCTTTACACCATTCTTCTCTTAACTTATGTTGCACAAATTCTTAATGGACATGGCTTCTTCTACTCCCTCTAAATTAAATTAAGATAAATTAAAATAAAACACGAAGACTAATTCTTGAAGGCTATGGCTAGGAAATTGCATATTGGGGTCTGCTTCTGCAATCAAATCAGAATTCATCGAATCAACAAATCGACGTGTAACACCCCGTATTTTTAATGTAATTAAAAATGTAAATATACATATATATATATCCATAGATAGGATTAATATGGTGATGTATAATGAAAATGAATTAATATATGAATGAAAGAAAGGGTTGGTTGCATGCTTTGTAAATATGTTGCATGCACTGACTTGCAAACATAATGCATTAACATTAAAAGAAAAATAAAAGAAAAAGATTCATGCATTGGTTTAATTTAATTATTGTAACTAACATGAAAAAGAGAAGTAAGGAGAGAACAATAATTATCATTGTTCTAAGACTTATTTGCAAAAGACTTTGTAGCTCAGTTGGTTAAGGCATTGGATTTGTAACATGGAGGACGGGGGTTCGAACCTCAGCGGCAGCATAATTTTTATCTCTGTTTTAAAGAGGGCCAACTGAACATGCAAATATATGTACATATACAAATTCAAAATTTGAAAGGATAAGAACGTACATATAAGGAAATAGAGAAAATATATGTATATACATGAGAATATATATATATATATGTATATATATATATATATATATATATATATGCAGAAATATATGTATACGAAAGATAAAATTTAAGATAAGGCTATAGTAAATGAAATATGGCAAGAATTAAATAACGTTGCAACATCGTTTGAATTTTGAAAATAAAATGAAAGTTGTGCGTATATATATACGCGTAAAATTGTCGTTAAAGGAATTGTATACATATAAGAGTATTCATGTGAATAAAACAGTTAAATAAATTCCAGAAATTCAAAAGTTCGAAAATCAAATTTCTACGCCAAAACAATTCGAACATTCGAAATTCAAATTTCTGCGCCAAAATCGCTTGTGGGACCCAATGCTGACTTAGCACTGCATGTACGATAAGATTTGGCTAGATTCATCTGTGAACCTGGACTATTTTCTTAACTAGGTTCAATGCTGACTCAGCGCTGCGTGTACGATAAGGTCTTGAGCAGCCATATAAACACCCCTAGGCCTATTGTAATCTTCACTAAAGTTCATGGCAATGCCACGGCTGTACTCTAACTCATATTCTTTTTCTTCCTCACTAAATCTCTGATCTATTCTTCTCTCCTCACAAAACTATTCTTAAATTTAAAAAGAATTAGATTGAGGAATTCAATTACTACGAACAAAATAAAGGGGAGATTCAAGTATTGCGCAAGAACATAAAAAAAATCCAGATCTGAAATTCAAGCTATGCAACACAAAAAGGAGGAAAACCAATCCAAGATCTACGGATTAAAGCTCAAAAATCATTATCAGTGGAATTATGAGAAAATTTTGTTTAATAGTATTACTATCGTTCATCATTTCCCCAGTTATAAATTCTGTGCAAAAATTTATGTTAAAATAATTGTTCCTTTATTCTCTTGCCCCTTTTTATTTTTGAGATCTAGGTTATCTCGAACCTAGACGAAATCTTATTATGTATACGTACGGTGGAAATATGAAAATATTGGGGTATAACTTATTTTATGCGAACAACGAACATAATTCGTAATTTTGGGGTTTGTGGCATAACAATTGTTATCTCATATATTGGGCATAATCTATTTTATACAGTCGAGGAATGTAATCTATAATGTTGGATTTAAGTAAGTTTGACACAATTGTCATTGGATATGGATTATATGAAATTAGGTATAATTGGACATTCGAAATTTACATGTTTGGGCATAACATGGACTGGAAGGATATGTGTATGATTTGGAATAGGGACATAATTATATTGCAATATTAAATTTATGCAAATTGGGAATAATTCTAATTGACTATCGTGTTGGTATAATTTAATATGAATAAATTGGTATGAACGTCATGAATTTGATAACATTGATTTTATGAAAGTGAGTATTATTGGATATTTTGGATAATTGAAATATATATATATATATATATATATATATATATATATATGAAATTGGCATATTTGGGTAGATATTACATGGAATTGATGAAATTGCCTATAATTGGAAATTTGTAATTAAGGCTAATTAATATGTAATCAGTGACAAGTTGGAATAGGCAAAATTGTAAACATGACTATATGTTGAATTGGAAGCACATAACATGAAAATTGGGGTTCGGATGAAATACGATGTTAATGAACCTTTGACACGAGGTTAGGCGCAATTGTGGTGTAAGACTGCCCGGAACCACCCGGCAAATCCAGCTGCCACAATTGGACGTCTAATGTGAGAGGTCAAAGGCATGAATTGTAGGCGTAACGGTTGGTGACACGAGGTTAGACCCGCTTTGTGGTGTAAGACTGTCCGGAACCGCCCGGCGAATCTAGTAGCCACAAAGTGTGCGGTCTAATGTGGGAGGTCTTGCACCGTTCGTCATAATGAATGAATTAAGGAATACTAACCATAATAAGACATGTGGGTGACACGGGTATGGTTAGAGGGTTTAGTGGGTGACATGTAAAATAGGGCATGTAAATATGGACTTAACCATAGTAAGACAAGACATGTAAAACATGTAAATGTGGACTTAACTATAGTAAGATACGTAAAGTAAAACATGAATAAGGTGGACTTAACCATAGTACAGCATGTGCAAGACATGGATACAATAATAAAAGAGGTTAAGTGGGACATGGGCAACATTTAAGACATAAGTACATAAGGCTTAACCAAAGGGGACCCGTTATGGCATTACAAATTAATTGAATTGTGTAAAGTTTAAGTAGCGTGTTAAGTAAAAGGAATGGTTAAGACAAACCTAAAATTAACGACACAGTATTGGGGGAATGATAACTACCTATTATAAACTTGAATTAAATATGTAAAACTTGTCCTAGGGACAAGGGAAGATTATGACTTAAGATATAATACAAGACTTGAAGGGTGGGACGACTTATACTGTGAAATAAGTTAATCTAAGTTAAAAATATGGGAAAACACCCGTACGCTATCGTTTGAAAGAAAACTTAAGTCATGTTTGAATTCGTTAAAAAACCTTAGTTAAAAAGGAACTAAGTAACGAACCTTAGTTGAGAAGAGAACTAAGTAACAGAAACTATGTATCAAACCTTGGTTAAGAGAACCAAGTAATAAACCTTAGTTAAGATAACTAAGTAACGAGAAAGAGAACTAAGTAGTAAACCATAGTTAAGAGGGCTACATAGTAAACCTTAGTTAATAAAATGAACGATTCAAGAAATTAAGTGGTAAACCTTAGTTAAGAGAACTAAGTAATAAATTTTAGTCAACAAACTCAAGTAGAACACGAGAAGGAGCGAATGTCCGTCTGATCATGAAAAAGGCTCCAACGTCTTGGGTTACGAAGCACGTAGCTTCAAGGGGACGTGAGGGTACTCTTGGTATCCCTCTGTGAGAATGCAGATGATCCGTCTGGGCTCATAGAGGTTAAGGTCTGCGTTAGAAGAACCAAGAGTATGCCTTGGTTGCAATATAGGGCAACCTAAAGACTAGGATGGACCAGCGTGATTCGGCGAGACAAGTGGCCCTGTGATAGCGACTCGTCGTCTACCTACCATCTTAAGTCAGTCGAGATACGTAAAACGGAAAGGCGGAGAACTCTAAAAGACCATATACTTGCTATCTAGTTATGTGTGAGGTTCGCCAATAGGTTTGTGGGGGCATGGGGGGCCTGCGTATAGTTCTCATTTTTCAAGGTGTGCCTTTCACTAGTTGAGGGAGGGGTCAAGTGGGACCAAAGCCACTGGAAAAACAGACCTTAGCATCTGCATCGGTAGATAACTTAAAGCTCCCGGCCGAGTTCCATGTTTGTTGATTAGCCCTGCCACGGGACTCGGGCCGCACATATAGAGGACATGTGCAACTAGATATCTAGCACGTTTACGATACGATTGGGACGTCAAGTCTAGGAATACTTATCACTCTGGGTAGTGTGTTCTAGACTAAGGGGCATCGTTCGATAGGTAGCATAATCCCTAGTTGGACCTAGGTCGCGTAAACCATAAATCCGAGAAGCGTTCAATGGGTATCGTAAACCCCAATGACCCTGGGTAGCGTAAACTCTGGTTGAATCTAAGAAGTGATCGATAGTATACCTTAGATTAGATATAGATGATACACGGAATTTAGCAAGATCGAGAGCGGCAGTCCAAACGATTTCAAGAATAGTGGCACTACACTAAAGTAGTATATATTTACATGATGAAGCCCGTACGACATACGACAAGGGGCTATATATATACATGGAAAAGGATTAGACGAGTTGGGGTATCTACATATACGTTGTATTAGGTTAACCTACTAGTGAGACATGAGTATAGCCTAGAGAGCTAATATCGCGAATAACCTAATAAGCAAGAAAATATAACTGAACGGTATATGTAGTACTACACAGAAGTTTATTATAAGTCCACTCACACAGAACTTACGTTCTGACCCCCTCCTCATTACATACTTCAAGATTAGGTTCAAGGCAGAGATGGTATAACTATGGATACTGGTTAGACAGTATGATATATAAGGTAAAGCTATTTTTGAATATATTATATTTTAGTTCCTTCCGCTGTGAGATGCTTTACGAGTTCTGACATATTTCTTTTTCTCTATCTTTTTCTACAGGATACCAGAGCACCCAACTCGGGTCTCGATGGATCGAATTTCAAAAATACGGTCTGTCGAAATTCGGGTTGTTACACGACGACTAGTTTCTAGATTCAACTTCTGCATCTCAATTTCTTAGACCACGATCTGTAAGTTCTAGTTACTTTGAGATTGAAACTTATTAAATTTAATATGGAAATGAATAAAATGAAATTGGACCTAAGCTTGATTATCTATTTGGATCTGTTCTTGTCTCTTCTTGAGTCTATGATTTTGGGTTATTTCTTATCAACTGAACCATGCCCATTCATGTTGTTGAGCCTAGTTTATTATTCAACCGCTAGATTGTAAAATGAATTCTTGGATCTTGACTTGATGATAAGCCTTTTTAATTCAGTTTTCACCCTATCCTCGCTTGAATCTTGAATTTGGGAATATTGCTATGAAATCAGTTTGGACTTATTCATGTTATAAATTGGAATTGGACCTACGTATGATAATTGATCCATATCTATTCTTGTTCATCTTGGACCTTGACTTTTGCGAATATTGCTATAAAAATTAACTTGGGCATATTCATGTTGTAAATCAAATCCTTTCATGTCCATAATATTATTATGCCTATGATGCTGAATCAATTATTATCCACAAGTTTCGGACTATCACCTTATGCCAGCTTTTATCATGACTATCACCTTATTATGCTACACCTGTAATCCAATGTTTCAGGACTATTATTCTATATGCTAGTGATGTTATGACCAATTATCTCAACCTGTATCATGCTAGATTTATCACCTTGTTCTCGATCTTTTTCCTATCATAGTTTGGATGTTATTCCATTTTACTTGGACTTGGATTTACTTGTAATTTAGATCGATTCACGTTTACATGTGATGGGAATACGATTTGGGTAGATTAGGCAAACATGAATTGGTTATGAATATGTATCATGAACTTGATAATAGGCATAAGTTGAAACCTAAAAACTTGACATGAAAACTTGACATGAAAATCGCTTAGAAACTTGACACGAACTGGACATGAAACTTGAACATGGACATGACATTAGAATGAACTTGAAAATGGCCAACTCCAGGTTGGGTTGAGTTTGCAGTGTAAATCTGCCCGGAACCGCCCGACGAATCTAGTGACTGCAAACAATAGGATCCAATGTGGGTAGTTGGTCATATCCCGCTTAAGACCCGAGGTTAGACTAGGTTGTGGTGTAAATCTGCCCGGAACCGCCCGGCGAATCAAGTGACCACAACAACTAGTCTAATGTGAGAGGTTTGGGTGCGTTAATGAATTAATGCCACATGATAGGGTTAAGTCATGAACCGCTTGAATATACTTAACCAATTTGACACGATGACTTGATAGGGTTAAGTCATGAACTGGTTGAATATACTTAACCAATTTGACACGATGACTTGATAGGGTTAATTCATGAATCTCTTGAATATACTTAAGCAATTTGACATGATGACTTGATAGTGTTAAGTCATGAACCGCTTGAGCATACTTAACCAACTTGACACATGATTCGTAGGGCTAAGTCATGAACTTGAACGACAACACTTAGCCAATTTGATATGACACGTAGACGGGTTAAGTCACGAACTTGAATGACGACACCTAACCAACTTGACATGCTAGACTGATGGGGTTAAGTATCGAATTTAAATGACAACACTTAACCTGCTGGGCGGAAACCCTAGTTACGCGGTCCTTTTCAGCAGCAACCCACTAGATGTATCATGGTACCCTAGAACTAGGCAGGGTGGGGCACGATTACTGGGCTGATTGTAAGTGACCAGAACGACTGAGTTGGTGCGCCATTGTAGGTTCAGGCAGACTATGGTTGTGCACATAGTCCGGAGTTGAAAAAGAAGGCATTGGGCACCAGTAGGTTTACACTGTTCGTGCTTGATTCGTGTCGATGGTTGGCACCCTAGGGCTTGATACACCCTATGGTGGACCTTGCACAGGTGACTACATTCGTGATAGGGCCATATGACAAAAACCCATGACGAGCTAGAACTTGTAGGGAGCCGATCGATTAATAGATCGTTTCGTGGGACCAAGTAATGGGTCATTTCATGATATCGGGAAAGGGATCATTTCATAGTTAATACATGACATGGGTTGGGTTACTAGTACAGGTGGTAAAGGCCCATTTCTGTTTCTGTTTCCGTTTCTGTTTAGCCATTAGGATAAAACCTAATTATGTTAGACTAATATTGGTGCAGAGAATGTCGAACATGCGATGCCATAGCGTAGTTTATCTTGTTTGCGTAGTTTATCTTGTTATCTTAGTTTAACTTGCCTATCTTTTCATCATACTTATGTTTACTTTCAGTTTATATATGTCATGTTATCTTTACTTGTTTCTATGCTGAAAGTCACTAGGACTTACTAGTCTGTATGACTGACCCGTTTTTGTTTCGCCTCTTTTTCTTCCGTTTCTCCCCCCCCCCCCACGTTCTCAGGGAGGAAACACTACTACTTAGTTTGGACTTCTTTCTGCTTCAAGATCATCATACATAGCTTGGAACTTTCTTGGCTATGGCTGCTTTACTGTTTTACTTGCGGAATGATTTATGACTGTTGTTTTATGCTTCTTTACTATTGCAAGACAGATTTTGATGTAATGGATTTAATGGCATTTTGATGTAAAAGGCTTTAGACCTTACTAGATTTTAAAGAAATGAAATTTGGTTTTCCTTCCGTTGTTTTATATGTTCTGTCTTGTAATATTTCTGTGTTTGTTTACCTAGATAATGCTCCACCAAAGCTAGTGCATTCCCTTTGTAAGTGACCCTAGCGGAGGTGGGGTGTTACAATTTGGTATCAGAGCAGAAGGTTACCAGACTGGGCAAAAAGCTTTTAAAAACCTTCTGAAATTATTTTCAAAACGTTTACAAAGAAGGATTTTTATAAGAAAAGTTTTGTTTTACGAAAGGAATATTCCCTAAAGCCATATGCACTATCTTTTGATTCTCTCCTTGAGTCTCTTCTCTCTTTCTTTTTCACCTTAGTTTGTAGGCATACGACACATGTAGGAGGGAAAAGAAATGCCCTACCTCCATCAAGATCCGTAGTAGTTCCATCTGCGGCTAATCTTATTTCAAGCTTTGTAGGGTTGCCGTGCGAGGGAGGTAGCTTTCGAGAAACTTGTCAACAAGCTATACAGGGATAGTAAGAACGAGGATAAAGAACACAAGCCTAAGGATGAGAAACTTGCTGAAATGGCTTAATCCACGAAGAAGGAAAAAGTTGAAAGGAAAGAATAATAAAACCCATGGAAAGAAAGAGTATCGTTAGTATGGTAAAAGGGACATGTAGTTAAGTGTTATAGGACAAGGACACGGGCAAAGAACAAGATCATCGAGAGGGCAATTGTATGCTCTCACTACTAGCGTACCTAAGAGGGGTGGTAATGTTCCTGTTAAAGGTTTAGCTATTCTTTTCTATCATCCCGTTAGGACTTTGTTTTTGTACATTGCATCCTTTTAATCCTGCTTCGATAGTTGAGTCTCTGCACCTTAGCACTAGCATAGTAAAGGATCCCATTTTTTTGTGTGTCTCAAATCCTGTTGGGGAATCGGCTCATTTATTCATGACTTGTTTGGATTTGAGAATGTCTATGCTAAGTGTATATTCATGACTTGTTTATACTTTTTCCATGGTAGTTAGACTCTTGACTTGCCTCGGTAATGCCCTCGAAGTCTAGTGTAACCCTTAGGGTTTTGTCATTCTTAGTTACCTAGAATCTCTAGATACATTTATTGATCCGCTCGAGTAGTGTTCTCCACTAAGGCGGATGTATCATTTCGCTTATTCATGAGTTATAGAAAATTACCTTAGTAAGTACATTTGGCAACTTGGTTGACATCTGTTTATTTTCAAGAGATAGTTCGTCTGCGTGGAATACCTTATAGTGAGTAAAAGAGATCTAGGATTCACTAGTGAATTTTGGAGAGCTTTCATGAAACCATGAGTACGCAGTTATGTTTAAGCCGAGTATACTAGAAGGAGAATAAATAAAAGTGGAACGAGAAGCAACAGTGAAATGAGTTTCAACTCATATTTTGGAAACAAGAATTAGGAAGCCACGAAAATGTGAAGTTAAATACGGTCAAAGAACAATGGAGTTAAGCTCAAGGAAATGCGACTTAGAAGATTGAAGACTAGATACGGGCATCATATCTCTTTTGAAGAGTATATACTTGATCCCTCTTTTCCTGTAGAGTTTACTTGCATGCTCTCTTTTATGTATATCCACTTGGTCCTATTCTCAATCCTATTTCTGTTGCAAACTGTAACACCCGTATTTCAGTTAATGCTAAAATTCACTAATTGCAGAATAAATAATCTCAGATGTGGGAATTGGGGGCAATGGGCTGCGTCATTGCGTTCGTCTTGGAAAAATACGCGAAATAGAGTCCGAGATTTCGAGAATCGGAGTCCGTATGGCCCAGTTATGGCCCAATGAAGTTTGCAGAAAATTCAAAGTTCAAAACAGATTTAAAATTCAGGTTTAAAATTCAAAGTTGGGGCCATTGGGCGCTGGAGGGAAAAAACTCCCGCCTAGCTACCCGAGTCGACAGGCCTGTCGACTGGGCAGTCGACTGGGTAGGACCAAGTCGACAGCCCTGTCGACTTGGGTGTCGACAGGGGGTGCTCGACCAGTTAAACCTCATGCACCATTTTAGTGTTTGGTTGTGTTTTGGGCTATTCTTTAGAAGTTTCCTAAATCTGACGGACCTAATCTAGCCTAGGGTTAATCCTATGGTCTAAAACACACCCTAATCCTATAAATACACCCTAATGCAAGCCTAATCCATACTAAAAATAGAAATGATGCCACCATGCCGCCAAAATCAAACTTAGGAGGAGCCTCCACTAGTTTATGAAGAAAGTTGCAAGCTAATCAACCTCTAATCATCATCATCTTCAAATATAGCAACTAGTCCTACTTCATAAGTTTGCTAATCTTGGTTTTGGTGAGTTTCTATCACTTTAATAACCAATTGCTAAATTAAGTAGATGAGATATGATGAGATCATGCGGTTTTGTATGCGGATTTGTGGGTTTTAAGTCATATGATATGATGTTGGCTTGCTAATCTATGTTTAATGTTAACCCTATGTTCATGCAAGTTAAGTATGTGGGTTTATGCAAGTTAAGTATATGGGTTTACGCAAGTTAAGTGGTGGATTTTATGCATGCTAAGTATTTGATTTTATGCATGCTAAGTAATTGATTTTATGCATGCTAAGTATTTGATTTTATGCATGCTAAGTATTTGATTTTATGCATGCTAAGTATTTGATTTTATGCATGCTAAGTGTTTGGTTTTATGCATGCTAAGTATTTGATTTTATGCATGCTAAGTGTTGGGTTTTATGCATACATTATGACATGCAAGTTTACCCTTTTTAAATAAGATGCATACATATGCAAGATGACACCTTTGTATGCTATGCATACATATGCATGTTTAACCTATTATGAAGCAAGTTCATATGCAAGTTTGTCTCTTTTTATGATATGCATTACATATGCGAGTTTGCCTATATGTATGACATGTTATGCAAGTTCACATGCAAGTTTATGTGCAAGTTCATATGCAAGTTTATGTGCAAGTTCATATGCAAGTTTGTCTCTTTTATGATATGCATAAGGCAAGTTTGGGTTAAATGCTAGTTGGGTTTAATGTATGTTCATATATGCAAGTTGACACCTTTTGAACCCATGATAAAGCTATATGCTATGTTGGTTAAACCCATGACATTTTTGTTGAATCTTCCCTTTATTATGTCATGTTATGAGAACGAATTACGTGGGGAACGATGGGGTTAAAATGCATGTTAATAAAATGATGTGAAATAGGTATGATAAGGCATACCACAAATTAAATGGACATAATTGGGAATTTACCTATTGAGTTAGGTCTACCCATATTATGGAGTTGGGAATTTACCTATTGAGTTAGGTCTACCCATATTCTTGAAAACATGATTAATTAATTAGGGATAATTAATACAAATTATGGGGGTGATTAATTAGGTATAATTAATCAACTAAGACACGAGGTTGGACCCTTTTTGTAGCGGAAGTCTGCCCGGAACCGACCGGCCATCCAGCAGCTACAAATGATTGGCCCAATGTGAGAGGTCTTAGTCATAAATTAAATACGTGATTAAAGTAAAGACACGAGGTTAGACCCTTTTTATGATGTAAGGCTGCCCGGACCCAACCGGCATATCCAGCAGTCATAAGAGATGGTCTAATGTGAGAGGTCTTTATGAGGTCATGATCTTAATTAATTAATTAAGAAACACTTAACCATATTAGCATGTAGAGGGACATGAAGGGTTAAGTGGGTGCCTTGGGTGGCATGAGGAGTCTAGTGGGTTGCCTTGGGTGGCAATAGAAAATACGATTAGAATACTTAACCAAAGTGGAACATGTAATTAAACATGGGTAAAGGGTTAAGTAAGTGCCTTGGGTGGCATGAGGAAACTAGTGGGTTGTCTTAGGTGGCAATTAAAATATGAATAATGACTTAACCAAAATTTATAACATGTAAGTGGACATGGTTAAAGGGTTACGTGGGATTCACTAGAAATGACAAGCTTATGTGGTAGCTTGTGGGGGCCCATTTCAAACAATATCCCAAACGTATCTTAGTGGGCTCGACTCTAGTCGAGTGACGGGACACGCATATTGGGCTTGACTATAAGAGGCCAAAACGGGTTAGCGGTAGGGAGCTAAGACGTTGTTGCATCGTGCAGGTATAAACCGTGCACCATTGATTATCGGGTTTCCACTTTGGGGAGTGATACACCCCACCGTGGGACCAGCACGGGTATCTACGGTAGGGAGCCGATCGCTTGGGAGTAGTGGGTACACCTAGTGAAGATAGGGGCAGACGGCACCTAGGTAGTCAGCTAGGAGTACAAGAAACTACTGGGTAAAATTACTAAGTACACTTTGTGGGATCAACCTTTAAGTAGGAATTACCCTTGGGTGGGTAGAACTAGTGTGGTGCAGTGTAGGAATTACCCTTGGGTGGGTAGATCTGGGGTGGTGAAATCTAGGAATTATCCTTGGGTGGGTAGATGCGTCTTTACGTTTCTTAGTTTATCCTAAGTCTACCAAGCTGCTTAGTGTAGCCATTCATCCCCAGACGTTACCGTATATCAAGCTTATGTCTTCTCTGGTTACTTTAATGATTGTATTGTTAAAGTTATAGGACTCGCTCAGACTTATGTCTGACCCCATTGTTTTTATCTTTTTCCCAACCCTCAGGTTATCAGAGTGGGCCCAGTACGAGTGGGCTTTGATCAGGCTGCTTTATTCTCTTTTGGAGCTTGGACCATAGATGTAGAGCTTAGCTTACCCTTTCTTTTATGGCTATTAGTTCATGTATTGGGATCATGTACTTTTATTTATCAGGATGGATATTTTGTACGTGACTCTGATTATGGTTTTGTGATGTAACCAAACATGTTTGACTTTCCGCTGCAATGAAATGACGTTTTAAAATTTTCAAGTATTACTTATATCTGTCCTGTTGTAATTTTTCTGTTCTATATTCACTTAAAATACTCCACCGATGTTATGGCATTCCCTTAGCGAGTGACCCTAGCAGATGTGGGGTGTTACACGTGGTATCAGAGCAAAGGTTACCGGAACATATAAAATTTTTAGAAAACTATTTTTCTAAAAACATTTTTGGAAGAAATATTTTCAAAAACATGTCTTTAAAGAGAAAAGTTTTTGAAAGAAAAGCATAATCCCCGATAGCCATATCTTTACCTTTCGATTTCTCCGTTTTGAATCTTTCCTTTTTCGTCTCAGCATGGCTGAAGATCTTTATCTTCCGGACGGTGTAGCGGTACCAGTATGGTATAGGAGGTTGTTAGAAGCTAGGGCCGCCGCTGCAGGTCCAGCAAATGTTCCTCCTCTACCCGTTGCACCCGTTCCTCCTTGCACGGATACTTTTGCTAAAACCTGTAAGAAGTTTAAGGCTATGGGAGGGAAATCTTTTTTGGGAGCTAGGGATTGGCTTAATGAGACGGAAGAATTGATGGAAATCTTGGAAGTGGAAGAGGGAAAGAAAGTCAAGTTAGCCACTTGGTTAATGGAAGGAGAGGCCCCATTCTGGTGGGAGGTCACTAATGGAGAACGCCCTGTTGACTCTTGGGTGGATTTCAGGCAATGGTTTGAGGCAAAGTTTCTCTCAAAAGCGGAAGAAAGCATGCACGTGGAAAGGTTCTTGAACTTAAAGCAAGGGAACTTGTCGGTGAAAGAATATGTTAACAAGTTTAATCAGTTAGCGAGGTTCAACATAGACTTGGTAAACACATCGGAAGAGAAGGCTTTGAGGTTCGTTAAAGGCTTGAACGAACCGATGCATGGGTTGGCTATGACCCACATCTCTATGGGGGCCACCTTCGAGAAGTTAGTAGACATGGAATTCATGCATGAGGAAGAGAAGGGCCCCAATGCTATTATTGCACCCGAGAAGAATGGAGATCAGAAGAAACCTCAACAACAAAATAAGGGTGCGAAAGGTAGGGGTGGCAAGGGAAAGAAGAAGTGCTTCAATTATGGGACACTAGGCCACCTAAACAAGGATTGTCGCAAGAAGACTAAGACTGGCTGCTTCCACTGTGGCGAAGCAGGGCATCTGATGAAAGACTGTCCAAAGAAGGAGCAAAGGACGGGGTCTACCTCAGGAAGACAGGTGCAAGCTCTTGTGGCACCAGCTCAGGCAGGGGTGCAAGTTCAGGCTCTCGCGGTTCCACCGATTCGGGGAAGAGGTAGAACTATTTCTATTGAAAGTCTAGTTTTTCTGTTCGATCATCCTGTCCGTACTTTCTTTGACTTTGACGCATCGAGTTCGTTTATCTCATCGTTGTTAGTTGAGTCACTGCACTTAGACACCAGTTTAGTAGGTGATCCCTTAGTTGTTTCAAATCCAATTGGGGCTCCATGATGTGTTTGGGTTTGAAAGTTTCTATACTTAGCGTTGAGTTTAGATGTGATGCTTTTTGGGCTTCATAGGCTATGGGTTAGTTTTGGGCATGGACTGGTTATCCAGTAATGGTGCTGTAACACCCCACGTCCATTAATGTCACTCACAAAGGGAATGCATTAACTTCCATGGAGGTTTTAAGTGAGTATAGAACAGTAAAATTACAACAAGACAGATATAAAATAGTACTTGCAAATTTAAAACTTTATTTCATTGCAGCAGAAGTCAAAACATGTTTGATTACATCATAATACCATAAATTAGAATTAAGTACAATATCCATCTTGATAAAACAAAATACATAATCCCATCATCATAAATAGCCATTAAACAAAAGATAACAAGCTGGACTTTACTTCAGCAGTCCAAGCTTTCCCAAAAGAGATAAGCAATCCAACTAGACTCCACTAGAACTTGGCCCAACCTGAGGACCTGAAGGGAAAAAGAATGGAAAAGAGGGGGTCAGACATAAAGTCTGGCGAGTATGACAATTCTAACAATACTATTATCAAAATAACTGGACTAAGGCATAAGCTGGAAAACAAGAAAATGTCTATGAAGAGCAGATTAAGGACATAGACAATCGCTAAAGGCAACGTTATAGGCGCTCCTAGATACTAAAGGATAAACACTGTACTGCACCACACCCGTCCACTAACACTAACGTTAATGACGCTTCCTAATCAACATAGGATAATTACTATACTCTACCGTACTGTACCGTACCATATTGTACTAGCACTAACTGCACCCTTACTAGTCATTCTTGGAATTTGATCCCCCTTGGCTAAATAGAATGATGATAGCTTCGTGTACTACTAGATGTACCCACTATCCCCCATGTTTGACTGTATATCTCTAGTTGCTATCATAGGTACCCAACGTGTACCTATCCCCACTAGACGTACCCCTTTAATAATGGTAACCCCACGTATTCCTAGCTGACGTCATAGGTGCCGTCTGCCCCGATCTCCACTAGGTGTACCCCCTTAGTAATTAAATGATAGTGGTAGCTCTATATACCCCTAGCTGACTACATAGGGCCGCCTGCTCCTATCTCAACTAGGTGTGTCCACTACCCTGCCCCATTCGATCGGCTCCCTAACTCGTAGATACCCGTGCTGGCCCCACAGTGGGGTGTATCACTCCCCTAAAGTGGCAACCCGATACAACCGAGAATGCACGGCTTATACCTACACGATGCAACAATGTCTTACCTACCAGCCCGGGGCCACGCACGCACGTGAACCCGTTGGACTTGCGTTGTCACCGCTAACCCGCTTTGGCCTCTAATAATCAGGCCCAGTAGGCGTGTCCCGTCCTCGACTTGGGTCGAGCTTACAAAGATACGAAATGGGCTACTGGTCTGAAAAGGGCCCCCACCAAGCTTCCCACCTAGGCTTGGTCCCCTCTAGTATATCCCACTTAACCCCTCCATGTCTACTTACATGTCTGAATTTGGTTAAGAGTTCTTATAGTAATTCCACCTGCCACCCAAGGCACCCACTTAACCCCCATGTCCAACTTACATATTTACTTTGGTTAAGTGTTACTAATCATATTTTCTTATGCCACCCAAGGAACTTACTTAACCCTTTAGTCATGTTTATTTACATGTGTGTTTGGTTAAGTCTTTACTAATCGTATTTCAAATGCCACTAAGGGCAACCACTAGATTCCTCATGCCACCCAAGGCACCTACTTAACCCCCATGTCCCACCTTACATGATTATCTGGTTAAGTATTCCTTAAATTATTAAGGCCATAACCTCATAAAGACCTCTCACATTAGACTGGCATTTATGGCAGCTGGATTTGCCGGGCGGGTCCGGGCAGTCTTACACCATAAAAGAGTCTAACCTCGTGTCTTTACAACTGTTATGCTTTAGTTTGGGCCTAGGACCTCTCACATTGGGCCGACATTTGTGACTACTGGATTTGCCGGGCGGGTCCGGGCAGGTTTACATCACAAACGAGTCCAACCTCGTGTCCTAAGCATTGATTATTATTAATAATCCATTTTTCCCCAATTTTAATAATTCCTTATTTGAATTATTGATTAATTTCCAGTTTTAACGATGTTCATAATTGACTCAATTATGGCCATCCATTTATAGTATGCAAAATTATACCAAATTTCATCACAAGTTCATTATATGCCATTAAAGGCATTCTAATTCAAGTTAATCCATAATTAGATTATGTCCATTACTCCACATTAGTTTTCCAATTAATGTCTTAATTAAATTTTCCACCTTTTAAGGCAATTTCTTAACATCTTAATTTTGTTATATGCCTTTTTAAGGCCATCTCATGCAAATTCTCAATATTAAATCTTTTAATATTATTCCAACCCCACGTTGTATGTTTCGTTCATTAAACGTAAAATATACGTTAGACTCGAATAGTCTAACTCATAGCATAAAAGAAATTATCACAACAACCACATATATATGTGACTAAATAAATCATAATAAGGGGTGAAACTTGTATACATCCAAAATTACAACTTGCATAAGGTTATACATGTCACGGATCTAAGGGTGTCAACTTGTTCAAAATTCACCTAATATGATCTCAATCAATTTTCATAAACTTACGTATGAACATGTGTGAATCAACATCATCTAATTTTTAACAACATGGTTTTATATGGGTACACCTAACTCAATAGGCAAATTCCCATAATCAAGTTTTATTTAATTATAGTTTCATGTTTATGGGTACACCTAACCTAATAGGCAAATTCCCATAAACAAGATCCATTTAAATTAAGAGAAAAAAAAAACATAACTTTAAGCATGATCCAACAACATCATGATTTTACAACATAATATAGCATGATTTATAACATGGCATAGTATGATAGTATAACATAGCATGACATGATTCTCAACATAGCACGACATTGCATAAGAGAATTTACAACATAGCATGACATAGCATATATAATTTACATCATACGACAACATAATAACATAATAAGAGATCCACAATATATAGAATTTACAATTACAAATCACATCACTTTCTTGTGATCCATTCATAACTGAGTCAAATTAGTTTGTAATAGTCTTGTGAGAATCATCATACTCACCAACAAAAGAAGAGAATTAGAGAGAGTTCTTTGGTTTGATTTGTTTTGTTGAGTAGAATTTAGTTGTAGTAGATTAGGCTTCCTCTTCTTAGTTTGTGACGGCTACGCTGAACTCCATGGCAGCAGCATGATGGTAGCTTCTCTAATTTTACAAGTGATTTAGGTTTAGGGTCTACCCACTTATTTATAGATTTTAGAATGCATTTAGGCCATTAGATTTAACCTAGAAATAACCGCAGCCGTTCAGACAAGATGGGATTTATCTTGTTGACTCAGCAATGAGTCAGAAGTGACTCAGCAAACACTCAGCAAATTAATAAACTTCTATTCATGTTTGCATTAACTGCCCATATATATATATATTTTCTACAATGTACACATTATATACATCCTCCTTTACTTATTATTGTTTTTATATACATATTAGATACATCCCCTCTCTTACATACTTATTAATATTTTTATATTCATATTAAATACATCCCCTCTCTTACACACTTATTAATATTTTTATATTCATAATAGATACATCCCCTCTCTTACATACTTATTAATATTTTTATATTCATATTAGATACATCCCCTCTCTTACATACTTATTAATATTTTTATATTCATATTAGATACATCCCCTCTCTTACACACTTATTAATATTTTTATATTCATAATAGATACATCCCCTCTCTTACATACTTATTAATATTTTAGCAACTTTAGTGTTAATAGAAAATTCGGGGTGTTACAGGTGCCGTTCTTATTGCGGAAGGAGAGTTGTTAGGCTTATGACCCGCTTGGGTAACACTCTCGAGATCTCTTTTAATCCCATGGAATCTGTTATGCTAAGTTATTTAGAATCGGTTGACACGTCGGTCGAGAGTTTGGGATCTGTTAGAGTGGTCCGGGAATACTCGGATGTGTTTGAGGAGGTGAAGGGCTTACCTCCGGAGCGGGAGATTGACTTCCGAATATACCTGGTAGACAATGCCAAACCAGTATCTTGGCCAGCGTGCCACATGGCTCCTCGTGAGAGGAGGGAACTCCATAAGCAAGTAGGCGATTTGCTTGAGAAGGGGTTCATAAGACGAAGTATATCGGAGTGGGGTGCTCCAGTAGTTTTTGCCACGAAGGCGGATGGGTCCCTCAGACTTTGTGTAGGCTAAAGAGAACTAAATAAACTCACAAAGAAGAATAGACACCCATTGCCGAGTATTGATGATCTCTTTGATCAGTTAGTTGGCGCCTCAGTATTTTCGCAGTTGGACTTAGCCATGGGGTTTCGTCAGTTGAGAGTGGCTGAGGATAGTATAGAGAAGACTGTTTTAGGACTCCGGGTGGTTTTATGAGTGGCTAGGGATGCCATTTGGTTTGACGAACGCCCCCGCATACTTTGTTGATTTGATGGGAAGGGTGTTCAGGGAGTACCTAAATATGTTCGTGATGGTCTTTGTAAATGACATCTTGGTCTTTTCTAGGGGCGAGATAAGTTTTCATATGTGCTAAATAGGATGAGCAAAGCCAGTTATGGGATAAACGGTGGTTTTGGAGCGAGACTGGCAAGGGCATCCAGAATTGGACAAGGGCTTAATTATTTAGCCGTTTTTACTAGTATCAGCTCACGTAGGTCGTCTGAATTCGAAGGAGGTATCCCTTCGGTGTTTTTCTGATATTGGTTTAGGCCTTTGGGGCTTGCATTTGGGGGATGTCGAGTTCGACTAAGGAGGTCTGCGTGAGAGATGGATAGTTATGATGATTTTGCATGGGAGAATATCCTGGTTTTCTCTAAAAGTGGAGAAGAGCATGCCCTACATCTTAGGGAAGTGTTGGAGACTCTTCGAGCGCATAGTCTTAGGACAACAAAAGTGGATGGGATTCTTAGCATCCTATGAGTTTGAGATAGCGTATACCCATGGCAAGGGTAACGTGGTAGCGGACGCCTTAAGTAGAAAAAGGTTGTCCTCGAAATTATGGTTCGATGAACGATGGAGCTTAGAGTTTATTTCTATGTTTGACTTTAGACCTTCCGTTGACTTTGTACCCGGTTAGCTAGCCTCCTTGGAGGTTAGGCCTACTCTTTTGGGAAGGATTGGCAAGGCACAGCGAGACGACCCACAGTTGGTTGAGTTAGTAGAGACGCTCATAAGGGGGGAGTCGTCCAGCCATTTGAGTAGGTACACCCTAGATGGTAAGGGGTGGTTGCGTAGAGACGGTAGACTTTGTGTACCGCAAGACGAGGGTTTGAGGAAGGCTATGCTTGATGATGCACATTGGTCAAAGACGACCATTCATCCCGGTGGGGACAAGATGAACCAAGATATGAAGCGAGTTTTCTTTTTGGGCCGGTATGAAGAAAGATGTGGCCGAGTATGTTGCTAGATGCTTGGCGTGCTAGCAAATGAAAGCAGAGCAGAAGAAACCCGGCGGGTTGCTTCACCCATTTGGAGGTTCCGCTATGGAAGTGGGATAGTGTCTCGATGGACTACTAAGATCAAGGAAGGGTAATACGGGAATTTGGGTGGTAGTAGATAGACTTACTAAGAGCGCCCATTGTATACCCGTGAAGAGTAAGAGAACTGCTCCATGGCTAGCTTCAGTTTACATCCGAGAGATTATTAGATTGCATGGTGTACCTTCCTGTATAGTGAGCGATCGAGATCCTATCTTCACTAGAGAGTTTTGGAAAAGTTTGCAAGAGGCGGTAGGGACTCAGATGTGTTTGAGTACCGCATATCATCCTCAGACAGACGGCCGGACCAAGAGGGTGAATCGTATTTTAGAAGACCTTTTGAGGCTATGTATCTTGGATTTTGGAGGTACATGGGAAGAGCATCTTCCATTGGTGGAGTTGCCCAACAGACTTAGTGGTGTACATGATGTATTCCATGTGAGGAAGTGCCTACATGAGACCATAGAGGCGATAGAGCCAAGCTTGCTTAAAGAAGTAAAGGTAGAGCGTGATGTGATTATTCGACGAGCTCCTACCCGCATTCTTGGGTTAGAGATTAGGGAATCGAGGAATCGAGAGGTTCAACTAGTCAAAGTACAATGGGGAGAAGACGAGGGCAACACTACTTGGGAGACGGAAGCAAAGATACGTTCATTGTACCCATTCCTTTTTGAGGGTATGTCTTTTAACTTCTCCTTTATCGTTAGGGTAGTACTTATCTTATCTTTGGTATGTCCTCTTATTAGTACCTTTGACCTTTAGGTAGGGTAAACCTATGGTTGAAACATGTGTCTGAGACATGTTATGTTTGATGGATGCATGTGGATGCAAGTGGTTGCTAGTGGTTGCTCGTGGATGCATATATACACACTCTAGGCACTAGATCGGCTCAATCACTTCATATTGCATATTGCATAAAATTGTGTGTAGGAAGCTATATTTATGGATGTATAATGATTGTGTTATCATATGGATGATGCATTTTGGTGAATGATTGTGCACTCATGTAGATATTGTATGTGTTGATAGGGTTCTCTCGCATACATATCGGATGCATGGCACTATCATGGTTTGCATATGTTCATACATTAGATAGGGAACATATACACACACTTTTTGCATATGCTCATACATCATTAAAAATTGTTTTAAGGACAATGGATGCCCGTGTTTGATGGATTGAGTAGATGGTTGTTTGGATGGTAGGATATGCATTCTCCTTAGCTTAGAGATTTCGGGGACGAAATCCTTTAAGGAGGGGAGAATGTAACACCCCGTATTTCAGTTAATGCTAAAATTCACTAATTGCAGAATAAATAATCTCAGATGTGGGAATTGGGGGCAAAGGGCTGCGTCATTGCGCTCGTCTCGGAAAAATACGCGAAATAGAGTCCGAGTTTTCGAGAATCGGAGTCCGTATGGCCCAGTTATGGCCCAATGAAGTTTGCAGAAAATTCAAAGTTCAAAACAGATTTAAAATTCAGGTTTAAAATTCAAAGTTGGGGCCATTGGGCGCTGGAGGGAAAAAACTCCCGCCTAGCTACCCGAGTCGACAGCCTTGTCGACTGGGCAGTCGACTGGGTAGGACCAAGTCGACAGCCCTGTCGACTTGGGTGTCGACAGGGGGTGCTCGACCAGTTAAACCTGGTGCACCATTTTAGGGTTTGGCTGTGTTTTGGGCTATTCTCTAGAAGTTTCCTAAATCTGACGGACCTAATCTAGCCTAGGGTTAATCCTATGGTCTAAAACACACCCTAATCCTATAAATACACCCTAATGCAAGCCTAATCCATACTAAAAATAGAAATGATGCCACCATGCCGCCAAAATCAAACTTAGGAGGAGCCTCCACTAGTTTATGAAGAAAGTTGCAAGCTAATCAACCTCTAATCGTCATCATCTTCAAATATAGCAACTAGTCCTACTTCATAAGTTTGCTAATCTTGGTTTTGGTGAGTTTCTATCACTTTAATAACCAATTGCTAAATTAAGTAGATGAGATATGATGAGATCATGCGGTTTTGTATGCGGATTTGTGGGTTTTAAGTCATATGATATGATGTTGGCTTGCTAATCTATGTTTAATGTTAACCCTATGTTCATGCAAGTTAAGTATGTGGGTTTATGCAAGTTAAGTACACGGGTTTATGCAAGTTAAGTGGTGGATTTTATGCATGCTAAGTATTTGATTTTATGCATGCTAAGTAATTGATTTTATGCATGCTAAGTAATTGATTTTATGCATGCTAAGTATTTGATTTTATGCATGCTAAGTGTTTGGTTTTATGCATGCTAAGTATTTGATTTTATGCATGCTAAGTGTTGGGTTTTATGCATACACTATGACATGCAAGTTTACCCTTTTTAAATAAGATGCATACATATGCAAGATGACAACTTTGTATGCTATGCATACATATGCATGTTTACCCTATTATGATGCAAGTTCATATGCAAGTTTGTCTCTTTTTATGATTTGCATAACATATGCGAGTTTGCCTATATGTATGACATGTTATGCAAGTTCACATGCAAGTTTATGTGCAAGTTCATATGCAAGTTTATGTGCAAGTTCATATGCAAGTTTGTCTCTTTTATGATATGCATAAGGCAAGTTTGGTTTAAATGCTAGTTGGGTTTAATGTATGTTCATATATGCAAGTTGACACCTTTTGAACCCATGATAAAGCTATATGCTATGTTGGTTAAACCCATGACATTTGTGTTGAATCTTCCCTTTATTATGTCATGTTATGAGAACGAATTACGTGGGGAACGATGGGGTTAAAATGCATGTTAATAAAATGATGTGAAATAGGTATGATAAGGCATACCACAAATTAAATGGACATAATTGGGAATTTACCTATTGAGTTAGGTCTACCCATATTATGGAGTTGGGAATTTACCTATTGAGTTAGGTCTACCCATATTCTTGAAAACATGATTAATTAATTAGGGATAATTAATACAAATTATGGGGGTGATTAATTAGGTGTAATTAATCAACTAAAACACGAGGTTGGACCCTTTTTGTAGCGGAAGTCTGCCCGGAACCGACCGGCCATCCAGCAGCTACAAATGATTGGCCCAATGTGAGAGGTCTTAGTCATAAATTAAATACATGATTAAAGTAAAGACACGATGTTACACCCTTTTTATGACGTAAGGCTGCCCGGACCCAACCGGCATATCCAGCAGTCATAAGAGATGGTCTAATGTGAGAGGTCTTTATGAGGTCATGATCTTAATTAATTAATTAAGAAACACTTAACCATATTAGCATGTAGAGGGACATGAAGGGTTGAGTGGGTGCCTTGGGTGGCATGAGGAGTCTAGTGGGTTGCCTTGGGTGGCAGTAGAAAATACGATTAGAATACTTAACCAAAGTGGAACATGTAATTAAACATGGGTAAAGGGTTAAGTAAGTGCCTTGGGTGGCATGAGGAAACTAGTGGGTTGCCTTAGGTGGCAATTAAAATATGATTAATGACTTAACCAAAATTTATAACATGTAAGTGGACATGGTTAAAGGGTTAAGTGGGATTCACTAGAAATGACAAGCTTAGGTGGTAGCTTGTGGGGGCCCATTTCAACCAATATCCCAAACGTATCTTAGTGGGCTTGACTCTAGTCGAGTGACGGGACACGCATATTGGGCTTGACTATAAGAGGCCAAAACGGGTTAGCGGTGACAACGCAAGTCCAACGGGTTTCATATGCGTGTGTGGGCCCGGGCTGGTAGCTAAGACGTTGTTGCATCGTGTAGGTATAAACCGTGCACCATTGATTATCGGGTTGTCACTTTGGGGAGTGATACACCCCACCATGGGACCAGCACGGGTATCTACGGTAGGGAGCCTATCGCTTGGGAGTAGTGGGTACACCTAGTGAAGATAGGGGCAGACGGCACCTAGGTAGTCAGCTAGGAGTACAAGAAACTACTGGGTAAAATTACTAAGTACACTTTGTGGGATCAACCTTTAAGTAGAAATTACCCTTGGGTGGGTAGAACTGGTGTGGTGCAGTGTAGGAATTACCCTTGGGTGGGTAGATCTGGGTGGTGAAATCTAGGAATTATCCTTGGGTAGGTAGATGCGTCTTTAAGTTTCTTAGTTTATCCTAAGTCTACCAAGCTGCTTAGTGTAGCCATTCATCCCCAGACGTTACCGTATATCAAGCTTATGTCTTCTCTGGTTACTTTAATGATTGTATTGTTAAAGTTATAGGACTCGCTCAGACTTATGTCTGACCCCGTTGTTTTTATCTTTTTCCCAACCCTCAGGTTATTAGAGTGGGCCCAGTAAGAGTGGGCTTTGATCAGGCTGCCTTATTCTCTTTTGGAGCTTGGACCATAGATGTAGAGCTCAGCTTACACTTTCTTTTATGGCTATCAGTTCATGTATTGGGATTATGTACTTTTATTTATCAGGATGGATATTTTGTACTTGACTCTGATTATGGTTTTGTGATGTAACCAAACATGTTTGACTTTCCGCTGCAATGAAATGATGTTTTAAAATTTTCAAGTATTACTTATATCTGTCCTGTTGTAATTTTTCTGTTCTATATTGACTTAAAATACTCCACCGATGTTATGGCATTCCCTTAGCGAGTGACCCTAGCAGATGTGGGGTGTTACACAAACCCCATAGGGAGTATGACTCATCTGTTAGTAATACATGTTGGGGCTTGAGGATGTTCGTTGGGTTGACTAAACTTTCTGGGTTTTATAGGATGTGGGTTAGTTTTAGGAAGGGATTTCTTGTGACTTAAAAGGAGTCCATCATGCTCAGTTTCCTAGAAACATATATATATATATATATATTGGTTGGGTTGAGTAATTCTTTGGGTGTCAGTCTGATGTTGATTTCGTTCTTCGGGGCAGGTGCTTAGAGAGTTCTTCTCCTAATCAGTATATGTGTGACGTAGGTTTCCAGTTTTGACATTGCCTAATAGGCACAAAGTTTTTATTTTCTTCTATCTTCTCGATCCTATCTTGAGAACCTTAGGTAGAACCCTATGGATGTAAACATGTATTTGAAACATGTTATGGTTGATGTTTGCAAATGGTTATAAGTGGTTGCAAGTGGCAACTCGTGGTTGCATAACACACATTAGGCACTAGATCGGCTCAGTCACATTTTCATATTGCATATGCATGAGTGTTTATACTTGTACATGGATGGAAACCTGATATGCTATCATTTGGATGTTGCATATGAATGAATGTTTGTGCACTCATGTAGAGATTATAAAGTATGTTAGGAATTTGCATACATGTTGGACTCATTACACTAACATATTTTGCACTAAGGAGGTCTACTGAATCAGTAACCGCCTGATCTTTTTCATTAGATAAGTACAAATGCACACGCTTTCTGCATATATTCATACAGCATTAGAAATATTTTAAGGACAATGGTTTCTTATGAATGATGGTTGAGTAGATGAATTATTGGATGAAAGGATACATCCTTCCAAACTAAGAGATTTCGGGGACGAAATCCTTTAAGGAGGGGAGAATGTAACAACCCGTATTTTAATAACATATTTAAACCATAAATCAAGGCAGAATTAAATTTTAAAATAAGAATCAAGGGAAATGGGTTGCACCACTGCGTTCGTCTCAAAATTTTGCTTGGAAACGAGACCGAGTTTTCGAAAAACGGATTCCGTATGAGGGAGATATGACCCTTTGAAATTCCAGGAATTTTCAAAATAAAAAAAGCTTGAAATTTGAATTCGAAATTCAAATTCAAACCCCAGGGCAGAGTGGGCGGGAAATTACCCGCCCAGGACCAGGTCGACCTAGGGGTCGACACTATGGTCGACCTCCCAGGGACCAGGTCGACCCTATGGTCGACCTGGTGCCAAAACCTGCTTTTCAGCCTGGGTTCATTCTGATGTTTTTGGACACGTTTTTAGTCCAGATTGATGACTCTAAACCTAGAAACATCCTCCTAGCCTCATTCTCTTTACACCATTCTTCTCTAACCTTATGCTGCACAAATTCTTGATGGACATGGATTCTTATTCTCCTTCTAAATTAAATTAAGATAAATTAAAATAAAACACGAAGACTAATTCTTGAAGACTACGGCAAGGAAATTGCATATTGGGGGTTTTCTTCTGTATTCAAATCAGAATTCATCGAATCAACAAATCGATGACTAGTTTCTAGATTCAACATCTGCATCTCAATTTCTTAGACCACGATCTGTAAGTTCTAGTTGCTTTGAGATTGAAACTTATTAAATTTAATATGGACATGAATAAAATGAAATTGGACCAAAGCTTGATTCTCTATTTGGATCTGTTCTTGTCTCTTCTTGAGTCTATGATTTTGGGTTATTTCTTATCAATTGAATCATGCCCATTCATGTTGTTGAACCTAGTTTATTATTCAACCGCTAGATTGTAAAATGAATTCTTGGATGTTGACTTGATGATAAGCCTTTTTAATTCAGTTTTCACCCTATCCTCGCTTGAATCTTGAATTTGGGAATATTGCTATGAAATCAGTTTGGACTTATTCATGTTATAAATTGGAATTGGACCTATGTATGATAATTGATCCATATCTATTCTTGTTCATCTTGGACCTTGACTTTTGGGAATATTGCTATAAAAATTAACTTGGGCCTATTCATGTTGTAAATCAAATCCTTTCATGTCCATAATATTATTATGCCTGTGATGCTGAATCAGTTATTATCCACAAGTTTGGGACAATCACCTTATGCCAACTTTTATCATGACTATCACCTTATTATGCTAGACCTATAATCCAATGTTTCGGGACTATTATTCTATATGCCAGTGATTTTATGACCAATTATCTCAAGCTGTATCATGCAGGATTTATCACCTTGTGCTTGATCTTTGCCTATCATAGTTTGGATGATATTCCCTTTTACCTGGACTTGGATTTACTTGTAATTTAGATCGATTCACGTTTACATGCGATGGTAATACGATTTGGGTAGATTAGGGAAACATGAATTGGTTATGAATATGAATCATGAACTTGATAATAGGCATAAGTTGAAACCTGAAAACTTGACATGAAAACTTGACATGAAACTCGCTTAGAAACTTGACACGAACTGGACATGAAAATTGAACATGGACATGACATTAGAATGAACTTGAAAATGGCCAACTCGAGGTTGGGTTGAGTTTGCAGTGTAAATCTGCCCGGAACCGCCCGGCGAATCCAGTGACTGCAAACAATAGGATCCAATGTGGGTAGTTGGTCATATCGCGCTTAAGTCCTGAGGTTAGACTAGGTTGTGGTGTAAATCTTCCCGGAACCACCTGGTGAATCCAGTGACCACAACAACTAGTCAAATGTGAGAGGTTGGGGTGCATTAATGAATTAATGCCACATGATAGGGTTAAGTCATGAACCGCTTGAATATACTTAACCTGTAACTACCCGGATTTTCGGTCGATTTATTTTAAACATTTAGCATGGTTTTGAATATTGAATTTATAATATAAATGATATTTTATTGGGTTATCGATTAAACATTCGAGATACGGTTTATTTTGATAGTCATCGTAATACGAGATATAATTGAAATCACAATTGATAATTAAATCAAAACAATTTAGATAATCAGTATTAATTGTATTGGAATATAAATGATAATAAAAATATTTTATTATCAGAGAATTTATTTGTTTGTGAATTTAAAGTATATTATATCGATTTAATATGGTTATTTTATATACGTTCAAATTAAACTGTATAATCTATTACGTGAATTCAGAACAACGTTATAACATTATAACGACGGTCGGTACGCTAAAATCGCGGTTCACGATTATTAACTATGAACCCCGAGATATTTATAATGGATAGGATCGAAATCAAATCGAGAATCAAATCGATATCTGTTTAAAAAGTATAAAGGATCTCTTTATATCGAATCAAAATCAAATCAAATTAATTATAAAATCTTTTTAAAATAAATATAAAGATTTGCCATGTACTTCATGTTCCCTTCTTCTTCTATATAATCACACCAACCTTCCCTCTGTAAAATTCATTCTCAGTTCCTCAATTCAAAACCGATATTTTTCCTTTTACCCAAAACCAAATCGAGTTGCCTTTCCCATTCCAAACAAAATCGCGATTCCATTTATACCGAAGAACCGGAACCCGACTTCGAGCGATAACAGGGAATTAGGGCTCAAACCAAGTGATGATTCATGGTGCGATGGTGATTTGAGGAGTGTGGCATCAAAGAGCAAGGTGTCGCCTGATTTGGGGGATTGCGGTCGTGATTAGGTCATTGACAATTTGGGGTTCGAACTTCACCATCTTCGGTTCGATTTAGGGCATCGCAGCCCAGGTTCAATCGATGGGTGTCGGAGTTCATCGCGATCAATTTCTGGTGCTATGGGGGATTTGTCGAGGTTGATTATTGATTGGAGATGGGTGGTTTAGGGTTGCGGTGCTGGGGAAAAGGGGGTACAGGGAGTACGAACTGTGATGTCGCGATGTAAGGGGAGGTTAACGAAGAGGAGTTAGAGGCTGTGGTGTTTGGGATGATCGATGCAGGATTGCTGACTGGGAATTGGGAAAGTTCTTATTGGGTTACGGTCGAACAGTGAAGAGAAAAAGGAGTGTCAGTGAGTTGTTCGATAAAATGTCTGAATAGGTATGAAGTGTGTACATGGTGATTAGGAGGTTGAGTGGTCTGGTTCAAGGAGTTGGCAAAAAGTATGATGGTGATTTTCTTAATCTAAAAATAAGAAGTCGATTTTTATTTATTTATTTATTTAGATTAGTCGATGACTTATGAAACAAACTCTAATTCAATTGAAAATAGATTTGAATGCCATCAACTTCATCGAGCTCATAAGAAGAAGCAACATGGTCCATTTTAAAAGAGTGGGTTTGGTTGTTTAATGCAATCGGAGAAGTAGAATTATCACATGGATTAAGTTAAACGTTATTTAATTTAAATTCGAATAAGATGTTAATGCATATACAAACTCATAAAGAAATTATATAGATTATATAATTCGCACGTTTTAAAATATTGTATTTAATTTACATGAGGGTTCAAAATAATGGTGCAAGCCGAGTAGGACTTGTAACGAGTTAAGGAACTCGCTCGGGAATTTTTTGGAATCAACAGAAATCATAATAAGTCAATGGAAAAATCGGTGAGTAAATCTCACTCACCTTTTATTTAGAATTATTTTTATTCATTAAAATAATTGTTTGTTGCTTATTTGAATGCTTTCTGGTTGTTTTAAAGATATTAGTTATATAGGCTTGCTATTATATATATATATATATATTGGTTTGTTGATTGGTTGGATTCCCGCAGTCTCATTAGCGGATGCCCGCAGTATTATTAGCGGATGACCCTACGCCCATGTATATAAGTGGATCCCCTTTTATACCACGATATCCTGGCTTGAAGCAGGATGAGTATTATTTCTATTGACTAACGTTTGTGGATGCAGGAAAACAGGTTGGACGAATCCAACTGGATTCCTCAAAAATATATTATATGTTTGTTTGTTTGCTTGATTTCATACATATTCATATATGACGTATTAAAAATGAAATGATTGAAAATTGGATGATTTGATTGTTTTAAATATCACTGGGCTAAGTGTTAATTTATAAAAATACCCAGAAAGGGGTATTTGAGATTTAAAAGTGAAATTCTATTTTAGAAAAATAGAATTTGAATTTTTAAATAGATTTGAAATATAAACTTGTTTTGAAAATGAAAACAAGTAGTTCCTTTATAAATAAAGTTTATAAATAGTTCATTTATAAACGAAGTTTATAAATAAAGTGAAATGAATTACCATTGAATAATTCAGAAATAAAAATCCAAGTGTGAATTTGAAAGGGAATTTTTTTTTCCAAATTGAAATTTTAGTTCAAATGAATTTGAAATGGATTTGTTTATATATATAAACAAGTAAAATAAATGGTGCTTGTAAATGAAAAGGTAAACTATCATTTGATAATTCAAATTTTTAAATTGAAATGTGAATTTAAAAATATAAATGGGGAAATTACTTTAAAGAAATAAACGATGGGATTTATACTGATGTTCAGAATATAAATTGAAAGAAAATAAATCGATAAGGATTTATGATGTGAATTCGATTTATTTGAATTTATTTAAGTAGAAGTTGAATTGAATATGAAAACAAATTGGTATTTATATTTATAAGTTATTATAAATAGAATTTCCAAAATGAGATTTTGATTTTAAAAGGAAATTTGGAAAGGGAACTTGTTTAAATATTAAACAAGGAAATTTGTAAAATGTGTTTATAAATAAGATGAATAAATTATCAATAGATAATTTGAATATTAAATTCAAAGAGAATAAAAATGGAATTTGAATAGAAAATTCAAATTGAAATTGAATATAGAAATTCAAATGGAGTTTAAATATAGAAAATATAAAGGAAATTCAAATGTAGAATTTGAATATCGAAAGTGAATTGAAATTTGAATTTAGAATTCAAATAGCTTAAATATGGAATTTGAATATAGAATTCAAATGGATTGAAATGGAATTTGAAAATAGAATTTCAAAATAGACTTTGAAATGGGAATTTGAATGTAGACTTCAAATATATTTAAAATGGAGTTTGAATATTAGAAGTCGAAATGAGTTAAATGGAGTTGAATTCATTTTAACGAAGTTTAAAATTTTATATATATAAATATAATTTAAACGAACTCACCGCAACGTTGCAGTTCGTAAATTCTCGTTTCGAACTTCAATTGAGTATACAGAACTCAATTGAAGTCGGAATTCTTTGAAACAAGAAACGTCAGGACCCATTTGATAATAGTTTTCTAATGGAGGAGAAAAATCTGGATTTCGTCGAATAGATTTTGAGTTATATCAAAATCAAATTTTCAGAAAAGCAGCGCCATAACCAATTAAAAACCATAACGGTTTATTTAATTTTATAAAAGGATTTTAAGCGAATAAAATCCAAATTTCAATTTAGAAAATTTCAGATTTGGAGTTGTAAATTATATGTGAACCCAAGTGGAAAAATGAATTGATTTTTGAAACAGAAATCAGATTTTTGATTATTGAATAGAATTAACTGATTTGAATAATAATTAGTTAATGAGATTTTTAAATTAATATCGGGCTTTGAATAAGTGAATTCGATTTGGAAATTCATATTCGAAATCGAAAAGGAAACTTGAAATGAAAATGAAATTTAATTTAGTTATACGCAAGTTAAATATTTTATTTGAACATGATACGTTCAAATAACAAGTGGAATATGCTAAGAAGCTAATTAAAGAATAAATGAGCGATACTGAATTCAAAAGATTGGTTTGAGATGAATTGAGTTGAAAACAGGTGAGCATGTGTTAGACAGGTATAGGATGGAGTATATGAAGATTTTAATTTATGTGCCCGACAAAAAGGTACATGTTTGAATTCGTATATGAGATTTTATGCGCAGTATCGGCAAGCCGCTTGGCTTTTTATTTTTCTTTTGGATTGGAAAGGGCCATGGGAGGCTATTTGAAATATTCCGAAGCTCTCGGTACAGAGGAGGTTATGGCGAATTTTTCCGGGAATTTAAGGAGTTAGAATATTTTTAAGATAATTTGATAGCTAGAAATCAATGTATCGATATATATATATATATATATATATATATATATATATATATATATATAATTCGACAAGGGAACGAAACCAAAAATAGAATATTGTAAACAGAAAGGAAATATATAAATTAGAAATAGAAGGAGAACCATATACATGTTTTAAAAATGAATAATTGGGCTTTATAGTGTGTTTATTCGAGGTTAGTGATTTTACCGTTTTGAAGTTCAGGATGTTTTTAGTCAAGGTCTAAGAGGTAATTATACCCCAACTTGATTGATTTCATTTTTAATTGATAAATAACAAGATCCAGCCTCGAAGAGAAGTGTTGGAAAATAGTTAGTTGAATAAAATATGTTGGGTTGTTGTAACGATGTTTTATACAGCATTCGTTTGAACCCAAGTGATGGAATTTTGGAAATACAAAAGTAAATATTTCCTGGGTGTAATTAAAGTAGTGGGAAAAGAGATAAGTGTTTGGAATTGCTTTCAATTTCAAATAGAATATATTTTCTAAGTGTAGAAAATAAATGGGAGTGATATAGGGAATGTTTTTTCCAACTAGCGTAAGAGATCAATAGGATTTCTGGAAATATTTGGTTAATGAATATTGATAGGGAAATGAGGAAGTATTTTAATTAATGAGATATAAACTAAATGGCCCAATGATTGTTTGATGTTTTGAATGTTTGTTTGTTGTTTTTCTTCAATAGTTAAATAATCGACTATTGAAGTGTTTGCCAATATCGTTGTCAATATGGAGAGACCGGATGGATTATTATCCGTGAACCTCTCTGTATTGGCAGTAGCGCTGCGAATCAGATTATATGAAGATAATCGAAGATGGAGTGAAGTGCAAGGACTTTTTCTATTAATAGAAATTGTGCCTTCGGTTTCATTCAATCGTAGGATGAACGTATATGGACGAATGTCTGACAAAGTATTTCCAATGATCTAATGGGTTGGTCTGTATAAATGTATATGGTTGCAACGGATTTATTCTGTAACGACGCGAAAATCCGTGCTAATTTGAGCTGAATAATATCCTACACATTCAACTCAAAATGCATGAAAATTCTGGTCATTAATAGAAGAATTAAGAGGATGAGAAAGATAAGATAAAATTAATAGAATTGAAGAAAAAGAAGAACACACTGAACATAATCAGAATAAACCAGAAACTCACAGCGGAATGTATAAATTGTATTATATAACATAATCTTGAAATACAAATCTGGATATACATACCATCATCAGAGTATAACTCATAAACAACACAGCGGAAATAATTTCTACATAATTAGTGGTGAAGTTTCCTGCTTTGAGCTCCTCCAAATGTATCTGTAAAAGCCTGAAACACTTGACTGCCCGTACAAATTTGGGCACCCAAGAGTTTAGGGAAAACAACAAAATAAAATCTGGGTCAGTCATGGGACTGGTGTGAGTAAATTCCAACGATACTGTTTAACTTTGAAAATCCTTTTGAAACAAAAAGGATAATAGTAAGACCAGCCCACACATAAACATGGACGGTTTTTACCTTACTATAACCCAAAATACTTTGATATCAAAACCAGTGATATTATGATAATGTCTAAACATATAATTATCCAAGTAGCAGAACGCTTGCATCTCACGCTCCACATATATATAGTATAAAATCATAAACCGCAGGGCGCTTATCGGAGAATGAATTCCAACAGACAAGGTATGGGAGCACATTCTGAATAGTGTACTCTAGAGGGGATACACTCAGGGTTCAACAAGAACGTCTTGCAACTTGGGCACACATGACCGACCACTCATTTAGCTTGAGTGTATTGAATATATTGCCACCACGGTTGTAGGCCATCCAACCATCATCTGAAGATACAGAATCGAAAAGAAGTATAAATATGAATTTTCTCTAGATCGGTTACAATACACCCTGCTTGGGGATGACCCAACCAGCCATGCTGCCTAGCCCAACTTTTGTTACTTCCTGGTTGTGAGGCAAGAGGCTACGTCTATCTTCAGAACATCTGATCACCATTCACTTTGAATGTCACATCGTCAAATCCATATTCACACATTGATTACACAAATGCAAATTGGGTGTAAAATAAAGAGAAGTTATCTTCTCCCCACCAACTTGGTATATTCGTAAAAATCAACAGCGTGATCGTTGGAAATACTCTGTCAGACACACGTCCATATAAGTTGTCCTGGGACTGGACAAACAGAAAACACCGTTCTAGAACTGGACAACCCTTACATTTAACTCCGTCTTCAATTATCTTTAGTATATCTAATTCGCAGCGCTTATGCCTATACGGAGGGGTTTTCGGATAATAAATCAAACCGGTCTCTGTGTATTGACAACGATGGTCAAAACGCTTCGATAGTCGGTTATTTAACTATTGAAGTAAAACAACATTCATTCAAATATATCATTAGACATCACACAAACATGTGCACTTTTTATTTAACATTCGTTTTTATTATTCGAATTCCCATATCTTGCCAGATATTTCACAACTCCCGTTATATCCTTTTTACACTTCTTGGAAAACATTTCCAGTTATTATAAACTCATAATTCCTCATGTTCCAGAAAACACACGTTATTAACGTTCGAACTATTTCCATCTATTTCACATTCTTTATTTCTATACTTGGATAATCTATCTATTTACATTGGAAAATATTTCCTATTTCATTTTTACCTTTTTATCGGCCCAACGTTCACTTTTAAAATGTTATTCACTTTGAAATGTGAATACCATCCCCTATTATAGAAATCTGAATATCTATATCATATAGTCTTTATTAACGTAATAATTTCCCTTATCATGTTTACCAAAATCTCTTTCATACTTATATATTCCTATTCCACTATATAAACTTTGTTTCTATGTCAACTTCTTATCAAATCAAGATCAAGTTTATAACAAAATACTGATTCCTATCCTATTAACATTTATTTGTTTAAAACTGAATGCTAATTATTCTATCAGATTATAATCCCTAAAAATAGTTTACTTTTAATACATTCGACATCGTCGAATTCTAGTTCCAAATCCTAATGGTAATATTCTAATCACATTTCGAACATCGAAATGCTGTCATCGTTTTCTAACACGATTCTCCAATTTCTCTTTCTAAACTTATTCTTATATTTTCTTTGGACAAACGTCGTTATTTATTTCTTTAGACTAAGTGGATTTCAACTAAACTGTTTCCATTCCCTAGGAAGTGCTGCAATATAAAAATCATGCTTAAGTTTGGTTAACAGTGTCAATTTATCGCTACAGTTCAAAACTTGTCATACGCTGTAATATTCTCCTTTATAACTAATCTTGACATACAGTCATGCGTAATCCTAATCAATAGAATTTATTTTATCGCTATAGTTCTAAGACTTGCAATACGCTACCATATTCCCTTTATACTAATCTTGACATAACAGTCGCGCTTAAATCTAGTCAACAGCGTTTATTTTATTGCTATAATTTTCAGACTTGCAATATGCTGTCATATTTCCTTTATACTAATCTTGACATCTCTTTCCGTTACAAACCAATACCATCCCTCGATAATAGTGAAATCGTTCAAGTTGGGGTATTCTGTTTACCTCTCAGACCTTGATCGACAGCATTCTTACCTTAGAACAGATACAAGTCCGTAACTCTAAACTCCTTGTTACTTGTAATATTAGTTAAACCGTATTTCCTTATTTTATTTTGGAATATGGTTTTTTAACACCATATTCATATTTTGAAATCTTCGTTTTTTATGATTATTTATTTTAAACATTAACTCTTCATCCCACAGTTCTATTTATAACTTCTTTACAAGGACCCATTTAATCCAATAATCATTTTTCAATTAAAACAGTTGATTAAAATCAACTTCATTCCATCATTAAGTTCGTTAACTGATTTTATTTACTTCTTAACATTAGATTAACATAATTTATCTAATAATATTTCTTAACTTTTTGCTTTAAAATAATTATTAAATTATTCACTCGCAGGACAATTATATTAAAATAACTTATTTACATGTCACATAATCGTTTATATTTACTTTATAAAACGATCTCTAAAATAATGGTTTATAATAGAACTTCTATTATAATTTTAAATCTTCTTTTTAATTATAAAAATATAATTTTCATAATTAACTTCGTTGATTTATCTGACGGTTAATCAACTTCCTAACAGGACGATGAGTTTACAGTCGACTGTTATCACGTTCTTAATCGATATCGTTTATTTATTTATCAAAGCAAATGCTGAATTTTCGTTCAACGTCAATGATTCACACGGGGTTTTAAATGTAATTCGGGTTCGAACAGTGCATTCAAACAAACAGTCCATATAAATATCGAGGAATCCGGTCGGATTCCTCCAATTGGTTTCTGCATCCATAGATGTTAGTCAAACAATTATCACTGATTCCGTACTAGGGATATTTATAATCGACGGAATGCGTATCCAACATATGCAACGATATATATTTCAACCAATTTAATTGTGTTCTATCTAAACGACCATCACACAGTATTCAACCAACATTAAAATATAATTAAAATAATTTAAAATAGATCAGAGTTAGTGATTTTACTCACCTTGTGCGTTAACCGTTTGACACGATTTGCGTCGGCTGATTTGGTTGAGCGGTTTATTTTGCCTAAATTCTGACGATCTCCAAATGGCTCTGAATCAGTTCCAGAACGTAGTCTTTGTCCGTACGATCCCAACATGTGGCCATTGAAATTTATTTATTCTTATTTTCATCGGCTTACATCCATAACCAACTCTGTCCGCGTGCAAGCTGCTCCTTCTCCATTCGAACAGAAATACGCACACTCATTTCTTGCTTCCCACCTCACGTTCCCAGTCCAAATGCATCTTTTACAACTTCCTCCCCTCTTAGACCGGTTTTCACCTTGATCATCTAAATTAGCTAGTAATCCTATCATTAGTGCCATGTGTTTCCTCCAAGTACATGCTCCTAGGCCCGTCGCTTTACCACATCCATGTCATTTTCTTTTTACCACTTCATACATAAACAGTACTGCACGCATGGAAATCTTCCTATTCATCCCATACTTCGTGATCCCCTGCATTACCTTACCGCCCTTAGTTTTTCTCACCATGACCTGCTTCCACCAAGAGTCCACGTATAGCTCCTTCGAGGAGCAGCTTTCATACTACAACTGTTAATTACCCATATTTCATCAAATGTTGTACTACTCTCCACCTTCGCATTGTCACCATACGGAACCCTCACCAGCACTGTCATTACTTCCCATTATTCCTACTAAATATCGCCTGAACACAAAACTCCATCCAACTTCACCAGTGACCGCCGTACTCCACCCTTGAACACCACCTGCTCACCATCATTCACGTAACCCCCTCCTCTCGTTCACTTTCTTTTATATACACTACACGCTTGAACTTCCCTCTCATTGCCTCAAACTTCGGCAAACATCACTCCCTTGCTTGCACTGAAAGTGGAAACAACCACAGCAAATACATCTTGCACTGTGCATGTAGCTCCACGCTCACCCAATACCAACGTGTGTACACCCTTCTTGCTTCAACAAACCACTTTGCTTTCGAATGTCCTGCAACCGTTTCTTTTCATGCATACCCCCATACTCTCGCAACTCCATTTGTTTCACCTATCAGCTCACGGTTTTGGGCGCATCTCACCTTCCCATTCACTTGCGCCTGGAACACTTTTGCGTGCACTTATTTCTTCTCACAGCATTCATCACTTCATTCCACTATTTTAAATACGTCCAGTACTCATTCATACAAATGATGGAAGATGCGACTTCCTGCTGCTCTCTCTTCACATCTCTTTTACAAAACAGCAAACCCAGTCTCCACTTCCTCCGTACATGCATCCACTGACCATTTTCCGACTTCGCCAAGGACCATCATCTCGCTGCAAATCTAACGCACATGCACCCGCACTCCCTAACAATAGTAAACCGCATGCCATCCTTTGCTTTGCTGAGATCCAAACCAAACAAGCTTTTTATTTGGAATGATATAAATTTGTTTTAGTTTTCACTTGAGTTTTCTTTATGCGTTTCATTTTTGTTGTCTCGGCTTGTGTTTATATAGATAGAAGTAGCTCAAGGTTTAAGCTATAGGACACGTTCTTAGGTGGTACTCTAGGTGATAGGGTATGGGCGCATTTATGGTTTGCTGTAGGGTAGTAGGCGTAAGGTTTCATTTTATTTCCTAGGACGTGCTTGGATTTGTATGAAGCTGTGTAGGATAGGTTAGACTTAGACTTAAGATGTGCCTTAAGTATTAAGTTATAGGAAAATATAATATTTGGGTATGTGGCTATATTGAGTTTTCACGTCTATGGCATAGGGTAGGAAAATAGAAAAATAATTTACACTGTTTTGATTTTAATATAGAATATCTCAACCTTAAGTGTTATTACTTCGAATGGGTTGGTATAGTGCCTTTAACACACAAGCTTGCAAACTATAATGTAAACATCCTGATTTGATTTTAACAAACGTGGTTTATATGTTGATGAACACGAACCTTAGCGAGACATTCTGTTATTCTGTTCGGTGGTTTAACAATTATACTGTTCTCATCGTAATTCAGTACGTTTTATTTATGAACCGCTATGGACAGAAATAAAAATACAGTCGTGTCCATCGAGGTGCCACGGTCCCAAAAATATAATAATACCCGTAGATTGAATCATATTTTGAAATCCCGAGATACCGATACAGGGTGCAAAATACTCCACATAAAAAAGTTGCGTATTTAATTAATTAAAAATTACAGTAAAATTCTAAAAATTAAATTATCGCTGGGCCTCAAAAGAACCTTGTCTAGATTTGCAATTCAAATAAACCGTTACGGTCGACATACGATTCTACAACGACTTTCTGAATATTTGATTTTGACATATCTTGCAATCTACACGCCGAAATCTTGATTTTTCACTTCTGTTAGAAAGATACAGTTCAAAAGATTCCAACGCTTCTTGTTTCGAAGAAATCCAATTTAGAACGAGCCTGGTATATTCAGTTGAAGTCCAGAACGTTAATTTATGAACTACCGCTATATTACGGGCTCGATTATATTTATTATATATTTTTATACGTTCAACTTCGTTTTAATTAATATATAAATCCACTTATATTACATATCCAATATTTAAATTGATTTAAATATTAAAATACAAATCGACAAAAATGTGGGACGTTACAGTCCTTCCCCCTTAAAATAATTTCGTCCTCGAAATTGCTAAGATAGGGAAAATGCTACATCTCTTTTATAAACAGGTTAAAAATATTTTTGATTTACTTCATGGTTTTAGTTTCAACTGAACTAATTTATTCCAATTAAAATATTAAGTCCTTATTTTGAATAATTTCAAATTTCTAAAAATTTCTTAACAGCTCAAATTTTCGGAGAATTTTGCCAGTATTTCCTCTGCATGGCTCATTTGGTATTACTATAACTTGCCATTTTAGGACTTCTCCAAATCCAAAAGAAAATCAAACTGCCAAACGCCTTGCCAAACAGACTCATAAAAATCTCATACTCGCTTAAAATAAAGACATGTCCTGTTTGGTTGGCATTTAACTCTATTTCTGCCATCTGCTATCAAACCAGCATATACCCAAACATTTCGAACTGCTCCCCAATCAATTTATTTTCCAATCCAATCATTTGATTTTACTAAGCCAAATTTTTATTTCATTAACTGATTTATTTCTCAAATCAGTGATCCTCATCTCCAAATTCAAAATTCGATTCTTATTCTGCAAGAATCAATTCATTTTAATAACTGGAATCTCCCATATTTCTCTTTTACAATTTCCATTCTGGATCGTCCCAAATTCAGTCTAATTTTTGTTCATCTTAGATTATGTTCCACTTTTATCATTTTAACCCCATAAGTTAAATCTTTATTTCAGAATTCAAATTCCTGGGATTTTTCAAAACAGTTTGAAATCATATACATATATATTCATAACATAGAAATTCAAATATTTGAATTTCCGAACAACTTATTTCAAAACAAAATCTTTGGTAGTAATCCGTCACTTAGAACCTCGAAAATGAATACCGATGATGTTCGGATCACCATCGGAATTTATTTTCCAACCATCGAAGTGAGTTCAATACTGTATTACTTTCAAAACTCATTTTAAACACTTTATTTTGAAATTTCCTCAAAATATCCTTCATAGCACTTGGAAAACAATTTCATATCTCCCAGGATTTAAAAATTCCCATATATTTAATCCAAATATTACTTCCAGCTCTTTTCCAAGTTTTTAGAGTTTTATTTCAATTCTGGTTTTAAATTCAGATTTTATTCATCTGATTTTGCATATTATGCTTATATAATATTTTGATTGGTTATTTATATAACCAACTCAATTATAAATCTTATTCGATCATAATAACAATCAACACATACAATATACTATAATAATCTCAAGATATATATTTCTTTTATAGCAAAAAATATTCTGGGTAAAAATTATTTTATTTACCCTCTTTTCAAAACATACTGTGTTGAATTACTTTGTTCAAGAGTTTGGAAACACCTATCAACCCAGTTTGCATTCGTTTCGACCAGAATTCATAAACCACTCGACTGACCAGTCAACACAATATAAAAAAGTTTTTATATTAATTACAAATACGCGCTCATATATATACGATCAACTCAATCTAGAGTATTTCTAACTCTATATCTATTGAGTTACGCCACAGAGCCCAGGTAATCACTTAACCTTCAGCTCTGATACAAAATGTAACGACGCGAAAATCCATGCCAATTTGAGCTGACTAATATCCTACACATTCAACTCAAAATGCATGATAATTCTGGTCATTAATAGAAGAATTAAGAGGATGAGAAAGATAAGATAGAACTAATAGAATAGAAGAAAAAGAAGAACACACTGAACAGAATCAGAGTAAACACGAAACTCACAGCAGAATGAATAAATTGTATTATATAACATAATCTCGAAATACAAATCTGGATATACATACCATTATCAGAGTATAACTCATATACAACACAGCGGAAATAATTTCTACGTAATTAGTGGTGAAGCTTCCTTCTTTGAGCTCCTCCAAATGTATCTGTAAAAGCTTGAAACACTTGATTGCCCATACAAATTTGGGCACCCAAGAGTTTAGGGAAAACAACAAAATAAACTCTGGGTCAGTCATGGGACTGGTGTGAGTAAATTCCAACCACACTGTTTAACTTTGAAAATCCTTTTGAAACGAAAAGGATAATAGTAAGACCAGCCCACACATAAACATGGATGGTTTTTACCTTACTACAACCCAAAATACTTTGATATCAAAACCAGTGATATTATGATAATGTCTAAACAAATAATTATCCAAGTAGCAGAACGCATACATCTCATGCTCCACAAATATATAGTACAAAATCATAAACCGCAGGGCGCTTATCGGAGAATGGATTCCAACAAACAAGGTATAGGAGCACCTTCTGAATAGTGTACTCTATAGGGGATACAATCAGGGTTCAACAAGAACGTCTTGCAACTCGGCCACACATGACCGACCACTCATTTAGCCTGAGTGTATCGAATATATTGCCGCCACGGTTGTATGCCATCCAACCGTCATCCGAAGATACAGAATCAATAAGCTGTATAAATATGAATTTTCTCTAGATCAGTGACAATACACCCTGCTTGGGGACGTCCCAACTTGCCATGCTGCCTAGCCCAACTTTTGTTACTTCCTGGTTGTGAGGCTAGAGGCTACGTCTATCTTCAGAACATCTGACCACCATTAACTTTGAATGTCACATCGTCAAATCCATAATCACACATTGATTACACAAATGCACACTGGGTGTAAAATAAAGAGAAGTTACATTCTCCACACCAACTTGGTATATTCATAAAAATCAACGGCGTGACCGTTGGAAATACTCTGTCAGACACTCGTCCATACAAGTTGTCCTGGGACTGGACAAACAGAAAACACCATTCTAGAACTGGACGACCCTTGCATTTAACTCCGTCTTTAATTATCTTAAGCATATCTAATTCGCAGCGCTTATGCCTATACGGAGTGGTTTTCGGATAATAAATCCAACCGGTCTCTCCGTATTGACAACGATGGTCAAAACACTTCGATAGTCGGTTATTTAACTATCGAAGTAAAACAACATTCATTCAAATGTATCACTAGACATCACACAAACACGGGTACTTTTTATTTAACATTCGTTTTTATTATTCGAATCCCATATCTTGCCAGATATTTCACAAATCCCGTTATATCCTTTTTACACTCCTTGGAAAACATTTCCAGTTATTATAAACTCTTAATTTCTCATGTTCCAGAAAACATACGTTATTAACGTTCGAACTATTTCCATTTATTTCACATTCTTTATTTCTATACTTGGGTAATATATCTATTTACATTGGAAAATATTTCCAATTTCATTTTAACCTTTTTATCGGCCCAACGTTCATTTTTAAAACGTTATTCACTTTGAAATGTGAATACCATCCCTTATTATAAAAATTTGAACATCTTTATCATATAGTCTTTATTAACGTAATAATTTCCCTTATCATGTTTACCGAAATCTCTTTCATACTTATATATTCCTATTCCACTTTACAAACTTTGTTTCTACGTCTACTTCTTATCAAATCAAGATCACGTTTATAACTAAATACTAACTCCTATCCTATTAACATTTATTTGTTTAAAATTGAATTTTAATTATTCTATCAGATTATAATCCCTAAAAATAGTTTACTTTTATTACATTCGACATCGTCGAATTCTAGTTCCAAATCCTAATGGTTTAATTCTAATCACATTTCGAACATCGAAATGCTGTCATAGTTTTCTAACATGATTTTCCAATTTCTCTTTGTAAATTTATTCTTATATTTTCTTTGGACAAACGTCGTTATTTATTTCTTTAGACTAAGTGGATTTCAACTAAACTGTTCCCATTCCCTAGGAAGTGCTGCTATATAAAAATCATGCTTAGGTTTGGTTAATTTATCGCTACTGTTCAAAACTTGTCAAACGCTATAATATTCTCCTTTATAACTAATCTTGACATACAGTCACGTTTAATCCTTATCAATAGAATTTATTTTATCGATATAGTTCTAAGACTTAAAATACGCTGCCATATTCCCTTTATACTAATCTTGACATAACAGTAGCGCTTAAATCTAGTCAACAACGTTTATTTTATCGCTATAGTTTTCAGACTTGCAATATGCTGTCATATTTCCTTTATACTAATCTTGACATCTCTTTCCATTACAAACCAATACCATCCCTCGATAATAGTGAAATCGTTCAAGTTGGGGTATTCTATTTACCTCTCTGACCTTGATTGACAACGTTCTTACCTTAGAACATATACAAGTCCGTAACTCTAAACTCCTTGTTACTAGTAATATTAATTAAACCATATTTCCTTATTTTATTTTGGAATATGGTTTTATAACACCATATTCATATTTTGAAATCTTCGTTCTTTATGATTATTTATTTTAAACATTAACTCTTCATCCCACAGTTCTATTTATAACTTCTTTACAAGGACCCATTTAATCTAATAATCTTTTTTCAATTAAAACAGTTGATTAAAATCAACTTCATTCCACCAGTAAGTTCGTTAACTGATTTTATTTACTTCTTAACATTAGATTAATATAATTAATCTAATAATATTTCTTAACTATTTTCTTTAAAATAATTATCTAAATTATTCACTCGTAGGATAATTATATTTTAATAACTTATATACATGTCACATAATCATTTATATTTACTTTATAAAACGATCTCTAAAATACTGGTTTATAATAGAACTTCTATTATAAATTTAAATCTTCTTTTTAATTATAAAAATATAATTTTTATAATTAACTTCGTTGATTTATCTGTCGGTTAATCAACTTCCTAACAGGACGACGAGTTTACGGTTGACTGTTATCACGTTGTTAATCGATATCGTTTATTTATTTATCAAAGCAAATGCTGAATTTTCATTCAATGTCAATGATTCACACGGGGTTTTAAATGTAATTCGGGTTCGAATAGTGCATTCAAAAAAACTGTCCATATAAATATCGAGGAATCCGGTCGGATTCCTCCAACCTGTTTTCGCATCCACAGATGTTAGTCAAACAATTATCACTAATTCCATACCAGGGATATTTATAATCGACGGAATCAGTATCCAACATATGCAACGATATATATTTCAACCAATTTAATTGTGATCTACCTAAACGACCATCACACAGTATTCAACCAACATTAAAATATAATTAAAATATTTTAAAATAGATCAGAGTTAGTGATTTTACTCACCTTGCGCGTTAACCGTTTGATACGATTTGCATCGGGTGATTTGGTTGAGCGGTTTATTTTGCCTAAATTCCGATGAGCTCCAAATGGCTCTGAATCAGTTCCAAAACGTAGTCTTTGTACGTATGATCCCAATGTGTGATCGTTCGAAATTTATTTATTCTTATTTTCATCGGCTTACATCCATAACCAACTCCGTCTGTGTGCAAGCTGCTCCTCCTCCATTCGAACAGAAATCCGCACACTCATTTCTTGCTTCCCACCTCACGTTCCCAGTCCAAACGCTTCTTTTATACCGTCCTCCCCTCTTAGACCGATTTTCACGTTGATCATCTAAATTAGCCGGTAATCCTATCATTAGTGCCATGCGTTTCCTCCAAGTACATGCTCCCAGGCCCGTCACTTTACCACATCCATGTCATTTTCTTTTTACCACTTCATACATACACAGTACTGCACGCATGGAAATTTTCCTATTCATCCCATACTTCGTGATCCCATGCACTACCTTACCTCCCTTAGTTTTTCTCACCGTGACCTGCTTCCGCCAAGAGTCCACGTATAGCTCCTTCGAAGAGTAGCTTTCATAATACCACTGTTAAGTACCCATATGTCATCAAATGTTGTACTACTCTCCACCTTCGCATTTTCACCATACCGAACCCTCACCAGCATTGTCATTAGTTCCCATTATTCCTACTAAATATCGCCTGAACACAAAACTCCATCTGACTTCGCCCGTGGCCACCGTACTCCACCCTTGGACACCGCCTTCTCACGATCATTCACGTAACCCCCTCCTCTCGTTCACTTTCTTTTATATACACTACACGCTCGAACTTCCCTCTCGTTGCCTCAAACTTCGGCAAACATCACTCCCTTGCTTGCACTGAAAGTGGAAACAGCGATAGCAAATACCTCTTGCACTGTGCATGCAGCTCCACGCTCACCCAATACCAACGTGTATACACCCTTCTTGCTTCAACAAACCACTTTGCTTTCGAATGTCCTGCAACCGTTTCTTTTCATGCATACCCCATACTCTTGCAACTCCTTTTGTTTCACCTATCAGCTCACGGTTTTGGGCGCATCTCACCTTCCCATTCACTTACGTCTGGAACACTTTTGCGTGCACTTATTTCTTCTCACAGCACTCATCACTTCACTCCACTATTTTAAATACGTCCAGTACTCATTCATACACATGATGGATGATGCGACTTGTTGCTGCTCTCTCTTCACTTCTCTTTTACAAACAGCAAACCCAGTCTCCACTTCCTCCGTCCATGCATCCACTGACCATTTTCCGACTTCGCTAAGGACCATCATCTCACTGCAAATCTAACACACATGCACCCGCACTCCCTAACAATAGTAAACCGCATGCCATCCTTTGCTTTGCTGAGTTCCAAACCAAACAAGCTTTTTGTTTGGAATGATATAAATTTGTTTTAGTTTTTACTTGAGTTTTCTTTATGCGTTTCATTTTTGCTGTCTCGGCTTGTGTTTATATAGATAGAAGTAGCTTAAGATTTAAGCTATAGGACACGTTCTTAGGTGGTACTCTAGGTGATAGGGTATGGGCGCATTTATGGTTTGCTGTAGGGTTGTAGGCGTGTGGTTTCATTTTATTTCCTAGAACGTGCTTGGATTCGTATGAAGTTGTGTAGGATAGGTTAGACTTTGATTTAAGATGTGCCTTAAGTATTAAGTTATAGGAACATATAATATTTGGGTATGTGGCTATATTGAGTTTTCACGTCTATGGCATAGGGTAGGACAATAGAAAAATAATTTACATTGTTTTGATATTAATATAGGATATCCCAACCGTAAGTGTTATTACTTCGAATGGGTTGGTATAGTGCCTTTAACACACAAGCTTGCAAACTATCATGTAAACATCCCGATTTGATTTTAACAAACGTGTTTTACATGTTGATGGATACGAATCTTAGCAAGACATTCTGTTCTTCTGTTCGGTGGATTAACGTCTATACTGTTCTCATCGTAATTCAGTACGTTTTATTTATGGACTGCTATGGACAAAAATAAAAATACAGTCGTGTCCATCGAGTTGCCACGATCCCAAAAATAAAATAATACCGGTAGATTGAATCATATTTTGAAATACCGAAATACCGATATATGGTGCAAAATACTCAACATAAAAAAGTTGCGTATTTAATTAATTAAAAATTACAGTATAATTCTAAAAAGTAAATTATTGCTGCACCTTAAAAGAATCTTGTCCAGATTTGCAACCGATATCTAGTTATTTCAAATAAACGGTTATGGTCGGCATACGATTCTACAGCGACTTTCTGAATATTTGATTTTGACATATCTTGCAAACTATACGCTGAAATCTTGATTTTTCACTTCTGTTAGAAAGATACAGTTCAACAGATTCCAACGCTTCTTGTTTCGAAGAAATCCGATTCAGAACGAGTCCGGTATACTCAGTTGAAGTTCAAAACATTAATTTACGAACTACCGCTATATTACGGGCTCGATTATATTTAATATATATTTTTATACGTTCAACTTCCTTTTAATTAATATATAAATCCACTTATATTACAAATCAAATATTTAAACTGATTTAAATATTCAAATACAAACCGACAAAAATGCGGGACGTTACATATTCCCTTAGCATAAAATCCAGAATATTCGTGCAAATCAATTAATGATCAACGGATCTGACAATGTGGCATTCAAAGTGATTGTGCTATAATTGAATGGAAAGTGAGCGTAGCCTCAGGCCTCAACAACCGGGAAATGACAAAAATCGGGCAGGCAGCATGTCTATGTGGGTCACTCCCATTAGGATATATAATCACTTATCTAGAGATTCATTTATTTCCTTATTCTATTCGATGTTGTCCTATTCGTGAAACGGTTGCTGATCCCAACCGTTGGTGATATACATTCGATACACTCAAGCGAAATGGGTAGTCGGTCATGTGTGGGCCGGGTTGCAAGACCTTCTTGTTGAACCCAGTGTATTCGCCTCTAGAGATACACTATCTATAGGTGGTTCCATACTTTGTCATAGTCGGAATCCAATCTCCAATAAGCGCCATGCGGTTTTTGAATTTATACTATGTATGTGGAGCGTGAGATGCAAGCGTTCTGGTATTTGGTATTTATTTTATTAGACATTATTATAATACCATTGGATTTTTGTATCAAAATGTTTTGGGATATAGTAAGGTAAAAACAGTCCATGTTTATATGTCGGTTGGTCTTACTATTATCCTTCCTTTCGAAAGGATTTTTAAAGTTAAACAAATGGTCTGAGTTTACTCACACCAGTCCCATGACTGACCCAGAGTTTATTTGTTTGTTTTTCCTAAACTCTTGGGTGCCCAAATTTGTACGGGCAGTCAAGTAGTCGGGATTTTTTTCAGATTCAATTGGAAGAGCTTGAAGCAAGAGGCTGTACCAGGTATCTATAGACTATCATATATTCCGCTGTGAACCATGTTTGTATCTGGAAACAGGTGTTTATAACTGTTCCAAGAATAACTGTTGTGCTCTGATAATGGTATGTATAAAAAGTTACTGATTTGTATTTCAAAGGTTATGTTATATAATATATTTTATTCGTTCCGCTGTGAGTTTGTGATCTTCGTTTTCTTCTATTCTAATATTTCTTTCTTTCTATTTCACATCCTCTAACTTCTTCCTATTAATGATTCGTATTTCTGTCCAATTTGGGTTGGACGTGTGGTGTTATTAGTCAATTCAGATAGCACAGATTTTCGGGCATTTACAGTTGGTATCAGAGCTTAGGTTGAGCGAATACCTAGGCTTTGGTGGGATATGCTCATTAGAGATAGGGTCAGTAGTACCCTAGAATGAGTTGAGTGTATATAGACGAGAGAGCATATTTGTAAATTGATATAAAAACTGTTTTATATTTTGTTGGCTAGTCTGTTGAGTTGTTTATGAATTCTGATCGAATAGTGGGACGCCACAAAGTCGATAGGAATTTCTAACACTTGAACAGAAGATTGGACACGATATTGTTTTAAAGTGTGTGAATGAAATTATTTTACCCAAAATTCTATTTTGATATAGAAAGAATAATTTTTGAAATTATTATAATATATGGATGTGTTGGTTGTTAATATTATAATCAAATGAGATTATAAGAAATGAAATGGTTATATAGAACCAAATACAATTTGTATATGAATGAAATATACAATTGAGACGAATTAAAACTGAATTCAAACTAGAATTTGGAATTTAAATCCTGGGAAGTTTGAAAATATTTTCTGAAGTATATTAAAATAATATAGCTTTGTTTGAAAGATATTTTTGAATAAAAATCATTTTTGAATGGATTCTGAAAGTGTTAAAGCACTGAACTCACTTCAGTGGTTGGGAAATAATTCTGATGATGACTGCAGCTTCAGCAGTGTTCATTTTCGAGTTTCTAAGTGATGGAATGCTACCTTAGAAATGTTTTGATGGAAATTTGTTTTGGAAGAAAACAAGTGGTTTGAAAATTCAAATGTTTGAATTTGAAATGGAAATAAATATATATGTGTATATATTGTGATTTCAGAAGGATTCGAAAGGAAAACCCAGGAATTTGAATTCAGAAGTTTAAATTTAACTAAAGCAAGTTAAATGGATCGAGGTAAATAAAGTAATGAAATTCAAAATTGAGAAAGATTGCATTGAATTTGAATTGGGTGAAAATCATTTAGATTAAATGTGTGGAAACCAAAAGTTTTGGTTGGGGCTAATTTGTTGAAATATGAAGAGATGAGTTTCAACATAAGTGAATTGTTGAAAAGTAATGAATTTGTACCACTTTACCTACCTTAGCAATTTCAAGGACGAAATTATTTTAAGGGGGGAAGAATGTAACGACCCTAATTTTTGGTTAATTTATTTTAAATATTTAGTATGGTTTTAAATATTGAATTTATAATATAAATGATATTTTATTGGGTTATCGATTAAACAATCGAGATACGATTTATTTTGATAGTCATCGTAATACGAGATATAATTGAAATCAAAGTTGAAAATTAAATCAAAACAATAAAGATAATCAGTATTAATTGTGGATGCAGGAATAATACCCATCCTTCTCATTAGCGGATGACCCTACGCCCACGTATATTAGTGGATCCCCTTTTATACCGCGATATCCGGCCTTAAAGCAGGATGGGTATTATTTCTGTTGACTAACGTTTGTGGATGTCGGAAAATAGGTTGGAGGAATCCAACTGGCTTCCTCAAAAATATATTATTTGTTTGTTTGTTTGCTTGATTTCATACATATTCATATATGACGTATTAAAATTCAAATGATTGAAAATTGGATGATTTGATTGTTTTAAATATCACTGGGCTAAGTGTTAATTTATAAAAATACCCTGAAAGGGGTATTTGAGATTCAAAAGTGAAATTCTATTTTAGAAAAATAGAACTTGAATTTTTAAATAGATTTGAAATATAAACTTGTTTTGAAAATGAAAACAAGTAGTTCCTTTATAAACGAAGTTTATAAATAGTTTATTTATAAATGAAGTTTATAAATAAAGTGAAATGAATTGCCATTGAATAATTCAGAAATAAAAATCCAAGTGTGAATTTGAAAAGGGAAATTTATTTTTTTTCCAAATAGAAATTTTAGTTCAAATGAATTTGAAATGGACTTGTTTATATATATAAACAAGTAAAATAAATGGTGCTTGTAAATGAAAAGGAAAACTATCATTTGATAATTCGAATTTTTAAATTAAAATGTGAATTTAAAAATATGTATGGGGAAATCGTTTTAAAGAAATAAACGATGGGATTTATTCTGATGTTCAGAATATAAATTGAACGAAAATAAATCGATAAGGATTTATGATGTGAATTCGACTTATTCGAATTTATTTAAGTAGAAGTTAAATTGAATATGAAAATAAATTGGTATTTATATTTATAAGTTATTATAAATAGAATTTCCAAAATGAGATTTTGGTTCTAAAAGGAAATTTGGAAAGGGAACTTGTTTAAAAATTAAACTAGGAAATTTGTGAAACGTGCTTATAAATAAGATGAATAAATTATCAAGAGATAATTTGAATATTAAATTCAAAGAGAATTAAAATGGAATTTGAATAGAAAATTCAAATAGAAATTGAATATAGAAATTCAAATGGAGTTTAAATATAGAAAATATAAAGGAAATTCAAATGTAGAATTTGAATATCGAAAGTGAATTGAAATTTGAATATAGAATTCAAATAGTTTAAATATGGAATTTGATTATAGAATTCAAATAAATTGAAATGGAATTTGAAAATAGAATTTCAAAATAGAATTTGAAATGGGAATTTGAATATAGATTTCAAATAGAGTTAAAATGGAGTTTGAATATTAGAATTCGAATAGAGTTAAATGGAGTTGAATTCATTTTAACGAAGTTTAAAAGTTTATATATATAAGCATAATTTAAACAAACTCCCCGCAACATTGCAGTTTGTAAATTGTCGTTTTGAACTTCAATTGAGTATACAGAACTAAATTGAAGTCGGAATTCTTTGAAACAAGAAACGTCAGGATGCATTTGATAATAGTTTCTAATGGAGAAGAAAAATACGGATTTTGTCGAATAGATTTTGAGTTATATCAAAATCAAATTTTCAGAAAAGCAGCGCCATAACCATTTAAAAACCATAACGGTTTATTTAATTTTATAATAGGATTTTAAGCAAATAAAATCCGAATTTCTATTTAGAAAATTTCAGATTTGGAGTTGTAAATTATATGTGAACCCAAGTGGAAAAATGAATTGATTTTTGAAACAGAAATCAGATTTTTGATTATTGAATAGAATTAATTAATTTGAATAATAATTAGTTAATTAGATTTTTAAATTAATATTGGGCTTTGAATAAGTGAACTTGATTTGGAAATTCATATTCAAAATCGAAAAAGGAAACCTGAAATTAAAATTGAATTAATTTAGTTATAAGCAAGTTAAATATTTGATTTGAACATGATATGTTCAAATAACAAGTGGAATAGGCTAAGAAGCCAATTAAAGAATAAATGAGTGATACTGAATTCAAACGATTGGTTTGAGATGAATAGAGTTGAAAACAGGTGAGCATGTGTTAGACAGGTATGGGATGGAGTATATGAAGGTTTTAATTTTTGTGCCCGACAAAATGGTACATGTTTAAAATCGTATATGAGATTTTATGCGCCATATCGGCAAGCCGCTTGGCTTTTATTTTTCTTTTGTATTGGAAATGGCCATGGGAGGCTATTTGAAATATCCCGAAGCTCCCGGTAAAGAGGAGGTTATGGCGAATTTTTCCGGGAATTTAAGGAGTTAGAATATTTTTAAGATAATTTGATTGCTAGAAATCAATGTATCGATATATATAGAATTCGATAAGGGAACGAAATCAAAAATAGAATATTGTAAACAAAAAGGAAATCTATAAATTAGAAATAAAAAGCGAACCATATGCATGTTTTAAAAATGAATAATTGGGTTTTATAGTGTGTTTATTCGAGGTTATTGATTTTGCCGTTTTGAAGTTGAGGATGTTTTCAGTCAAGGTCTGAGAGGTAATTATACCCCAACATGATTGATTTCATTTTTAATTGATAAATAACAAGATCCAGCCTTAAAGAGAAGTGTTGGAAAATAGTTAGTTGAATAAAATATGTTGGTTTGTTGTAACAATGTTTTATACATCATTCGTTTGAACCCAAGTGATGGAATTTTGGAAATATAAAAGTAAATATTTCCTGGGTATAATTAAAGTAGTCGGAAAAGAGATAAGTGATTTGAATTGTTTTCAATTTCAAATAGAATATATTTTCTATGTGTAGAAAATAAAAGGGAGTGATATAGGGAATGCTTTTTCCAGCTAGCGTGAGAGATCAATAAGTTTTCTGGAAATATTTGGTTAACTAATATTGATAGGGAAATGAGGAAGCATTTTAATTAATGAGATATAAACTAAATGGCCCAGTGATTGTTTGATGTTTTGAATGTTTGTTTGTTGTTTTTCTTCGATAGTTAAAAAACCGACTATCAAAGTGTTTGCCAATATCCTTTTCAATATGGAGAGACCGGTTGGATTATTATCCGTGAACCACTCTGTATTGGCAGTAGCGTTGCGAATCAGATTATATGAAGATAATCGAAGATGGAGTGAAGTGCAAGGACTTTTTCTATTAATAGAAATTGTGCCTTCGGTTTCGTTCAATCACAGAATGAACGTATATGGACGAATGTCTGACAAAGTATTTCCAATGATCTAATGGGTTGGTCTGTAAAAATATATATGTTTGCAACGGATTTATTCCCTTAGCATAACATCCAGAATATTTGTGCAAATCAATTAATGATCAACGGATCTGACAATGTGGCATTCAAAGTGATTGTGCTATAATTGAATGGCAAGTGAGCGTAGCCTCAGGCCTCAACAACCGGGAAATGACAAAAATCCGGCAAGCAGCATGGCTATGTGGGTCGCTCCCATTAGGATGTATAATCACCTATCTAGAGATTCATTTAATTCCTTATTCTATTCGATGTTGTCCCATTCGGGAAATGGTTGCTGTTCCCAACCGTTGGTGATATACATTCGATACACTAAAGCGAAATGGGTGGTCTGTCATGTGTGGGCCAGGTTGCAAGACGTTCTTGTTGAACCCAGTGTATTCGCCTCTAGAGATACACTATCGGTAGGTGGTTCCATACCTTGTCATAGTCGGAATCCAATCTCCAATAAACGACATGCGGTTTTTGATTTTATACTTTGTATGTGGAGCGTGAGATGCAAGCGTTCTGCTATTTGGTATTTATTTGATGAGACATTATTATAATACCATTGGATTTTTGTATCAAAATGTTTTGGGTTATAGTGAGGTCAAAATCGTACATGTTTATGTGTGGGTTGGTATTACTATTATCCTTCCTTTCGAAAGGATTTCGAAAGTTAAACAAATGGTCGGAGTTTACTCACACCAGTCCCATGACTGACCCAGAGTTTATTTTGTTTGTTTTTCCTAAACTCTTGGGTGCCCAAATATGTACGGACAGTCAAGTAGTCGGGATTTTTTTCAGATTCACTTGGAAGAGCTGGAAGCAAGAGGGTGTACTAGTTAGCTATAAACTATCATATATTCCGCTGTGAACCATGTTTGTATTCGGAAACAGGTGTTTATAACTATTCCAGGAATAACTGTTGTGCTCTGATAATGTTATGTATATAAAGTTACAAATTTATATTTCAAAACTTATGTTATATAATATATTTTATTCGTTCCGCTGTGAGTTTGTGATCTTCGTTTTCTTCTATTCTAATATTTCTTTCCTTCTATTTCTCATACTCCAACTTCTTCCTGTAACGACCGGGATTTTGAGCGACTTTGGTTATCGACATAAGCTCGATGTCGATAACCAAACCATCGAAAAATCCCGGTAATTAATGAAAGAAATTAGAAGGTGAGAATAGATAAGATAGAAACTTAGAATAGAAGAAGAAGAAGAACACAACATCAGAGTAACACGAACCTCACAGCGGAACGAATAACATATAATAGATAACATAACTTTGAAATATAATAGTTATGTATACAATAGCACTTATCAGAGTACAGCACTTACAACACAGCGGAAATAACTATAGCTATCTGATCATGAAGCCTCCTGCTCCACGCTCTTCCAGTATATCTGTTAATTCCTGACTACTTGATTGCCCGTACAAAATTAGGCACCCAAGAGTTTAGGGAAAACAAAACAATAAACTCCGGGTCAGTCATGGGACTAGTATGAGTAAAACAGTTTAAACAGGTATATGAAAAAGTAAACGATATCTCATAAGACCACGCCGCAGAACGGAACGGGTTTTTCCCTTATGAGAATCCAAAATATCTTTACATCAAAAACCTTTTGATATTATAATAATGTCTATGTACAAATAGATATCAACAAGCAGAAACGCTTTCATCTCACCTTCTACATATATAGTATACAATCACAATCGCAAGCACGTACTGGATAATGGATTTCCAACTATGACAAGGTATGGAACCACCTTCCGATCAGTGTATTCTAGGAACGATACACTGGAGTTCAACAAGAACATCTTGCAACTCAGCCACACATGACCGACCACTCATTTCGCTTGAGTGTATCGAATGTACATCACCAACGGTTGGGATCAGCAACCGTTCCCGTATATATATATGGGACAACATTGATAGATTTAAGAAACAAATGAATATTCTCTAGATAGGTGATTATACACCCTACTTCGGTGCGACCGACTTAGCCATGTTGCCTGCCCGATTTCTGTCATTTACCAGTTGATGAGGCTAGAAGCTACGCTTTATCATCACATTAGATTAACTTCGAATGCCACATTGTCAGATCCATCAGAATCACTAATTGACGTCTACAACCATACATTACGTGTCAGCTAAAAGAAGTTTCCTTCTCCGCTTCCACTCTTTGTATAATTGAAGAAATCATTGCACGTGACCGTCTGGAAATACTATGTCAGACATCCATCTTCATTCACTTAGAAATGTCACATCGTCATACCCGACAAATAACAAATTGACTTATCCAAAAATAACACGGGTATACAGCTAAGAGAAACGAATTCCTCCGCCACCAAATGTGAATACGTTTGAACAGATCAACTTACGCGATCCATTAGATATACTCTGTCAGACCTTCGTCCATACAAGTTGTCCTGGGACTGGACAAACCGAAGGCACTATTCCGTATATCCATCTTAGTCACTGTTATCTAAGACTTATACAACAGCCCTTGCATTTTACTCCGTCTTCAATTATCTTTGGCATATATGATTCGCGACGCTTATGCCAATACAGAGTGGTTTTATGGATAATAATCCAACCGGTCTCTCCATATTAACAACGTTAAAATGGTCAAAACTTCGATAGTCTGTGAGTTAACTATCAAAGAAAAACAAGTGTGCAAACAACGATATTATTTCCAAATGGAAATTATATCAATAAAACATCATTTAACATAAATCTCTTTAGTTCATTTATTTACTTATCTCCTGTTTCCCTATATTCTAAATTCTTATTTTCTTTTATCAGAAACATTTCTGATTCTAGTTTGGAAAACATTTCCAAAACTCCTTTACGATCAAACCTTACCATTTCTTAGTTAAGAAGGAAGTCACTCAAGTTGGGGTATAATTACCTCTCATACCTTAACTGAACAACGTTATAACTTCGAAATGGTCAAAGTTTATCTTTTAATCTTTAACAACTTCTTTACACCTTTCTTGGATTCAATTTTACTAATCCACTTCTATATTTAAAACATTGGTTATAACGATAACGTTATAATCTCTACTTTCGAATTATCTAATTTTAATTATAACTTCTATTCTTATTAGTGAATAATTAACCTAACACTTATTTATTTATAAATAAATAAATCTCTATTTAAACACTGGAAAGTATAAGTACTTTCCCAAATTCGATATAATCGAATTTGCCGATTAACTATCTTCGAGAAATCTCTATTTGATTAACTCTTCTTCGAATAACCTATATTCGATTAACTCCTTCTCGAATAAACGATATTCAATGATCTCTCTTCGAATAACTAATATTCGATAAATATTCCTTTTCAAATATCTCATATTTGAAAATCTCACTTCGATTAAACTATAATCGATAACTCCCTTCGATGAAACTAACATCGATAACTCCGTTCGATGAAACTGACATCGTTAACTCCTTTCGATGAAACTAACATCGATAACTCCTTTCGATGAAAGTAACATCGATTTATTTAACTTGACGAACTTAACTCGCCTAACTTAACTTGACTCGACTAACTCGACTTACTTGGTTTGACCAATTCGATTCGATTAACTAGGCTCGACTAACTTGACTAACTTAACTCGACTTACTTGGTTCGACCAATTCGATTCGATTATCTAGGCTCGACTAACTTGGTCGAACCACCCGATCAACTCAACTTATTTAACTTAACTTATTTCTCAACTCGATCAACTCGATGAACTCCTATCGAATAACTAATATTCGATTAAACTCCATTCGCTTGACTCTAGATCGCCGCGATCACAATGGTTACGCCTGACTCCCTCAGGAAACATCCGACCGCCGTAGGCTATTTACAGCCCTGCGAATTACGCTAGCAGTCGTACAAGATGGCAACTTACCCTGAATACTATGTTTGACTAACTCTGTCTCAAATAACTATATTTGATTAACTCTAGTTCATTTTAACTCTTATCGATTAACTCTAACTAATTAACTCCAACTGGTTAACTCTAACTGATTAACTCTAACTGGTTAACTCTATTTGACTAACTCGACTTGACTAACCCCTTTCGAATAACATATTCAATTAACTAACTTTCGAATACCATATTCGATTAACTAACTTCGAATACCATATTCGATTAACTCCTTTCGAATGTCTATATTCGATTAACTAACTTCGAATACCATATTCGATTAACTCCTTTCAAATGTCTATATTCGATTAACTAACTTCGAATACCTTATTCGATTAACTCCTTTCAAATACCATATTCGATTAACTCCTTTCAAATGTCTATATTCGATTAACTAACTTCGAATACCATATTCGATTAACTAACTTCGAATACCATATTCGATTAACTCCTTTCGAATGTCTATATTCGATTAACTAACTTCGAATACCATATTCGATTAACTAACTTCGAATACCATATTCGATTAACTCCTTTCGAATGTCTATATTCGATTAACTAATTTCGAATACCATATTCGATTAACTAACTTCGAATACCGTATTCGATTAACTAACTTCGAATACCATATTCGATTAACTCCTTTCGAATGTCTATATTCGATTAACTAACTTCGAATACCATATTCGATTAACTAACTTCGAATACCATATTCGATTAACTTTATTCACTTTATAAAGATTTCCTTTTTAACAACGTTTATTCATTTGAAAAGATTTACTTTTAAATAACGGTTCTACACTTTAAAAATGATTTCCTTTTTTTTAATGTTTCCTTCATAAACCAATTTCCTTTTTGTTAACTCTATTTATTTTCTAAATATTCCCCTTTCAATTCTATTTGTAAATGGTTTGCAAATATTTCTTTTCTCTATTTTATTCTATTTGCAAATATTTCCTTTTCAAATTTATTCTTAAAAATATTCTAACTCCTTAACTTTCCGGGAAAATTCGCCATAACCTCCTTTGTATCGGGATTATCGGGAAAATCCCCAAACCCGCCACACAGGCCTTTCCATTCAAAAAGAAATGCTTTGAATTTATTTTCCTTTTTGAAATATCTCCTATTTATAAATATCCCAATTTATAAATATTCCTTATTTATAAATATTTAAATTTATAAATATCTCTTATTTATAAATATTCCAATTTATAAATATTCTGTTTCAATATCACTTTGAAAATCTCCTTATCAACATCCCGTATGTTATGGTATTCAATCATATCAAATCACGATGTTCAATATCGTCCATACACACACAATCAACAACAGGTTATAATTCACATCATATATCAAAATATATGAAAAACAATAAAATAACTGTTGAGGAATCCAGTCGGATTCCTCCAACCTGTTTCCCTGCATCCATAGATGTTACACAGTATAATATACATCAATTTCTTCCCAACATGAAATATACTGATAATCAGAATCCATATTTGATTGACGGTATTCTATATATAACTATATCTACGTTTTCAATCAAATCTATTTAACAGTCCAATTTAACAGTCCAATTTAACAATCAATACACAGCAATCAATCATTAAAAATAAAGTACAGTTTATACAAATATAAACTGAACAGAGTTAGTGAGATTTACTCACCTTTGTCGTTAATTAGTTAAATAACAATTAACGTCGGTTGATCCGATCTGGCATTTGAATTCTTCCAAAAATGGTAACGATCTCCAAATGGTTCCAACCCAGTTCCAGTGCATAGCATACGACCATCTGATTTCAACGTGACAACTAGTTCGAAATTCTGACAACGTATGGATTGGCATTTGGGCCAAATTTGCGCATTCAGAGCGCCCTTTCTTCCATTTACACTGTATCATCACTTCTCCCGTTATAAGAACTTTGACCATTCAATATCAATCCAATGCCACACTGCAACCCCACGCATCAAAATGATAGACCCCGAACACTCCAGGATCCTAACGGCCGAGCTTCCACTGCCATTTTCATATTTAATCCCCTTTGCAACAGTAAAACTACCACACACTTCTGTTAAATCCCCAGACTTCGTTCACAACTTCCTACATCCACAAACTCTTCACCGAACCAAACTTCCTCAATGTTTCTCCAATACCACACAGCAACCCCACAAATTTCCGAACCTGCTGCCTCTCAGAACCCTCCTACCGCATCCTTCGATTTCAACGAGGCTGCATACGAAGTCGCCAGGTGAACCGCCTCCACGTCGATGACCCCTGACCCAAATCTTTTGATTATTCTCTTCAGCAGTTTGTTCCCCTTCATGACTTTCCCTTCCTGCTTCGATACCCAGTCCACGAACCGAAACCGACCCCTCCGCCTTCTCCTTTCTCACGTCCCCACTCAACGTTGTGCTCCACCATACCCTTCCCGACAGCACTCAGCTCCGCCTAAATCCATCCCTGGGTCAGCTGCGTTGCGTTTGAATTCCAGGAAAAATGAAGCTGGAGCTCTGTTGCGTTTGGATTTTTACGATGAACGATTTTTCTGTGGAGTTTATTCTCGTTTTCATCTTCTGGAGACGGCGGCGCATTGTTTGATTGTAGAGAGAAATTAGGTCTTAACGATTGTGAAAGAGGGGGTATTTATAAAGGGTTTTATTGTGTGGTTCTGAACGAAGCACATGTTTGTTTTGAGGCCAAAGAAACGGATGGCGGAGAAGAATGAAATGTGGCCTTGTTTAGGTCCAGTCCCTATTATTCCTTCCTTGGCATCAAATGTATTTGTTGTATGGGTTTTTCTCATTTGGTAATATAAATTTTAATGCACTATCATGCCAATACTTCAGTGCTACATATCTTCTTTTTAAATTTTGAGTTGAAATGTTTGTTCGTGGACTGATATGAAAATACCGTTGTGATGAGCAACATACCCCGGTCCCAAAAATATAATAATACCTGTTGTTCAACTCATATTGTGAAATCCCAAAATATTTATTACAGCGTGCAAAATACTCCAAACAAAAAGTTGCTTATTTAATTAATTAAAAATTACCATAAAATTCTAAAAATTAAATTATCACTATGTCTCAAAAGAACCTCGTCTAAATTCAAACCCGATATTCAAATATTTTGAAAACCCTCTTATAAAGTAAATAAAGCGTTGCAAAATATAAAGGAATTCCACAGCGACTTTTCTGAAATTATATTTGGACGTGAATCAAAATCTATACGACGAAGTCCCGATTTTTCTCTTCCACTAGAAAGATATAATCCACCAGCTCCACACGTTTCTTGTTTCATAGAAATCCAGCTTAAAACGAATCCTGTACATTCAGTTGAAGTTCAAATCGCCAAATAGCGAACTGCAGCGCCATTTCAAGCTCGATTTTAATTATAATATAAACTATACATTCAACTGTCGTTGATTCAATATAATCGTTATTATATTTCGAATCGAAACACCACCAAATCTCGTATGCTATTCAATTCACACGATATTGTGAATTTCACTGTTTCCGACTATTTCGACATTATAATATATTATTATATTATAATTATTTATTAAATATTTAATTAAACGATCATTAACTTCTCTAAATCACCAATTATATGATTAAATAAATTAATTAAATATCTCTAAAAATGCGGGTCATTACATTCTTCCCCACTTAAAATAATTTCGTCCTCGAAATTGCTAAGTTAGAGGTCGACCCTATCTATTGGAATTCCTAAGATTTGTTTACCCCTTATTTCTGATTTTAACTGAACCAATTAATATCGACTAAAATATTTATTCATTCCGACTAACTAAATTTTTCAAAAATTCTGAAAATTTTCTAACACTTTAAATTTTCTGAAAATTTCGCCAGCATCTCCTTTGTACTGGTCAATAGCTCAAACTCCAACTCGCCTCTCTGGGCCTTCTTCAACCCAAAAGAAAATCAAACAGCCAAGCGGCTTGCCAAATCGGCTCATAAATCTCATATCCATATATATTATAAACTGGTACCTTTTTGTCGGACATATCAACTTTGTCAATTCCATATGCTATCAACTCAGCATATACTAGTGTTATCTCAATCAAATTCCAATAAGTTCATATCCTCAAATCCAAATCAAATTTCATTCGAACCCCAATATCAAATTTCAAATTCTTAACTCATCAACTTAATCCCATTTCCAGATTATCCATTAATCAATTCCATTTTCATTTAACTTAGTCAAGGTTAAATTCTAATTTATTATTCACTTTCACCCTTAAATCCATTTAACTTCATGAGTTAAATTTTAAATTTCAAATTTCAAATTCCTGGGTTTATTTCAAATCAATTTGAAATCATAATACCAATTCAAAACCTTTGAATTTCTGAACAACTTGTTTTCTCAAAACAATTCTAATCAAAATCTTTGGTAGTAATCCGTCACTTTGAACCTCGAAAATGAACACTGATGATGTCTAGATTCATCATCAGAATCTATTTTCCAGCTATCGAGTGAGTTCAATACTATATCATTTCAAAACCCTTACTAAATACATCCATTTTGAAAACATCTCAAAATCTCCCAGGAACTTAAAATTTCCTTATTCTAATTCCAAATCTGATTTAAATTCATATTTAATTCATCTCATTTCATATACTTTACTTATATGAATTTTGATTGGTTATATATAACCATTTCACACTTTATAATCTTACTCGATTATAATTACAACCAAACACATTATAATATTTCCAGTATATATACTTCGAGTAAAATTATTTCATTTACCCTCAAAACATACCATGTCGGTTCATGGTATTCAAGTGTTTATTTACTCCTACCGATACGGTTGATCAAACTGATCGACCAGAACCCATAAACAACTCTGCCAATGAATCTCCACAATATAAAACCATTTTTATATCAAATACAAATACGCACTCGTATATATAGACTCAAACACAATCTAGGGTACTACTAACCCTATCTCTTCCGAGTCACGCCACAGAGCCAAGTAATTCTTAACTTAAACTCTGATACCAAATGTAACGACCCGGATTTTGAGCGACTTTGGTTATCGACATAAGATCGATGTCGATAACCAAACCATCGAAAAATCCTGGTAATTAATGAAAGAAATTAGAAGGTGAGAATAGATAAGATAGAAACTTAGAATATAAGAAGAACAAGAACACAACATCAGAGTAACACGAACCTCACAGCGGAACGAATAACATATAATAGATAACATAACTTTGAAATATAACAGTTATGTATACAATAGCACTTATCAGAGTACAGCACTTACAACGCAGCGGAAATAACTATAGCTATATGATCTTAAAGCCTCCTACTCCATGCTCTTCCAGTATATCTGTAAATTCTTGACTACTTGACTTCCCGTACAAAATTAGGCACCCAAGAGTTTAGGGAAAACAAAACAATAAACTCCGGGTCAGTCATGGGACTGGTACGAGTAAAACAGTTTAAACAGGTATATGAACAAGTAAACGATAACTCATAAGACCACGCCGCAGAACGTAACGGGTTTTTCCCTTATGAGAATCCAAAATATCTTTACATCGAAAACCTTTTGATATTATAATAATGTCTATGTACAAATAGATATCAACTAGCAGAAACGCTTTCATCGCACGTTCTACATATATAGTATACAATCACAATCGCAAGCACGTACTGGATAATGGATTTCCAACTATGACAAGGTATGGAACCACCTTCCGATAAGTGTACTCTAGGAACGATACACTGGAGTTCAACAAGAACAACTTGCAACTCAGCCACACATGACCGACCACTCATTTCGCTTGAGTGTATCGAATGTAGATCACCAACGGTTGGGATCAGCAACCGTTCCCGTATATATATATATATATGGGACAACATTGATAGATTTAAGAAACAAATGAATATTCTCTAGATAGGTGATTATACACCCTACTTCGGTGCGATCGACTTAGCCATGCTGCCTGCCCGATTTCTGTCATTTACCGGTTGATGAGGCTAGAAGCTACGCTTTATCATCACATCATATTCACTTCGAATGCCACATTGTCAGATCCATCAGAATCACTAATTGACGTCTACAACCATACATTACGTGTCAGCTAAAAGAAGTTTCCTTCTCCGCTTCCACTCTTGGTATATTGAAGAAATCAATATACGTGGCCGTCTGGAAATACTATGTCAGACATCCATCTTCATTCACTTAGAAATGTCACATCGTCATACCCGCCAAATCACAAATTGACTTATCCAAAAATAACACGGGTATACAGATAAGAGAAACGAATTCCTCTGCCACCAAACGTGAATACGTTTGAACAGATCAACTTACGCGATCCATTGGATATACTCTGTCAGACCTTCTTCCATACAAGTTGTCTTGGGACTGGACAAACCGAAGGCACTATTCCGTATATCCATCTTAGTCACTGTTATCTAAGACTTACACAACAACCCTTGCATTTTACTCCGTCTTCAATTATCTTTGGCATATATGATTCGCGACGCTTATGCCAATACAGAGTGGTTCTATGGATAATAATCCAACCGGTCTCTCCATATTAACAACGTTAAAATGGTCAAAACTTCGATAGTCTGTGAGTTAACTATCAAAGAAAAACAAGTGTGCAAACAACGATATTATTTCCAAATGGAAATTATATCAATAAAACATCATTTAACATAAATCTCTTTAGTTTATTTATTTACTTATCTCCTGTTTCCCTATATTCTAAATTCTTATTTTCTTTTATCAGAAAACATTTCTGATTCTCGTTTGGAAAACATTTCCAAAACTCCTTTACGATCAAACCTTACCATTTCTTAGTTAAGAAGGAAGTCACTCAAGTTGGGGTATAATTACCTCTCAGACCTTAACTGAACAACGTTATAACTTTGAAATGGTCAAAGTTTATCTTTTAATCGTTAACAACTTCTTTACACCTTTCTTGGATTCAATTTTACTAATCCACTTCTATATTTAAAACATTGGTTATAACGATAACGTTATAATCTCTACTTTCGAATTATCTAACTTTAATTATAACTTCTATTCTTATTAGTGAATAATTAACCTAACACTTATTTATTTATAAATACATAAATCTCTATTTAAACACTGGAAATTATAAGTACTTTCCCGAATTCGATATAATCGAATTTGCCGATTAACTCTCTTCGAGAAATCTCTATTTGATTAACTCTTCTTCGAATAACCTATATTCGATTAACTCCTTCTCGAATAAACGATATTCGATGATCTCTCTTCGAATAACTAATATTCGATAACTCTTCCTTTTCAAATATCTCATATTTGAAAATCTCACTTCGATTAAACTATAATCGATAACTCCCTTCGATGAAACTAACATCGATAACTCCTTTCGATGAAACTAACATCGATAACTCCTTTCGATGAAAGTAACATCGATTTATTTAACTCGACGAACTTAACTCGCCTAACTTAACTTGACTCGACTAACTCGACTTACTTGGTTCGGCCAATTCGATTCGATTAACTAGGCTCGACTAACTTGACTAACTTAACTCGACTTACTTGGTTCGACCAATTCGATTCGATTAACTAGGCTCGACTAACTTGGTCGAACCACCCGATCAACTCAACTTATTTAACTTAACTTATTTCTCAACTCGATCAACTCGATTAACTCCTATCGAATAACTAATATTCGATTAAACTCCATTCGCTTGACTCCAGATCGCAGCGATCACAATGGTTACGCCTGACTCCCTCAGGAAACATCCGACCGCCGTAGGCTATTTACAGCCCTGCGAATTACGCTAGCAGTCGTACAAGATGGCAACTTACCCTGAATACTATGTTTGACTAACTCTGTCTCAAATAACTATATTTGATTAACTCTAGTTCATTTTAACTCTTATCGATTAACTCTAACTAATTAACTCCAACTGGTTAACTCTAACTGATTAACTCTAACTGGTTAACTCTATTTGACTAACTCGACTTGACTAACCCCTTTCGAATAACATATTCAATTAACTAACTTTCAAATAGCATATTCGATTAACTAACTTCGAATACCATATTCGATTAACTCCTTTCGAATGTCTATATTCGATTAACTTACTTCGAATACCATATTCGATTAACTCCTTTCAAATATCTATATTCGATTAACAAACTTCGAATACCTTATTCGATTAACTCCTTTCAAATACCATATTCGATTAACTCCTTTCAAATGTCTATGTTCGATTAACTAACTTCGAATACCATATTCGATTAACTAACTTCGAATACCATATTCGATTAACTCCTTTCGAATGTCCATATTCGATTAACTAACTTCGAATACCATATTCGATTAACTAACTTCGAATACCATATTCGATTAACTCCTTTCGAAGTCTATATTCGATTAACTAACTTCGTATACCATATTCGATTAACTAACTTCGATTACCATATTCGATTAACTAACTTCGAATACCATATTCGATTAACTCCTTTCGAATGTCTATATTCGATTAACTAACTTCGAATACCATATTCCATTAACTAACTTCGAATACCATATTAGATTAACTTTATTCACTTTATAAAGATTTACTTTTTAACAACGTTTATTCATTTGAAAAGATTTACTTTTAAATAACGGTTCTACACTTTAAAAATGATTTCCTTTTTTTTTAATGTTTCCTTTATAAACCAATTTCCTTTTTATTAACTCTATTTATTTTCTAAATATTGCCCTTTCAATTCTATTTATAAATGGTTTACAAATATTTCTTTTCTCTATTTTATTCTATTTGCAAATATTTCCTTTTCAAATTTATTCTTAAAAATATTCTAACTCCTTAACTTTCCGGGAAAATTCACCATAACCTCCTTTGTATCGGGAGTATCGGGAAAATCCCCAAACCCGCCACACAGGCCTTTCCATTCAAAAAGAAATGTTTTAAATTTATTTCCCTTTTTGAAATATCTCCTATTTATACATATCCCAATTTATAAATATTCCTTATTTATAAATATTTAAATTTATAAATATCTCTTATTTATAAATATTCCAATTTATAAATATTCTGTTTTCAATATCACTTTGAAAATCTCTTTATCAACATCCCGTATGTTATGGTATTCAATCATATCAAATCACGATGTTCAATATCGTCCATACACACACAATCAACAACAGGTTATAATTCACATCATATATCAAAATATATGAAAAACAATAAAATAACTGTTGAGGAATCCAGTCGGATTCCTCCAACCTGTTTCCCAGCATCCACAGATGTTACACAGTATAATATACATCAATTTCATCCCAACATGAAATATACTGATAATCAGAATCCATATTTGATTGACAGTTTTCTATATATAACTATATCTACGTTTTCAATCAAATCTATTTAACAGTCCAATTTAACAGTCCAATTTAACAATCAATACATAGCAATCAATCATTAAAAATAAAGTACAGTTTATACAAATATAAACTGAACAGAGTTAGTAAGATTTACTCACCTTTGTCATTAATTAGTTAAATAACAATTAACGTCGGTTGATCCGATCTGGCATTTTAATTCTTCCAAAAATGGTAACGATCTCCAAATGGTTCCAACCCAGTTCCAGTGCATAGCATACGACCATCCGATTTCAACGTGACAACTAGTTCGAAATTCTGACAACGTATGGATGGGCATTTGGGCCAAATCCGCGTATTCAGAGCGCCCCTTCTTCCATTTACACTGTATCATCACTTCTCCCGTTATAAGAACTTTGACCATTCAACATCAGTCCAATGCCACACTGCAACCCCACGCATCAAAATGATGGACCCCGAACACTCCAGGATCCTAACGGCCGAGCTTCCACTGCCATTTTCATATTTAATCCCCTTTGCAATAGTAAAACTACCACACACTTCTGTTAAATCCCCAGACTTCATTCACAACTTCCTGCATCCACAAACTCTTCACCGAACCAAACTTCCTCAATGTTTCTCCAATACCACATAGCAACCCCACAAATTTCTGAACCTGCTGCCTCTCAGAACCCTCCTACTGCATCCTTCGATTTCAACGAGGCTGCCATCCGAAGTCGCCAGGTGAACCGCCTCCACGTCGATGACCCCTGACCCAAATCTTTTGATTATTCTCTTCTGCAGTTTGTTCCCCTTCGTGACTTTCCCTTCCTGCTTCGATACCCAGTACACGAACGGAAACCGACCCCTCCACCTTCTCTTTTCTCACTTCCCCACTCAACGTTGTGCTCCACCATACCCTTCCCGACAGCACTCAGCTCCGCCTAAATCCATCCCTGGGTCAGCTGCGTTGCGTTTGAATTCCAGGAAAAATGAAGCTGGAGCTCTGTTGCATTTGGATTTTTACGATGAACGATATTTCTGTGGAGTTTATTCTCGTTTTCATCTTCTGGAGACGGCGGCACATTGTTTGATTGTAGAGAGAAATTAGGTCTTAACGATTGTGAAAGAGGGGGTATTTATAAAGGGTTTTATTGTGTGGTTCTGAACGGAGCACATGTTTGTTTTGAGGCCAAAGAAACGGATGGCGGAGAAGAAAGAAATGTGGCCTTGTTTAGGTCCAGTCCCTATTATTCCTTCCTTGGCATCAAATGTATTTGTTGTATGGGTTTTTCTCACTTGGTAATATAAATTTTAATGCACTATCGTGCCAATACTTCAGTGCTACATATCTTCTTTTTAAATTTTGAGTTGAAATGTTTGTTCGTGGACTGATATGAAAATACCGTTGTGATGGGCAATATACCCCGGTCCCAAAAATATAATAATACTGGTTGTTCAACTCATATTGTGAAATCCCAAAATATTTATTACAGCGTGCAAAATACTCCAAACAAAAAGTTGCTTATTTAATTAATTAAAAATTACCATAAAATTCTAAAAATTAAATTATCACTATGTCTCAAAAGAACCTCGTCTAAATTCAAACCCGATATTCAAATATTTTGAAAACCCTCTTATATCGTAAATAAAGCGTTGCAAATTATAAAGGAATTCCACAACGACTTTTCTGAAATTTGATTTGGACGTGAATCAAAATATATACGACGAAGTCCCGATTTTTCTCTTCCACTAGAAAGATATACTCCACTAGCTCCACACGTTTCTTGTTTCACAGAAATCCAGCTTAAAACGAATCCTATACATTCAGTTGAAGTTCAAATCGCCAAATAGCGAACTGCAGCGCCATTTCAAGCTCGATTTTAGTTATAATATAAACTATACGTTCAACTGTCGTTGATTCAATATAATCGTTATTATATTTCGAATCGAAACATCACCAAATCTCGTATGCTATTCAATTCACACGATATTGTGAATTTCACTGTTTCCGACTATTTCGATATTATAATATATTATTATATTATAATTATTTATTAAATATTTAATTAAATGATCATTAACTTCTCTAAATCACCAATTATATAATTAAATAAATTAATTATATATCTCTAAAAATGCGGGTCATTACACTTCCTATTAATGATTCGTATTTCTGTTCAATTTGGGTTGGACGTGTGGTGTTATTAGTCAACTCGGATAGTATGGATTTGCGGAACTTTACATAACCAATTTGACACGATGACTTGATAGGGTTAAGTCATGAACCGCTTGAATATACTTAACCAATTTGACACGATGACTTGATAGGGTTAATTCATGAACCGCTTGAATATACTTAACCAATTTGACAAGATGACCTGATAGGGTTAAGTCATTAACTGCTTGAACATGCTTAACCAACTTGACACATGATTCGTAGGGCAAAGTCATGAACTTGAATGACAAAACTTAGCCAATTTGACATAACACGTAGACGGGTTAAGTCACGAACTTGAATGACCACACTTAACCAACTTGACATGCTAGACTGATGGGGTTAAGTATCGAATTTAAATGACAACACTTAACCTGCTGGACGGAAACCCTACTTACGGGGTGCTTTTCAGCAGTAACCCACTAGATGTATCATGGTACCCTGGAACTAGGCAGTGTGGTGCACGATTACTGGGCTGATTGTAAGCGACCAGAACGACCGCTGAGTTGTTTTGCCATTGTAGGTTCAGGCGGACAATGGTGGTGCAAGTAGTCCGGAGTTGAAAAAGCAGGCATTGGGCATCAGTAGGTTTATACTGTGTGTGCTTGATTCGTGTCGATGGTTGGCACCCTAGGGCTTGATGCACCCTATGGTGGACCTAGCACAGGTGACTACATTCGTGATAGGGTCGTATGACACAGACACATGACGCGCTAGAACTTGTAGGGAGCCGAACGAATAATAGATCGTTTCGTGGGACCAAGTAATGGGTCATTTCATGATATTGGCCAACAGATCGTTTCATAGTTAATACATGACACGGGTTGGGTTAATAGTACAGGTGGTAAAGGCCCATTTTCGTTTCTGTTTCAATTTCTGTTTAGACATTAGGATAAAACCTAATTATGTTAGACTAGTATTGGTGCAGAGAATGTCGAACATGCGATGCCATAGCGTAGTTTATCTCGTTACCTTAGTTTATCTCGTTTGCATAGTTTATCCTGTTATCATAGTTTAACTGGCTTATCTTGTCATCATCCTTATGTTTGCTTTCAGTTTATATATGTCATGTTATCTTTACTTGTTTCTATGCTGAAAGTCACTAGGACTTACCAGTCTGTATGACTAACCCATTTTTGTTTCGCCTCTTTTTCTTTCGTTTCTCCCCCCTCCCCCTCCAGGTTCTCAGGGAGGAAACACTACTACTTAGTTTGGACTTCTTTCCACTTCAAGATAATCATATATGGCTTGGACCTTTCTTGGCTATGGCTGCTTTACTGTTTTACTTAGGGAATGATTTATGACTATGATTTTATGCTTCTTTGCTATTGCAAGACAGATTTCGATCTAATGGATTTAATGGCATTTCGATGTAAAAGGCTTTAGACCTTACTACATTTTAAAGAAATGAAATTTGGTTTTCCTTCCGCTGTTTTATATGTTCTGTCTTGTAATATTTTTGTGTATGTTTACGTAGATAATGCTCCACCAAAGCTAGTGCATTCTCTTCGTGAGTGACCCAAGCGGGGGTGGGATGTTACACACTATTTTCCGAAAAGGGACAGCATCGAAAATAGATTAAAGAATGAAATGTATTTTCTCTAGATAGGTGATTATACACACTAATGGGACCGACCCACATAGCCATGCTGCCTGCCCGATTTTTGTCATTTCCCGATCGATGAGGCTTGAGGTTAGAATTTACCTTTAGAACATCTGGCCACCATTTACTTTGAATGACATATTGTCAAATCCATAATATCACTAATTAACGTCCATAAATATACTTCGGATGTAAATGAACGGCCATTCTTTGCAATCAACTTGGTATATTTGTAAAAATCAACATACGTGGTTTTTAGGTAATAATCTGCCAGATATTCGTCCATCCAAGTCATCCAGGAACAGGATGAACTGAAGGTACACTCCTACTGGATCAAATATAGGAATCACCCCATGGTTCAGTAGCGAATAGTCCTTGCAAAATCCAAAGATTTAAATCACGATAGGATCACAAGTCATAATAACTTTAGTGGCCAAACCAGAGAAATTTTAAACAAGTAATACTTCCGGTAATGAAGATCTACGGTCTTCAAATTCTTTAAATCGTAAAATCATCCTTGCAAGTTAGTTTAAGAATCGTACAGTTAGTTAGAAGTGGTTTTGGGTCCTGTTCCTATCTCGATCCCTTCAAACTAGCACGTAGGGGTATTTATTTGATAGTCAGTGTTTTACCTATCAAATTTAAACAATGTAGGTGGGTAAAATCATTAATACAAATTATTTGCTATCATGCGAAATGTTTATAATATGCTATTTAATTTAACAAACTCATAAAATCTTAATCCTAATTCCAATACAGTAATCAATACAAGGTAATTAAAATACAATTAAAATACAATAAACATGTTAACGGTTTATTTAATCTAATTTTGATTCAGTTGATCGCTTCACGATATAATAAGTAATTTACAACAATCATTCAACACAATGATAACAACAAACAATTATTAAACGTTTAAATTCCAAATTATTATCTACTTGGAATATAGGATCTCAAATACAGTTAATTTCAAGTTATATTTATTCCAGATTCATTTGAAATCAATTAATTGTTTAAACCTTTATTTTGTTTCAACTAACTACATATATATACTGATGTTGGTGCTACGAACTTGAGTTGTGGCGACGACTACTCCTGTAAATATGAAATAGCTTCTCGATTTTTCTTCTTCATTTCTTATGTATATGTCTGTGTGTATATGTGTATATATATGTATGTATTCCATCTTACTTTTATTTAAATCAGTTTTTATTTAAAATTGATTAAATTAATCAACGTGGATTTTCCTAGTTCACTATAATCTAAGTTTGTTTTGTCATTTCCCGGAACCACTCAAGGATATCTCTATCTTTTTAACTATATGTAAAATGTTAAATTTTAAGAAGAAACCTAAATACTAAATGATCCTTAACTCATTTTACTTCAGGCCTTAAGCCCATTTACTCCAACTTAGCCCATATACACAATTTAACGATCCAGACCTTGTTTCCAATATATGGACCATCTTTCTCTTCTTCCTTGTTATTTCTTCTTACTCCATTCATCTATGCACCGTATCACCGCCGTGCACATACACATTTGATCTTGCCGCCACACCGATGATTCAGTCATCGTCTCAAGTCCCAACGCCAACCTTGACTTCATCTCCACCATCTGCGATCTCCTTGACCCCCTATATAGAAATCCACAACTTCAACAGGAATTTACCCATCCCCTTACCTTCACAAAAACACCTCTCACCACCACCAGAAAACCTCGGCCATCTCTAAACTCCATCACGAGATCGGTGACGATCCCTAGGCAATTTCCCCTCCGACCGATCACGTATAACACCACCCAGGAAGAACAGTTCGAAATTTTATCCTACCCTAACAGAAACAGTAACGAAAAACCCAATTTGGTTAAAGTATCTCAAATTACTTGTTTTGAAAATCTGATTATATTTTTTTGGTGATCACTGACCCACTCTACTCTCTTTGTGCCACTACCATCCCCTACGACCCACCCATTCGCCGGAATTTTGTCAAAGTTTACCTTTTGATCAACTCTAAAATTCACATAATATAGGTAGCTTAAAATCCAGATTTTTATGTTAAAATTCATGGTTTGTCAATACAATTTCATTCATATATATGAAATACAATATTGGGATGTTTGAAAAATTGGGATTTAACCCCCTTTTAATGTAAACTGGTAGTTCTTGGGGAATATATCATTCATTTTATATATCACAGAAAACTAAACTACCTTCAGTTTTATCCTCATCTTTAAAACAATTTATGATTTATGATAATGATTTTTGAACTGATGGAAGGGTGTGTTCTTTGCATGGTTTTAAACATACTGATAGTTTCGATTTGCTTCCAGTGATCCTCAAATAATTATAAACTCATACATGTATGGTTCTTGTCTACCTAATAACACTACATAGATTTCTGGGTTGAATTCAGTCCATACATACAGCTTTAAATTAGTAGGTGTTTATATAACACCACCTCCTTTATATTATGCTTTCCTTTTCTTATATTTCCAACACTCAAGACTAATCTGCTTATTTGCAAATATTCAATCTCTAAACAACATCAGTAATCTGTTTATTCATTTTACTTGCTATTGTAAATTTCCTAATTTCTTTCAGTAGGGTGGGAACATGATGGTGTACATATGTATGATCAAATGTAAAAATAGTATCAAAATTTTAAAGTTTTTACTCACACTATGTTCTGTATTTCTTCCTTAGGCATTTTCAACTTTCAGTCCTAACCAAACACTTCAATATTTAGTTATATATATATATATATATATATATATATATATATATATATATATATATATACCAGCTCTTATGAAATTGAATGCTATTTAATATAAACTATATACATATATAGTTGAATTTACAACATGACATTTCATAAGTTGACTTGAACATAATGTAAGATAGTTTATTTATATATATTTATTACTATCTATACCATATTCTTCCCAGGTTGTTCAAATACTTAGTCCTAACCCAACAGTTTACAAAGATTAAATATTCAAACAACCTAAATGTTTGAATCAAATGTGATGCATACACATGGACATAAATCTAGTTTGAATGCACTAAAATATATATGGGATAATAGAGAATTTTAGGCGTTTACTTACTCTATTGTTACTACCTTTCACATTTTCATTCCCGGATTTCACACTTTTAAGATACTAGTTTTTCAGAGGTTCAAACTTCTAATTAACATCAGTATTCGAATACACTATACATCACATTCCTATGGTTTGTATTCATTTAAATATTTTGATAAAAACAGTAAAGATATTTAGAGGGCTCACTCACCATTATAGTACTGTGCTTGTATTAAACCCTTGTCTTAGGCTAATCCAATTTTAGAGATCTGCTTCCTAAACTCCATTAATATATGAATCAAATGTAATGGGTACATTTTAGCACACATTTTGTTTGAACTGAGTAGGATAAAATATAAGATACTGAAGAGGTGAGGGGTATTCATTCACAATATTACATGTTTACTTCTACTTGTGAATTTCCTATTCTCTGTCAATATGATGGGCATATAATGACCTATATATATCATGACTTAAATTTAAAACAGTATAGAAATTTAAAGTGTTTACTCACATAAGATGTTCACCGCCTTGCCATTTTTATTCTCAGGTCCTGCCAACCATTGTTCTCTTTTTTGCAATGGTTTCATCTACTTCAAGCTTTGGTTTCCAGTATACTTCACTGCCTTGCTATAATTTGCTCAGGCTTTCACATAGTTATAGTCTCAGTTTTTATTATTTTTCCTCTCTGTTTTTACCCTGCTTTTTACCATTTACTTATTCATTATTTTCATTTGTTTCCAGAGACTAGTGTGTGTGTGAATTGTACGAACTCTACGTGTATTTATAGATGGAAGATTTGAGTCTTAAGTTGGGTAGGCTATTAGATAGTAAGTGTAGATTTGCAGCAAGTTATTTAGTTGAATTGATGTAGATTTAACAATTCACTCACTGTCTTTTACTTTGCTCCTAAGCAAGAATCAAACCCATGATCTTTTCTGCAGAATGAGTGTACCTTTATATATATATATATAAAGTAAGCTTAGCACCTAAGGCAAGGTTATTTTTTTTCAATCACTTGCTGGCTGATCTCCTAAAGATCTTGGCAGAAGTGTTTAAGATTAGTTTTGATCTCATTTACTTTCTTATTCGGCTATTTGGTACCACACAAAGAGGTATGCATGTGTCTTCTCATAGCTTAGCTGGCCTTAACCTATAAGATGTCACATTTCTAGGCCATACCCATCCTATGCTAGTTGTTTACTATTGTTTCATGTTCAATGCAATGCCTAGTTGTACATGTCTAGGCTATGATTTGCTTATCTATTCATTTGTAGAACTAGCAGCTATGTCTTTTCAGATTTTGGCTTAGACTTCATTTTATCTTTGCAGCTTTATGTATATATTCATTTGCATATATACTTGTCTTGTATACTTACTAAATTAATTAATATACACATGTTTTAAATGTTATGCTTGTACCAAAGTAAACTTGTCCACATATGTATTTCGCTTATTAATTTACTTATTTCTTTTGAAGTCATGATCTTCTCATGTATATTCACATGTGATGTGGAAAAAATGAAATTTTACTCCTTTTTTCCTTTTTAAACTTACATTAGTTACTTTATGTAACACTATGATTTAAAATAAGTTTTTGATGCAACTAAAGATGTTCAAACAACATACTCTTGACTACACATATATAACAAGTTAATATGTTCATATTATACAATTATTCTTAATTTCAAATGGTTTTGATCTTATCAAAGTTGTAAAATAAATATACCTCTTGTATTTAGCCTATACTACCCCTTTATTTGCTTGTTTAAGTAATCTATTTTCATTTGAGTTAAAAGAAATTAAAGATACAACAAGATGATCCTAAAATATTAACTACATGTTTTATATAGATATAAAATCATCAAGGAATATATTTATTTGGAATTCCTTGATATATTCCGAAATATATAAATCTTAATTTATTTAATTAAATTAAATTATCTGTATGATCTATATATTATAGATTATAAAACTCGTTCAAAAACTGGTTCATTACAGTCTACCTCTCCTAAAAGAATTTCATCCCCGAAATTAAAGAGTAACGAGGAGACTCCAGTTGTAGCTAAAACCACAAACTTATATTAACACATATATGGGTCATTCCCTAACAATTATAATAACCAAGACATCCAAAACACACAATTTATCCATCCAAAATATTTTATTCCAATCAAAATATTCAATACATCAGTAATTAGCTATAAATCACATTCGTATTCATAACTTTCGAAAATTTGTTATTACAGTTGGAAAAATATTTCCATTTCATATTCACGTATTATTATTCTTCCGAATTCATCAGTTCCTAACCGTAAATTGGTAAGAAAATAATCCTCTAAGTATCAACCCCGAAGACCGAAATCAACATCAGATCAATACTCAGAAAATCATTCAATTCAACCAATCTCCAGTTAGGTTCCAATTGCTTAACTCCATTCTTGATTCTCATTCAGCCCATATTACCCGATTCTCAATTTAACATATACTCTTTGTTACGTTTGGAAAATAAACTCCAAACTATATCATCTCTATTAGTTTGAATCAAATCCGTTCAAATACAAATATCTGCTTCAAATTCTCTTTTCAAACTTCTATCCTATTTAATTGCATTTAACTTAACTTTACTATATCAAACTTGTCCTAATTGAATTTCCTAATTCCAGAATCTTAACTACTAGTTTTATTTCAAATTAGTTTGAAATCATATATCTCTATTACATTGTAAATCCAAAACCTTTGAATTTATCCGAAACATTATGTTCTCTCAAACAATTTTCTTGTTTATCTTATTTGTATATTTCATCTTTTACACAAATCCAATTTGGTTTATTATAAAACCATTTCAATTTTATAATCTGATTTGATTATAACAATATTTGACACATCCATGTATAATAATAATTTTGTAAAATTATTCCTTTTATTTAAAAATATAATTTTTGAGTAAAATTATTTCATTTTACCCAGTTTCTAAAACAATACAGTGTCGAATCACTCTGTTCAAGAGTTTGGAAATAGCTATCGATATAGTTTTGATTACTGTATCGACCAGAATTCATAAATCACTCGATAAACTAATCAACACAATATAAAACGGTTTTTATATCAATTATCAAATAAGCACTCACATATAAACACTCAAACTCAATCTAGGGTGTTACTAACCCCATCTCTATTGAGATACGCAATAGAGCCAAGGTTATTACTAAACCATTGCTCTGATACCAACTGTAACAGCCCGTAAAGTTCCGATCATGATTATCGATACTAATACATATCCTGTACCACATATCGACTAATCAGACATTAGAAATTAACATATCGTTAATAGAAAGAAGTTAGAGGATGAGAAATAGAATGAAAGAAAGTTAAAGTAGAAGAAAAAGAAGAACTGAACATAACAGAATCAAAGTATAACGAATCTCACAGCTGAACTGAATAAAATATATTATACGACTTTGGAAAATACAAAATAATGTTTTTACTTACATACATCATCAGAGTACAATAGATATACAATATAGCGGAAACAAACTCTATATATCTAGCATTGAAGCCTCCTGTTCCAAGCTCCTCCAAGTGAATCTTTATAATCATGAAACCACTTGACTGCTCGTACAAATTTGGGCACCCAAGAGTTTAGGGGAAAACACAGAAAAATAAACTCTGGGTCTGTTAAGGGACTGGTGTGAGTAAACGATTTTAAACAGAGTGATTTTAAAGTTAAGGATCTTTTCGAAAGAAAGGATAATCGTAAGACCGATCGATACATAAATACGGATCATTTTTACCTTACAATAACCCAAATCATTTTTGAAATCGTATATATCATCTGATATTATAATAGTGTCTAAATACAAGTAAATATCAATCTAGTGGAACTCTTGCATCTCACGCTCCACATATATAGTATACAAACAAAACTACGGGCACTTATTGGAGATTGGATTCCAACTATGACAAGGTATGGAACCACCTGCCGATAGTGTATTTCTAGAGTGGAATACACTGGGTTCAACAAGAACGTCTTGCAACCAGCCCACACATAACCAACCACTCATTTCGCATGAGTGTATCGAATGTATATCACCAACGGTTGGAAGCTACCCACCGTTTCTCGAAAAGGGACAGCATCGAAAATAGATTAAAGAATGAAATTGATTTTCTCTAGACAGGTGATTATACACCCTAATGGGAGCGACCCACATAGCCATGCTGCCTGCCTGATTTTTGTCATTTCCCGGTTGATGAGGCTTGAGGTTAGAATTTACATTTAGAACATCTGGAGACCATTTACTTTGAATGCCACATTGTCAGATCCGTCAAGTCACTAATTGACATCCAAAAATATACTCTGGATGTAAAAGAACGGCTATTCTTTGCCATCAAATTGATATATTTGTAAAAATCACGTACGTGGTTTTTAGGAAATACTCTGTCAGACATTCGTCCATATAAGTCATCAAGGAACAGGATGAACTGAAGGTACTCTCCTACTGCATCCAATATAGGAATCAACCCATAGATCAGTAGCGAATAGTCCTTGCAAAATCCGAAGATTTCAATCACGATAGGATCATATGTCATAATAACTCCAGTGGCCAAACCAGAGATTTTAAACAAGTAATCATTCCGGTCATGAATATCTACGGTCTTCAAATTCTTTAAATCGTAAAATCTTCCCTGGAAATTAGTTTAAGAATCGTACAGTTAGTTTGAAGTGGTTTTGGGTCCATTTCCCATCCCGGTCTCTTCGAACTAGCACGTAGGGGTATTTATTTGATAGTCGGTGTTTTAACTCTCAAATTTAAACAGTGTAGGTGGGTAAAATCATTAATACAAATTATTTGGTATCGTGCTAAATGTTTATAATATGCTATTTAATTTAACTAACTTATAAAATCTTAATCCTAATTCCAGGACAGTAATCAATATAAGGTAATTAAAATACAATCAAAATACAATATATGTGTCAACGGTTTACTTTATCTAATTTTGATTCAGTTGATCGCTTCACGGTATAATAAGTAATTTACAACAATCATTCAACACAACAATAACAACAAATAATTATTAAATGTTTAAATTCCAAACTATTATCTGTTTGGAATATAGGATCTCGAATAAAGTTAATTTCACTTTATATTTATTCCAGATTCATTTGAAATCAATTAATTGTTTAAACCTTTATTTTGTTTCAACTAACTACATATAAATACTGATGTTGGAGCTACAAACTTGATTTGTGATGACGACTACTCCTGTAACTATGAAATAGCTTCTCGATTGTTCTTCTTTATTGCGTGTGTGTGTGTGTGTGTGTGTATATATATATATTCCTTCTTACTTCTATTGAAATCAATTTTTATTAAAAATTGATTAAATTAATCAATGTGGATTTTTCTAGTTCACTATAGTCTAAGTTTGTTTTGTCATTTCCTGGAACAACTCAAGGATATCTCTATCTTTTTAACTATATGTAAAATGTTAAATTTTAAGAAGAAACCTAAATACTAAATGCTCCTTAACTCATTTTACTTCAGGCCGGAATCCCAATTACTCCAACTTAGCCCATATACACAATTTAACGATCCAAACCTTGTTTCCAATATCTGGTCCATCTTTCTCTTCTTCTTTGATATTTCTTCTTACTCCATTCATTTGTGCACCGTATTACCGCCGTGCACATGTACATTTGATCATGCCGCCACACTGATGACTCAGTCATCGTCTCAAGTCCCGACGCCAACCTTGACTTCATCTCCACCATCTGCGATCTCCTCGACCCTCTATGTCGAAATCCACAACTTCAACAGGAATTTATCCATCCCCTTATCTTTACAAAAATGCCTCTCTCCACCACCAGAAAACACCGGCCTCCTCTAAACTCCATCACGAGATCGACGACGACCCCCTGTGCAATTTCCCCTCCGACTGATCACCTATAACATTACCCAGGAAGCACAGTTCGAAATTTTATCCTACCCTAACAGAAACAGTAGCGACAAACCCAATTTGGTTAAAGTATCTCAAATTACTTATTTTGAAAATCTATTTATATTTTTCTGGCGATCACTGAATCACTCTACTCCCTTTGTGCCACTGCCGTCCCCTACGACCCACCCGTTCACCAGAATTTGGTCAAAGTTTACCTTTTGATCAACTCTAAAATTCACATAATATAGGTAGCTAAAAATCCAGATTTTTATGTTAAAATTCATGGTTTGTCAATACAATTTCATTCATATATATGAAACACAATATTGGGATGTTTAAAAAATTGGGATTTAACCCCCTTTTACTGTAAACTGGTAGTTCTTGGTGAAATATATCATTGGTTTGATTTTTAACATATTTTAGGGTATATATCACACAAAACTAACCTACCTTCAGGTTTATCCTCATCTTTAAAACAATTTATGATTTATGATAATGATTTTTGAACTGATGGAAGGATGTGTTCTTTGCATGGTTAAACATACTGATAGTTTCTATTTGCTTCCAGTGATCATCAAATAATTATAAACTCATACATACATGGTTCTTGTCTACCTAATAACACTCCATAGATTTCTGAGTTGAATTCAGTCCATACATACAACTTTAAATTAATAGGTGTTTATATAACATCTCTTCCTTAATATTATGCTTTCCTTTTCTCAGGTTTTCAACACTCAAGATTAATCTGCTTATCTGCAAATATTAAATCTCTAAACAACATTAGCAATCTGTTTATTCATTTTACTTGCTATTGTAAATTTCCTAATTTCTTTCAATACGGTGGGAACACGATGGTATACATATGTATGATCAATATAAAAACAGTATCAAAATTTTAAAGTTTTTACTCACACTATGTTCTGTATTTCTTCCTTAGGCATTTTCAACTTTCAGTCCTAACCAAACACATGAATATTTAGTGTTATATATATATATATATATATATATATATCAGCTTTTATGAAATTGATTGCAATTTAATATAAACTAAATACATATATAGTCGAATTTACAACATGACATTTCATAAGTTTGACTAGAAAAGAATGTAAGATAGTTTATTTATATATATTTATTACTGTCTATACCATATTCTTCCCAGGTTGTTCAAATATTTGTCCTAACCCAACAGTTTACGAAGATTAAATATTCAAACAACCTAAATGTTTGAATCAAATGCAATGCATACACATGTACATAAATCTAGTTTGAATGCACTAAAATATATAGGGATAATAGAGAATTTTAGGCGTTTACTTACTCTATTATTACGGCCTTTCACATTTTCATTCTTGGATTTCACACTTTTAAGATACTAGTTTTTCAGAGTTTCAAACTTCTAATTAACATCAGTATTTGAATACACTATACATCAGATTCCTATGGTTTGTATACATTTAAATATTTTGATAAAAACAGTAAAGATATTTAGAGGGCTCACTCACCATTATAGTACTGTGCTTGTATTAAACCCTTGTCTTAAGCAAATCCAATTTCTGAGATCCGCTTCCTAAACTCCATTAATATTTGAATCAAATATAATGGGTACATTTTAGCACACATTTTGTTTGAACTGAGTAGGATAAAATACAAGATACTGAAGAGGTGAGGGGTATTCATTCACAATATTACATGTTTACTTCTACTTGTGAATTTCCTATTCTCTGTCAATATGATGGGCATATAATGACCTATATATATCATGACTTAAATTTAAAACAGTATAGAAATTTAAAGTTTTTACTCACATAAGATGTTCACTGCCTTGCCATTTTTATTCTCAGGTCCTGCCAACCATTGTTCTCTTTTTTGCAATGGTTTCATCTCCTTCAAGCTTTGGTTTCCAGTATACTTCACTGCCTTGCTATAGTTTGCTCAGGCTTTCACATAGTTATGGTCTCAGTTTTAATTACTGTTCCTCTATATTTTTACCCTGCTTTCTACCATTTACTTATTCTTTATTTTCATTCGTTTCCAAAGACTAGTGTGTGTGAATTGTATGAACTCTACGGGTATTTATAGATGGAAGATTTTAGTCTTAAGTCGGGTAGGCTATTAGATAGGAAGTGTAGATTTGCAGCGAGTTATTTGGTTGAATTGATGTAGATTTAAAAATTCACTCACTGTCTTTTACTTTGCTCCTAAGCAAGAATCAACCCCATGTTCTTTGGCAGAATGAGTGTACCTTTATATATATAAAAAGTAAGCTTAGCACCTAAGGCAAGGTCATTTTCTTTCAATCACTTGCAAGCTGGTCTCCCACAGACCTTGCCACAAGTGTTTAAGATTTGTTTTGATCTCATTTCCATTTTTATTCGGTTGTTTGTACTACACAAAGAGGTGTGCATGTGTTTTCTCATAACTTAGCTGGCCTAAACCTATAAGATGTCACATTTCTAGGCCATAACCATCCTACGCTAGTTGTTTTCTATTGTTTCATGTTCAATGCAATGCCTAGTTGTATATGTCTAGGCTACGATTTGGTTATCTATTGATTTGTAGAACTAGCAGCTATGTCTTTTCAGATTTTGGCTTAGACTACATTTTATCTTAGCAGCTTTATGTATATATTCATTTGCATATATACATGTCTTGTATACATACTAAATTAGTCAATATGCACATGTTTTAAATGTTTTGCTTGTACCTAAGTAAACTTGTCCACATATGTATTTCACTTATTAATTTACTTGTTTCTTTTGAAGACATGATCTTCTCATGTGTATTCACGTGTGATGTGAAAAAAATGAAAATTTACTCTCTTTTTCCTTTTAATCTTACATAAGTTACTTTATGTAACACTATGATTTAAAATAAGTTTTTGATGCAACTAAAGATGTTCAAACAACATACACTTGACTACACATATATAACAAGTTAATATGTTCATATTATACAATTATTCTTAATTTCAAATGGGTTTGATCTTATCAAAGTTGTAAAATAATATACCTCTTGTATTTAGCTTATACTACCCCTTTATTTGCTTGTTTAAGTAAACTATTTTCATTTGAGTTAAAAGAAATTAAAAATACGACAAGATGATCGTAAAATATTAACAACTTGTTTTATATAGATATAAAATCATCAAGGAATATATTTATTTGGAATTCCTTGATATATTCCCAAATATATAAAATCATAATTTATTTAATTAAATTAAATTATTCGTATAATCTATACATTATAGATTATAATACTCGTTCAAAAACTGGGTCATTACATTTTAAATCTAATTTGAATGGGCAATCCACGAATATTGAGTAGTATGAAATAATTTGTTTGTGTAGCCCCTTAACTTTTTTTCAGAGAGTGGAGTGTTTTTTAAAAATGGCCCCACCTTAACAATAGTTGGAGTGTCAATAACAACACCCATACCAAAATAATACCATCCAATTGTGAATGTGGAAATAAATAGCATATAAAAAAGCAAAGTTAAATTTCCAACAATATTAAAATTTTGAACTGATAAGAACATTCTTACTCACGTACAAGAACGAACATCCATAATCCTTCATTAATTCATACACGATGTTAAATTATGATCAACAAAACTATTTAGCTGGTACTAACATAATCCCATATACAAACACATACAATGTTGTAAAAATTCCACATAACATTATATTAAAACTAACATTAGCCTTAACATACCTAACCAATCTATGAAGACGACGACGACGGAAAATGCAAAACTCTATCATAGACTCTGAGCATTGACATCATCTTTGTCATTTGTTCTTCAATCGTCTCCCTGTCTTGCTTATTCTTCCTCGAGCCTTTGGGAATGGAAGAAAATGATTAGTTCATTATTGAAGGATTGGGTAAAAATTTGATACCTCTTGCTTTCTTTTTCTAAAGGCTTCTGCTTTTCACTCTTTCAAATATCATCTCGATTATGAGGACGAAAACTTTTGGAAGTACCAGAAGACCACTTTTGATATTTTAGGAACGCTAGCTGTTGTTTTCCGATACAACCTAAAAACGTAAGATTAGGGAAAAAAGTGCAATAAGAAAATCAATCATTTGATTCAAACGGAAAATGCAAAAATGTGAAACAAACAGAATTTCCATTGAAATGGATTTTATAAACAATAAACTCAATTGTAACTACCCACTGTTAAAGTAAGGATGAGGTTTAAAATCAAAAATATCTTATGAAGATGAAAATTATTTGACTTGGATCATAAATTTTCTTAGAAGATACAAGCTCAACGCTACAATAGATTACACATTAGTTTTTCTTTAGGCTAATTTTTTTCCTTACGCACACGACTATTAATTTAAATGCTACTAACATTGCTTGAATTTTTTTTATAAATTTGAAGCAGAACTCTCTATACGAAACTTTCTATAAGTATCGGAACTTAAGAAGAAAAAAATCATTTGCTTGCTTTCATTTATCCGTGAGTCAACATATGTAATAATTTAGAAGACAATGCTTGCAGTAAAGCTCACATTCCATCCTCATAACAACACAGGAATTCAAATGTGTCACTAAAATTAATAAACCATATATTTTAACGGCAGAAGGGACGAGGAGGGTAGATAAGATTTGATTGAGGGAATTTTAGGGGCAACGTTAGGGACGTGCATCGAAGGTTAACTAGTCAATAAAGTTACTGTGGACTTCATCTAATTTGGGGATTGGATATTAAATCAATGTAGCAGTAGCATACAACTTAGGTGGATAAAGAAAATGAAGTTGGTGACAGTTACAAAAAGAACGTGTTAAGGGAAGAAATGTGTGATAGAAAGAGGACACGTTGCAAAAGCAAGGAGGACTTTAAAAAAGTTTTGATTAATGTGTATAATGTATGACTAACACCAGTGCAAGAGGCTGTGGAAAGTGGATTGCTTTTTTTTGTATGTTGGCTTGTCTGTTTTTATAAAAGTAATTAGAATGGCTTTCAAATTATGAAATATTTTTAGGTGGATGAGAAAGAGTGATGGATATCAGTTTTTATTAATGGGGTGATAGATAAGATGATAAAAGCAACAGATCAGACCTTGAATAGCGGTCATCAAGTTTTATTTTTGTCTGTTCTTCTATTTTGTCACTACTGTTATGAAATATGATGAAAACGTGCTGCTAAGACAAAATAAAGAAAAATTTAAGCAGAATAGCTAAGGCAAAATAAATGCTTTTAAATTCTTTTCTCTCTTCAAATTCGGCTAGACTAATCACAAAATTGGGCTTAAAATGTATAATTATGATTTAGTGCATTGTAAAATTGAAACCTTTTTCGTAAAGATGTATTTAGTCCATATATTATTTATTGAACCATATATTGTCGGTAATAGTACTACTTTACAAAAATTTTGAAAATCAGTACCAAATAAATGTTAGATTTAGATAAGGTTGGAAGGTACTTCCTCATTTTACCCTATTTTCTTATAGTTGGCTTTATTGCATAATATACAGGCAATTAACTTCATTGCATTCTGATTGATGCCGATTTACTTTATTAGCAGATGCAACTGCCATATATATGATTATACTTGCTTCTTTTAACATCTCTGCTGCTGGATGACTAAAACCTATTTATGCTTCAATTATACATTTATGATATCACCCCGTTTTTTGGTCAAATTTTGAACTTGGCTGTTATATATTTTGGTTAACAAATTATTATCATGCATTCATTCGATTTATTGCTTTACTTACTTGTCTATCCATTTTGCGTTTGCATTACCTATATGAGCGTAATGGCACGCGCTTCGCATGTTGATGGCATGCGCTACGCGCGTGGTCATGGCATGTGCTTCGCGCGTGATGTTGGCATCCGCTTCGCGCTTGAATTATTATTTTCGAAATTTTGTGCAATTTATATATGTTCACATATGAATTGTACAAATATTGCATAATTTATAAACTGCTTGTAACACCCCATAATTTTAAAATGTGATATAAGGGATAATTAAAGACTACTTAATTTTTATAGGAAGAATTAAGGGAAACGGGTTTGCGTAAAACAGATACACTATGAAGAAGTTATGAAGCTTAGAAGATTTCCGTTTAAGTAGAATTTAAATTAAAATAATAATTAAAAATCAAAAATGAATTCAAAAATCAAAATCACGAAATCTGGTTGAGCTGGAAATCTCCTGCTCTAAGGTGTGGCCCCCCAGGGGAGTCGTCATAGGTGTCGTCCCCCTATAGGGGTGTCGACCCCCCTGTAGGGGTGTCGACCCCATCTGCCCAGATCTGGGGCGACGTACTTTTGTGGTCTAGGGCTGATGTATTCATCTGGGATTGGCTGGATGATGTGTTTTTCTGGTTTGGATGGTTCAGATGGATCCTTGTCTAATCTAAATGTCCTAATTCACCTAGTACTCCTATAAATAAACAACTAGACATAACCTTAATTTCATAACACTAATCCATGGCGCCTCCATGTTGCTCAAGTCTAAATTAAAACTAGCCTCTCTTCTCCTCTCCAAAGTAAATCAGAACGAAGTATTCAAATTGGAAGATAAGAATCAAATTCTACAACAACGGTTTAGCTAATCAAATTCAGAATTAAAAACTATTCTCAGTTCTAAATCCTGTCGCTCTGAGTATATGTTACTTTCACATATAATTAACTAAAAAGTGATTGTGATAGGATTGTATATTGGATTTTGTGAACATGCCTGTAAGATAAATCATATCAAGTTGTGTAAATTCTTATCTTTCAGATTCATACCTAAATTTCTATTATCATATGCCAGTTCATATTACATATGCCTATTGGATCTATTTTATTGTTCTATGCCATTTCATATTCCACATGCCTATTGGATCTATGCCAGTTCATATTTTATATGCCTATTTTTATGCCAGTTTTGATGTCATGGTTCTCTTCCCTTCTTCTCTTCTTTTACTTTTTATTTTATTAGATTAGGCTAACTTCGGGCCTAACATATTACGTTGAATTATACGTACGAATGACGTGGGAACATTGTGGGAAAAGTTTATGAAATATTGAATAATATGAATTTGGGCATAAATTGATTTGTAATCAGGTAGTTGATTTGGGGCATAATTATGTACAACTTTTATACATGATATTTGGCATAAGTTGGATGTGGGCATAATTGGATATAATTTGTATACATGAGGTTTGGCATAAATTGTCAATAACAATGAATGCATATTTATTTGGGCATAATTTGGCATAACATGTATACATAAGATTATAGGCCCAATTTGGATTAAAATTATGAACATAATTTAGATTGGAAATTATGGGTAATTGGGATATAATTTAACCCAAGATTTAAAATTGGGACTTGAATCAAGAAAGTGATAATGCATGCCTAAGACACGAGGTTAAATTCGAATTGCGGTATAAGACTACCCGGAACCGCCATACACATCCAGCAACCGCAAATTTTAATCTAATGTGAGAGGTCAACACGAGGTTAGATTCGGATTGCGGTATAAGACTGCCCGGAACCGCCCGACATATCCAGCAACCGCAAAACGACAATCTAATGTGGGAGGTCTTGCAAGATTACGGTTATAATGAATTAATGAACACTTAACCAAGATAAGACATGTTGTAATACATGGGGGTTAAGTGGGTGAGACGGGTGACATGTGAAATATAACTAGAAGCACTAAACCAAGGTGAAACATGTGATTAGACATGGGGATAAAGAGGGGTTAAGTGGGAATTCCTAGTGGGGACCAAGCTTAGGAGGGAAGCTAGAGTCAAGTGGGTGGACCCTTTTCAACCAGTAAACCATTTTAGTATCTATGTGAGCTCGAACTAGTTCGAGGACGGGACACGCTAACTGGTTTGATTGCAAGAGGTCAATAAAGAGTTAGCGGTGGCAACATAAGTCCAACGGAGTCATGTGCGTGCTTGGGTCTGGGCTGGTAGGTAAGACGTTGTTTCATCGTGTAGGTATAAGCGTGCATTTTAGTAGTATCGGGTTGCCACTTTAGGGAGTGATACACCCTAATGTGGGACAAACACGGGTATCTACGAGTTAGGGAGTCGATCGAATGGGGAGGGTAGTGGGTACAACTAGTGGTGATGGGAGCAGGCGGCACCTATGACAACAGCTAGGAGTACAAGAAACTACCATATCATTATTATTATGATTAGTAGAGGGATTGACTTTCAGTATGGAACAAGTATTGGTGTGGTGTAGGAATTATCTTATAGTGATTTGAAGCGCAATCAACGTTATATCTTCTTCATCTTGTTTATCTTGTCATATCTGCTTATGTTATAGTAATCTCTTATATCTAGTTTATGTTCTTATCATGTTACTTTACTGATTATTTTGTTAAAGTCACTAGACTCGCCAGACTTACGTCTGACCCTTTTTGTTTCACCTCTTTTCTTTCTTTTCCCCCCAGGTCCTCAGTGTGGGACTAGTGGAGTTTGACTTGGATTTCTTTCTTCTTGAATGTTTGGAAGTGTTGATAGTAATGCTCAGCTTTATCTCTTTTCCATTATGGCTATTTGGTGTGGGATTATGGTTTTACTTTTTATGTACTCTGATAATAATTTTGTTCAAGATGGATATTTGTGTACTTGAAACAAGTTTGTGGTTTTTATGTTGTAACCAAACATGTTTTTCTTTTCCGCTACAACGAACAAATTTTGAATTTTTTTAGGTACCATTTTATATATCTGTCTTGTGATATCCTGTTCTATACTCTTATAATACTCCATGAAATTAAATGCATTCTATTAGTAAGTGACATTAATGGACGTGGGGTGTTACATGTGGTATCAGAGCTGAAGGTTACCAGAACCGATAAAAGATTTTGAAAATTGTTTTCAAAAGCATTTTTTAAGAAGTATTTTCAAAAATATGTTTTAAAGAAGGTCTTTTCAAGAGAAAGGGTTATTGTGAAAAACATAATCCTCTTCCTTTTTCCTTTTAGCATGTCTGGGGAACCCATTATACCCGAGGGCATACAGATACCAGGCTGGTTCAGAAGGTATCTGGAGGTAGGGGTACTGCCACAGGCCTAGCAGACATTCCTCCTACCCCAGCTGCAGCCGCTCCACCTCCTCCTCCCCGTGTAGATGCTTTTTCTAAGATATGCAAAGACTTCCGTGCGATGGGCGGAAAGCCGTTTTATGGAACTGAGATGTTCAGTAAGGCTCGGAATTGGCTCAAAGAAGTGGAGGACTTGTTTGGTATCTTTGAGATAGACGATGGCAGGAAGTTTCAGCTAGCTGCTTGGTTGATAAAGGACGAAGCCTCATTTTGGTGGGAAGTAACTAGTGGAGGACGTGCAGTGGATACATGGATGGATTTTAGATAAGGTTCGAGTTGAAATTTCTTTCACAAGCAGAGAAGAGTTTATACATGAAGAGATTCTTGGCTCTGAAACAAGGGTGTTTGTCTATGAAGGAGTACGTAAACAAGTTTAACCAGTTAGCAAGATTTTAAATGGAGTTAGTTAATACACCACATAAAAGGACTTGAGATTTGCTAAGGGTCTGAATGAACCATTACACAGGTTAGCTATGTCCCATATTCCTATGGGGGTTACTTTCGAGAATCTTGTTGATATGGCGCTGATACATGAAGAGGAGAAAGGTGCTAATGTAATTAAGGCACAAGTTAAGAAAGTGGATCCAAAGAAAGCACATCAACAACAAAAGAAAGGTGGTAAGGATAACATGGGCCATGGGAAGAAAAGGTGTTTTAATTGTGGAACACCGACCACTTAAGCAAGGACTGTAGGAAGAAGAAGAAGACGGGTTGCTTCCAATGTGGTTAGGAAAGACATATGATTAAAGACTGCCCAAGGAGGCAAGGACAAGGGAAAGGGCAGAGGGTAGGACCTACTTCTGGAGGGCAAGTTCACACTCTCATGGCACCCGGACAGGAGGGAGGTAGAAACATTTTTGTCAAAAATTTGATTTTCCTTTTTGATCATCCTGTTCGAACTTTGTTTGATTATGGCGCTTCACATTCGTTGATATTTGTTTCGTTAGTCGAAAAACTGCACCTAAATACTAGTCTAGTTATGGATCCCATTGTAGTCTCAAATCCCTATTAGGGGCACGACTCATCTTTCTATCTTATGTCGGGATTTTAGAATATATGTGTATGGCATTGAGTTCAAATGCAACGCTTATGTGCTTGGTTTCACGGGCTATGGTTTGATTTAGGAATGGATTGGCTAGCCAGGTATGGTTCCATTCTCGACTGTGAAAGGAGGGTAGTTAGACTGTTGACTAGTTTGGGGAATACTCTCAATATCTCATGCGACCTTAAGGGTTCTGTTATGCTTATCTATCTAGAATCTCTTGACACATCTATTGATGATTTGCAATATGTTCAAGTAGATCGTGAGTATGCAGATGTCTTTGACGAGGTTAGGGGCTTGCCTCCAAAACGCGAGATAGACTTCCGTATATACTTGGTGGACAATGCAAAGCCAGTTGCATTGTCGGTGCACCACATGGCTCCTAGAGAAAGGAGGGAGCTTAGTAAAAAAGTGAAAGAGTTGCTTGAGAAAGGGTTCATAAGAAGAAGTATCTTGGAGTAGGGTGCTCCAGTTGTTTTTGCCAAGAAGGCTTATGGTTCACTTAGATTGTGCGTGGACTATAAGGAGCTGAATAAGCTCATGAAGAAGAACAGACACCCATTGCCGAGGATAGATGATTTGTTCGACCAGTTGGTTGGTGCTTCGGTTTTTTCGCAGTTGGACTTAGCTACAGAATTTCATCAGTTGAGTGTAGCTGAGAATAGTATAGATAAGACTTCTTTAAGGACTACCGACGGTTTCTTCCAGTGGCTTGTCATGCCTTTTGGTTTGACGAATGCACCCGCATATTTCGTAGATTTTATGAGTTGGGTGTTTAGGGAGTTTCTAAACAAGTTCGTGTGGTCTTTGTGGATGATATCTTGATTTTCTCAAGAAGCGAGGAAGAATATGCCCTACATCTTAGGGAATTCTTAGAGACCCATCGAGCACATCAACACAAAGCTAAGTTCTCCAAATGTCAACTTTGGAGGAAGGAAGTGAGGTTCTTAGGGCACATGGTCTCTAAGGAAGGGATTGCAGTGGATCCCGCAAAGGTGGTAGCAATCCAAGCTTGGAAGATTCCTAAGAACGCTACAGAAGTAAGAAGTTTTCTTGGTTTGGCAAGCTATTACAGAAAGTTCATCAAAGACTTTGCTAAGATATCAGCCCCACTTACACGGTTGACGAAAAAGAATTTAACCTTTTCTTGGGATGTTGACTGTGATGATGCTTTCCAACATTTGAAGAGGGCATTGACGACATCTCAGTTTTAGTTTTGCCTGATGGGAGTAAACCGTTCATAGTGTATACCGATGCTTGCGGGACAGGGCTTGGCGCAGTTTGGAAGCAAGAGGGAAGGGTGATATGCTACTGTGGAAGGCAGTTAAAGGTTTATGAGAAAAATTACCCTACGTATGACTTAGAGTTAGCTGCCATAGTTTTTGCTCTTAAGTCTTTTCATCACTATTTTCTTAGGGAGAGGTTTGAGTTGTATACAGACCATAAGTCACTAAAATATTTGTTCTCTCAAAAAGATCTAAACTTACGGCAACAAAGGTGGATGGAGTTCTTAGCACCTAAGATTTTGAGATCGCATATACCCTTGGAAAGGGTAACGTTGTAGCTGATGCTTTGTGTAGAAAGAAGTTTACTTTGAGCCTTTTGTTTGTTGAGCTGCAGAGTTTAGAGTATATCACTACCTTTGACTTTAGACCCTCTATCGATTATGTACTCGGTTTGTTGGCATCATTAGAGGTTGGACCTACGCTTTTGGGCCAGATAGGTGCGGCACAGCGAGATGATCCACAGTTGATAGAGAAAGTAGACAAGCTCATAAGACGGAATTCTTCGAGCCATCTTAGTAGGTATACTACAGATGAAAAAGGTTGTTTGCGTAGAGATGGGAGACTTTTCTTACAACAAGAAGAGAGTTCGAGAAGGATAATCCTTGAAGAAGAACATTGTTCTAAGAAGACCTACATCCCGGTGGTGACAAGATGTATAGGGATATAAAGAGAGTTTTCTTTTGGGCCGGAATGAAGAAGGATGTTGCTGAGTTTGTTTCTAGATGCTTTGTGTGCCAACAAGTCAAGGCTGAGCAAAAGGAACCTGGTGGTTTGCTTCACCCTTTAGAGGTTCCACAGTGGAAATGGGAAAGTGTTTCCATGGATTTCCTTGACGGGTTGCCAAGGTCAAGGAAGGGTAATATGGGGATTTGGGTAGTAGTAGATAGACTTATCAAGACCGCCCATTTCATTCCCATTAAGAGTAAAAGAACAATGGCATAGTTAGCATTTGTTTATCTCCAAGAGATAGTTCATCTATGTGGCATACCTTGTAATATCGTAAGCGATCGAGATCCCATTTTCACCAGTGGGTTTTGGAAGAGCTTGCAAGAGGCGGTAGGAACGCAGTTGTGTTTGAGTGCCGCTTATCACCCATAGACGGATGGCCAAACAGAAAGAGCGAATTGGATTCTAAAAGATCTTTTGAGGCTATGCATCTTGGACACTAGAGGGACATGGGAGGAACGTCTTCCACTAGTAGAGTTCGCCTACAACAATAGCTATTAGACTAGTATTGGCATGGAACCTTTTGAGGCTCTATATGGAAGACCTTGCCGATCACCGACTTGTTGGTGGGAGTCTACGGATAAGATTTTGCTTGTGCCCGAGATGATTAGGAAACTTCGGAAAAGATAGACTTGATTTAAAGACGCATGAAGAAGGCACAGGACTGACAAAAGTCATAAGCTGATAAGAGAAGGACCAATCTTGAGTGGAGTGTCAGAGACATGGTCCTTATTAAAGTATCATCATTGAGGAATGTTATTCGTTTTAGGTCTGTAGGGAAATTGGCACTAAGGTTCGAAGGGCCATTCCCCATTACAAAGCGAATTGGACCGATGGGCTACAGAGTGAAGTTGCCCGAGAAGCTTAGTGGTGTTCATGACATATTTCATGTGTAGCATTTGCCGAAGTGTTTAGATGATACCGTGGAAGTAATAGAGCCGAGCATGCTTAGGGAAGTTAAAGTGGAGCGAGATGCCATGATTAGACGAGCTCTTACATGCATCCTTGGATCATAGGTCAAAAAGTTACGCAACCGAGGGGTCAAGTTGGTTAAAGTCCAATGGGGAGATGATCAAGGAGACGCACTTGGGAGACTGAAGACAAGATACACGTGTCGTACCCTTTCCTTTTTGAGGGTATGTTCTTAAATTCTACTTTTTCTATCACTTTGTTTATACTTGTTCTATCATTTAGTGTATCCTCTCGATTATATCTTCGATCTTTAGGTAGAAGATTCTATGGTTGTAAACATGTGTTTGAGACATGTTATGTTTGGCGGATGCAAGTGGATGTAAGTGTTTGCTAGTGGTTGCTTGTTGATGCATTTACACACACATTAGGCACTAGATCGGCTCAATCACTTTCATATAGCATATGAATGAGTGTGCATATTTAAAATTAATGGATGTATATTGAATGTGTTATCATACGGATTCTGCATTTGAATGAATGATTGTGCACGCATATAGAAATGATATATATCATTGGGATTCTTTTGCATACATAATGGACGCATGCCACTACCATGTTTTGCATTAAGGAGGTCAACAGAATCAGTAGACCGCCTAATCTTTGTGTTAGATAAGGAACATATACACACACTTTTGCAGATGTTCATATAGCACTAGAAATCTTTTAAGGACAATGGATTCTTGTGGATGATGGATGAGTAATGGATGATTGGATGGTAGGATACATTCTACTTAACTTGAAGATTTCGGGGACGAAATCCTTTAAGGAAGGGAGAATGTAACACCCTGTAATTTGAAAACATGACATAAGGGAAAATTAAAGAATACTTAATTTTTATAAGAAGAATTAAAGGAAACGGGTTGCGGCATTGCGTTCGTATCAGAATTCTGCTTGGGATAGAGTCCGAGTTTGCGTAAAAAGGATACAGTATGAAAAAGTTATGAAGCTTAGAAGATTTCAGTTTAAGCAGAATTTAAATTAAAATAATAATTAAAAATCAAAAATGAATTCAAAAATCAAAACCACGAAATCCAGGTGAGCGGGAATTCTCCCGCTCAAAGGTGTCGACCCCCTTAGGGGAGTCGACATAGGTGTCGACCCCCTATATAGGGGTCGACAGGGGTGTTGACCCACCTATAGGGTTGTCAACCCCATCTGCCCAGATCAGGGGCGACGTATTTTTGTGGTCTAGGGCTGATGTGTCCTTTTTGGATTCGTTGGATGATGTGTTTTTCTCTTTTGGATGGTTCAGATGGATCGTAGTCTAATCTAAAGGTCCTAATTCACCTAGTACTCCTATAAATAAACACCTAGACCTAACCCTGATTTCATTACACTAATCCATGGCGCCTCCATGTTGCTTAAGTCTAAATTAAAACTGGCCTCTCTTCTCTTCTCCAAAGCAAATAAAAATAGGAGTATTCAAATTGGAAGATAAGAATCAAATTCTACAACAAAGGTTTAGCTAATCAAATCCAGAATTCAGAATTCCAAACTATTCTCCATTCTAAATCTTGTCGCTGTGAGCCTATGTTACTTTCACATATAATTGATTAAAAAGTGATTGTGGTAGGACTGTAAATTGGATTCTGTGAACATGCATGTAAGATGAATCATATCAAGTTGTGTAAATTCTTATCTTTCAAATACATACCCAAATTTCTGTTACCATATGCCAGTTCATATTCCATATGCCTATTGGATCTATTTTATTGTTCTATGCTAGTTCATATTCCATATGCCTAATGGATCTATGCCAATTAACATTTTACATGCCTATATTTATACCAGTTTTGATGTCATGGTTCTCTTCCCATATTCTCTCCTTTTCCTTTTTATTTTATAAGATAGGCTAACTTCGAGCCTAAAATATTACGTTGAATTATACGTACGAATGATATGGGAATGTTGTGGGAAAAGTTTGGGAAATATTAAATAATATGTAATTGGGCGTAAATTGATTTGTAATCACGTAGTTGATTTGGGGCATAATTACGTATAACTTGTATACATGAGATTTGGCATAAGTTAGATGTGGGCATAATTGGATATAATTTGTATACATGAGGTTTGGCATAAATTGTTAACAACAATGAACGCAAATTGATTTGCGCGTAATTTGGCATAACATGTATACATAAGATTGTAGGCCTAATTTGGATTAAAACTATGAATATAATTTAGATTGGAAATTATGGGTAAGTGGGATATAGTTTAATCCAAGATTTAAAATTCGGACTTGAATCAAGAAAGTGATAATGAATGCCTATGAAACGAGGTTAGATTCAAATTGCGGTATAAGACTTCCCGGAACCGCCCGGCACATCCAGCAACCTCAATTTTGTAATCTAATGTGAGAGGCCAAACGCAAAAATTAGATACGTAATAATGCAAAGACACGAGGTTAGATTTGGATTGCGGTATAAGACTGCCTAGAACCGCCTGGCATATCTAGCAACCGCAAAACGGCAACCTAATGTGGGAGGTCTAGCAAGATTACGGTTATATTGAATTAATGAACACTTAACCAAGATAATACATTTAGTAAGACATGGGGTTAAGTGAGTGACATGGGTGACATGTGAAATATAACTAGAAGCACTTAACTAAGGTGAAACATGTGACTAATCATGGAAATAAAGAGGGGTTAAGTGGGAATTCCAAGTGGGGACCAAGCTTAGGAGGGAAGCTTGTGTCAAGTGGGTGTACCCTTTTCAACCAGTAACCCATTTTAGTATTTATGTGAGCTTGAACGAGGTCGAGGACGGGACACGCTTACTTGTTTAATTGTAAGAGATCAATAATGAGTTAGCGGTGGCAACGCAAGTCCAACAGAGTCATGTGCGCGCGTCTGTCCGGACTGGAAGGTAAGATGTTGTTGCATCGTGTAGTTATAAGCCGTGAATTTTAGTAGTATCGGGTTGCCACTTTAGGGAGTGATAGACCCTACTGTGGGACCAACACGGGTATCAACGAGTTAGGGAGCTGATCGAATGGGGAGGGTAGTGGGTACAACAAGTGGAGATATGAGCAGGCGGAACCTATGGCAGCAGCTAGGAGTACACGAAACTACCATATCATTATTATTATGATTAGTATGAGGGATCAACTTTCAGTATGGAAATAGTATTGGTGCAGTGTAGGAATTATCTTATAGTGATTAGAAGCGCAATCAACGTTATATCTTGTTCATGTTGTTTATCTTGTCATATCTTCTTATGTTACAGTCATCTCTTATATCCAGTTTATGTTCTTATCCTATTACTTTACTGATAATATTGTTAAAGTCCCTAGACTCGCCAGACTTATGTCTGACACTTTTTGTTTCGCCTCTTTTCTTTCTTTTCCCCCCAAGTCCTTAGGGTGGGACTAGTGGAGTTTGACTTGGATTTCTTTCTTCTTGAAGTGCTTGGAAGTGTTGAGAGTAATGCTCGGCTTTATTTCTTTTCCATTATGTCTTTTGGTGTGAGATTATGGTTTTACTTTTTTATACTCTGATAATAATTTTGTTCAAGATGGATATTTGTGTACTTGACTCTAGTACGTTGTTTTGATATTGTAACCAAACATGTTTTGCTTTTCCATAATGAATAAATTTGAATTTTCTTAAGTAACATTTTATATATATGTCTTGTTATATTCTATTCTATACACTTATAATACTCCATGAAAGTTAATGCATTTCCTTAGCAAGTGACATTAATGGTCGTGGGGTGTTACATTGCCACTCAAGAGAAAGAAATGGAAATACCAAATAGTAAATTGATATATGAATGACATGCATGAAAGAAAAGTTTTAAATATAAAATAGTCAGTAGGATTAAGATATATTTCATTGATGGTGATTGCTACTTCATAAGCAAGCATTAAAAGAAAGGATCTGGAAATAAATATTGTTTAAAATATGTTTCAAACATTACAAGAAGAAATAATTAACCAAATAAAATATATCAAATCTCTCCTTTTGAAGGTAGCAATAAACGATCAGGAATTTTTTTGTATATTGCAAATTCTTTTGGCATATTCTTCACCATCCATTTTTCTCCATAAAATCCACCTAAAAAAAAGAAAAAAAAACTCAAAATAAAATAGAAATATACTTCAACCTAAATAGAGAATCTGCCCTAAAGTAAGGTTGATAGATACTTGTAGTGGCTATGAGATTGAAATGCTAGATGAGTAGCAGGAAAGGGTGAAGATCAAAGAGTGATTAAGACGGAACGAAGGGGATTTTTTTATAATTCCATGAATCATGACAAGGTTGTGTTAGAATATTTCATATTTGTTAATATATATTATATATGGTAATATATATTACCATATTTATTATGAGGCATAATGTGCGACATCTAATTAGATTGTTGTATATCTTTTTGGTTTTGATAATTCCTCTACGTGGCTTTTATAAAAGCTAAATGTTTCAAAAATTTGACTAATTGCCTATCGAAATTTAGGCTGATTGGAAAAAAAAATCCATGTGATATTTTGTGTAATAAATACATATTAATTGATAATATATATTACCATATTTATTATGAGGCATAATGTGCGACAGCTAATCTGATTATTTTCTATCTTTTTTGGTTGGGATAAGTCCTCGACGTGGCTTTTGTAAAAGCTAAATGTTTCAAAATTAGACTAATTGCCTATCGAAATTTAGCATGATTGGAATAATTTTTGCCATGTGATATTTTGTAAAATAAATATGTATATTAATTGATAAGGTATATTACCATATTTATTATGAGGCATAATGTGTGACAGCTAATCAGATTGTTGACTATCTTTTTTGGTTAGGATAATTCCTCCACGTGGCTTTTGTAAAAGATGAATGTTTAAAAAATCTGACTAATTGCTTATTGAAATTTAGGCTGATTGGAATAATTTTTTCCATGTGATATTTAAAATATATGCATATAAGAAGAGAAATGGTCAAAGAATTAATGATAATTAAGATATGTAAATTTCAAGGGATTGACTACTTCTAAATAAAGTGATTAAAAAAATGGTGTATATGTATTATATAAAGTAAATTAGGAAATAAAACCAAAAAAAGCTATATAAAGAAGAAAAATAAGTAAACATATAAACATTTGGATTTCAAATTTGAAAATATAATTAAGTAGAAACAATTTTTGCGGAATTGATATATGTATCATAATTTAATTATAGAAACGAATGATATTAAATATATATATATATATATATGAAGCGGATTTGTGCTTGAAAGACATGCATTTTGTAACGATTCAGATTTCGCCCGAACCTAATCGATCGCTAAATCGACTAAGACCGTTAAAAAACCCAAATATGATAACTTTGGGCATACAACACATTAGAACAGATAACAAAAGACTTTTATAAACATTACAATAATGTTACATCAAAGTATAGAATATCAGAGTACATCAAATATAATAGTACAACGGGAGAAAAATTTACTATGAACTTAATACAATGCAGCAGAAATAAATAAACTAGCACAACAGAAGACTATCAACGCTCTGGACACAGCTTTATGCTTTGATCCAAAATCCTTCTCAATATATCTAAAAAATAAGCTACTAGACTGCCCGTGTGGAAAAGAGGGCACCCGAATTTGCAAAGTGAAACAAACTACGGGTCAGTCATGGGACTAGTATGAAAAATCTTTCCTAACTTATCTAACAATATGGCTAATCACAAGACCACGCCGCTAACGTGGAACTGGTTTACTCCATGGGATTGCCCGTGCATGGAATAAGGTAAAATGTTAAACAACATAATGCTTTTTAGAAAAATGAAACCAGTATAAGACTCAAGTCCCATCGCACAATGCAATGCAAACCGGAGGATAGAGTTTTACCATATAATGATCAAAAATGCTTGATACGATAAAACGGATTTGATATTATTATTAGTCTATATATGTTTAAAAAACATTTCAGTCATAATATATCAATCATAGACGGCATAGCTACCATATGTGTAACACCCCATATTTTCTATGAACATTAATGTAACAAATTAAAGAATACTTAATTTTAAAATTGGGAATTAAGGGAAACAGGTTACGCCATTACGTTCGTCTTGGAATTCTGCTTGAGATAGAGTCCGAGTTTGCATGAATCGGACTCCGTATGAAAAAGTTATGGAGTCCTGAAATTTTCAAGTTTAAATAGTAATTAAATATAATAATAAAATAAATCAGAAAACAGTTCAAATTTCGACATCTGGCAAGAACGGCCTGGGCGGGAAATTTCTTGCTCAGAGGTGTCGACACCCCCAGGGGGAGTCGACATAGGTGTCGACCCCTATGGGGGAGTCGACATAGGTGTCGACCCCCTATAGGGAGTCGACCCCTCCCATATCCATCTCAAGTGATAAATTTTTACATCCCTGTGCTGATGTGGCCTTCTCTGATTGGCCAATGACATATTTCTGAGGTATAAGGGCATATGTGTCGTGCTACGGTGGGCTGGATGACACATCTCTTTGGTTTGATTGCTCTGATTTCCCCTAGAATAATCTAAAGGCTATAATTAAACCTAGACTCCTATATAAGCACCCCAAACTTCAACCCTAGACCACATAATGAAGCCTTCATGCTATCCATGCAGAAGTTATCTTAGCTTCCATCTTCTCCAAATTTGAAATCAAGTTAGAAAGCTCCGAACAAAATCAAAACTAGAGAATCAAACGTCTACATCAAAAGATAGATTTTCAAATTCAGAAATCAGATCCCAGAAATCAAGATCTGTCCTTTTTATGTAAGTACATTTATTGTTTAGATGTGAACACCTAATAAGAAATCATGACTGTAATAACTGGATCTAGAACAATGCCTAATTCTATTCGTGACTATCCTTTTGTCAATTCTAATTGCTTATGCCTATTGGACTGTTGTGACTGACATAGTAAATCCTATCATGCCTATTGGACCATTGTGACTGACATAGTAAAGCCTATCATGCCTAGTGGACTGTTGTGACTAGCATAGTAAAACCTATCATTCCTATGAGACAATTGGGACTGATACCATTGAACCTATCATGTTGTATTAAATTTGTGGTTCTTTTATGTATGTAATTTACATGTTGATTTATGTTCATACATGCTTACATGTTTAGATCCAAGCTAGTACCTATGTTTATGATCTATATAATTTCATGCTTATACAATTGAACTTATGCTAGTTCGCATGATTGGTTCTAATTTAAATGCAAGATCATGCCTATATGCTTAATTAAGTTTATGTCGTTCTATCCTAAATTTATACTATGCATGTTGATCTATATTGTTTATGCCTATTGGAATGTTACATGTCCATTTCTTTCTCCTTTTTTTATGAGTTAGGCTAATTTGCGAGCCTAACGTTCTTTGTGAATTATGCGAATGAATAACGGGGGAGACGTTATAAAAAATATTAAATTACATGTTATAAACAAAGATTGGCTCATAATCATGTAAATGATTAGTAGCATGAAATGGTATAATTTGTGTACCTAGAATTATGGACATAATTTGGAGGGTAAATGGGACATGACTTGATTTGACAACACTTGTGGAGATTTTGCATGTAAACATGAATGGTAAATATGTAAATTAATTAAAAGATGAATATGCCTAACCCGAGTTTAGATTGAGTTGCGGTGTAAGACTGCCCGGAACCGCCCGGCACATCCAGCGACCGCAACAATATAGATCTAATGTGAGAGGTTAGTGCATTAAAACCGAAAAACCCGAGGTTAGATTGAGTTGTGGTGTAAGACTGTCCGGAACCGCCCTGCACATCCAGCGACCGCAACAATACATATCTAATGTGAGAGGTTGGTGATTTAATAAATGAACTAACGCTAAGGAACAGACAAGCTAAGAATGGTAGGGTTAAGTAAATTAAGGCAACACTTAACCAATACAACATGTTAATCAAACAGATGGGTGGGGTTAGGTAAAATGGAGGACACTTAACCGTTATAACATGTTTATTAGGAAACCCTATAATGGGGACCCATTTAAGCAGTAACCCACATAGATGTATCATGGTACCCTGAACTAAGAAGAGTGGGGCACGATTACTGGGCTGATTATAAGTGGTCAAAATAGCGGTGGGTGGTGCGGCAGTGTAGGTCTCGACGAAGTACGGGCATGCACTAGCTCCGGAGTGGGAAAAGCAAGCACTAGGCATCAGTAGTATGCACTATGCATCTAGAATTAGTGTCGGGTTGCCACGAGTGGAATTGATACACCTTATGGTGGGACCAGCGCAGGTATCTACAATCAAGTGGGGCCGAATGACACAAGTAATAAATGCATTCGAGTAGAAGCCGATCGGGTAGGGGATCACTTTGTTATGAACAAAAGATGGTAGTTGAAGCCTTCGTAGTAGGTGCAGAGAAATAAAAATGAGTGCGACAGCATATTTAGTTTTTATTATCTTGTGTTATCTTATTTCTATGGTATTGTCTTGTGTTCAGTTTATTCTTGTCATGATCCTCTTACATGTTTACATGCTGAATAATCACTGGACTTACTAGACTTATGTCTTACCTGTTTTCTTTCGCCATCTTTTCTTCCGTTCCTCCCCCCAACCCCCCAGGTCTGCAGGGAGGGAATACTTAAGCTTAGTGTAGACCTTTTCAAGCTTGAAGAGAGTAGATGTATTGCTTGGATTCTCTTTTCTTTGGCTATGGCTGTGGTTACACTTTTATTGGGGATTTATGCTGCTTTACTTCTTTTTTATGCTTCTTTATGTACTTGGAGATTTAAATCAAGGCAAATGTTTTGTTGTAATAATTTAGAAGTTGGGTTTTGAGACAATGCTTGTTTTGACTGAACCACGCTATTTAATAATTTTTTTTCAGTTTTTCGCTGTTCATATGTCTATCTTGTAAATTATCTGTGTCTTTTACCTAAAATGCTTCACCAAAGTTAATGCATTCCCTTTGTGAGTGACCTTAATGGAGGTGGGGTGTTCAACTTGGTATCAAAGCGATGGTTTACCGGATCAGATAAAAGTTTTTGAAAACTATTTTTCAAAAAGGAATTTAAAGAAGCATTTTCAAGAAAAGTGTTGTTTTATTTTATCATAATTCCCAAAGCCATATGCATTATCTTTCTATCCTTTAATTTGAACCTTATATTTTCGTTTCAACATGTCTGGGGATATTAATCTTCCTGAAGGTATACCGGTACCTGGCTAGTTCAGAAGGCATCTAGAGGCTAGGGCTATTGACGCTGGCCCGGCAGACGTTCCTCCTCCCCCTGCTGCAGCCGTTCCTCCTCTTACCCCTCTGCGGGTGAATGTTATCTCAAAGATATGTAGAGACTTTCGAGCTACGGGTGGAAAGAACTTTAGTGGGATCGTGTAATTTGTGGAAGCAAGAAACTGGCTCAAGGAAACAGAAGATTTGTTTGTTATCTTCGAAGTGGACGATAGGCAGAAGATACAATTGGCTGTATGGTTACTAAAGGACGAAACCTCTTGCTGGTGGGAAGTTACTAATGCTGAGAGACCAGTTGAAACTTGTGATGATTTTAGAAGGAGATTTGAAATGAAGTTCCTCTTGCAAGCTGAACGAAGCCTACAAATGGAGAAGTTCTTAGAACTCAAACAAGGAAGCCTATCGGTTAAGGAATACGTCAACCAATTCTACCAGTTGGCAAGATTCGGATTAGAGTTGGTAAACACTCCACACAAAAAGACACTCTTTTCGTGAAAGGGTTGAATGAACCACTGCACAGCCTAGCTATGTCCCATATACCTATGGGTGCGACTTTTGAGAGACTGGTGGACATGGCACTGTTATAGGAGGAAGACAAGGGTGACAAGAAAAAGGCAAAGGTGGAAGAACCTCTAGACAAGAAAGTGGAGGGATTGCAGAATAAGAAGACGGATTCCAAGAAAGGCCGGAAGAATAACAAACCCCATTACAAGAGGAAGTGTAAATTTTATGGCATACCTGGACATCTAATTAAAGACTGCAGAAAGAAGAAGAGAAAGATTGGTGGTTGCATTCGATGCAGTGAGACAAAACATATGGCTAAGGATTGCCCAAAAAGGCAAGGGCAATGGCAGAGGACTGGATTCACTTCTGGAGGGCATATTCATGCTCTCATTGCACCTCCGCAAGAAAGAGGTAGAAATATTTCTGTTGAGAGTTTAGTTAACTTTCTGATCATCCAGTTCGTATTCTTTTTCATTCTGGCGCATTGCACTCTTTTATTTCTACTGCTTTAGTTGAATCTCTACACCTAGATACCAGTATAGTAGAGGATCCCATGGTTGTTTCAAATCCAATTGGGGGTTCGGCATACTTGTCAATGATTTGTTTGGATTTGGAAATTTCTAGACTAAGCATTGGGTTTAGATGTAATGCTTATGTTTTGGGCTTCATGGGCTATGGGTTGATTCTAGGCATGGATTGGTTATAAAATAATTGTGCCATCCTCGACTGTGAAAAGAGAGTGTTTAAACTTATGACTCGCCTCGGTAACACACTCGAAATCTCTTCTAATCCCATGAATTCTGTTATGCTTATCTACCAAGAATCTCTTTATTCGTCCGTTGAAAACTTGCAATCTGTTAAAGTAGTCTGTGAGTACTCGGATGTCTTTGAAGAGGTGAAAGGTTTGCCTCCAAAGCGAGAGATAGACTTCCGCATATACCTTGTTGATAATGCAAAACCTGTTGCTTTACCCGTTAGACACATGGCTCCAAGAGAAAGGAAAGAGCTCAATAAGCAAGTTAAAGAGTTGCTTGAAAAGTGGTTCATAATGCGGAGTATTTCTGAGTGGGGTGCTCCGGTGGTGTTTGCGACTAAAGCAGATGGTTCACTTCGTCTAAGCGTGGACTATAGGGTGCTAAACAAGCTAACTAAGAAGAATAGGCACCCACTTCCTAGAATAGATGACTTGTTCGACCAGCTCGTAGGTGCCTCGGTTTTCTCCCAACTAGATATGGCCACCGAATTTCGTCAGCTAAGAGTGGCTGAAGACAGCATAGACAAGATCGCGTTCAGGACCCCGAACAGGGTCTTCAGATGGCTTGTCATGCCATTCGGCTTGACAAACGCACCTTCCTACTTCGTAGACTTGATGAGTAGGGTGCTCAGAGAGTTCCTTAATAAATTGGTAGTGGTCTTTGTGGACGACATTTTGATTTTCTCAAAAAGTGAGGACGAATATGCTTTGCATTTAAGGGAAGTTATGGATACTCTTCATGCGCACTAGCTGAAAGCAAAATTCTCCAAATCACATTTTTGGAGTGAAGAAGTAAGGTTTGTTGGACATGTGGTGCCCAAAGAGGGGATAGCTATGGATCCCGCAAAAGTAGTTGTGGTGCAAGATTGGAAGATCCCCCTGAATGCAACCGAAGTACGAAGTTTTCTCAGGCTAGCGGGCTTTTACAAAAAGTTCATTAAGGACTTCGTGAAGATCGCAGCCCCACTTACTACATTGACAAAGAAGAATCAAACTTTTTCTTGAGATTTGGATTGTGATGTTACTTTCAAACGACTAAAAAGGGCTCTGAAAACAGCCCTGGTTCTGACATTGCCGGATAAGAGTAAGATGTTTACTGTATACACAGACGCATGCAGAACAGGATTGGGCACTATCTTGATGCAAGAGGGTAAATTAGTTTATTATGGAGGAAGGTAGTTGAAGGTACATGAGAAAAACTACTCAGCTCATGATTTAAAATTAGCAGCTATTGTTTTCACTCTTAAGTCGTGGCGTCATTACCTACTAGGAGAAAGGTATGAATTGTTTACTGACCATAAATCGTTAAAGTACCTTTTCTCACAGAAAGATCTTAACTTGAGACAACAAAGGTGGATGGAATTTCTTGCCTCATACGATTTTCAGATTGCTTATACACCTGGCAAGGGCAATGTTGTAGCATACGCCTTGAGTTGGAAAAAGCTGACCTTAAGCCCTCTCTTTATAGAAAGGCAAAGCTCAGAGTACATAGCAAACTTTGACTTTAGACCCTCCTTTGAATTTGTACCTGGTTCGTTAGCATCGCTAGAGGTGCGGCCTACGCTTTTTGACTCAATAGGAACCGCGCAATGTGAAGATCCTCATCTAGATGATGTGGTGGATAAGCTAATTAGAGGTGATACTTCTAGTCACCTCAATAGATACTCCATCGATGACAAGGGTTGGTTGAGATAGGATGGAAGACTATGCATCCCAAAAGAAAGGGATTTGGTGAAAATCATTCTCGAAGAAGCAAACCATTTTAAGTTAACCATACATCCAGGTGGGGACGAGATGTGTAAAGACATAAAAAGGGTTTTCTTCTAGAATGGCATGAAGAAGGATGTAGCTGAGTTTGTCTCTAAATGCTTGATATGCCAGCAAGTCAAGTCAGAACAGAAGAAGCCTGGTGGTCTGCTTCATCCTCTGGAGGTCCCACAGTGGATATGGGATAGCATTTCGATGGACTTTATTGATTGGTTGCCTAGGTCAAGAAGGGGAAATACCGGTATTTGGGTAATAGTGGACAGGCTTACTAAAAGAGCTCACTTTATATCTGTAAAAAGTAGGAGGATTGCCTTATCGATAGCATCCATTTATCTTAAAGAGTGGTTCAACTGCACGGAATATCCTCTAGCATAGTAAGTGATCAAGATCCTATCTTTACGAGCGAGTTTTGGAAGAGTTTGCAAGAGTATGTAGGCACACAGCTATGCTTAAGCACTGCCTATCACCCTCAAACTGATGGTCAGACGGAAAGGGTAAATAGAGAATTAGAAGATCTCTTGAGACTGTGCATTCTTGATTTTGGGGGAACTTGGGAGGATCACCTTCCTATGGTGGAGTTCTCCTACAACAATAGCTACCAAGCCACTATAGGCATGGCACTCTTCAAGGCTTTATAAGGAAGACCATGCCGATCACCAACTAGTTGGTGGTAGTCTACAGACAAGCTCGTACATGGGCCCGACATGATCAGAGAGACTTCAGAGAAGGTGGACTTGATACGAAGACGAATGAAGACCCCACAAGATAGACAGAAGTCCTACACTGATAAAAGAAGGACCAACCTTGAGTTTGAGGTTGGAGACAGGGTTTTCCTTAAATTATCTCCTTTGAGGAATGTCGTTCGCTTTGGGTCTACAGGAAAATTGGCACCAAGATTTGTAGGGCCATTTCCTATCATTGAAAGGGTTGGGAAGATGGCTTATAAAGTAGAGCTGCCTGAAAGATTGGCTGGAGTTCATAATGTTTTCATGTCTCTCATATACGAAAGTGCTTACATGAGTCAGAAGAAGTTGTGGAGCCAAGCATACTTGAGGAAATAGAAGTGGAGCGAGAAGTGATGGTGATAAGAGTTCCAACCCGCATCTTGGGTACAGAAGTTAAAAGGCTACGCAATCGTGAAGTCAAGCTAATTAAAGTACAATGGAGTGATGCAGAGGAAGACGCGACTTGGGAGACTGAGGACAAGATACACACAACCTACCCTTATCTTTTTGAGGGTACATCTTTGATCTCTTGTTTTCCATAAAGTTTATGCATGCTTATATCTATCCTTTTAAGTATATCTCCTCGGTCCTAGTCTTGATCCCTAGGTAGAAACCAATGGATGTAAACATGTATTTGAAACATGTTATGATTGATGGTCGCAAGTGGTTGCTAGTGGTTGCTCGTGGATGCATAATGCACACACATTAGGTACTATATCGGCTCAGTCACTTTTATATTGCATATGCATATATGTATTTATATATGGATTGGAACTTGATATGTTATCATGTGGACGTTGCATTTGTATGAACGATTGTGCACTCATGTCGAAAGAATAATTATGAATAATTGCATACATAATGGACTCATGGCACTGACATGATTCGCATCAAGGTCAAATGAATCAGTAGACCGCCTGATTTTGCATTAGATAAGGACATATACACACACTATGCATATGATCATGAAAGCATTAGAAATCTTTTTAAGGACAATGGATGCCTGTGATTGATGGTTGAGTAGATGGATGATGGATGTTAGGATACATTCTTCTTAACTTAGAGATTTCGGGGACGAAATCCTTTAAGGAGGGGAGAATGGGATGATGGATGTTAGGATACATTCTTCTTGACTAGAGATTTCGGGGACGAAATCCTTTAAGGAGAGGAAAATGTAACATCCCGTATTTTCTGTGAAAATTAATGTAAGGAATTAAAGAAAACTTAATTTTAAAAGTTGGAATTATGGAAATCGGGTTACGCCATTGCGTTCGTCTCGGAATTCGGCTTGAGATAGAGTCCGAGTTTGCGTGAATCGGACTCCGTATGAAGAAGTTATGGAGATTAGAAGTTTTCAAGTTTAAATAGTAATTAAATATTATAATAAAATAAATCAGAAAACAGTTCAAATTTCGAAATCTGGCAAGAGCTGCATGGGCAGGAAATTTCCCGCTCAGGGGTGTCAAACCCCCCCAAGGGGAGTCGACATAGGTGTCGACCCCCCTATAGGGGAGTCGACATAGGTGTCGACGCCTCCATAGGGAGTCGACCCCTCCTAGATCCAGCTCCTGTGCTGAATTTTACAGCCTGTGCTGATGTGGCCTTCTCTGATTGGCCAATGACTGATTTCTGAGGTACTAGGGCATATGTGTCATGCTACGATTGGATGGATGATACACCTCTTTGGTTTGATGGCTCTGATTTCTCCTAGACTAATCTAAAGGCTAGAATTAAACCTAGAATCCTTTATAAGCACCCCAAACCTCAACCCTGGACCACACAATAAGTCGTCATGCTGTCCATGCCTAAGTTAGCCTAGTCCCCATCTTCTCTAAATTAAAAATCAAGTTAGAAAGCTCCAAACGAAATCAAAACTAGATAATCAAACGTCTACATCAAAGGATAGCTTTTCAAATTCAGAAATCAAAACCCAGAAATCAAGATCCGTCCTTTTTCTGTAAGTACAGTTATTGTTTAGATGTGAACACCTAATAAGAAATCATGACTGTAATAACTGGATCTAGAACTATGCCTAATTATATTCGTGACTATCCTTTTGTCATTTCTGAATTGCTTATGCCTATTGACTATTGTGACTAACATGGTAAATCCTATCATGCCTATTGGACTGTAGTGACTGACATAGTAAAGCCTATCATGCCTATTGGACTGTTGTGACTGACATAGTAAAACCTATCATGGCTATGAGACTATTGGGACAGATACCATTGAACCTACCATGTTGTATTAAGTTTGTGGTTCTTTTATGTATGTAATTTACATTCTAAGTTATGTTCATACATGCTTACATGTTTAGATCCAAGCTAGTACCCATGTTTACGATCTATATTTTTTCATGCTTATACAATTAAACTTATGCTAGTTCGCATGATTAGATCTAATTTAAATGCAAGATCACACCTATATGCTTAATTAAGTTTATGTCGTTCTATCCCAAATTTATACTATGCATGTTAATCTATATTGTTTATGCATGTTGGAATGTTACATGTCCCTTTCTTTTCCCTTTTGTTTATGAGTTAGGCTAATTTGCGAGCCTCGCGTTCTTTGTGAATTATGCGAATGAATAACGGGGGAGACGTTGGGAAAAATATTAAATTACACGTTATAAGCAAAGATAGGCTCATAATCATGTAAATGATTAGTAGCATGAAATTGTATAATTTGTATACCTAGAATTATGGACATAATTTAGTGGGTAAATAGGACATGACTTGATTTGACAACACTTGTTGATAATTTACATATAAACATGAATGGTAAATATGTAAATTAATTAAAAGATGAATATGCCTAACCCGAGGTTAGATTGAGTTGCAGTGTAAGACTGCCCGGAACCACCCTGGACATCCAGCGACCGCAACAATATAGTTCTAATGTGAGAGGTTAGCGCATTAAGCCAGAAAACCCGAGGTTAGATTGAGTTGCGGTGTAAGACTGCTCGGAACCGCACGGCACATCCAGCGACTGCAACAATACATATCTAATGTGAGAGGTTGATGCTTTAACGAATGAATTAAAGCTAAGGAACAAACAAGCTAAGAATGGTTGAGTTAAGTTAATTAAGGCAACACTTAACCAATACAATTTGTTAGTCAAACAGATATGTGGGGTTAGGTAAAATGGAGAACACTTAACAGTTATAACATGTTGATTAGGAAACCCTAGAACGAGGACTCATTTCAGCAGTAACCCATATAGATGTATCATGGTACCCTGAACTAGGCAGGGCAGGGCATGATTATAAGCGGTCAAAATAGCGGCGGGTGGTGCGACAGTGTAGGTCTCGACAGAGTACGGGCATCCATGTCGTTGACGGGCAAATTGTCGCATGCCAACAACCAATTTGAGTGTGTGAATAATTATCATAATAAGCAGTAAATAATGTAAATGCGCGGAGAAACAGCTTTTATAGTGGTTTGGCACTAACGCCTACGTCCACTTTATAATTCTCATTTATCATATCTTTGATCGATTAGAAAAGATGTTACAATACTTGTGTACAAAGTTGCATGTATGGTGAACTTTGACTACGTTGCCCTTCTTCTTCCTTGGAGTGAGTTGACTTGGTCAACTGTAGGCAATGTAGGCTTTAGTGTCCAAGAGGTCTAGAGGCGGTGTAGCAAGGCTTGCTAGTCTTCAAGTGTTGAAGGAAAACATGCATGCCATGTTTTAGTTATTTATCTCATCTCTTATGGCCATGGTGGAGGTGTTAGAAGCCATTAATGAGTTTATGGAGCTCTTAAAGTCTAAAAATTCCAAGGGAGAAAGATCCATTTGAAGGCTTGGGGTTTTTATAGGAAGGAGGTTAGGTGGGAGTAGGTGAGCAGCGGGGCCCACAACAGTAATTTTCGTACCTAGAACGATGCATGTGCATGAAATTTGCACCTCCGGGCGCGGGTTCGAAATTTCGCACCCTGCCCGGGGGTCGAAATTTCGAACCCACCAGGGGGTTCGAAATTTCGAACCCACTGGTTGGGTTCGAAATTTCGCCCCCACAAGTGGGGTACGAAATTTCGACCCCACAGGTAGGTTCGAAATTTCGACCCCACTGGTGGGGTGCGAAATCTCAACCCCACTGGTGGGGTACGAAATTGATAGTGGATGAGGCGAAAATCCTGCTATCGAGGGAGTCGAAGTATCTGAATGTGAAGTGAAGAAATCAGCGGTTCTGCTGGTCCGAAGTGAAGGAATCTGAGCTTCCGGCATGGAGAAAATCGAATGAATCGGGCGGTGCCCATAGTTTCGACCTAACCGGCTAGGTCGATCACCACCAGGACTGTGGGGCCCCGGATCACCACCGGCGATGCGCCCAGACCCGCTTAATGGCTCGCCTTCGGCTCGGAACACGGCTTAACTAAGAGTTCTTTGGTCCTTGCTCTTGCGATGCGACTTCGACCCTGCTGCTTTGTGCTTTTTAACAGTTGAGCGCGTCTCTCACCAAATACCTGACATGTGACTGCTCTGACAAAAAGGCGTGTTAACACACGTGCTCTGGAGCGGAAAAAGCAGCACTGGGCATCAATAGTATACAATTTGCATCTAGAATTCGTGTCAGGTTGCCAACATAGGAATTGATACACCCTATGGTGGGACCAGCACAGGTATCAACGATCAAGCAAGGCAGAGTGACACAAGTAATAATTGCGTGCGAGTGGAATCCGATCAGGAAGGGGATCACTTTGTTATGAACACATAATGGTAGTCGAAGCCTTCGTAGTAGGTGCAGAGGAATAAAAATGTGTGCGATAGCATATTCAGTTTATCTTATCTTGTGTTATCTTATTTCTGTGGCATTGTCTTGTGTTCAGTTGATTCATGTCATGATCCTTTTACCTGTTTACATGCTGAATAATCACTGGACTTACCAGACTTAGGTCTGACTTGTTTCCTTTTGCCTTCTTTTCTTCCATTCCTCCCCCTCCCCAGGTCCGTAGGGAGGGAATACTTCAGCTTAGTGCAGACCTTTTCAAGCTTGAAGAGAGTAGATGAGTTGCTTGGATTCTCTTTCTTGGGCTATGGCTGTGGTTACACTTTTTTTGGGGATTTATGCCGCTTTACTTCTGTTTTATGCTTCTTTATGTACTTGGAGATTTAAATCAAGACAGATGTTTTGTTGTAATAATTTAGAAGATGTATTTTGAGGCAATGCTTGTAATGTTTTGACTGAACCACGAATGTTTTTCAGTTTTTCGCTGTTCATATGTCTGTCTTGTAAATTATCTGTGTCTTTTACCTAAAATGCTTCACCAAAGTTAATGCAATCGCTTTGTGAGTGACCTTAACGGAGGCGGGGTGTTTCAATATACTATGTCGCCATACTAGCTCTAAAATCAAAATCGCATGGTGTCATATTTGAAGTTGGATTTCCATCATGTGTCAAGGCTACGAACGATCTCCTTACCGATTTGAGACACTCTAGAAATGTCTCAGGATCCCCGCAATGAACCCTTGGATACTGCAGGGCCGATCCACAAATATAACTTAGTGGATTGGCAATTCCTAAACACACGCTTCCTGGTCCTCTTGAACCTATAAAATGGTCACAATCGACCAATATAACCGAGGAGCCTCATTCCATCAACCACATAAGTAAAATGTCAGGGCTTGCAAAACCCTAATACCACATCTAGCTAAGAAGAAACGTATGCACTCCCTATGTTACCTTGCCCCGTTTCTGACTCTTACCGAGGTATGAGGCTCGTGAGGTAACGCTATACACAAAACTATGCCGACATAGGCTATGCTTTGATCATCAAACACAAGGCTCTGCTTTACAACAAAAGCCTTGATCATTTGCATCTTGGCATGCCACATTGACAATTCACACCGTGTGATCGATAACTGCCAATATATAACCTCTGAGCTCATACGTCTCAGAGAAGAGTGTTAAGCAAGAGAATAAATTCGCCGCCATCAACAGATATATATTAAATAGAAATCAATTCACATAGAATAAAATTCAACGTCAAACACACATCCATTTACAAGTCTGTTCTGGGTTTGAACGAAAACGGAGACACCTTGTTCCTCGTCCCGTATGTCCAATACGAAAGAGAGGTGCTCGCTTTTCCGGACAATCAACAAGTATGTCTGGACAACTACCACTTTAACCCTTTCCAAGGAGCGACCCAGTGCCGGGCATCAGTAATCATCCATTCGATGTAAAGATCGCCGGTCTTCAATCACCGTCTTCAATGTCTTCGACTTTAAATCGTCGTAGTAATTATTCAGAATGGGTTAAACCCAGTCTTTCCGAGTAACTCGCTTATTTTATAATCAAAAATCAAGTTCTATAAAGACACATCATACCCCTCATTCCAATTCAGAATATTCTTTTAATAAAATATTCATATTAAAAGGGAAAGATTCCCATCAATTTTATCAAAGATAAATGCTTTTAAATTTAATATTTAATCTTCTTTTTAAAGATCCATTAAAACTCCAATTTGATTTTAGTATCAAAAATCTTTACTTTATGATTATTCAACTTTTAAGAAATCAATCCTATCTTTAACTGGGTTAAAGAACCAATGTTATTTAAACACAGTTCATGATAAACCCTAAATCACTTTCATTAAATATGGAATTTTCACGGATATACAATCGATATAAATTTCTGTATTAGACCGCTAATATAAATGGAATAACGGCAAGCTTTTTAAATTCCATATATAGTAACAGTCTTCTTTTACAGAAGCCTATCTCGATCATTATAAAATCGAATTTCCACTCAATTCCAATTTAATATATTAAATTGGAAAACTTGCCTTTGGAAAAATTATTTTTAAATCTTAAATAAAAGATTTATAAATTCTAAATCATAATTTTACTGTTAATTGGGCTAAAGAACAAATGTCGTTTAAAACACAGTTCAGAATAAACCCAATTCACATATCATTTTATTGTTCGTTGGATATTATTTTAAAAATAGTCATTATTTAAAAATATTCTTCATAAAAAGATTCTTTATGTAAAAATGTTCTTTTTATTACATTGTTCTTTATTTTAAAATATTCTTTATTTAAAATATATTCTTAATCAAAATGCGACTCAATCATTTACCATATAATTTTGGTTATGTAACACCCCACTTCCGTTAAGGTCACTCGCAAAGGGAATGCCTTAACTTCGGTGGAACATCATAAGTAAACAGAACAGAAATTTACAAGATAGATAAAGTAGCACTTGAAAAAAAAAATTATAACTTCATTACGGCAGAAACAGAAATAAGTTTGGTTACATCTTTCAAAACCATAATATCGGAATTCAAGTACATAAATATCTATCTTGTACAAAAGCCTTCATAATGCATAATTTTCAAAGCCATAATCCCCAACATAAACTACCATGAAAAGATAGAGTCAAAGCTAAGCAATACTTCAAACACATCACGCAAAGAGAATCTGAACCAAGCTTCTACGTTTCCATACTAAGCACTTAGGGGGGACGGAAAGAAAAGAGGCGAAACAAACTAGGTCAGACATAAGTCTGGTGAGTCCAGTGACTTTCTGCATATAAACAGATAATAGTATCGTGACATGAAAATAAAACTGGATGGGAGATAACAGTAATAGGAATAGCAGGTTAACAGAAGAAACAGAATGATATAAGCTGAGCTAAGCTTCTTACTTAGTTTTCACTTCTCTGCACTAATACTAGTATAACAGAATAAGGTGTTGTTCCTATATCTAAACAGAAAACCGAAAGACCTTTTCAGAAATACGATGATAATAATGGGCCTTTACCACCCTAACAGAAGCAGATGTACAGAAACAGAATGCTAGTAATGGGCCTTTACCACACGAACAGAGATAGACGGTTACAGAAACAGAAGCAAAAACGGAATCAGAGACGGAAACAGAATAAATTCTACGGAAATAGAATATTAGAATTAGGTGTACACTATTAATGGGCCTTTACCACCCTAACAGACGGTACCACACAGAAATAGACAGGTGTTACCACCCCAACAGAAATAGACGGTACCCCAACAAAAACAGACAGAACTAAGTGTACCCTAAATTCTACCCCGAGCGATCAGCTCCCTACTGTGTCGGCCCCACAATAGGGTGTATCTCTCCCTAAATTGGCAACATATTTCCATAGGCCTATTAACAGATGTCACGGTGTCTTACATCCTCAGAGCAGACCGGATCCATGCACGCAAATGACCCGGTTGGAACGCGCCATCAACACCCCTCGCCATTATCAGAATGAACCGCTTATAATTAGTTCAGTAAGCGTGCCCGGACGCCTACTTAGCATGGGGTCAAATTTTTGATACCAGAAAGGGTTACTAACTAATATGGGTCCCAAACTACAGATGACACAAGTATTTCCCCTCCGAACCTTGTGTCCCTAGACTAACAGATTTCAGATTAACTTGTTTACAAGTTTCAGACATATAGAGTTCAGATTTACTAGTTCACAGATCAGACAATCAAGTTAACAAATTTTCAGACTAACTGATCAGATGTACAGTTTTAACAGACTTATAGATTGTCTAACTTTGTATTGGGCCTACAGATTCACGAAACGGGTTTGTTAGATTCATTAGTCCAGTTGGTTTAACCCTATCCACCCAACACGTTTTGGACATCATATTTATCTCTGATTTGAATGAATTAAATATCAATGCACATACCTCTCACATTAGGTCAGTAGCTTGTGGCCGTTGGATATGTCGGCCAGTTCTGGGCAGACTTCTACCACAAGCCAGACCTAACCTCGTGTCTAAGCATATTTTAGTTATGCCTACGACCTCTCACTTTAGACTGACAGTTTGCAGTCGCTGGTTAAGCTGGTTGGTTTTGAGCAGGCTTCCACCGCAAACGGATTCCAACCTCGTGTCATAGCCACTTTCTCCCATTACAGAAAATATCAGACTAATTATGTCCATTTAACAGATTTATCTTCTTTACAAGTTACGGCAGATTATCCAAATTTCTATTAACATGTTTTGCTCCATTATACATCGAGCCTACAGATTACATACCCAAATTACAATTATTCAGTTTTCAACAGATTAAGCAATTCAACAGATTTAGTAAATTAGGTAATTCAGCAGATTAGCAAAATAGGCAATTCAACAGATTTAGCAGATTAGGCAATTCAGCAGATTAGCAGAGCAGATAACAGATTTAGCAGATAACAGGTTAAGCAGATTTAACATTTCTTAAAATTCTATTTACATATCTTGCCTAACCACAAATTAAGCATAAACCTACATGCCCAAATCATGGTCATAATTCATAATACAATATATGCCCCCAAATTTTTGTTAAACTTTTCACAGTACAGAACACTCTCTGAAAGCCCCAAATCATGATATAAAATATAAATTATGCCAAATTATAGCCTTTAATGTCAATACCCAAAAATCCATTTTTAGGCACATTCACATTAATAGCTATCCTATTTTAATATAGGTCTTTACGCCTAAGTCACATATTCCTTTTTCAAGTGATGAATCGTTATATAAAAATATGCCCAAAAATCTAGATCTTTAAATTGTAACATCTCAAAATCAGATCTTAATTTTTAAACATGCATTATGTCCCCCAAGTTTCAAGTCATATGTTAACATACAATGGTTACTCTTCTTCTAAAACACAGAGAATGCACAGATCTAGATCTAATTTACAACATATGTCCTTTTCTCAAATCAGTCACAGATCATTCATGTCTAATTATGCATTATTCATTATTTGTCCCAAAATTTAGCGTTCGTGCGTTAATCTCTTATGAGATTTAGCGCAGGCTCGTAGTAGCTTGGCTATAGATCATAAAAGAGATACAAAATAATTACAATAATATTAACAAGATAGATCCACATAAAAACAGATCTGATAAACCAAAGTATGCATAACCCCAGATCCAGATTCACAAAAATGTCAAGATAATAATTAAATTGCATATCCGAAAATAACTATACTCAGAAAAATGAATGATTCTTGTATTCTAGAATTTGTATTCTGAAACTGAAATGCTCGCCTTAGATGTAGACTAATCATTTTAGATTTGATTCGGAAAGAAAAAGGGTTGTAGTAGTTTTCTTTTAATCCTATTCAGACTGGAAGAAGAAGGAGCGCTAGTTCTAGTCCAGGTTTTAGCAGAGTAGCGACGCCATTAATTTATTTTAATTAGAACAGAGGCAGAGTGCAGACATGATGAAATTGTGTGGATAGAAATTGAGGTTTAGGGGGTGTTTAAATAGGTTAGAGCTCACGAATCCGGTCAGAAAGGCGTCCAGGTGCAGAAAAATGGATCTGTCTCCGGATCTGGAAAAGGGGGGTTGACGCTAAGGTCGACCCTAGTGTCGACCTGTTTACCCAGGTCGACCCTAGTGTCGACCTGGGTCCTGGGCGGGAATTTTTCCAACTTAGCCCAGGTGTCTGTTTTGAATTTCGAACTTGAATTTTTGAATTTCGAGCTGGTTTTTATTGAAACTTCTGAAGGCTATATCTTCTTCATACGGGGTCCGATTTACGCAAACTTTGACTCTATTCCAAGCAGAATTTCGAGACGAACGCAATGGCGTAACCTGTTTCCCTCGATTCTCAAATTTAAAATTAATTATACTTAATTTTGTTACTCTTATGTTCATAGAAAATACGTGGAGTTGCATTCTCCCCACCTTAAAGGATTTCGTCCCCGAAATCTTCAAGTTAAGAAGAATGTGTCCTACCATCCAATCACCCATCTACTCAAACATCATTCACCAGCATCCATTGTCCTTAGAAAAACTTCTAATGTTGGATAAACATATGCAAAAGTGTGTGTATATTTCTCTTATCTAATGCAAAGATCAGGCGGTCTACTGATTCAGTTGACCTCCTTAATGCGAATTATGTCAGTGCCATAAGTCCAACATTTATGCAATAGAACCCTAATGATACATATCATTTCTACATGAGTGCACAGTCATTCATTCAAATGCAACATCCATGTGCTGAGTCAACCATTTTGCATCCATAGAAAATTGAAAATGCACACACATCCATATGTAGTATGAGAGTGTTTTTGAGCCGATCTAGTCCCTAGTGTGTGTATATTCATCCTCGAGCAACCACTAGCAATCACTAGCATCCACTTGCAACCAACAAACATAACATGTCTCAAACACTTGTTTACACCCATTAGTTTCTACCTAAAGGTCGAAGATTCGAACGATATGATACAGCCGAGTGATAGAAGCAAGTATAATTAAAACAAAAGCTCTATTCCCATTTGACATCGGTTAAGAGAATAGCTCTCTAAGCATCAACCCCGAAGACTGAAATCAACATCATATTGATACTTAGAGAATTACACCCGTTAAACAATGTCAAAACTGGAAATCTACTTCACCTTCGAGTAAAAACCCCTATCCTTATCAGAAATATTCAGATAATTACAGACTACTGGTACGATCAGCTTATCAAACGATCCTTAGGAAACTAAGCATGATAAAAACCCAGAATGTATGCGTCATAGTCAACTTAAAGACCAACACAGATACCCTTAAACCCCAACTTATCACAAACAGATGAGTCATAACCCTTACGAGTTTGAGTCTATAGCGGGATCAGAAACAAGACTAGTATTAAAGTGCAGAGTATCAATTATAGAATCAAAATGCCAAAATCAGAAAGTGTTTTAACTCAACAATCAGATAAGGAAATTAAACCTTTTACAGAATTTTTTCCCTATTTCTATTCTATCCACTAGCCTCAAGGGTATTCGCCTGCCCTCCAGAAGTAGGACCTATCCCTTGCCCTTGCCCTCGTTTCTTCGGGAAATCCGTAGTGAAGTGTCCCATCTCACCACAGTTGAAGCAAGTGCCCTTCCTCTTTCTGCAATCCTTGTTCAGATGAGTTGAGATTCCACAAGTAAAGAACTTTTTCCCCATCTTATCTTCAGACTTTTCATCCTTCTTTTGTGTTTCCTTTTTGGGCCCCGCCTTCTTGTTCTGTGGTCCTTCGAGCTTTCCCTCTTTCTTTTTACTTTCGGCTTCCTCTTCATACATTAACACCATGTCCACCAATTTCTCGAAGGTTGCCCCCATAGGAATGTGGGACATCGCCAATTCGTGTAGTGGCTCATTCAAAACTTTAGCAAACCTCAGTGCCTTTTTAGGCGGTGTATTTACCAAATCCAAGCCGAATCTCGCCAACTGATTAAACTTGTTGACATACTCTCTAACTGATAAATCCCCCTGCTTCAATGACAAGAACCTCTCTACGTATAGACTCTCTTCCGCTTGTGAGAGGAATTTCATCTCAAAGCTATGCCTGAAATCCATCCATGTCTCTACCGGACTCTCTCCATTTGTGACCTCCCACCAAAAAAAGCATCGTCCTTAAGCAACCATACCATCAACTTTATCTTTGTCTATCGTCCACCTCGAAGATAACAAACAGATCCTCAGTTTCTTTGAGCCAAATCCTTGCTTCCACGAATGTTTCAGTTTCCTTAAAATCCTTTCCACTCATGGCTTTGAAATCTCTACATATCTTTGAGAAAGCATTTGCAAGAGGAGGAGGAGGAGGAGGAGGAGGAGGAGGTGGGACGTCCGCTGGACCTGCGGCGGTGGCCCTAGCCTCCAGATACCCTCTGAACCAAGTTGGTATCGGTATGCCCTCGGGTATCTCGGGTAACCCAGACATGCTAAAAAGAAAAAGGAAGAGATTCAAAAAGGAGAAACGAAAGAAAGATATATGGCTCTTGGGAATTATGTTTTTCAAATTAAACTCTACATTTGAAAATAATTCCTTTTTAAAACCATTTTGAAAATAGTTTTCAAAAACTTTTTATCAAATATGGTAACATTCAGCTCTGATACCAAGTGTAACACCCCACTTCCGTTAAGGTCACTCGCAAAGGGAATGCCTTAACTTCGGTGGAACGTAATAAGTAAATAGAACAAAAATTTACAAGATAGCTAAAGTAGTACTTGAAAATAAAAATTATAACTTTATTACAGCAGAAACAGAAATAAGTTTGGTTATATCTTTCAAAACCACAATATCGGAATTAAAGTACATAAATATCAGTCTTGTACAAAATCCTTCAGAATGCATAATTTTCAAAGCCATAATCCCCAACATAACCTGCCATGAAAAGATAGAGTCAAAGCCAAGCAATACTTCAAACACTTCAAGCAGAGAGAATCTGAACCAAGCTCCTACGTTTCCACCCTGAGCACCTGGGGGGAAACGGAAAGAAAAGAGGCGAAACAAACTAGGTCAGACATAAGTCTGGTGAGTCCAGTGACTATCAGCATATAAATAGATAATAGTATCGTGACATGTAAATAAAACTTGATGAGAGATAACCATAACAGGAATAGCAGGTTAATAGAAGAAACAGAATGATATAGGCTGAGCTAGGCTTCTTACTTAGTTTTCACTTCTCTGCACTAATACTTGTATAACAGAATTAGTTGTTGTCCTAATATCTAAACAGAAAACAGAACGATCTTTTCAGAAATACGATGATAAAAATGGGCCTTTACCACCCTAATAGAAACAGATGTATAGAAACAGAATGCTAGTAATGGGCCTTTACCACCCGAACAGAGATAGACGGTTATAGAAACATAAGAAAAAACGAAATCAGAGACGGAAACAGAATAATTCCTACGGAAATAGAATATTAGAATTAGGTGTACACTAGTAATGGGCCTTTACCACCCCAACAAACGATACCACATAGAAACAGACAGGAGTTACCACCCCAACAGAAACAGACGGTACCCCAACAGAAACATACAGAACTAAATGTACTCTAAATTCTACCCTGAGCGATCGGCCCCCTAATACATAAATTCCCTATGCCGGCCCCACGGTAAGGTGTATCACTCCCTAAAGTGGCAACCTATTGACACATGCCAATTTACAGATGTCACGGTGCCTTACATCCTCAGGGCAGACAGAATCCATGCACACACATGACCCGGTTGTAACGCGCTATCAACACTCCTCGCCATTATCATAATGAATCGCTTATAATTAGTTCAATAAGCATGCCCGGACCCCTACTTAGTGTGGGGTCAAAGTTTTGATACCAGAAAGGGTTGTTGACTAATATTGGTCCCAAACAACAGATGACACAAGTAAATCCCCTCCTAACCTTGTGTCCCCAGACTAACAGATTTCAGATTAACTTGTTTACAAGTTTCATACATACAAGTTCAGATTTACCAGTTCACAGATCAGACATTCTAGTCAAAAAAAATTCAGACTAACGGATCAAATGTACAGTTTTAACAGACTTAAAGATTGTCTAACTTTGTATTGGGCCTACAGATTCACAAAACGGGTTTGTTAGATTCATCAGTCCAGTTGGTTTAACCCTATCCACCCAACACGTTTTAGTCATCATATTTATCTCAGATTTGCATTAATTAAATATTAATGCACAGACCTCTCACATTAGGTCAGTAGCTTTTGGCTGCTGGATATGCCGGGTGGTTCCGGCCAGACTTTTGCCACAAGCCAAACCTAACCTCGTGTCTTAGCATATTTATTTATGCCTATGACCTCTCACATTAGACTGACAGTTTGCGGTCGCTGGTTAAGCCGGTTGGTTCCGGGCAGGCTTCCCCCGCAAACGGAGTCTAACCTCCTATTATAGCCACTTTCTCCTATTACAGAAAATATTAGACTAATTATGTCCATTTAACAAATTTAACTTCTTTACAAGTTACGGCAGATTATCCAAAGTTTTGTTAAAATGTTTTGCTCAATTTTAGATCGAGCCTACGGATTACATACCCAAATTACAATTATTTAGTTTTCAATGGATTATGCAATTCAACAGATTTAGCAGATTTGGTAATTCAGCAGATTAGCAGATTAGGCAATTCAACAGATTTAGCAGATTAGGCAATTCAGCAGATTGGCAGAGCAGATAACAGTTTAGCAGATAACAGGTTTAACAGATTTAACATTTCTTAAAATTCTATTTACATATCTTGGCTAACCATAAATTAAGCCTAAACATACATGCCCAAATCATGGTCATAATTCATAATACAATATATGTCCCCAAATTTTCGTTAAATTTTTCACAGTACAGAACACTCTCTAAAAGCCCCAAATCATGATATAAAATATGAATTAAGCCAAATTATAGCCTTTAATGTCAATACCCAAAAATCCATTTTTAGGCGCATTCACATTAATAACTATCCTATTATAATATAGGACTTTACGCCTAGTCACATATTCCATTTTCAAGTGATGAATCGTTATATAAAAATATGCCCAAAAATCTAGATCTTTAAATTATAACATCTAAAAATTAGATCTTAGTTTTTAAACATGTGCTATGACCCCCAAGTTTCAAGTCATATGTTAACATAAAGTGGCCCCTCTTCTTCCAAATCACAGAGTATGCACAAATCTAAATCTAATTTACAACATGTGTCCTTTTCTCAAATCATTCACAGATCATTCATGTCCAATTATGCATTATTCATTATTTGTCCCAAAATTTAGCGTTCGTGCTTTAATCCCTTATGAGATTTGGTGCAGGCTCGTAGTAGCCTGGCTATAGAACAGAAAAGAGATACAAAATAATTACAATAATATTAACAAGATAGATCCACAGAAAAAAGATCTGATAAACCAAAGTATGTATAACCTCAGATCCATATTCACAAAAATGTCAAGATAATAATTAAATTTCATATCTGAAAATAACTGTACTCACAAAAATGAACAATTCTTGCATTCTGGAATCTGTATTCTGAAACTGAAATGCTCGCCCTTGATGTAGACTAATCATTTTGGATTTGATTCAGAAAGAAAAAGGGTTGTAGTAGTTTTCTTTTAATCCGATTCAGACTAGAAGAAGAAAGGGCACTAGTTCCAGTCTAGGTTTCAGCAAAGTAACGACGCCATTGATTTATTTTAGTTAGAATAGAGGAAGAGTGTAGACAGAATAAAATTGTGTGGAGAGAAAGTGAGGTTTAGCGGGTGTTTAAATAGGTTAGAGCTCATGAATCCAGTCAGAAAGGCGTCCAGTTGCAGAAAAATGGATCTATCTCCGGATCTGGAAAAGAGGGGAGGTCGACCCTAAGGTCGACCCTAGTGTCGACCTGTGCACCCAGGTCGACGCATGGTCGACCCTAGTGTCGACCTGGGTCCTAGGCGGGAATTTTTCACGCCCAACCCGGATGCCTGTATTGACTTTCGAACTTGATTTTTTGAAATTCGGGCTGGTTCTTATTGAAACTTCAGAAGGCCAAATCTTCTTTATACGGAGTCCGATTTATGCAAACTTGGACTCTCTTCCAAGCAGAATTTCGAGATGAACGCAATGGCGTTACCTGTTTCCTCAATTCTCACATTTAAAATTAATTATACTTCATTTTGTTTTCCTTATGTTCACATAAAATACGGGGTGTTACAGGTTATATATATTTCACACATCACATGAACACAACAGTAATGATAAATAATCATTAAACAACCAATTCTCATCCAAAGTGAAATTTACAACTGTGCAAGCATTAAAATGAATAAATAACACTCATCGCAGCCTGTCAATCCATCGATTGACATACAACTAAATATTGGGACTAGTGTAGGTCAAATATTATCCCAATACCCGTATGGGGTTTTCAATCAACAACAGTTCATCTAAATAAATCATTGGTTAATGAACTTAACCAATTTTAATTCTGCTAACATGTTGATGATAATGAACCAAACATGTTATTATATTCCTAATGCCAAATGAAATTGTATTTTGCTCGCAAAATTTCCTACATGTATCTAATGTATAATTTGACAATACAAGGGTCACTTCGATTTGCATACAAATTCTATTATAAGTTTTGCAAATAAAAATGATACTTATATTTGCATATAAATTCTAATGCATGTTTTACAAATAAAAATGATACGTATATTTGGATATAAATTCCGTTGTATGTTTTAACAATAAAAATGATTCTTTATTTAACATACAAATTCTATTAAAAAGTGATTCTCTCATTTTTGTTGACGATTCTATTTCAACAAAATGATTAAAAAATAATCTTTTAATTTTGGTTGAAAATTCTATTTCAATAAAATGATTAAAAGTGATAATTCCATATTGTTAACAAATCTAATTTAACAAAATGAAAACAAATGATTCATTCATTTTTGTTGAAAATCCTAGTTTCAACAAAAATGACAATTCATATTTGACAATTTTAATTTAATAAAATGGCATATTTATGTACTTACATTTTTCTATGTATTCTAATGACAAATAAAAGAACAATTTATTTGTATACATTATTCTATTCAACATAACAAATAAAAATGATAATTTTATTTGTTTGCAATTTTCATATAACAAAAATGATGTTTTTGTTTTGTGACAAATTTATTTAACAAAAATGTTAATTTATTTTGGTTTAACTCAAAAAAAAATTTGTTATTTTGGTTTTGTTTAACTCAAATCTCCTTAACCAAATGTTATTTTTGTTTTTAACTCTTATCTAATTAACAAAAATGTAATTTTTGTTTTAACTCTATTCAAAATGTTAATTATGGTTTCAGCCATTCTAGTTAACATAAATGATAATTTTTGTTTCAATAATTCTATTTTGACAAAATGTATATTTTTGTTTCAACCTTTTTAATTGACAAAAATGTTTATTTATGGTTAATCATTTTTAATGAACAGAGATGTTTATTTTTCTTAATGTACAAATATTTATATTTTTACAAAAATGTGTATTTTGTTCAACAATTCTAATTTGACAAAAATGTTCATTTTTATTTCAACCGTTATATTTTGACAAAAAGGCAAATTTTGTCTCAAATCTTACATTTGACAAAGGTGACAAATTTGGTTTCAACTATTACTTTTGACAAAAGTGACAAATTTGGTTTCAACTATTATATTTGACAAAAGTGACAAATTTGGTTCCAACTAATCTTTTTTACACAAATGTTAATTTTATTTCAACTAACATGTTTGACAAAATGACTATTTTTATTTCAACTAACATGTTTGACAAAGTGACTATTTTTATTTCAACTAACATGTTTGACAAACGACTATTTTTATTTGAACTAACATGTTTGACAGAATGACTATTTTTATTTCAACTAACATGTTTGACAAAATGACTATTTTTATTTCAACTAACATATTTGACAAAATGACTATTTTTATTTCAACTAACAAATTTGACAAAAATGTGTATTTCATTTAAATTAAACAAATTTCAACAAAGGCGATAATTTTGATTTGTCAATGCTAATATAACAAAAATGACATTTTTATTCATGTCAATTCTAAATGAAATAAAAAGTGACATTTCTACTTTTTCAATTTTAATTTAACACAAATGACAATTACATTCTAATAAAACATTTTATAACAAAATTTTATTTTATTTCTAATGCATCATTTTATAACAAAAATGTTATTTTATTCTAATGTGACATTTTATATCAAAAATGATAATTTATTCCAATGTACATTTTGTAACAAAAATGATATTTTATTCCAACGTACATTTTATAACAAAAATGATATTTTATTCTATGATAATATAACTGATCTAACAAACAAAATGATATTTCTAGGTTAACATGTAAAGGTTATATTTATACCAAATAACAATATAATTTAGCAAAACATCATTACCAACAATCAATATATATATATACACATTTCTATATATATATATATATATATTTATATTTAATTTTAAATTTTAAAATCTCACATTGCATTAAATAATAATAAAATCCTTTAATTACTGTGGAGAAAAATGTGGCCGCTTGTTTCTTCTTCTTCTTCTTCGTTCCAGGTTACATGCCAAAACCGAACCCATTTCATCGTTACAAACTTCCACCTAAGCGCCTCCAACCGGACCACCGTACTTCGATCAAGACCCAACACGCCAAAGCCCTACGTGAGCTCTACCATCCGCCATGACCCCGGCGAACTCGCGGGTCCCTAGAGCCCAGAATTTGAACGCGAACGTGATGACTTTGGAGAAGGAATTCGAAATAAATACTGATCTATATAAAATCATAACCGTTGAAGTTATAAATCTCACATAGATCTTCGATTTAGCTTCAGAAATTTTTGATTTTAATTGATTGGATTATTCAAAAATTAAGGAGGAAGGATTAAAGATTTTATCGGCCCATTTTTAAAGACGGCGGCTACTATTGGGCTTGAGGATTAGGGTTTGTTCATTATTTATAATAGGACAAATTTTCAAAATAAGCTTGTTTTTAAAACTAATAGCAGATTTATGCTAGTTTTGAAACTATTTGCAGAAGTAGGCTTGTTTTTTGCTATAGTTGTTCAAAATCAAGCCTATTTCTGCAAACAGTTTCAAAACTAGCCTAAAATCTGCTATTAGTTTTAAAAACAAGCCTATTGTGAAAATTTGTCCCTTATATTTTTATAAGGGGTGCACTTCACAAGTGTGCCCACATGTACTTTTTTTAAACAACTGCCTATCTCAGCGCTGAGGTGGACAAAACAAGGTTATTTCTGCAAATAGTTTCAAAACTAGCCTAAATTCGCTATTAGTTTTAAAAACAAGGCTATTTTTAAAATTTGTCCTTTATAATATAATAATATTAAATCTCTAATTTTGCAAGTAAATCCATAAATTCTCAGTAACTCCAGTTTCAGCCCAACGACAGTTGTCCCTAGGAAAATACCCACGTTCCGGACACAATGGACTAGGTCCTGTAAGCCCGTTTGATCATCTCAGTCCTCTTTTCTTTAACTTAAAATATAATTCATTTATTTATTTAATTTGATTATACATTTAAATTTACCGGGCGCACATAGGGACTCTAAAAGTTACGGAAAATTATTTCTATTTATGTTTTGATGATACGGTTTTAAAAAAATTAATTTCGTTGAATTTGGAGACCGTTTGAAAAATGTCATTTTCTGGTCGATCCAAATAGACTTAAATTGACAAAACACGTTTTCTTTTTCCATGCTCACGTATTAATTACAAAAATTATGAAAACTGGAATCTTGCTATAAATTGACATTCCGGTTCCAACAAAAGTGGTTTCGTCGAAAACGGAGATCGTTTGAAAAATAGCTATTTTTAATATTAAAAAATATATATATTCTATAGCGACTATTCTGAATATTAAATTAGGCATAACTTTTTGTCCCCGCTATGAAATTTCAATTTTTCCGGTTCGTTGGAAATATATTTTTAAATAGATTCTAATATTTTTGGTTTTACCGAAATCCGATTTATTTTGCATCCTTACAGTTAGTCAAATTCAAATTCAAATTCAAAATTTCAAACTATCGCGCTATTTCTAACTCCTTTTATAATTAAAATAAATATATTCGTTCTAACTTCGATTCAAATAAATTTTTAGTCATTATTATTTAAAATAAATTATTTTTTTTATATTTAAAATCCAGTAAAATTTCTAAAATAAAAATTTTAAATTGGTTCCAAAATTCTGGGTTGTTACAATCTCCCCCACTTAAAAACTTTCCGTTCTCGAAAAGGAACGGAGCTGAAAGTTGTTTAATTAACTAACTCAACTTTCATTTTTTATAAGTTTCAATAATTTTATTAGTTGATTAACCTTTCAAATATATATAACTTTTATATATCAAAAATCATATTTTCTAAGATCGGATTATATATATAATTACAAGTACGATATTATAAACTTGTCACTCTCAACTCGTTCTAGGGCATTTCTAACCCCATCTCTAACGAGTTTCTCATTCTAGGATACTAATGATCCTATCTCTAATGAGTATTCTTTTATAGGATATTACTAATCCTACCTCTGATGAGTCCTTTGTTCAATTCTAAAGAGTTGTACCCCAAAGATTTGAGCTAACCAAAGCTCTGATGCCGACTGTAATGATTCAGATTTCGCCCGGACCTAATCGATCGGAAAATCGACCAAGACCATTCAAAAACCCGAATACGCTAACTTTGGGCATACAACACATTAGAACAGATAATAAAAGACTTTTATAAACATTACAATAATGTTACATCAGAGTACATCGAATATAATAATACAAAGGGAGAAAAATTTACTATGAACGTAATACAATGCAGCGGAAATAAATAAACTAGCATAGCGGAAGACTATCAATACCCTGGACATAACTTTAAGCTTCGATCCAGAATCCTACTCAATATATCTGCAAAATAAGCTACTTGATTGCCCGTGTGGAAAAGAGGGCACCCGACTTTGCAAAGTGAAACAAACTACGGGTCAGTCATGGGACTGGTATGAGAAATCTTTCCTAACTTATCTAACAATATGGCTAATCACAGGACCATGTTGCTAACGCGGAACGGGTGTACTCCATGGGATTGCAAGTGCATGGAATAAAGTAAAACGTTAAACAACGCAATGCTTTTTTGAAATGACCCGAAATCCCCTTTATGGGAAATCCCGGATTAAGTCAAGAACAAGCCACAAATGAACGCATAGGGAAGAATATTTCATTGTACATTACAACAATTCATCAGAATACAAGAATATACGGAGTATAAATCAATATTATACAACAGAAAATATCAAAGATTACAATACATTGCATAGTAGCGGAAAATAATACAATACATAACTAGAAGTAATACGCGGATACAAAGCTTTCCGAGTATCGTTCCAGCTGTAAACCAGGATCCTGTGAATGTAAATCTACAAAACCAAAACTACTAGCTGCCCGTGACAAAATAAGGGCACCCAGAGTTTAGGTTAAAATAATAAACTCCAGGTCAGTCATGGGACTGGTGTGAGAACTAAAACAGTTATTAATCTTTATTTTAAAGTTAGGTAAATCAAGGGACCATGCCGTATAACACGGAACGGGTTTCCTCCCAAGAATACCAGTGCATAAAACAACAGTGCAATGCTAAATAAAGAACAATGAAGCTATTATAAGACCCAGTTCCCATCACGCAATGCAACACAAGACGGAGGATAGGGTTTTTACCTTATAATAGCCAAGAATGCTTGGTACGTTTAAAAACAAATCATTTGATACTATTATAAGTGCATAGTGTATAAAACAACTTCAAATCATAAGTATCAATCATAGACGGCATAAGCGCCCCATCCCACTATGTCGCCAAATATAGGATTACAACTAAAATCAAAACGTCACGTATTGGAAGTTGGATTTCCATCTGTGAACCGAGGCAAAAGATAGTCCTCTACCGATTCGAGACAATCTAGCCCATGTCTCAGGTCAGAGCTCGAGTGACCTTGGAGCGATAGGGCCAGTCCACCGATGTGGATTAGACGAAATCCTGAACACAGCGTTTCCAACTAAATGACTCCATCGGTTCGAGAACGACCGATATATCCGAGGCGCCTCGCAACAGCAACAACCATATAACTCAAACTCGTCAGGGCGTGTAAAACCACTGACGCCAATTTTAGCTAGAAGAAAACGCATGTCCTCCCTGAGGTCCGTCTCCCATTTTGGTTCACCCCGGAGTGTGAGGCTCGCAAATCAACGCTACACAAAGCTACGCCACAAAGGCCGTTCTTTGATCATCAACCACAAGACTCTGCTTTTCAATAGAAGCCTTGATCATTTGCATCTTAGCATGCCACACAGGCAAACCACTCTATGCAACCGATGTCAGTCACGCAGAATGAAATCCGATGTCAGACACACAGTCCATTTACAAGTCCGTTCTGGGTCTGAACGAAATTGGAGGCACCTAGTACCCCGCATATCCATCGATCTCCAAGTACGTCTGGATGACCACCAACTGTTTCCCTCCTTTTGGGTGTACGGCCCAATCAAGATCATCTGTAATTATGCAAACGACGTGAAGACCTCCGGTCTTCTACCATCGTCTTCATCTTCGACTTATCGTCGTATCAGTTATTCAGAATGGGATTAACTCGGACTTCCCGAATAACTCGCGTATATAATAAACAAGTGTTACACAAACACAGCATACACCTCATTCCAATTCATCAGTCACTAACCGTAAATTAACAAGAGAATAATTCCCCAAATATTAACCCCGAAGGCCGAAACCAACATCAGATCAATATCCAGAAAATCATTCTGCTTAGCTAACCGACTGTTAGTTTCTAAATTTCACATTCTTAGGGAAAGGTCCCCATTAATTTTATCAAAGATAAATTCTTCTAAATTTATTCTTTAATCTTCTTTTTAATATCAATTCAAACTAATCGGGATTAGCGAACCACACCGAAGTAATCATTTATTTTTAATTTCCCAATCCTAACCTATTCATCCCATAAAGTAAAACTGGTTATACTTCATATCTAACACCACAGTGTTATCGGTAAATTCAATTACCATTTCACGTTCGAATATAATTAAAGATTTAACTATCGCCTGGAGCAAAACTGGTGATACTCCATTCTCGATCTTTTCAATCAAATTAAAGATTCATTAAAACTCCACTTAGTTTTAATCTTTAACTGCGTTAAAGAGTCGATGTCATTTAAAACACAGTTTACGATCATTTCAATCAGTCCCTAACCGTAAATTCGCAAGTGAGCAATTCCCTAAGTATTAATCCCGAAGGCCGAAACCAACATCAGATCGATATCCAGAAAACCATTCAACTTAACTAATCTCTAGTTAGTTTCTGATTTTCTTAACTCCTTTAGGTCTAAGAACAGTATTATTGATGATACCGTTCACGACAACCCAAAATCACGTTCCATTGATTATCGGGTTAAAGAACAAGTGTTATATAAAACACAGTTCACGATAAACCCAAAAATCAATATCAATTCAATTCCAATTAAATATTATTTAAATGGTACACTTCTTTAAATCTAAATAAAAAGATTTAATCTTTTCTCAACTGGGCTTCAGAACAGTGTTAATGAAGACACCATTCACGACAAACCCAAATCACATTTGATATTAAATACAAGGCTCTGAATAGAAAATATATCGGCTTATATTCAATATCAAATTCTACGACCAACAAATATCGTATTGGAAATAACAATATAAATATATCTCTCAAATTTCCATAACAATATCTGTGTAATCACGAAATCCAACATCGAAATATTCCGAAGACAATTTCGATTCAAATCCATTCCAATATAATTATTGAAAATTCTGGTTATTTTCAAAACCATTTCAAATCTCGTTTATTTATTTAAAAATAGATAGAATTATAATTCTAGTTCAAAACTAGTTCATTTCAATAAAAATATATTTTTATCTTTTAAAATATGGAGTTTTTCATCCCAATTCTTCCCAAATCATTTCTTATGATTTTACATAAATTATTACTATTTTTAATAATTTTATCAAGGCCCGTACAGTCGATTTCCACTAATGGCCATCAAACTGCACTTACAGCGACCTTTTCCAAATTTGATTTAGACTTAATTCCAAATCCAACCATTAGATTTCTAATTTCTAATATTCTTAGAAAGCTCTTTTCGATACGAACCCAACGGTTCCGGTTTTAGGAGAATCCGACAGTCGGATCTCCCGCAATATCCGTCTGAAGTCAATGGTCGAAATTCGCGAACTACCGCGGCGCGGCGCATTCTATTCAGGCTATTATATATATATATATATATATATATATAATATATATATATTTCGTCGATTTCAATTCAAACTGTGCTTTATAAATCGTTTTAAATTCATTTTCAAAACGGTTTCAACTTCATATTCAATTTCAAATCAAAATTGAATATTCCGATATAAATTCTTTTTAAATTCATTTCAAATCGATTTCAATTCAATTTCAATTTAATTCGAATTTATTTTAAATTTCAATTTGAATTCAATCCCTTTCTATTTCAATTCGAATTCAATTTAATTCGAATTTCGATCATTTTCAATATAATTCAAATTTCGAAATCACTTTCAATATACATTGAAAATTGAATAGATCGATATAAATATCGTTCACGTCAAAATGGCGTCAATCTAATCAACATGGCTTTATATATTTCTATCTTCAAATATTCTATTTCAAATATTTCTTTTTCAAATATTTCTATTTCAAATATTTCTATTTCAAATATTTCTTTTTTAAATATTTCTATTTCAAATATTTCTTTTTCAAATATTTCTTTTTCAAAACTGGAATGAGTCCCAATCAATTACCATATAATGTTAATTATATGGATTTTCTACAACACATGTATAAAATAACAACGATAAATAATCAACCATCATCCAGAGTGCATTCTACAATGTATAAGCATCAAATATAAATATTTAACGCTTATGACAGTCTGTCAATCAATCGATCGGCATACAACTAACTATTGGGATTAGTGTATGTCATATACCATCCCAATACCCGTGTGGGGTTTTCAAACAATCAAACACAGATTTTATTTGAGCAGTTGGGCGATGTGTAAAATTTATCGTCCCAATCAATATCAGTCAAATGTGTGTATATAAACAAATCGTTCGATTTGTTTATATTAATTTATTTTAAATACACGTTAAAAATTCTATTTTCAACTATAAAATATTTTAACTATATAAATATTTTATTTCACATCACATCACACAATCAACTACACATCAAAATCAAACAAACAAGCACACAAGCCGTCCATGGTTTGTGGACGACGGGTGCTACTAAACACCGTCTGCATCCTAGTATATATTTCAACTAGAAATAAATTTAAAAGTGAGGAGTTCTCACAGAGGGTTCCACTCCGCCGTGCTTTGCTTTTGAACTGTTGAATCGTCTTGACCGGTTTGAAATTCTACGGTAGCTCTTTTCACGCTGTTCAAATAAAAATTATATTTTTATTGCTTCATTTCAATAAATAAAAATTCTATTTTTATTTCTACTTCATATATTTTTACAACGCTTATTCTATATAAAAATTATATTTTTATATTTCTATTTCTATTATAAAGATCGAATTTTTACTTTACTCTATATAATAAATATCAGATTTTTATTTTACTACATATATAAAGATCAAATTTTGTCTTTCTATATGATATAAAAATCATATTTTTATAATCTCTACTATATAAAAATCAAATTTTTATACTCCTAAAAATCGGATCTATATATAGAAAAATCGCCTTTCAATAATTAAAAATATAAACCTTTCCTATATAAAAATATAGACTTTTCATGTTATTCACATCCGTAAAAATGGAATTTTTATGCCGTTAATTCATATATAAAAATCCAACCTTTTTAATCCATAAAAATCAAATCTTTTAATGTTTAAAAATCTAATCTTTCATATAGTAAAAATCATACTTTAACATCGCAAAAATCATTTCTTTTCCGTCGCAAAAATCATTTCTTTTCCATCGCAAAAATCTAAAGAGTGTTATTTCACTCGAGAACTGATTTTATTTTCCTTAAAAATGATTTACATTAGGTAAAATGAAGATGAAACAAAATAAAATAACTATTAAAAAACTTACAGTCGAAAGTTGGGAGAGGGGAGGGGCTGCTGGGGGTTCGTCGGAGGTGGGAGCTCGGCCAGGAGCGCAGGGGTTCATCTAGGTTGCGGCGGTGGCGCTGACCTATCGAGGTGGCGCGGTTTCAGGTGAGAAGGGCTCGCGGGGGCGTGGCGGGCTAGGGGGTGGCAAGCTAGGGCTAGGGGCTGGCGATTCGAGTTGCGATGGGGGCGACGAGGAAGACAAGAGGTAGAATCGAAGATGGGGGTGAAGGCAGGAGAGAGAAGCGGAAGAAGGGGGGTCGGCGCCGCTCCACCACCTGCGGCGGCGATGGAGGGTGGAGCACGACAGCGCTCCGCCTTTCTTTTCGTATTTTTTTTAATCTGAACGGTGGAGAGAGGAAAAGAGGGGGGTTATATATAATTAATTTAATTTAATTTTCAATAAAAATATTGACTTTTTATTCAAACTCGAAATGAGACCCACCGCCTGTCGTCCATAGCTAATTACCCCTATTCCAAACACAATGGGATATGTATCGTAAGTCAATTCTACTGTTACGATCAATTTTCGCTAAATTTAAAATATAAATCCTAATATTTTAAATTCCAACGCACATTTTAAATTACCGGGGCCACATACGCACTTCTATAATTCTAGACAAATTATTTCTAGCTTTGTATTGACGATACAGTCCTAACAAAACTCGTTTCACCGAATTCCGATACCATAAGAAAAATGGCCTTTTTCCAGTCGATTAAATTCAACTAAAACTGGTCAAACGCGTTTTCCTTTGCCACGCTCACATATTGATTCAAAAAATTACGAAATTTGAAACCTAGCAATAATTTGACATCACGGACCCAACAAAAGTGGTTTCGTCGAAATCCGAGGTCGTTTACAAAATTCCCATTTTTAAGGGCCGAAATCCCATAGCGAGTATTCTGAAATTTCAACTGGACATATCTTTTGATTCCAGCTATGAAATTCCAATCTTTCGGATTCATTGGAAAGATATTCACAAATAGATTCTAATATTTTTGGTTTTTCTAAAATCCGATTTATTTTGTATCCTGCGCATTCATTTGAATTTTGAAATTTAATTATCGAACTACCGCGCCATTTTCAATTCCTTTTATATATATAAATAAATATATTCTAACGACGATTCGAATAAATATATATGTTCGAATTCTATTCAAAATAAATTTCTCGTCGTTATTATTTAAAATATTCATTTTAAATATTCAAAATTCATTAAAATTGCCAAAAAAAAAAAGAAATGGCCCAGATTTCCGGGTTATTACATTTTTAGAAAAATGAAACCATTATAAGACTCAAGTCCTGTCACACAATGCAACGCAAACCGAATGATACATTTTTACCTTATAATGGTCAAAAATGCTTGATACGATAAAACATATTTGATATTATTATAAGTGTATATATGTGTCAAAAACATTTTAATCATAATGTATCAATCATAAATGGCATAAATACCATATACAATGTCGCCATACTAGTTCTATAATCAAAACCGCATGGTGTCGTACTGGATGTTGGATTTCCATCATGAGTCAAGGCTAGAAACGATCTCCTTGTCGATTCGAGACACTCTAGCAATTTCTCAGGATCCCTCGCAGTGAACCCTTGTATACTGCAGGGCCGGTCCACAAATATACCTTAGTGGATTGGCAATTCCTGAACACACATTACCCTATCCTATTGAACCTATAAAATGGTCATAATCGACCAATATAACCGAGGCGCCTCATTCCATCAACCACATAAGTAAATGTCAGGGCTTGCAAAATCCTGATACCACTTCTAGCTAGAAAGAAACGTGTGCACTCCCTGCGTTCCCTTGTCCCGTTTCTAACTTTTACCGGGGTGGAAGGCCAGCGAGGTAACGTTATACACAAAACTATGCCGACATATGATATGCTTTGATCGTCAACCACAAAGCACTACTTTTCGACAATAGCCTTGATCATTTGCATCTTGGCATGCCACATTGACAATTCACGCCATGTGATCGATAACTACCAATATATAACCTCTGAGCTCATACATCTTAGAGAATGGTGTTGAGCAAGAGAATAAATTCTCTGCCACCAACAGATATATATTAAATAGAAATCAATTCACATAGAATGAAATTCAATGTCAGACACACATCCATTTACAAGTCCGTTCTAGGTATGAACGAAACCGGAGACACCTTATTCCTCGTCTCGTATGTCTAATATGGAAGAGAGGTGCTCACGTATCTAGACAATCAACAAGTACATCCGGACAACTACCACTTTAATTCTTTCATAGGAGCGACCCAGTGTCGGGCATCGGTAGTCATCCATTCGATATAAAGATCGCTGGTCTTCGATCACTGTCTTCAATGTCTTTGACTTTAAATCGTCATAGTAATTAATTAGAATGGGTTAAACCCGATCTTTCCGAATAACTCGCGTATTTTATAATAAAAAATCAAGTTCTATAAAGGCACATCATACGCCTCATCCCAATTCAAAATATTCTTTTAATAAAATATTCATATTAAAAGGGAAAGATTCCCATCAATTTTATCAAAGATAAATTATTTTAAATTTAATCTTTAATCTTCATTTTAAAGATCCATTAAAACTCCAATTTGATTTTAATATATAAAATCATTACTTTATGATTATTCAACTTTTAAGAAATTAATCTTATCTTTAACTGGGTTAAAGAACCAATGTCATTTAAACACATTTCACGATAAACCCAAAATCATCTTCCATTAAATATGGAATTTTCACATAAATCAAATCAATATATAATCGATAAAAATTTATATATCAGACCGATAATATAAATGGAATAACGGCAAGCCTTTTAAATTACATATATAGTAACAGTCTTCTTTTACATAAGCCTATCACGATTATTATCAAATCGAATTTCCACTCAATTCCAATTTAATATATTAAATTGGAAAACATGCCTTTGGAAATTTTCTTTTTAAATCTTAAATAAAAGATTTATAATTTCTAAATCATGATTTTACTGTTAATTGGGCTAAAGAACAAATGTCGTTTAAAACACAGTTCACAATAAGCCCAATTCACATATCATTTTATTCTTCGTTGAATATTATTTTAAAAAAATTCGTTATTTAAAAATATTCTTTATAAAAAGATTCTTTATGTAAAAACGTTCTTTATATTACAATGTTCTTTATTTTAAAATATTCTTTATTTAAAAGATATTCTGAATCGAAATGCGAATCAATCATTTACCATATAATTTTGGTCATATGGATTTCACACATCACATGAACACGAAAATAATGATAAATAATCATTAAACAACCAATTCTCATCCACAGAGAAATTTACAACTGTGCGAGCGTTAAAATGAATAAATAACACTTATCGCAGCCTATCAATCCATGGATTGACATATAACTGAATATTGGGACTAGTGTATGTCAAATATTATCCCAATACACTTGTAGGGTTTTCAGCCAACAACAATTCATCTAAATAAATCATTGGTTAATGAATTTAACCGATTTTAATTCCGTTAACATGTTGATGATAATGAACCAAACATTTTAATATATTCCTAATGCCAAATGAAAATGTATTTTACTAGCAAAATTTCCTGCATGTATCTAAAATATAATTTGACTATACAAGTGTTACTTTGATTTGCATACAAATTCTATTGTAAGTCTTGCAAATAAAAATGATACTTATATTTGCATATAAATTCTAATGTTTGTTTTGCAAATAAATATGATGCTTATATTTGCATATAATTTCCGTTGTATGTTTTAACAATAAAAACGATTCTTTATTTAACATACAAATTCTAATAAAAAGTGATTCTCTCATTTTTGTTGACGATTCTATTTCAACAAAATGATTATAAAAATGATCTTTTCATTTTGGTTGAAAATTCTATTTCAATAAAATGACTAAAAGTGATAATTCCATATTGTTAACAAATATAATTTAACAAAATGAACACAAATGATTCATTCATTTTTGTTGACAATCCTAGTTACAACAAAAATGACAATTCATTTTTGACAATTTTAATTTAATAAAATGGCATATTTACTTACATTTTTCTATGTATTTTAATTTCAGATAAAAGAACAATTTATTTGTATACATTATTCTATTCAACATATCAAATAAAAATGATAATTTTATTTACTTACAATTTCCATACAACAAAAATGATGTTTTTGTTTTATCACAAATATATTTAACAAAAATGTTAATTTGTTTTGGTTTAAGTCAAAACAAAAATGTTATTTTGTTTTGGTTTAACTTAGATCTCACTAACAAAATGTTATTTTTGTTTTTAACTCTTATCTACTTAACAAAAATGTAACTTTTGCTTTAACTCTATTCAAAACGTTAATTATGGTTTCAACCATTCTAATTAACAAAAATGATAATTTTTGTTTCAATAATTCTATTTTGACAAAATGTATATTTTTGTTTCAACCTTTTTAATTGACAAAAATGTTTATTTTTGTTTTATCCTTTTTAATGAACAAAGATGTTTATTTTTCTTAATGAACAAAAATGTATATTTTTACAAAAAAGTGTATTTTGTTCAACAATTCTAATTTGACAAAAATGTTCATTTTTTTTCAACCGTTATATTTTGACAAAAAGGCAAATTTTTTCTCAACTTTTACATTTGACAAAAGTGACAAATTTGGTTTCAACTGTTACTATTGACAAAAGTGACAAATTTAGTTTCCACTATTATATTTGACAAAAGTGAAAATTTTGGTTCAAACTAATCTTTTTGACACAAATGTTAATTTTGTTTTAACTAATATGTTTGACCAAATGACTATTTTTATTTCAACTAACATGTTTGACAAAATGACTATTTTTATTTCAACTAACATGTTTGACAAAATGACTATTTTTATTTCAACTAACATGTTTGACCGAATGACTATTTTTATTTCAACTAACATGTTTGACAAAATGACTATTTTTATTTCAACTAACAAATTTGACAAAAATGTGTATTTCATTTAAATTAAACAAATTTCAACAAAGTTGATAATTTTGATTTGTCAATGCTAATATAACAAAAAATGACATTTTTATTCATGTCAATTCTAAATGAAATAAAAAAAATGACATTTCTAGCTTGTCAATTCTAATTTAACACAAACGACAATTATAATCTAATAAAATATTTTCTAATAATATGTTATTTTATTTCTAATGCAAAATTTTATAACAAAAATGTTGTTTTATTCTAATGTGATATTTTATAACAAAAATGATATTTTATTCAATGTACATTTTATAACAAAAATGATATTTTATTCCGATGTACATTTTATAACAAAAATGATATTTTATTCTTTGTTAATATAACTTATCAAACAAACAAAATGATATTTCTATGTTAACATGACTGATCTTACAAACAAAATGATATTTCTATGTTAATATGACTGATCTAGCAAACAAAATGATATTTCTATGTTAACATGTAAAGATTATATTTCTATCAAACAACAATATAATTTTGCAAGCCATCATTACCAACAATCAATATATATATATATGTATGTATATTTATATTTGTATTTCGTTTTAAATTTTAAATCGAGAAATCTCACATGGCTTTTTGTCTGAATTTTCAAAGTACTCCGTTTTAGATCGGGTCTGTTCCGTTGTGTAATGTTCGCGGTTGTGAATCCAACGCAAGTCTTTTCGTATGATTCTGAATTTATATGCAAAAGTTACGAGGGTTTAATTGTTAATTTCATTAGTTAAATAATTAAATAATAATAAAATCCTTTAATTACTTTGGTGAAAAACGTGGCCGCTTGGTTCTTCTTCTTCTTTGTTCCAGGTTACATGCCAAAACCGAACCCATTTCATCGTTGCAAACTTCCACCTGCGCGCCTCCAACTGGTCCACCGTACTTCGATCAAGACCCACCACGGCAAAGCCCTACGTGAGCTCTACCATCCACCATTACCTAGGCGAACTCGCGGGTCCCTAAAGCCCAGAATTTGACTGCGAACGTGATGACTTTGGAGAAGGAATTCAAGAAAAATACTGATCTATATAAAATCATAAATGTTGAAGTTATAAATCTCACATAGATCTTGGATTTAGCTTTAGAATTTTTTTTATTTTCGTTGATTGGATTATTCGAAAATTAAGTAGAAAGGATTGAAGATTTTATCCACCCATTGTTGAAGACGGCGGCTACTATTGGGCTTGAGGATTAGGGTTTGTTCATTATTTCTAATATAATAATATTAAATCTCTAATTTTGCAAGTAAATCCATAAATTCGCAGTAACTCCAATTTCAGCCCAACGAGTGTTACCCTTAGGCAAATACCAAGGTTCTGGACATAATGGACTAGTTCCCGTCAGCCCATTTGGTTGTCTTAGTCCTCTTTTCTTTAATTTAAAATATAAATTATTTATTTAATTTGATCGTGCACTTAAATTTACTGGGGCCACATACAGACTCTAAAAATAATGGAAAAAATATTTCTACTTATGTTTTGATGATACTGTTCTAACAAATTAATTTCGTCGAATTTGGAGACCGTTTGAAAAGTGGCCATTTTCTGGTCGATCCAAATTGACTGAAATTAACAAAACACGTTTTCTTTTGCCACACTCACGTATTAATTCCAAAAAATTTAAAAATAGGAATCTTGCAATAAGTTGACATTCCGGTTCCAATAAAAGTGGTTTCGTCGAAAACGGAGGTCATTTGTAAAATGGCTATTTTTAATATTAAAATATATATATAAATTCTATAGTGACTATTCTTAATATTAAACTGGGCATAACTTTTTATTCCCGCTATGAAATTTCAATTTTTCAGATTCGTTGGAAAGATATTTTTAAATCGATTCTAATATTTTTGGTTTTACCAAAATCCGATTTATTTTGCATCCTATACAGTGGGTCAAAGTTCAAATTCAATTTTTCAAGCTACCGCGCTATTTCTAACTCCATTTGAAATTAAAATAAATATATTCATTCTAACTTCGATTTAAATAAATTTTTAGTCGTCGTTATTTAAAATAAATCATTTTTAATACTTAAAATCCACTAAAATTTCTAAAATAAAATTTTAAATTGGTTCCAAAATTCCGGGTTGGTACACATTTATCACATTTCGGAGGTACAAATTCATAATCAATAACAATTTCCTTTCTAACTCCATATGCAAATCATTAATGAGCAAAGTAATCTTAGTATCTGTAGATAGTTGCACCTTAGCATATCTAGTGACATGTTTTCTAGCAGCCTTCTCATCAATTTGAATTGGTTCACCAATATAAATTGCAGTCATGGATTGAGCTTCAGTAGACTACATCTCCATGTAAAGATTGTACAATTTTATCCAAACTTGAATAGTTGAGATGTTAATTTTTATGAATCCATATCCAGGGTATCAAATATCAATCATTAGTAGCTTATGAAAGCAAGAGTATGTAGAAGACTTGGTTATGCGCGCAAAATCAGTATGATCTTCGAATTGTATGGAGAATATGTAATACTGAGTGATATGAATGTATGTATGCCCATTGGTTTCCAAACTTTTGATATGTAATCTTTGAGTTTTTGAATGGGATGCCTAAATTCAGCTGGGTGGAAGATTATTTTATTGATCCATGCAGCATTGGATTCATTGAAAATTCTCTCGGGAAGATAAACATAGGCATTTGTTTGCTTAAGGTATGTGAGTTTTTGTTATGGTTATGTAGCTAAGGAAGGAGACTTTTATTTGACTAATTTGGCTTATGATTTGGATGGTGTCCAGGGAGTCAGTTATGATGTAGGAACTATGGTGGAAGATGATGGTGATTTATACGGTTTTCCATGAACAAGAAGTGGGTTAGTTAAGGAATGCATGTGCACCAAGAAGGTTTTCTTACTGTCAATTGGCAATAATCAAGTTTTCCAAAGCCAAAAGATCATGGAATAAGTCTGTAACATATCTTCTTGGATCCTTTCAACTTAATTGTCTTCACTTTTCTTTTTTAGATCGCTCTAATTTTAAATATTCAAATATATTAGTTTTTTATGTTCGACTAAGATTAATGTAAAAAACTATTTTGTTTCTTAAACTTTGCAATAGAATGGTTGGTTCTCCACGATTATGTGATTGTACTAGTATGATTTATAATAAACATAGTAATTTGTCTCACATTTTCATATTGTTTGATTAGTCAATAGTTTGGTGACTGAGCAGTTTGATCCTAAGAGGCATTTACAGATTTATAGGGCATATATTTATCTTATGATTAAGCAGGAAAAACAGATTATATATATGTATATTATCATCTTATTTGTTCATGGTTATGATATTTCACGTCATGCCATTACTTACGGGTTGTCTCAAAGAACATACATGCATGAGGCACAAAAATGTATAATGGAAGCAGCAATTGCATTAACCATGAATTATTTAAGCACGTCATGCTACAGATTACATATATGATAATCATTCGTTAATCATGAAGACAATGCAAGTAAGTATTAAAAGCACCACCCACCACCAACTGGACAGCAGTAACATAAGCTATGTTCGCAAAATCCACTATTTGCCCCTAAACTATCACAAAAATCATCGCAATCCTTTACGACATTGCAATGCTGATGAACGCTGTTACCTTCAGATTTGACCATTTCTGCATAATCAAACAAAAATGTTGCATATAAGAATAGCTATACACATAACTAGTGATTTAAATATCTATAAGTTTTAACTTTTAAGAAACTATCTTTGTATGTTGTATGTGGAAACATGAAGCACAACTAGTGATTTCAATATCCATAATATCAAAAACGAGTTGATAATAGTGATTATCAGTAAAGAATAGCTATACACATAAGATCTCGAACTATAAAAGTATAAGTTCAAAGGTGTTAAGTACCAGGAGCAGAAATGATCATAGACAGAATGACAATAAAGCACAAAACATAAATCTTCATCATTATATAGATTGTACTATATATTCTCAGTAATATTGGACATCCTTTATCAACTTCAATCCTATATTTATAGTTGAAAAAAAGAAAAGAAAAAAATTGACAGAATAATTAAATCAGTTGGCTTGACAAATCCTGGAATTTCAAGACATGATAGTGCATGTATCCTGATTTTATTTTATTTACTAAATTGCTTTAAATTAATCTTGGAATTTCTAGACATGACAGTGCATGAATCTCGATCTCATTTTATTTACTAAACTGCTTTAAATTATTAGTTGTTATTTTAAACAAAAAATAAAATTAATTTAATAAGTAATTAAATTAATTGACTTGACAAATATGGGGTTTCTAGATAAAATAGTATAAGAAAAACAATCTACAGAATAATTTACTTGACAAATCTTGAAATCTATGAACATTATAGTGCATGAATCCTAATTTTATTTTATTTAATAAATTGCTTTAAATTAATCTAGGAATTTCTAGACATGATAGTGCATGAATCCTGATTTTATTTTATTTATTAAACTGCTTTAAATTATTTAGTTTTTAATTTAAACAAAAAACAATAATTTAATAAATAATTAAATTAATCCACTTGTCAAATATGTGGTTTCCAAATAAAATAGTACATGAATCCTGACTTTATTTTATTTAATAAATAGCTTAAAATTATTTGGTTGTAATTTTAAACAAAATATATAAATAATTAAATTAATTGACTTGACAAATATGGGGTTTCCAAAAACAATTAGTACATGAATCCTGATTTTAATTAATTTATTAACATGCTTTAAATATGTTATTATATTTACTAAACCGCTTTAAATTATTTGGTTGTGATTTTAAACGAAAAAAATAATAATTTAATAAATAATTAAATTAATTGACCTGACAAATATGGGGTTTCCAAATAAAATAGTACATGAATCCTGATTTTAATTTATTTATTAACATGCTTTAAATATTTTGGTTATCTTAAAATATCCACTAATTAATATTTTACTTCATGGTTGATAAGCGAAAATTAGGTTAAGGCACTTCTTTTTCAAAAATAATTAGTTTCAAGGATTATACAACTAAATAATAAGTATTTTGAAAATTTTTGTAGGAGTACGATAAAAAAATTATCTTTTTAACTTATATATTAAAGTGATATTGTAACAACCTGGAATTTCAGGACCAATTTAAAATTTTTATTTTAGCTATTTTAATGGGTTTTAAATACTTAAAATGATATATTTTAAATATTAACGAATAAAAATTTATTTAAATCGAAGTTAGAATGTATAAATTTAAAATTTAATTAAAATGAACTTGAAATGGCATGGTAGTTAGAAAATTTAGTTTTAAACTTCAATTGAATATACAGAATCCAAAATAAATTAGAATTGGACAAAACAAGAAACGTTAGAATCTATTTAACTATATCTTTCTCACGAATGTAAGCCATTGAGTTTTCACTTTATAAATTGTTAGTTATGTCTAGCTTAAAATTTAGAATAGTCGCTATTGAATTTATATATTTTTTAATATAATATATAGCCCTTAAAAATAGCCATTTTACAAACGACCTCCGTTTTGGACAAAACCACTTGTTGGGTCCAGAATTTTAAATTATTGTTGGGTTTCAAATTTCATAATTTTTGGAATTAATATGTGAGCGCGGTAAATTTAAACATGTTTTGTAATTTCAATTTATATTTAATCGACTGGAAAAAGGCCATTTTCCAAACAGTCTGCAAATTCGACGAAATAAATTTTGTTAGGACAGTATCGTTAAAACATAGCTAGATTTATTTTTCTGTAATTTTTGTAGTCAGCATTTGGCCCCGGTAAATTAAAATGTACGTTCAAATTCAGTATTGACCGTTATATTAATTTATATTTTAATTTTGATAAAAGCTGATCAAAACAGTCGAATTGTCTTACGAAACATATCTCATTGTAATTAAAATGTGGGTATTTAGCTAGTAACAACAGTCGTTGAGTTCGATTTCGAGTTCGTAGCAATAAACGAGTAAATTCACGAATTGAAATATTATAAAAAATATATATATATAACCTTAGTCAAACTCGTCAAACCCTGAACCCTAATTTCTTTTTTCTCAGATGCGCCGTCAGCCCTAAAACCAACGTGCAAAATTTCTCAAGACATCTTCCCTTAATTTCCAACAACACACAGCGAATTAAGATATGATCTCGAAGGCAAATCGAAGACCTAGGAGATCTCTTCCGATTTGTACGGTGGTGATGGGTTCTAACTTCGTCGTTGGAGAGAAAATGGAGCTGGAAGTCCACGACTTTGGCCTTACTTTCTGTAGTAATGGTGGGCTCGAGTGGGAGTAGGTAGCGCGCACAGGTGAAGGGCAGAGCGGCAGTTCTTGTGGCAATCCCCGATCATGCTCCAGTCAGACGATGAGGATGTAGCGACGAGTTTCCTGGTGATGCTTTTTGTGATTGAGCGGATCTTCAATTTCCTGAAGGGTGTGGGCTAATTCTTGATTAAGGTTAATTAAACTTAATTAATTTAGTTAAAAATATGGTTAAAATATTTAGAATTTTGAATCGTCATAACTTTGTCAAACGGTATCAGAAATTCGCAAATTCAGTTGCGTTGGAATCACAAAAAGAAGAGCTTCGCAATGGAAAAGACTAGAACGGAAAGAAAGCAAATTAGAATTGAAGGAAAATTTATACCCAAACAGTACAGAAATTGTAATAAAGAATGACGGTGTGGAACACAATGTGAGAACTCTCTCACTAAAATATTTGTACAGTTATTTAATTAATTTATAACTGTAAATTTATAGAAATTGTCGTTATTGATTTTTATCTGTTGTATATGACATTGTTTGAGTTCAACACATGAACTATTCATGACTCATTTCCACAAGAAGCGTTGTTTGAGAATACAACACTCGTAGTCCAACAATGTGGATACACTTTATGGTTGTTAAAATTTATTTATAAATATCCATTTATAATTAACAGTGAAAATTTATTAATTAGAAAAATAATTCGAATTGAATTAAAAAAATTTAAATTTATTAACCAATAAATTACTTAAATAGACTATTTTTGTTTAAAAACACAACAAGGGATTAGGATGATATTGGACATACACTAATCCCAATATTTAGTTGTATGTCAATCGATGGGTTGACAGGCTGCGATGAGCGTTATTTATTTATTTATTTATTTTAATGCTTATACGTTTGTTGAATGCACTCGCAATGATGTTTAATGTTTAATGATTATTTATCATTCTTGTTGCATACATGCGATGTACGAAATCCATATAACTAAAATTATATGGTAATTGATTGAGTCGCATTCCGATTTAGAATATGAACGAATATTTCAGAATAATATTCAATTAAGAATTAAATTATGATTTTTATGTACGATTTTGGATGGACACAAAAATATTAAAATGTGAAGTCGGGTTAAGTAGCTAAATGCCATTTTAACTCAAACTGGTTTATAAATTGATTTTATTCATTTTACAAATGGATAGAATGGATTTCAAAATAAGATATTTTGAAAATATTATCATTTTAATATTATAATGATATGGAATATTCAATTTTGATTTAAAATTGAAAATGAAGTTGGAATTATTTTCAAATGAATTTATAAACGATTTATAAGATACGTTTTAAATGTAATCGGCAATATATATATTATATATATAAATGGTTTAAATAGAACATGCAGAACAACTACCGTTCGTGAATTTCAACCATTGTCTTTAAACGGACGTAATGGAAGATCCGACCGTCGGATTCTCCTAAAACTAGAACCATTAGATTTGTGTCGAAAATTTATTTCCACTGAATATAAGAGATATAAATTTGAACATTTGGATTTCAAATTTATGTCCAAATCAATAATAGAAAAGGTCGCCATGGATGCAGTTCGGTGGCCGTTATTGGAACCGACTGTAAGGGCCTTAATAAAATTATTAAAAATATGGAAAGCTAATGTAAAATCATGATAAATGCTTTGGAAAGATTTTGGATGAAAAATTCCAAGTTTGAAAAGATAAAAATATATTTTTATCAAAATGAACTAGTTATTGACTAGAACAATAATCCAATGTTTTTAAATAAGTAAATTGGATATGTAAATGGTTTTAATATAACCAGAATTGCTAAGTATGAATTGGAATGGATTTGAATAGAAATAATCTTTGGAATATTTCGGTATTGGATTCCGTCATTATACGGATATTTTTGAGGAATTTGGAAGATACAGATTGTGACGGCCCGCCCCGCACCTACCGACATTTCCAATGAAAGTGCGTTGTGCTAATGCCCGACTAGCACGGGATGGTCGCCAAAGAAAGGAAAAGGAAGGAATTTTAACTAACAAGCAACCTGTAGAGTGTCTCATAGCGGATGGGATAAAATATGATAATAACATAACATTGACATGAAACAGGCGAGATAGTGCATAAGAAGAAAACTAAACCATCATAGCAGCGGAATCCAAAATACAGCTTATGATCTGACATCATTATTACAACTGCAAAATACTGTCTCTATAGAAAAAGAAAGAGGTACACTACTAATGCCCAAAGTAGTGACCAACAACAACACAAGGAGAATATATATATATATATATCATACATGGAAGCCTCCTGCTCGTCTCCGTTGCAGCTACTCGTGCATAATCTCCTGACCTGTCTCTAGTCTGCCCATTTAAGAGCACCCATAGTAATAAGAAGATACATAAAACTCTGGGTCAGACAAAAGTCTGCTATGAGCGATAAGCAGCAAAATCGAACAATAACGGGTGTACATAATCATACTGAACCTGGACCTGCAACCAAAGAATTAGCATAACAGGATGTACAGTACTCTAAGTTGACACTAACACATGGTGTGAAAATAATAGGGAGGGGTGTGCATGTCATGGTGATAGCAAAACATCAAACATAGCAATTATCCTCAAATCTCTCGCTCAGTGCGTAAGGCATATGATATCCACTACTTTGATCACCCCATTCTTTGTTACGATCCTTCTGCCCCATGGAACCATGACGGCTCCACTGCACTGATCCGTAACCACTTATACTTTGCTATGTCCACTCTGCCCCATGGAGTCATGACAACTCCCCTACACTGGCTCATAGCCTTGCTACGTGTTAATCCCGAAAAAATCCACGCACACATTGAACAAGGGGAAGCGACGAGTAACAAAACTAGAGCAGATTAGGTCGACCAGGCACAACCGGACGACATGATGCAATGTGCGACCCTAAAACTTGGGTCCAAATCACATATTGGACACGAAAACGAAAACCAAACGCTCCCTTGAGTACAAGGTCGTACCAAGCATCAGCATGAAATATGTCGCTCATCTAGCATAGGCCAGAATGACCACACTGAACAACCACATAGACAGACCATATCCTGCGGAAGCAATAAGAGGACGAACACCCTTAAACTAAAGCAATCGGTCGCGTAAGGAGGAATGGGGAACCGATTCCAGACATCAACCCGCTCCTACAAGGCCTCTCAAATGGTCGCCCGTACCGAAGCACCCGCTCTCATGAATCCGCTCATCTGCTCAAGGCGCCCGCTTTAAAAAGCTATCTGCGCATGACAGCCTAAGACAGCTCATGACAAACTGGCGACAGCTGGCCGATGGTCCGATTGTAATTAGCAGAATCAGAAATCCACACGGCGGGAAATGGATTTCAAACCAAGGACTCACCTACAAATACACCATGGCTACCACAAAAAAAGGGATCGAGTCTTCAGAACCACGGAGTCCTGCCAAACTCTGCCTTAAACCGCAGATCTGGCCATGGCGTCAAGCTCAATTTCATAATCCAGCGAGAACGAAGACATTCTCATTCTCAATCATCCATTCATCCTCCTTCTCCTCAAATTAAACCATCTTCTTGTATAATTTCCGAGATTAAAGTATATATGCAAGGTTATATTGTGCGAAAATGGAAAGATATTGATAGAGAGAATTGATGTACTTTGTAAATCATATCATGAGATCAGTAATCACCTTCGTAGTGGACGTAGGCCTCATTAACGGCTGAACAACTCTAAACCTTGTCTCTATTTTTACCTTATTTCGCATTTTCCACTTTGAGTTAATAACTGAATACGGCTCCATTTTATTCCCTATCAAATTGGTGAAGTACAGCTTTGTACCTAAGGTGTTTGGAGCATTTTTGGTGTAAACATTTTTAGCGCCCACCGTAGGGCCATGTTCATCTCTTCCTCCATTCTAAAAAAAAAAAGAAACGCTGGGCCCACAATCATGAGCATGTCGAGAGAAATTGCAGCTGACAGAATTGATGGCGACTCCGGTACTGACTCATAGCCCACCGTCCATTCCAAAAAAAAAAAAGGAACTGCAAAAAGTCGAGGCGGTCTTAACCAGGAAGGAGTTAGAAGAAGCAATGACAGAGATAACAAGCCAAATATATGTTGCAAATGACGCCTTGGTAGAGAGAATCGAGTCGATGTTCGCTATCCAGACCACTGTCATAAAAGCCACGCCAAGCGTCACAGACCTTTTGTTCGTACAAACAAGTCGTGCAGTCGAAATGAATTCTTCTACTGAACAAGAAAGTTCTACTCTAAAAACTATCTATTGTGGTTATGATCCCCAGCAAAGATCCAGCAAGAGGAAAAGCGTTCGTTCCATGGAACTGAATGAGAAACGGGGATATGCCTCAGGCATGAGGAGAAGATCTAAGAAGGACAAAAGGAAACTGCGCTTTTTCAAGAATTCTGAGTTCACTCCCCTCAACGACACCATAGAGAATATCTTCAGGGCAACAAAGGTACTATAGAATACCCGGTTCCCGAGCGGATGCAATCCAAGAATGCTGCAATGAAGTCAGTAAAATTCTGTTAATTCCATGATCAACCAGGCTGTAGTACCAACGAGTGTAGACACTTGAGGTCACTAGTCGAGGGGCTGGTCAGGGAGAACTATCTGCAACAATATGTGCAAAGACATCGTCCCACTTATATGTCAGCGTGGGGCAGTAAGCTCTCCAAAGAAAAGGCCTAAAACTAGCTTGAAACTGATACATGACCAGAGATCAGTAATCGACACTCTGATCGAGGAATTCTTGATTGAAATTCCTGTCACACCGCCTTACTACTCTATTTTTATCCTGTTTAACTTAAGAAATAATAGCTGTTTTACTTTGTTTTCCCAGTCGCTACATTCATGTTGAGCAATGGATTACTTGCAAACATTATGTATAGGGAAACTATTGTATGGTCGCTTAAACACCATACTAGTTGCCTCATGCTAAACCCCAACTTTTCAAATGTAGGCCCGTTAGAGATGGCTGAACATATCCACCCATTCCAATTGCAAAGGGTAGGTTCCTAAAGCATATCTTGAGCAAAGCGGCTTGAGAGCCATGAGCATCAAAACAACAAACTATTCTAGGGCAGACAACAAGATGAACAGCAGATGAAAAGCTGCACACATCATCATAGAAAAATGCTGAATACCCAGCAAGTACCCACTCAAAGGATCATCGTCAAACCCCGTTGCAAACGCAGGGCTATCGCAAACTCTGAGGATATACCCACTCAGGTGTAGTACATGAATTCCTCAAAACCAGAATCAAGACCAGCAACAAGGACTAATGCTTATCTTTCAGGAATCAATACTAGAACAAAAGCAACTCAAAAACAAAATTCCCTTGGAGAAAATAGTTGAGCCCGCCAAAGAAACACCCTCTTGGGTGCAGGACATTGGTCATTTGACTTGGGGAGATTTCTTAATTTTCTCAAGCAAACGACCAATGTCTATTTCGTAGGGCAAAATGCAAAGTCGGCAAAAACCGGTTGGTTCATAAAAACCCTTACCGAAAAGAGGTGTCTGATCCTGTTCTTTGTTGTTAATCAAGTCATACAAAGCCAGGATTGGATTACAGCAGAAATACCAGCCGAAACGGGGCAAACCAGAAATCCTATACGTTTGGGGGTATCCAAAGAGGTCCTTCCAATCCTAGAAAAATCAGAACTGACAAGGCCGAAATTGGGTCGAAATTGGAAAGCAAGACCTCCCATGGGGGCACCCAAAAGAAAACACCTAATAACCACGCGTTGTCTAAAAAAAATCATCATGAGATTGATCAATTGAAATCTCTATGAAACTCGAAGCACTCCGCGAAATTAAAAAAAATCCTTGGTATGGGGACATCACCATTGTGTAAGAAATCACCAATGCCCATTCAAAACATACCATTGGCTGGTTAAAGGTTCTTCGGAAGGACTACTCGAACGATAAAATTCACGCGAGCAACAAACTAAAAGTGCGATCATCCACAAAAATAAAAGTATTAAATTCATAATAGCCCCTAAACGAAACAAGCGTAAAATCGTGAAACGGACATTACTAAGCGAGGGCCGGCACTCGCATAAACAACCGGTCTAATAATACGACAGGTTGAAGGGAATAAACCAAAATTAACCCATAAAGATTACAAATACTTTCTATCAGGCATTATAGTGTGAATTAATTGTTCAGGTGCCCGTTGGTCCATTTATCTAAAAGAGTCATAAAGAACAAAAAGCCTATGATCCCTATAAATCAGCCGACCAGCTTCCGCTTACGCTTCAAAGTGGATACAGCCCCAGTGTTCCAAATCACATCCTCATCATCCGGGTTGGGCGCATTCGGCAGAGGCGCGTCAACTGTTGAAGATGGAATGGGAGGATTCATGTTGGTAGATACTAAAACAGAATCAGTAGCATCTGGTTGAGCAGCGAGATCACAAACAAACAAGGAAGGTGACGAAAGCACACGTAATGCAAATTCATAACCAGCACTAAGTTCAACAGACTCAAGGGAAGAAATGAGGAAATCTGAATTCAAGACGGAAGGATAGATATCAGTTTTACCTAAAGCAACTGGATGCACAAAGCCATCCACTTGTCCCTTTATGCTTAAAGAAGTGCTGTCACAACTTGCACCTTGTGTAATGATGTCTTCTTGGCTTGGGTGCTCTGTCCAGGGATGGACTCTAATAGAATCCGCGGCAAAGCGATATATGACAAGGACGCGGGAGCTCGAAGTGCCAATTCCAGCAGAACTAGGAGGAGCGCAAACAGTGCCCAAACACTCTTTTCCAAGTAATGGAGCTCGGTCGTTCGCCAGTATCTACCTACCTTCAATCAAAGCATTACGGCCTTTTTCCTGTAAAAGCTGTTTTTGAAGGAATCCATCATCAAAGTCCTTGGAATATGAAAGTACTTTCTCCCAGACGAGAGCCAGAATTCGCGGGAAATCTTTATTCAAATAGCTCAAACTCCCTCGACTCATGACGCTATAGACGTAAAAATGAAACAGATTGTCGTCAACCTCAACTTTGGCTTTGGCAAGATCTTCTTGCAATCGCATCTTTTCTTCCTCAGACGTCTTAAGGGTTTCGTTCTTATAAGCAAGGCGGCCTTCAAGTGCCTAGTTCTCCTGTTTCAAAGAAATTAAAGACTGCTTTTCTAGGTTCAGACGACGTTCAGCAATTTTCGAGCGGACTGAGATTCTAAAAGCTGCGTTCGCACATCCTCTAATTTCTTTCTGAGCTCAGCATTTTCGGCCTCTAAGTTATTCATCCTAACGCTCCCGTTCTTCAAAGACGTGATTTCCGAATCTTGGGATTCAATTAGACGTATAAGACTGGCTTGATCATTTTCCAAAATCTTAATGTGATTAAGATGTTGTGCATTCAAGTTCTAAAATTCGTACCCCAACTTCGACCAATCCTCCAGGCGTTTATCAACACTCTGCATAACCTGATTCAGATGTGTTTCAAGCTGATCTTTGACAATACCAATCTTGTCAACCATATTGTTCTTTACAGCCTCCAAGCTTCTTGCAACGTCCTGCCTGTCATCGGAGTCTAAACTCGCAGCAAAATACACTCCTCTTAAATCCTGTAACACCCCGTGTATTCTATAACCGTGAAATTCATAAATTAAAGTATAATTAATTTCAAATCAAAGAATTAAGGCAAACCGGATACGCCATTGCTTTCGTCTCGGAAAAATAAGCGAAATAGAGTCCGAGTTTTCGAAAAACGGAGTCCGTATGAAGAAGATATGGCCTCCGGAAGTTTCAGAATTCAGGTTAAAATTCAAACAGACGAAAACAGCTCAGAAAAACAAGTTTGAAATTCAAAATCGTGCCCAATTGGCCAGGGCGGGAAAATTCCCGCCTAAGGCACCCAGGTCGACTTGGCAGTCGAGCTGGGCTAGCCAGGTCGACTGGGCTGCCGACTGCCAAGTCGACACGGTGTCGACTGGGCTGTCGACCTGGCCCCTGAGCCAGGTCGAACCCAGCCCACCCTAGTTGGCCTGGTCTGTGTTTGGTCAATTTTCTGAGCCTTGCCTTGTCAATAGGGCTAGGTGTCAGCTCCTGGTTGGTTTCTCCTTCAAACGAATGGCTATTATCGAACCAAGCTTCATCGACGGTCTAAATCAACTCACAAACCCTATAAAAAGGACCTAAGACTAACCCTAATTCACACAAACTAAAATGGAGCTGAGACCGTCATGTTGCTGAGGAGAGACTAAAGATAGCCGTCGGAAATTGAGAGGCAATTAGGAGAATAAACAAAAGCTTAAAGCAACGTCAAATCAATCAAAGCAACGCCTACAACAAATGATAGCATCTCCAAATTCAGAATTCAGATTTCTGAATTGAAGATTCATCATACGCTGTAAGTAGAGTGCTATTCCGATATGAATTAAATAATTGTGTTGATTTGTGTAATGTAAGAAATGGAATTGTGGCGATAATAATCTATGTTTGTATGTTGCTTTGATGCAAAATGATTTGGGAATATTATGGTATTCAATTGGATATTTGCAAGTACGCGATTTGCATTGGAAACGAAATGGAATTGTGGCGACAATGAATTATATTTGTATGTTATTTTGATTCTAAACGATTTGGCAATGCTATGGTTTGACTCATACAAGTATGTGGCTTATGTTGACAACCACATGGTGTGGAATTTTGATTGGGACTTATGCAAGCATATGATTCATATTGAAAACTACATGTTTGTGGTAGTTATTTACAACACCCATTTGATAATTGCAAGCATATGATTCATGTTGAAAGTAACAACTATATGTTGTAATAATTTATTTAAGATTCATGCAAGTATATGATTCATGTTAACAACTATATGTTGTAATAATTTATTTAAGATTCATGCAAGTATATGATTCATGTTAACAAATATATGTTATGATATTTTAATTGGAATTCATGCAAGTCCATGATCTATTGTTATGACAACATGATGTAAAATTCTATGGTCATCTTTAGTGTAATTTGATTCACCTAAGTATTATGATTCATATGAATTTATGTTGGAATTGGCATCATAGTTCAAGTATAAAAATCATATTTTTGTGATAGTGACAAAAGCGCGCATCTTTGTAAATTTGTATTAATTTTATGAACATGACTAAACTATGTTCGTTATTATGCCCAATTGAAAAACATGTTTTTAGGCTCATGTTGTTATCATAAGTTACATTAGAATTACATTCCTCTTGCAAGTTTACATAGATAAAATAAAAACCATGATGTAAGTTTAGATATGTTTATGCTATAATTCTATGAATAGAATGAAAACCATGATTCATATAAGAATTAGGTTGGGATAATTCTAGTTGAACAATATTTTTGTATTAGTGACAAAAGTAAGTACCCTTTTGTTAACATGTATTGATTTTATGAACACGATTAGTTTATGCCTAAATAAAATATAGGCTTATATTTCTAGTCAAGACCATGTGCCAATAATAATGACATCTAATTTAGTTAGATTCTTAATTTCAAGTTTACATGGTTAGTTGACCTATGATTCATGTTTATGTTTAAGCCATTATCATATGACTAGAATAATTCATGTTTAATTACTGCTTATGCCATAATCATATGAATAAAATGATTTATGTTTAAGTATTGTTTATGCTATGATTATGTGGATAAAATGATTCATGTTACGCCATGATTATATGATGTTACAATTGCAAGTTCACATGTGCCTATTTTATGTTAATTGAATTGTTCGTTGCAAGTTCATGCGTTCACACTCCCCTTTTTATGTCACCTTATAAACACCATGTTATAGCCTCCCCTTTTCATATGGCTAAATTGGGTTTAAGTATTAAACCCAACACACCTTACGTTGGAACGAACGTATAATACGGGGGTAATGACGTTTGGGCTAAAATATAGAACATATGTGTTGGCATGTTTAACGCATGCCAACAAACTTGAAAGAACAATTAAGTGGCACAAATGAAATTTAACCAATAAAGATGAATTTGAATAATGGGCCACAAATATTTACATATAAAAAGAAAAGAGACAAAATATGTAAATGTAGAAAATACGATGTGTTTAACCCGAGGTTGGATTGAGTTGTGATGTAAACCTGCCCGGAACCGCCCGGCAGTCCAGTAGTCACAACAATACCTATCTAATGTGGGTGGTTAAACACGGAGCCCAATAAGGACCCGAGGTTAGACTGAGTTGTGGCGTAAGACTGCCCGGACCCAACCGGCAACAGGCAGCCACAACAATACCTATCTAATGTGAGAGGTCAAGGCTTTAATAAGACAATTAAGGCTGAGTCAGGATTGATAGGATTAAGTAAATTATATTAATACTTAATCAAAATGGAACATGCTAAATTAAACAGACTGATTGAGGGGTTAGGTTTATAAAACACTTAACCAACTTAGCATGTTGGCTAGAAATAGAAAACCTAGTAGCGGAGGACCCTTTTCGCAGTAACCCTACAAGGTATCATGATACCCTGAAACTAGGCAGGGTGGGGCACGATTACTGGGCTGATTGTAAGAGGTCAAATCGACGGAGGTAGTGCAGCAGTGTAGGTTCTAACGGGGTGCGGGCGTGCACACACTCCGGCGCAGAAAAATAAGGCACTGGGCACCAGTAGCATACCTGTGCATTCTAGGATTTGTGTCGGGCCGCCACCATGGGACTTGATACACCCCATGGTGGGACCAGCATAGGTAACTACAACATCGGGGGCCGTAAGACACATGTAACTGTGCGAGTAGGAGCCGATCATCATAAAATGGATCACTTCACCCTGATTAGGGGGTGCCAGTTGGGAACTAGTTTATATGGGTTCAGAGATTGATATGGGGTACGATAGTATATTCGATCCTAGACAACTGAACTAAGTTTATGGTGCTTTCCCACTTCTAGTTTATACTTATCATACCCAGTTCTTCATTCATAGACTGAATAGTCCTAGACTTACTCAGGCTTTATGTCTGACTCTACTTTTCTTTCGTCTTCTTTTCTTCTGTTCCCCCCCCCCCCCCCAGGTCCACAAGGAGGGAATACCGCAGCTTGACCAGATTTCATATCCATCTTGAAGAGAAAGAATGTATTGCTTGGATCTTTTCGTTTTGGACTATGGCTTTGGACAACAATTATGGGACTTTTGCAGTTTATTTATGTTTTCTTTATGCTTCTTTAAATAATGTAATCAAGACAGTAATGAAGATGTTATGTTTTTGGAAGTATTGTAAAACAAATTATGGCACAGATTGTGTAACACATATTTTAATGAAATAAAAGTTGTTGTTTTCCGCTGTTCAAAAATATGTGTTCTTATATCTGTCTTGTATATCTGTGACTTATACTTATAAACCTCCACCAAAATTAGGGCATTCCCTTTGAGAGTGACCCTAATGGAGGTGGGGTGTTTCACTTGGTATCAGAGCATAGGTTTACCAGATAAGATAAAAAGTTTTGAAAAAATTCAAAAAGATATTTAAAGAAGCATTTATAAAAGATAAAATATTATTTTGTTTTAAAAGGCAAAGTCCCCCCCCCAAAGCCATAGGTACTATCTCTTATCCTTCGTTTTGAATCTATCGTTTCTGTTTCAGCATGTCTGGAGACCTTACTCCCCAGCTTCTGACGCTTTCACTCCTCCACCTCCACGTGAACCAGCAAGCGGAAGAGTCCCAGAGCAGGAAGACGAATAATAGTCAAACAAGAAAGGATCGTAACAGTAATAACAACAAATGAGAAAAAAGGAAAAGCAATTTTTGTGGTATGGAAGGGCACATAGCCAAGGATTGTAGAAAGAGGAAAAGAAAGCAAGGAGAATGTTTTCACTGTGGGGAGACTGGACACATCAGCAAAGACTGCCCTGAGAAGACAGACTTTGAGAAGGGCGGGAAAGAAAACATGTCCCGAGAGAAGAGGAAGTGTAAATTCTGTGGCAAAGTGGGGCACTTAGTGAAAGATTGCCGGAAAAAGAAGGCCAAGATGAATGGTGGGTGCTTTTCTTGCGGTGAGACAGGCCACTTGGCTAAGGACTGCCCAAAGAAACGAGGTATAAATACTTCTGTAGAAAGTGTAGTTTATCTTTATGATCTCCCCGTTCGCACTTTATTTGATTCCGGCGCATCACCCTCCTTTATCTCGTCTGCTTTAGTAGAATCTCTGCACATAAAAACTAGTACGGTAGAGGACCCCTTAATTGTTTCAAACCCAATTGGGGGGCCCAGCTCATTCGTCTATGATCTGTTTGGGATTGAAAATTTCTATTCTAAGCATAGAATTTCAATGTAGTGCCTTTGTTTCGGGCTTTTCGGGATATGGTTTGATTTTGGGCATGGATTGGCTATCCAGTAATGGGGCCATCCTTGATCATGAGAAAAGGGTTGTCAGGCTCCTAACCCAGCTCGGTAAGACTTTGGAAATTTCTTGTAATCCCTCGTATGCTGTTATGCTTAGTTATCTTGAATCACTAGATGCCTCCGTTGAAAATTTGCAATCGATTAGAGTGGTCCGGGAATATCCGGATGTCTTCGAAGAGGTGAAGGGCTTGCCTCCGAAGTGGGAGATAGACTTCCGTATACATCTTGTAGATAATGCAAAGCCCGTTGTGTCACCCGTTAGACACATGGCTCCACGGGAAAGGAAAGAACTCAGTAAACAGATTAAAGAGCTTCTAGAAAAGGGGTTCATTAGAAGGAGCATTTCAGAATGGGGCGCTCCAGTAGTGTTCGCCACTAAGGCAGAAGGTTCATTTCGCTTATGCATGAGTTGTAAAGAATCACCTTAGTAAGTACTTTTGGCAAAATAGTTGACATTTGTTTATTTTCAAGAGATAATTCATCTATGTGGAATACCTTCTAGTAAGTGAACAAGATCCAAAATTCACTAGTGAATTTTGGAAAGCTTGCATGGAACCATGAGTATGCAGTTATGCTTGAGCCAAGTATACTAGAAGGAGAATAAGTGAAAGTGGAACGAGAGGCAACAGCGAAATAGGTTCCAACTCGTATTTTGGAAACAAGAATTAAGAAGCTACGAAATGGTGAAGTTAAAGACGGACAAAGCATAATGGAGTTAAGCTCAAGGAAATGTGACTTAGAAGATTGAAGACTAGGTTCGTGCATCATATCTCTTCTTAAGAGTATATCTTTGATCCCTCTCTTCCTGTAGAGCTTACTTGCATGCTATCTTTTGTGTATATCCTCTCGGTCCCATTCTCAATCCAATTTCTGTTGCAAACCCCATAGGGAGTATGACTCATCTGTTAGTAACACATGTTGGGACTCGAGGGTGTTCATTGGTTTGACTAAAGTTTTTGGGTTTTATAGGATACGGATTGGTCTTAGGAAGGGACTCCCTTGTGACCTAAAAGGAGTCCATCATGCTTAGTATCCTAGAATCATATATGGTGGTTGGGTTGAGTAATTCTTTGGGTGTCAGTCTGATGTTGATTTCGGTCTTCGGGGCTGATGCTTAGAGAGTTCTTCTCCTAATCAATATATATGTGGCATAGATCTCCAGTTTTGACATTGCCTAATGGGCACAAAGTTTTTACTTGCTTCTATCATTCGACTATACCTTTAGGTAGGACCATTTCCTATCATTGAGAAAATTGGGAAAATGGCCTATAGATTAGAGCTACCCGAAAAATTGGCTGGAGTTCACAACGTTTTTCATGTTTCACATCTCCGAAAATGTCTACATGAGTCTACTGAAGTGGTAGAGCCAAATATCCTAGAAGAAGCTGAAGTGGAACGCGCAGCATCCGTGAGGAAAGTTCCAACCCGCATATTAGGAACGGAAGTGAAGAAGCTACGCAACCGCGAAGTCAAGCTTGTCAAAGTTCAGTGGAGCGACACCGAAGGAGATGCAACTTGGGAAACTGAAGCTAGAATACGCGCTGCCTACTCTTTTCTTTTCGAGGATACATCCTTGATCTTTCTTAAGTTGCGCTTTTATCTAACTTTTTTTAGGTATATCTCCTCGACCCTATCTTTTAGGTAAAAACTCTTTGGATGAAAACATGTAGTTGAAACATGTTATGGATGAAGGTTGCAAGTGGTTGCAAGTGATTGCTAGTAGTTGCTAGTGGTTGGATATACACACACAATCTAGGTTTTAGATCGGCTCCGTCACTTCATATTGCATATGCATATATGTTTGCATTCGTATATGGTTGAACTTTAATGTGTTGTCATATGGATGTTGCATTTGTATGAATGATTGTGCACTCATGTAGAATCATGAATAGGAAAATTTGCATACATAATGGATTCATGGCACTTACATAATTAGCATTAAGGAGGTCAACTGAATCAGTAGACCGCCTGACTTTGCATTAGATAAGTACATGTACACACACACTTCGCATATGATCATGAAGCAATAGAAGTCTTTTAAGGAAAATGGATGCTCGTGTTTGATGGATGAGTAGATGGATGTTTGGATGTTAGAATATACATTCTTCCTAACTTGAAGATTTCAGGGACGAAATCCTTTTAAGTGGGGGAGAATGTAACACCCCGTGTATTCTATAACCGTGAAATTCATAAATTAAAGCATAATTAATTTCAAATCAAAGAATTAATGGAGATATGATAGGCCATTGCGTTCGTCTCGGAAATATACGCGAAACAGAGTCCGAGTTTTTGAAAAACGGAGTCCGTATGAAGAAGATATGGCCTCCGGAAGTTTCAGAATTCAGGTTAAAATTCAAACAGACGAAAACAGCTCAGAAAAACAAGTTTAAAATTCAAAATCGGGCCCAATTGGCCAGGGCGGGAAAATTCCCGCCTAAGGCACCCAGGTCGACTTGGCAGTCGACCTGGGCTAGCCAGGTCGACTGCCAAGTCGACACCTGGGCTAGCCAGGTCGACTGGGCTGTCGACTGCCAAGTCGACACGGTGTCGACTGGGCTGTCGACCTGGCCCCTGAGCCAGGTCGAACCCAGCCCACCCTGGCTGGCCTGGTCTGTGTTTGGTCGATTTTCTGAGTCTTGCCTTGTAACTAGGGCTAGGTGTCAGCTCCTGGTTGGTTTCTCCTTCAAACGAACAGCTATTATTGAACCAAGCTTCATCGACGGTCTAAATCAACTCACAAACTCTATAAAAAGGACCTAAGACTAACCCTAACTCACACAAACTAAAATGGAGCTGAGACCATCATGTTGCTGAGGATAGACTAAAGATAGCCGTCGGAAATTGAGCGGCAATTAGGAGAATAAACAAAAGCTTAAAGCAACATCAAATCAATCAAAGCAACACATACAACAAAGGATAGCATCTCCAAATTCAGAATTCAGATTTCTGAATTGAAGATTCGTCATACGCTGTAAGTAGAGTGCTATTCCGATATGAATTAAATAATTGTGTTGATTTGTGTAATGTAAGAAATGGAATTGTGGCGATAATATTCTATATTTGTATGTTGCTTTGATGCAAAACGATTTGGGAATATTATGGTATACGATTGGATATTTGCAAGTACGCGATTTGCGTTGGAAACGAAATGGAATTGTGGCGACAATGAATTATATTTGTATGTTATTTTGATTCTAAACGATTTGGTAATGCTATGGTTTGACTCATACAAGTATGTGGCTTATGTTGACAACCACATGTTGTGGAATTTTGATTGGGACTTATGCAAGCATATGATTCATATTGAAAACTACATGTTTGTGGTAGTTATTTACAACACCCATTTGATAATTGCAAGCATATGATTCATGTTGAAAGTAACAACTATATGTTGTAATAATTTATTTAAGATTCATGCAAGTATATGATTCATGTTAACAACTATATGTTATGATATTTTAATTGGAATTCATGCAAGTCCATGATCTATTGTTATGACAACATGATGTAAAATTCTATGGTCATCTTTAGTGTAATTTGATTCACGTAAGTATTATGATTCATATGAATTTATGTTGGAATTGGCATCATAGAGTATAAAAATCAAATTTTTGTGATAGTGACAAAAGCACGCATCTTTGTAAATTTGTATTAATTTTATGAACATGACTAAACTATGTTCGTTATTATGCCCAATTTAAAAACATGTTTTTAGGCTCATGTTGTTATCATAAGTTACATTAGAATTACATTCCTCTTGCAAGTTTACATAGATAAAATAAAAACCATGATGTAAGTTTAGATATGTTTATGCTATAATTCTATGAATAGAATGAAAACCATGATTCATATAAGAATTAGGTTGGGATAATTCTAGTTGAACCATACTTTTGTATTAGTGACAAAAGTAAGTACCCTTTTGTTAACATGTAGTGATTTTATGAACACGATTAGTTTATGCCTAAATAAAATATAGGCTTATATTTCTAGCCAAGACCCTGTGCCAATAATAATGATATCTAATTTAGTTAGATTCTTAATTTCAAGTTTACATGGTTAGTTGAACCTATGATTCATGTTTATGTTTATGCCATTATCATATGACTAGAATAACTCATGTTTAAGTACTTCTTATGCCATAATCATATGAATAAAATGATTTATGTTTAAGTATTGTTTATGCTATGATTATGTGGATAAAATGACTCATGTTATGCCATGATTATATGATGTTACAATTGCAAGTACACATGTGCCTATTTTATGTTAATTGAATTGTTCGTTGCAAGTTCATGCGTTCACACTCCCCTTTTTATGTCACCTTATAAACACCATGTTATAGCCTCCCCTTTTCATATGGCTAAATTGGGTTTAAGTATTAAACCCAACACACCTTACGTTGGAACGAACGTATAGTACGGGGGTAAAGACGTTTGGGCTAAAATATAGAACATATGTGTTGGCATGTTTAACGCATGCCAGCAAACTTGAAAGAACAATTAAGTGGCACAAATGAAATTTAACCAATAAAGATGAATTTGAATAATAGGCCACAAATATTTACATATAAAAAGAAAAGAGACAAAATATGTAAATGTAGAAAATACGATGTGTTTAACCCGAGGATGGATTGAGTTGTGATGTAAACCTGCCCGGAACCGCCCGGCTGTCCAGTAGTCACAACAATACCTATCCAATGTGGGTGGTTAAACACGGAGCCCAATAAGGACCCGAGGTTAGACTGAGTTGTGGCGTAAGACTGCCCGGACCCAACCGGCAACAGGCAGCCACAACAATACATGTCTAATGTGAGAGGTCAAGGCTTTAATAAGACAATTAAGGCTGAGTCAGGATTGATAGGATTAAGTAAATTATATTAATACTTAATCAAAATGGAACATGCTAAACTAAACAGACTGATTGAGGGGTTAGGTTTATAAAACACTTAACCAACTTAGCATGTTGGCTAGAAATAGAAAACCTAGTAGCGGAGGTCCCTTTTCGCAGTAACCCTACAAGGTATCATGATACCCTGAAACTAGGCAGGGTGGGGCACGATTACTGGGCTGATTGTAAGAGGTCAAATCGACGGCGGTGGTGCAGCAGTGTAGGTTCTAACGGGGTGCGGGCGTGCACACACTCCGACGCAGAAAAATAAGGCACTGGGCACCAGTAGCATACCTGTGCATTCTAGGATTTGTGTCGGGCCGCCACCATGGGACTTGATACACCCCATGGTGGGACCAGCATAGGTAACTACAACATCGGGGGCCATAAGTCACATGTAACTGTGCGTGTAGGAGCCGATCATCATAAAATGGATCACTTCACCCTGATTAGGGGGTGCCAGTTGGGAACTAGTTTATATGGGTTCAGAGATTGATATGGGGTACGATAGTATATTTGATCCTAGACAACTGAACTAAGTTTATGGTGCTTTCCCACTTCTAGTTTATAATTATCATACCCAATTCTTTATTCATAGACTGAATAGTCCTAGACTTACTCAGGGTTTATGTCTAACTCTACTTTTCTTTCGTCATCTTTTCTTCCGTTCCCCCCCCCCCCCCCAGGTCCACAGGGAGGGAATACCGCAGCTTGACCAGATTTCATATCCAGCTTGAAGAGAAAGAATGTATTGCTTGGATCTTTTCGTTTTGGACTATGGCTTTGGATTGCAATTATGGGACTTTTGCAGTTTATTTATGTTTTCTTTATGCTTCTTTAAATAATGTAATCAAGACAGTTATGATGATGTTATGTTTTTGGAAGTATTGTAAAACAAATTATGGCACAGATTGTGTAACACATATTTTAATGAAATAAAAGTTGTTGTTTTCCGCTGTTCAAAAATATGTGTTCTTATATCTGTCTTGTATATCTGTGACTTATACTTATAAATCTCCACCAAAATTAGGACATTCCCTTTGAGAGTGACCCTAACGGAGGTGGGGTGTTTCAAGTCCTATCCAGGGAAGCGATCCTTAAGCACTAGACTTTCAGAAAGAACTCCATAAGGAGGACGTTCATATATAGTTTGAACCTGAGCAGGCGTCAGGGCAGCAGGTCTCACAGAAGGACCAACTGATCAAGGCCCAAGAGCCTGACCAGGCTCCTCGAATCTTGAAAGATCGGTCATGGGAAGCTCAATGATATGTCGGGCCTGAGAACTGGATGACGTCAAGGGACGTTTCATATAATAGGAAAGATGGGACTATAGGAAGCTTCTCGGATCAATGAGGTCGGCCTGTTGAGAGAAGTTGTCTGATAACGAACATTTCGTGCTTGCGCCTAGAAAACAAATAAAGCATGCAGTTAGCAATCAGCTAAAGGTTGACAAATTCGGAAAGAATTTCACCACAAGTAAAACAATAATCAAAACCAGTTCCAAGGCAAGTTTTGAAAGAAATCTTCTCAGAGCATTGAGCAGAGCCTTGGAAATTTCTCATATCAGACACCACAACGTCACCCTGTGTAACACCCCACATCTGTTAGTGTCACTCAGAAAGGGAATGCACTAAGTTCTGTGGAGTATTTAGGGTAAAAGATGCTGATAAATTACAAGATAGACAGAAATTAAGCAGCGGAAAATAAAACTTTGCTTTATTGATAAAATAGTTTATACAATGATTTCTTTACAATATCAGAGTATCATCTGTCTTACAAAATAAAGAAGCATAAAACAACATTTATATTCCCCAATTTTAGAAAGAGCCATCCATAGCATCCGAAAAGAGAATCCAAGCAAACTTCGACAAATCTTCAAGCTGGGAAAGAGTGACAGTCCAACTTAACCTGAGCTATACTATTCCCTTCTTTACTACCTGCGGGGGGGGGGGGGGGGGACGGAAGAAAAGAAGATGAAAGAATAACAGAGTCGGACATAAAGCCTGAGTAAGTTCAGTAACTTCTAGCATATGAACGTAGAAAAACAAAACGACATGAATTAACTGAATACAAGATAACACCATGATGATAGGGTTGGCAAGATTAGACAAAATTAACACAAGATATGCTAAGCTAAGATAAACTTGATATGCTCTAATGCTTTCGCCGCTTCGCTATTTTCTTTATACTGGTTTCTATACCTCTGCACCATCTAACTAGTGTTCCAACTAGTAATGATAACGTGATCCCAATTCCCGTATTTTCCATTGCCTTCAGGCATATATTTATTATTTATTACCCAGATCTAATATAGGGTTTTCTATCAGGTGTTTTCTAGATTCAACAAGAGTTTACGCTGTCTGCTGAACGCTTCTCGGATTCAGGGTTTATGCCACCTAGTCCAACTAGGGATTATGCTACCTGACGAACGATGCCGCCAAGTCTAGGACACACTACCTAGAGTGGTATATGTTCCTATACTTCCCCACACATGTATCGCGAATCGTTATTGCCTGTCTAGATGCACATGTCCTGTAATGTGCGGTCCGAGTTCTGTGTCAAGGCAAATCAAGGAATACAGTACTCGGTCGGGAGCTTTCAGATATCTGCCGATGCAGATGCTGAGGTCTGTTTTTGTTCCAGTGGCTGTGGTCCCACCTGACCCCTCCCTCAACTAATGAAAGGCACACCTTGAAAAATGAGAACTATACGCTGGCCCCTGGTGCCCCACTATCCTATGGCCATCCTCACCCATAACTAGAGAGCAAGTATATGGTCTTTTGGAGTTATCCGCCTTTCCGCTTCACGTATCTCGACTGACTCAAGATGGATGGTAGACGACGAGTTGCTATCACAGGGCTACCGTTTTCTCGTCGAATCACGCCGGTCCATCCTAGTCTTTAGGTTGCCATATATTGCAACCAAGGCATACCCCAGGTTCTTCTAACGCAGACCTTTAACTCTGTGAGCCCACGAGGATCATCTGCAGCCTCACAGAGGGATACCAAGAGCACCTTCACGTCCCCTCGAAGCCTCGGGCTTCGTAACCCAATTTGTTGGAGCCTTCTTTTTATCAGACGGACATTCGCTCCTTCCCGTGTTATACTAAGAATTACTACTTAGTTCTGCTAACTAAGGTTTACCACTTAGTTTCCATAATCGTTGTTTTCTTAACTAAGGTTTACTACTAAGCTCCTTTTAACTAAGGTTTACTACTTAGTTCTCTTTCCCGTCAATTTGGATTGGTTAAGTGTCATTAGTCAATTCAAGCTAACTTAACCCTCTTCATTTATCCTGTTAAACTGGTTAAGTGTCATCGGTAATTCATGTGGACTTAACCCTACAACCAACCAAGTTATATTGGTTAAGTATTTCTTATTACTTAACCCTACCCCTTCATCCTGTATTGGTTAAGTGTTCCTTTTTAACTTAACCTTGCCCGTCTGTTTTAACTAACATGTTATTAATGGTTAAGTATTATCCCTTCATGTTTTAAACTTAACCTTATTCCTTTATCACAATCTGATGGTTAAGTGTTCAAGTTTACTTAACCCTACGGTCTAGTCCAGCTAACATATCAAATTGGCTAAGTGTATTTACTTAACCCTAAACTCTAGTCTAGTTAACATGTTAATTTGGCTAAGTGTATTAACTTTACTTAACCCCACCTTCTAATCTAGTTAACATGTTAATTTGGCTAAGTGTTTTCTTGGTTACTTAACCCCTACGAATCTTGTCTTGTTACCATGTTAAGTTGGTTAAGTGTCCCTATGGACTTAGCCCTCCCATTCTAGCTTAACTGTGTTAAGTTGGTTAAGGGTTCCTATGGACTTAACCGTCCCATTATAGCTTAACTGCGTTAAGTGTCAGTATGAACCTAACCCCACCCATCGGTTTGGTTATCATATTGAATTGGTTAAGTTTCTTAGTTAACTTAACCCTACCATTCTTGTTCTAGCTTTAACTAAATAAATTAAAGCCACGACCACTCACATTAGACAGATGTTGTTGCGAATACCGGATGTGCTGGTTGGTTCCGGGCAGGTTTACATCGCAACTCAGTCTAACCTCGGGTTAGGCATATTCGTGTTTTCAAAGTTCAAAGGGTTTTGATTAATTTTCAAATCAGGTTTCGAAAGTAACCATCCCGTCCGTCGGATCAGTTAGGGATAGCCAGGGAGAGCAGGAAACTTGTATTTTCCAAACCCAAGCCTAGACACTATCCTCTCTGTCACCCTAGAAATTTCTGGTGTGTTATTAAAAGAGATGTCGTTAATAAACCTTCCTTTTGTCTAAATTCACATTTTCTTATTTACGACAAATTCTATAAGTAAATTATTCCTAATTAACTTATCTCCTAATTACTCTTTTAATGTAAATTGTCAACATTCATTCTTATGGCCCATTTCCCCCTCTAAATCATATTTATGCTTTTTGGTATGTAAACTATACCAAATTAAGTGTCACTAACCATGATTTTTCTAAACCTGACAATTACTCCCAATTGCGGCCAATTTCAAATTTATGCCAATATGCCAAATTAGCTAATCCAATTCTTGAATTAACATTCTAAATACAGTTCATGTCAAACTAGACTTATTATTCTAGTTCACAGTTCATGTAAATGCTAGATTTACAAGTCAATACTAGATTCAAATTACACATACTATAATTCACGTCAAATTTATCCAATTTGCATTTCTATTGAACATGCCATAATACATGTTCCCAATTTATGCCAATTTCCAAGTTTATAACTATATTTTAGTAAATTTCATATTTTGGCCAAATCGTATTCCCACCGTTCGTATAATCGTGATTCAATCTAGATTATAGATAAATCTAGATTTGTAGAAAATAGGGAATGAACCAAAGATGCTATGAAAAAGATAGACATAACAACTGGCATAAAATGATAATTTACTAATTACAGACCTAACGAATTACACTGAAATTGATCTAAAACATCGGAAGCCTATTGGTCTGAAAATCTTATGACATAAAAAGGGTTGAATAACGTCGTAGGTTCAAGAACATGGGTAGACCTAACTTAATAGGTAAATTCCCAAGGTCTAAAACCAAAGAAAACCAAGAATAGACAGAATAGAGACGTAGGTTCAAGAACATGGGTAGACCTAACTTAATTGGTAAATTCCCATGGTCTAAAATCATAGAAAACCAAGAATAGACAGAATAGAAAATCAGGTTTATACCCAATTTCACAGTCACAAAACTTAAGCAACACTTTCCTAGTCATGAATCATAGGTGTTTAGTCACAATTGTCCTTGTTATTTCATAGGCAACAGTTTATGTTTTATTATCAAAGGCATAGGCTTGTGTTCATAATCAAGGAAATAATTCTCACAGTCACAGTCACAGTCATAGGCAAAGTTCATAGTCATAGGCAATGTTCATAGTCATAAGCAAGGCCTAATTTGTCATCGAATCATACAGTTCTTAATTTGGTCCAAAGATATAAGCAAAGATTCGAATAGAAATATTTCGCATATTCTTTTATTCCTTTAATTTCCTGTCACTAACAGAGAGAAATGTTCAAATCTATAAAGTAACCGACTTACAGAAATTATATTAGATTCATAGAAAAACAGTCGTTGTAGTCGTTTGATTCTTCACTTGCAATCCTAGCTTGACTTGAACCCCTTCTTGAAAGTCTTTGAGTGGCATCTCCTCGTCTTGATTTATTTTATATATTATTTATATATTTTCTCAGAGGCAGCGTAAGGATAGAAAAGAATTGTGAATAGAGAAGGAGTCTAGGGCTGTTTATATAGTGTTAGGCGGACGAACCTAGGCAGAAAACGTGACCAAATACATCAGGACGAACCAGGTTCAGAAAACTGGAAAAAGCGGGGAGGTCAACCCCCAGGTCGACTAACCAGTCGACCTGGGTGTCTTGGGCGCGAAAATTCCCGCCTAGACCAATCTGGGTCCGATTTTGAATTTGAATTCGCTTTTCTGAACTGTTAGAATTTTAAATCGAGTTCTGAAATTTCTGAAGACCATAACTCCTTCATATGGAGTCTGATTATCGCAAACTCGGACTCGTTTTCATGCAGAATTCCGAGACGAACGCAACGGCGCAGGCCTTTTCCCTTGATTTTGATTTTAACGTTTAATTCTGCCTTGATTTGTGAATTTTAGTGTTACAGAATTACGGTGTGTTACATTCTCCCCTACTTAAAAGGAATTTCTTCCCCGAAATCTTCAAGTTTGGAAGAATGTGTCCTACCATACAATCACCCATCTACTCAACATTCAGTCACAGGCATTCATTGTCCTTAAAAGATTTATAATGCTTTCATGTTCATATGCATAGTGTGTGTATATATATCTTTATCTATTGCAAAATCAGGCGGTCTACTAATTCAGTTGACCTCCTTAATGCGAGTCATGTCAGTGCCATGCGTCCAATCATGTATGTGTTGGCTCGCTTTTTGACCAAGCCACCCAGGATCATTCGTAAGAGGAAAGCAGGAAACCACATTATCTAAGAACATGAAGGAATGGATCGCGCATCATCGTCTCGCCCAAGATCGATTTGCGTACCATCGTCTCGCCCAAGATCGATTCGCGTACCATCGTCTCGCCCAAGATCGATTCGCGTACCATCGTCTCGCCTAATAACGGATCGCCCCTTCTCATTAGCGAACGTTGCAACCGGACGATCCGATCCAGGCTCACGTTGTTATCCCAAGCGAACCGATCCGATCTCCTGGTGCATGGCGAACCCTCTGACCTGTTCAAGCGTGAGCTGGTCTTCAGCGATCCGAATCGCACGGATCTGGCGACGCGTGTCCCTAACCGTCACTTGGACCAATTCTCCCCCATCTGCACGATCCGATTTTCAAGCAGATCACGACACCTGTCCCCAACGGCTAATTTGACCATTTCCTCAACGGCGGCGATCTGATCCAATACTCTCGGGATTCGTGCCACGTGTCCACGATCCGCCTGACAAAATCAGCTATAAATAGCCCAGAGCTTGGCATTTTTGGGGATCTTTTTGGCAATATTGAGTACTGAGTCCGCCATTATTGTCAAACTACTGAAATATTGAGAGAAACCACTGTTGTATTAGCTTTTAAAGCATAATCAATAACATATAAAGTGGACGTAGGCTCGTTAACGCCGAACCACTATAAATTCTGAGTGTTATTTTCTTTTTCCTGGTTCTTCATTCGAATTTCTCTACTGTTCATAATAATTTGGGTGTTAGGTCCAAATTTCCATCTAACATTTTTGGTGCTTTCACTGAGAAACTCAGTTCTAAAGTTTCACTATTCGCTTCTTTGAGGATTCCAGCGATTCGGATATCATGGCTCGAAAAAGATCTAAAGCTTCGCAGACCAACGAAACGATTGAGGAGAGTGTACACGAACTGGGCAACGAAGAAATTCTGGATCGTGGAGCGCAGGGGGCGATCCGAACCGACGAAGACACCTCGTTTCAAGTCGATGGGAACGAGACAATCCGTGCTACTGAAGGGGTTGTCACTCGATCCCGAGGCAACACCTCGCAACCTCCGCGTACTACGACCATCAGTCGATCTCAGGGGGGCGCAGCAAATCGCCCTCCACGAACTGCCGCTATCCGAACTGATGGTCAGACTACAACTCGACCTGGAAAAGAACCTATGACCCATTCCTATCGTCCCGGAACCTCCGCTCGACCCGGTTCGAGATCTTTGCGTATAAGAGAGAGCGATGATGACCATTATGATCCTGCTACTCCTGTCACTGAGGGGGATCTCTCTCGCTTCGCCGAAATGTGGGATAGGTTGTTTGATGAGTTGGCTGCCCAAAGGCAGGAAAGTTCCATCCTGCGGCAGAATTTGACGGCTATGGATAGAAGACTTGACGAATTAGCAAGGCAAAGAGCATCACCGGTTCGTCCACTCACCCCAGTCTATTCTTCTTCGTCTGAAGAATCGCCGAGACCTCCGCGGCGACCATATGAGAGAGCCGAAAACATAGAACAGCTTCGGTTCGGAACCCTGCCCTCGCAAGAAGAGGAGATAGGGGCGGGGTCCCCAAACCATAATGTGAGTAGTCCTGTGCATAACAGACCACCTCAGCCCCGTCGCCGCATGCATACTCATGATGACAAGGGACCGCGAAGCCCTGTCCGAGCCCCGGATTTTGTAGCTGCTTCCCGAAGAGAGATCAGAGAACCTCGTCGGGCCAGAGATACTGACCCTGAACCTCCTTTGACCAGTGCAAATGTTGCAGCCATGGTTCACCAGATTCTCGCCGACAGCCGTGGACAGCGGAACGAAGATTGGGGGATTGACCGCAGTCATACTCCTTTTACTGACGATATTTTGGATGCAACTTTTCCAAGGCGTTTCAACATGCCACAAATAAATCGATATGCGGGAAGATCTGATCCTGTTCAACACCTGATGAGATACTCTTGGTCGATGACTGCTGCCGCCGCTTCTGACGCGGTTAAGTGTAAAGCGTTTCCCATATTCCTGGAAGACGTGGCTTTGTTATGGTTCACTCGCCTGCCGGCAAGATCGATTTCTAGCTTCAGGGAACTAAGCGAGAAGTTCGTAGAACAATTCCGTATCTACGCACAGAAGACGAAAAGCGTGATCGATTTATTCCTGGTCAAACAGCGACCAGGCGAGAGTCTAAAGATGTACCTGGATCGTTTCAATTTGGCCGCCACTGAGGTCAAAGATCCTCATGAGCCGACCATTGTAGCAGCACTAATTGATGGAGTGGATAAGGACACTGAATTCGGGAGGTACTTGGCAGGCAAACCACCCCACACCAGAGAGTTATTCTATGAGAAAGCCAACGTACATCTGCGCCGGGAAGAGGTATACGCGAACCGAAAGGTTAAAACAACTGATAAGGAGGAAACTCAGAGCAATGTCGCCATCAAACAGACTGGAGACAGCTCAGGGAAAGTTGAAGTTAACGTCGGAAATCAGAATCAGGGTGGTCGTCAACCGGGTAACAACAATAACAATGGTAACGGCAACAATCGGAAGAGGGGCCGAGGGAACGATTCCCAGAGAAGGACTCGTCCCAGGGCCTTTGAAAGTTATACACCCATCAATGATACTTTGGAGAATATCTTTATGGATGCGTACGAAGTCCTCCAAAATAAGAGGCCACCTCCTAGAGAATCGACAGAAAAAGAGCGTGAGACAGGAAAGTTTTGTCTCTTTCATCAAATTCACGGTCATTCGACGAATGAATGCCGTCACCTGAGGGATGTGGTCGAAAGGCTGCTTCGAGAAGGGAAGCTGGATGAGTACAGAGTAGCGCCTAGGGACAGGGGGCAAGCGGTGCAGGCCCCAACTCAGAACCAAAATCAACTTGCTGCTAGGCCGACTACTCAGCAAAAAGGAAAGAATATTGTTATCAATATCGTGATCGGAGGACTCTATCTTGCTGGGCATAGTTCCAAAGCATTAGATCAATACGTCAATGCGGCCAAACAACACCTCGAAGTGGGGGAGTGTAGCAACCCTGAGGACAGTATTCCGGTGAAGCAGCAGAAGATGATGACTGATGATGTTGTTTTTCAAGAACGAGAAAGCATCGGAGTCCATGCTCCAACTGAAGATCCACTTGTAATTACAATACCCATTGGGCCAGCCACTGTTCATAAGGTCCTGGTGGACAACGGGAGTTCCGTTAATATTCTCTTCAAAAAGGCCTTTGACCAGATGAATCTTGAAATAAAAGACTTGAAGCCCTGCCAGGGGTGGATCCGTGGATTCAACGGAGCATCCACCGCTCCAATGGGTTATGTAGAGTTGCCAGTTACACTTGGGGAAGGAGAACGCCAGAGAGTGAGAATCCTTCCCTTTGTGGTTTTGGATGTTGAATCGCCATACAATGCCTTCTTGGGCCGACCGGCCCTCGCAAAGTTCAGAGCCTGTATAGCCCCCTGGTGCTTGTTACTGAAATTCCCCACAGAAGCTGGCATTGGTATCGTCAGAGGGGATCAAGTTGCTGCGCGAGCATGTTATGTTGCCGAACTAAAGTTACTTCGCAATGGAGGGGATATCGAAACTAAAGGCACTTCTCCCCCTTCGGGGACGGAGACCTTATAGCAACCAAAGAGGACAATCGTTGGAGTGTTGCCCAGAGAGATGCCCGAGGACATAGATCCCAGAGAGGATCAGGAACCCGGGGGCAGAATGGCGACTCCCAACGAGGCAACTGTGGATGTACGAATCGATGACAGTGACCCGGAGAAGGTCCTTAAGATTGGATCCCAGTTAAGTCCGAACCTTGCTGAAGAATTGACGAATTTCTTAAAGAACAACCTGGATGTATTTGCCTGGACCTACGCAGACATGTGCGGGATATCCCCATCAATCATGAGCCATTCTTTGAGCATTGACCCCAAACATCCTCCGGTAAAGCAAAAAAGGCGAATGCTGGGCCCAGAGAGGTCCGCTGCCTTGAAAGAAGAGGTGGGAAAGCTAAAGAGTAATGGATTTATCAGAGATTCGACCTACCCAGATTTGATTTCGAACCCAGTCCTAGTAAAGAAGGCCAAAGGGAAGTGGCGAACGTGTATCGACTTCTCGGATTTGAATAAGGCTTGTCCAAAAGATAGTTTTCCATTGCCTCGAATTGACCAGCTGGTAGACTCGACGGCAGGTCGCAAGCTTCTCTCGTTTATGTATGCTTATTCAGGATACAACCAAATTCCGATGCATGTCCCAGATCAAGAGCACACTAGTTTTATTACCGATCTGTGGTTATATTGTTATGTGGTAATGCCCTTTGGTTTGAAGAATCCGGGCGCTACATATCAGCGTTTGGTCAACAGGATGTTCTATAACCAGATCGGGAAAACAATGGAAGTATACGTCGACGATATGTTGGTTAAGTCCAAACAATCTTCTCAACACACTTCTGACTTGGAAGAGATGTTCGGCATTCTTCGAAAGTATGGAATGAAACTCAATCCGACCAAATGTTCGTTTGGTGTTGCCTCTGGAAAATTCTTGGGATTCATTGTCAGTTCCCGCGGTATCGAGATTAATCCAGATCAGATCGCGGCAATCAGAAACATTCAGGAACCTAGGCAAATTAGGGATGTGCAAAGCCTTGCCGGGAAAGTGGCCGCATTAAGCAGATTTATCTCCAGGGCTACGGACAAGTGCATTCCATTCTTTGAATTAATAAAGCGAGGAAAACGCCACTTTAAATGGACACCTGACTGCGTAGAAGCATTTCAGAATTTACTCAGACACTTGGAGAAACCTCCGATTCTATCCAAACCAATAGATCATGAGGATTTATTCGGGTATTTGGCAGTGTCGTCCCATGCGATCAGCTCAGCGTTGGTAAGGGAAGAGGATAAGGTCCAAAGACCTGTGTATTATGTGAGCAAGAAATTGACAGCAGCAGAGCGTAATTATCCACGGATAGAGAAGCTGGCTTATAGTTTACTGATTGCCTCCCGAAAACTGCTGCACTACTTTCAAGCTCATCCTATCACCATATACACTGAACATCCGCTCAAGCAAGTTTTGCAGAGACCGGAGGCATCCGGAAGGTTACTCAAATGGAATATTGAGTTATGTCAATTTGACTTGAACTTTCAGCCCAGACGGTCAATTCAAGGGCAAGTGATAGCCGACTTCATAGCAGAGTTCACTGTTCCTGAAGAAGATATAGCAGACGAAGAAGTGGAACCTTCGAAGTTACTTTTCGATCCTAATGCCTGGAGATTGTATACTGATGGTGCTAGAAACGACGAAAGATCCGGCGCTGGAATAGTGCTTGAAACCCCCGAGAAACGATTGATAACCTATGCCATCCGGATGGAGTTTCAGGCCACTAACAACGATTCCGAATATGAAGCTCTGATAGCCAGATTGAAGATTGCAAAGGAACTAGAAGTCACAAAGTTGAATATTTTCTGCGACTCCAAGTTAGTTGTGAATCAAGTCACTGGAAGATTCCAAGCTAAAAGTGCAAGATTGGTTCTATACTTAAAGAAAGTCAAAGAACTGCTGAATGAGTTTGATCATTACAGCATATCTCATATTCCGCGGACAGAGAACCAGCAGGCAGACAAGTTGGCAAAAATGGCTAGTTCAAGCGATCCTGAAGTAACTGGGCTGGCCCCCGTTGAAGTACTTCGGTCTCCTAGCATAGATCAGATGGAAATCGACCTAGTACTAGAGACGGAACCAGAAAGGGAGTCCTGGATGACCCCTATAAAGAATTTCCTAATGGATGGAGCGCTTCTGACCAAGAAAAGCGAGAGGCGTAAAGTGATTCGTAAAGCCGCCCGATACGTTCTGCAAGGCGGAGTTCTTTATAGACAAGGATTTTCAATGCCCCTCGTTCGGTGTATAGCCCACGATGACATCAAACGTGTGCTGCAAGAAGTCCACGAAGGCGAATGTGGCGACCACACTGGAGGGCAAAATCTGGCAAAAAAGGTGTTGCGGCATGGTTATTTCTGGCCTACCATAAACAAGGATGCAGTGAGATATGCACGGCGATGTGATGCGTGCCAGAGATTTTCAAAGATACCCAGAGCGCCTTCGAGTCAGTTAAAAACAATGATGAGTCCATGGCCTTTTGCTATGTGGGGAATTGATATCATAGGAAGCCTCCCCATAGCAAGGGGCGGAGCAAAGTTCGCTATTGTGGCCGTAGATTATTTCACTAAGTGGGTCGAGGCAGAACCACTAACCACAATCACAACTAAACGAGTAATCAACTTCATCGTGAGAAACATCATCTGTTGATTTGGAATTACAAAGATTGTGATAACAGACAACGGAACTCAATTCGATAGTGCTGAATTCAGAAATTTTTGCCAAAGATACCATATTGAGAATCGGTACACTTCTGTAGCGCACCCACAATCGAACGGGCAAGTCGAAGCCGCAAATAAAGTAATTAAGTCCATTCTGAAAAGAAGAATGAAGCGGGCCAGAGCCATGTGGGCTGATGAATTGCCCTTGACGCTATGGGCTTACAGGACAACATATAAATCGGCAACGGGACATACCCCATTCTCCCTTGCATTTGGAACAGAAGTTGTCATTCCAGTCGAGATAAAGGTACCTTCTCATCGGGTGACTTACTATGATCCAATGACCAATAATGAATTGCTCCTTGAGTCCCAGGATATAATCGAAGAAAAGAGGGATGAAGCAGACCTGCGTGCTTTGAGATGCAAACAGCAGGTCGCCCGATATTACAACAAAAAGGTTCGAGTCCGAACATGGGAACCCGGAGACTTGGTTCTAAAACGTGTCTTCCCACCCCCAACTCATATGGGAGCGAAGTGGGAAGGACCGTACTCCATTTTGACCAAGCTTGATAATGGAACCTTCAAGCTAGCAACCGTAGATGGACAGGAAATCCCCAGAGTGTGGAATGCCCAACATTTATGGCCATATTTAACATGAGAATTTCAAATCTATTCTTTTGCTTTGTTAAAAAACTATGTACAGGGCATGACTTGCCTAGAATATTCTGATTCCTTAAAGCAAGAGATTATAAAGTGGACGTAGGTCGTGATTCGACCGAACCACTATAAAAATACCGTGTGTTATTTGCCTTTATTTACATCTTTATTTATTTGCCCATTTATTTTTATGAAAATCAATGTGAATAATCTAGGTACCCGAAGTCCGGTGCCAACCGTTCCTCCCGTAGACCAATCGTAAAAACCCAAAGCTTTGGCAAAGGCTCCAACTGCTTGTCCGGCTAGCTTTAATCCACGAAGTACGGGTTAAAGTATGCCCCAAGGGTGAGTTTAATAAGAATGCATGATCGCAGGCTGCTTGATCTGTGACTCTAACTCTCCAGAGAGAGAGAGTATAAAAGCGTCTCCGATTGAGCGCTGAGAAAGAGCTCCTTTCCCGCTGAAGGATCGGGAAGCGAGTGATTCGCTGAGCTCGAACTCTAACTCTCCAGAGAGAGAGAGAGTATAAAAGCGTCTCCGATTGAGCGCTGAGAAATAGCTCCTTCCCCGCTGAAGGATCGGGGAGCGAACAAATCGCCGAGCATAAAACTCTAACTCTCCAGAGAGAGAGAGAGTATAAAAGCGTCTCCGATTGAGCGCCGAGAAAGGATATATTTCCTGCTAAAGGAACAAGGGCTGACTGAACTGCTGTTATCCCATGAAATTTCCTATGCCCCCATGTTTAGAAATAGGGGGCAACCTACCGACAATATTATTCAATCCCTAGTAAACCACAGTCAGATGCTATGGTAACAACTGATGGGGAGGCACTATGCACTCATACACAAACACTAAACTTGGATACAACAGCGTAACATAGCATGGACATCCTTCTTCCTATTGGTTGACTAACTTATAATTTGTCAATAGTTGGTTAATGGCTAAACATGAAAAGTCTATTTGAATACAGGTACATAAGGATGCAAAAAGAGATGAGCTTTTATTTATGTACTCAGAATCGACAAAGCAAAAAGCCTAGAAACAAAAAGTGAGGACCAATCTCACAATTACACTTCCTGGCCAGTGGAAAACCTAAAGGCAAAATATCAACAAACAACAAACATCCTATTTGCGCTTTGATTTCTTCTCTTGTTTCTGCCTCTCCAGCCTCTCCTTGTCGGCTTCAGATGGATCCCCCTTCCTCCTCTTCCGCTTGTCTACAAGGGGAACATCCGACTCCTCTGAGGTCTCCTCTTCCATCTCTTTCCTCTTGTTTCAACTGGAGAGGGAAGCCGGGAAGTCATCGGGGTTTGCGAAGTGAAGCTGCCGGCTGATGGACTTGGACTGGATTTTCACTATCATCCCAGTTTTGGGATCGAATTCTGCAAGAGGGATTACGTCCAAAGCCTCGTCTCCCACCTTCTTTGAAGCCGATTCTTTCTCTTGTCTGGCTTTTCGGCTGGCCAGGGGTTCTTCATCATCATCATCATCGGCCTTTTTAATGCCGGTAATGTCCTCTTCGTCATCCACATGACGACCATCCATGTCTTTTAAAGCTTCGATAGTTTCGGCATCCTTGGGTACATCGGTGCTAGCTGCCGGGATGTTTCCTTCTACTGTTGTGACCTCGACCCGCTCTGAGACATCAGCACCAGCACCCGGAAAGACAGCCTCTTTCTCCACTTCACTCTCTTTTTCAGCACCCCTGCCAACGGGCTCACCACCTGCATTACGAGAGACATACATTACTAACTCAATCGGTTGTCCTGCCAGACGACGACAATTCGTAATTGCTTTAACAAATTGCGGGGAAAGGAGAGAGATACCTTCAGCGGATCCTCCCTCTTGAGTAGTTCCAGATGCTCCAACAACCACGGGAGTTAGGCCCAAAGGGATTAGCGGATCATCAGGATGGTACTCCTCGACTCCGGAAGTTTTAGGTTTCGCAACGGAACTGGAACCTTCGTCAATTTTGCTTTTACCTTTAGCCAAGGTTCTCTCCTTTTCCATTTCCGCCAGGATTAGGCGGCGAACCTCCGCTAGGTCCTCAGGCTCGTTGTCTCGTAGGATGCTCTTCATCAATTCATCCTCATTGATCTCTTCAACCCCCAGTCTATGTTTTTCGCCTTCCACGATGGCATCCCATAAGTTGGCCAAAGTAACATGATAATCCGGGATCCATGAGATATTGCGAGTTTTGAGAACCTGGCCAAGGAAATCGAAAATCATCTCCTCGAACCCCTCGATTTCTTTCTCTCTTTCGAGGAGCTTGTTGTTGGAAGCAGTGGCCAATTCGAGGGCACTTTCAACGTTCTTTTCGGCTAGGGCTGCCCTCTTTTCCGCATCTGAAACCTGGTCGTTCAAAATCACCGTTTCTTCCTTTGCCAGGGCTAAACTTTCTTTTAAGCTCGCTTTTTCCGCCTCCCAAAAAGCCTTCTCAGCTTTGAAATGATCTCGTGCTGTTTTCAGCTCGATATTGGCCATCTTGAGATCTTCAACCTCCTTTTTTAAAGCCATCTTTTCTTGGCTATTGGAGTCCAGTTCTGAATGTAAACGCTACTTGGCATTTTCCAATTCAGTCTTATAATTTGCAGCGTCCCACTGTGCTAGGGCAAGCTGGGCCTGAGCGTCCTCCAGATCCTTATCCAATTTCGTCCTAGCCCTTTCATTATTTTCGAGTTTTGCTTTGGATCTGTGCGCTTCAATTTCAAGTGATCGGATGACTTCCGAAAGGTTAACGGCATGCTTTTTCATCATCTCGTACTGCTTGGCCACATGACGAATGTGCCCGATGACTTCAATATCCCAGTTCTTAGGGACCGGTTCCAAGGCAGGAACGAATACCATCCTATCAAAGAATATGCCTGGAAATTGTTCCCGCAGCTTTTCCAGCCTACCTTGGATCTCGGGACCATGAACGTGATCCCGTGACCCGGGGGCAGCTAACTCTATTTGGCTAGTGGGAACGATATCGCTTCCACCCTTTTCAGTCTCTTTGGATGATTCTCTGTCCCTATCTTTGGATTCGTGACGCCTTTTAAACGACCGACTATGGGACGGAGCACTCTTTGGAGGAGTCAACTCTTTTGGAAGTTGTTTTCCCCCGGTCGGAATTGTCAGATGACTTGAAGGCCTGGTAGAGGTTGATTTGGGTGGAGATCGAGGTTGCGAGGAACTCAGCCTATGAGGAGGACCGCGAGGGCGCTCTGTATCCGGACGAAGGCTGGGTGTGCCCTCACGAAGAGAACGATATGAGTTAGATTTCCTGCGGGACATTGCTCCTGTACAAAAGAAAAGAAGAGCATATTATAACTTTGAATGTTCACGATATAATAGTGCAAGGTCAGGTAGTGTGTGTGAGGTGTGCATCCCATATAATTCCCCCTAACAGACCCGGGCCTGGAGACAGGCTCGTCTGACCCGTTTCTCGTCCCCTTGTTGAAGCGGTCACCTCTTCGGGAGCAGAAAAGAAAGGCTCCTCGCCGAAGTCTTTTTCTGTATATTCGATATCGGGTAGAGGAATTTTATTCAGCTCATCAAATAACTGTTCTTCTGTCAAGTCGTCATCACCAACAGTTTCCATTGGAGCAGAGGTAGGGATTTCCTTCGACACATCACCACGGGACTCGTCCCCTTTGTATATATTCAAGTCTTCGTCGTCTTGGATGACTATCGGAGAAGGACTTTTGCGAAACTTAGTTGTTTCTACCGCTTGTGAGGTTCCCTCTCCCTCTGCTGGGGGCACATATTTATAAGGTTTGCCGCCGGTCCCGAGTCCAAATCTTCTATCCAGAAGACGATGCTTATGAAGGTTGTCATCAGTAATGCATTTTTTAATCCTCAAAAAGTCGGATCTGCTTTGCAAAAGAATGGACAACCGGTTGTTGTACAGTGCACCCTCTGTTTTCGGGAAGACATGATCTGTTTAAGACAAAGGAAAAAGCGGAAGAATATTAGTACTCAGATTCCTCGAGCAAGATATTCGATTATATGATCGGAGCTTACTTGATTTAAGCCATCTTCGTGAGCATCCGGCCTGTCTCTTGATATAAAACCAGTCTGATTTGGGATCCCCTATATTGCTGTACCCATCGTATAAGACTTTTCTGTTCGCCACGGATTCAAAAAAGGAAAAGTTTGGAGTCGCAGAAGAACGGTGCTTGAAGAGAAAAAAGAACACCAGATCTCTGAACTTATGCTCGGCATGCAAGATCTCCGCATAAGCAACATATAAAGAGTATAGAGATGCGTAGGCATTTGGATGAAGCTACATCGGAGCGATGCCTAGTCGTCTTAAAGTTTCGATAGCAATCGGAGGGAACGGAGGGATAGCTCCTACTAGACACATTGTTCGACTAATCGTCATATACCCTTCCGGTGCTAGATGGGGTCTATCTTCGCTTCCGGGTGTCAGGACATCGTCCCAAGGAATGCCGTGTCTTAAGCAGATTCTCTTGAGTTTTATCTCGTCAAGCTTGGACGCTAAAGAATAAGAAAATTTATCTATCCCGGCTGCGTCGGGGATTTCGTCCGGAGCTCGCTCGTCAGACTCAGAGTTGTTGCTGGATGAAGTACTTTCTGTCGGATTTGACTCTGTAGCTTCATACTCAGATCCAGAATTCTCACCTCCCGGGTTGATTGGAGAAATTTCGGGGTTGTACTGTTCAGGAGTCACGGATTCTGCCTATGCTACGGATTTCGGAGAAGATTTATCGATCGACATTGCTGCTAGGACGAGAAAATATGAACAATAAGATTAACACTACCCGTCCCCCGTGTGTGCAAATGCTGGTGTATGTGCTTGTGTGTGCGCATTACTAAAAATAATAATAAAGCATGAAAGCAGTCAAGGTTATCAGAAGTCATTAGTCGTCATATGCAATCGAATCATGAGGTCATTTAGTCCAGAAAGTCCAACGTCGCGGTTCTAGCCTAACTGTTCAAAGTTTTATGGTGACAGGACGTTGATTAAAGTCTGAAATTTCTTCGTATCGTTAGCTGTAGGACGGATCGCATAGCATAGGGATCGCCCTCCTTTTCGACTCGCGGAGCATAGGAATCGCCCCCCATCGAATCGCCAGATGAAGGGATCGCACCTTCATGAACAGTTGCGATTCCCACGATCCGTCCCTTCGTGGCCACCTCGAACTGTCGTCTCGCCACTCGCGTTCGTCTTCCATCCTTGACCACGAATCGAAACGGCCTTCTGTCTTCTTCTTCTTCCTCCTCCGATTTCCTCCTCTCCTTTCCTTCTTCGAATTCCGAGCTCTACGTCACTTGGCCATGGCATTTCGACGATCTCGTCAGAAAAGCACGAATTCTCACCGTTTCCAGTCGAGAAAGTTCGTGGAAGAGCGGCGTTTGCAAATAAGAATGCTTTTAGTGGAGTTACCTTTCTAAGGATTGAAAGAATGCTTGGATTTTCGAAGGGTCAAAAGATTTGGATTCGCTCCTGGGTAGTGTAGGCGAAACGATTCGGTAGGAAAGAAAGTAGAAGGAGAATGAAGGGAAGGGGGGTCGGCTTATATAGGCAAAGAAGGTGACCGTTTGTCTCCCCTTCTTTGTCTTATTCGGCCCACGAAGCACCACGCAGGCCACGATCCAAAGATGGAATCGCATAGAAGCCCACGGACCACTTTGAAGCAATGGCCCACAAAACTCAAAGCCCGACACGGCTCGAAGAAAAATACGCCCCGTTTCGCACGAAGGCCTAGGTGCTCGACACGAGACGAGCAGATGACCAAATCGGACCGTGTCGCCCTATGGCGATCCGGTTCATACATGTGTCGACTTGAACCAATGCGACTGTTGATTTACGTCCCTTCAGGAGAAGGTAAATGAGAATTTTCGAAGCACATTCCATCAACGATAAAACATACTTCGAGGGGGCAAAATGTTGGCTCGCTTTTTGACCAAGCCACCCAGGATCATTCGTAAGAGGAAAGCAGGAAACCACATTATCTAAGAACATGAAGGAATGGATCGAGCATCATCGTCTCGCCCAAGATCGATTCGTGTACCATCGTCTCACCCAAGATCGATTCGCGTACCATCGTCTCGCCTAATAACGGATCGCCCCTTCTCATTAGCGAACGTTGCAACCGGACGATCCGATCCAGGCTCACGTTGTTATCCCAAGCGAACCGATCCGATCTCCTGGTGCATGGCGAACCCTCTGACCTGTTCAAGCGTGAGCTGGTCTTCAGCGATCCGAATCACACGGATCTGGCGACGCGTGTCCCTAACCGTCACTTGGACCAATTCTCCCCCATCTGCACGATCCGATTTTCAAGCAGATCGCGACACCTGTCCACAACGGCTAATTTGACCATTTCCTCAACGGCGGCGATCCGATCCAATACTCTCGGGATTCGTGCCACGTGTCCACGATCCGCCTGACAAAATCAGCTATAAATAGCCCAGAGCTTGGCATTTTTCGGGATCTTTTTGGCAATATTGAGTACTGAGTCCGCCATTATTGTCAAACTACTTAAATATTGAGAGAAACCACTGTTGTATTAGCTTTTAAAGCATAATCAATAACATATAAAGTGGACGTAGGCTCGTTAACGCCGAACCACTATAAATTCTGAGTGTTATTTTCTTTTTCCTGGTTCTTCATTCGAATTTCTCTACTGTTCATAATAATTTGGGTGTTAGGTCCAAATTTCGATCTAACAGTATGCATGCATCCCTAGATTTTTAAATACTACATGCGTGCACTGCCATTCATCCATATGCAACATCCATATGTTCACATATCAAGTTCAACTTACAAACAAATACATATCTGTAAATGTAATGTGGAAGCGTCCAAACTGATCTAGTGCCTAATACGTATGCATATGCATTCACGAGCAACCATTAGCAACCACTTGCAACCATCAACCATAACATGTTTCAAATACATGTTTACATCCATTGGCTTCTACCGAAGGATCAAAGATACGACCTAGAGAAAATAATTTGGAAAGAGAGAAACAATTATGCGTAAAGCTCCTACCAAAGAAATCAAGGATGCACCCTTAAGGAAAAGGGTATGATGCTAGTATCTAGCCTTCTTGAGCTTTACACACCTGTATCATAACTAATTTAACTTCACGACTGTGAAGTTCCTGATCTCCATTTCCAAAATAAACAGATGTCAATCACGGTACCAAGTGTATGTACTAAGATGATTAGAGGTCTCCCTCTTATCCGCCATGCCATAACTATAAGGGTCGAAAGGTCACTACGTGCTTTTTGGCGTGCCTGCAACAACTATTCATCTCTCACGCAAACCATCCTAGTCGAAATCGACATTCCTCAAGTACAAACCCCAAAGGCCAAGACAAATATCAGACAAGCACCCAAGGAATATCTCCTCCGGATTTAGACGATCTACGTGAGATGATACAAGCAAACTCGATAGCTATCCTCAAATACCTACTATCCAGAAATAAACTGGTCGTACCACCAATTGGATTTGAGACTCTAGTGGGATCTTTCTACTATACAAGTACTATGGTGCAGAGACTCAACTATGGAAGTGGATATGAACAAATGTGAAGCGTTAAAACCAAAGGAAAGAGTACGAATAGAAAAACTAGCCTCTTCCAACAGAACTTTACTACCTTTCTCCTAGGTACGCTTGGTGGTCAAAGTATGTACTTGCCCTTCTGAAAATCTTGTTCCTTGTTCTTGCCCTTGTCCTTAATTATATGCCATATCATACCCTAGTAAAGATACTTCCTCTTGTCTTAGGTTTTGTAATTTCTTCCTCCTTCGTGAGCTAAATCTACATCCGTGAATTCCTCATCCTAGGGTTATGATCCTTAGCCAAACTCCTCATCCCCTTCCGTGTATAACCATGTTGACAAATATCTCGAAAGCTGCCTCCATCGTCCAGAAAATCCTATAAGCTTTGAAAGAAAAATGCCCGTAGGTGAAACAACTACGGCTATGGATGGAAGCCGGACACTACTTCGCCCATTGATGAGGTTATCCCCCAGAAAGCCAGGAGCCCCAGAGACTCAAGAAAGAAGGAGACAAGAATTCAAACAGAGGAAGAGAAGATAATGCGTATGGCTTTGCAGAATATGCCTTTAAAAACAAATCGTTTCTCTTGAAAATGCTTCTTTTAAAACCGTTCGAAAATAATTTTTCAAATCTTTTATATGATCTGGTAACCTTCAGCTCTGATACCACGTGTAACACCCCACATCTGTTAGTGTCACTCACAAAGGGAATGCACTAAGTTCTGTGGAGTATTTAGGGTAAAAGATGCGGATAAATTACAAGACAGACAGAAATTAAGCAGCGGAAAATAAAACTTTGCTTTATTGATAAAATAGTTTATACAATGATTTCTTTACAATATCAGAGTATCATCTGTCTTACAAAACAAAGAAGCATAAAACAACATTTATATTCCCCAATTTTAGCAAGATCCAGCCATAGCATCTGAAAAGAGAATCCAAGCAAACTTCGACAAATCTTCAAGCTAGGAAAGGGTGACAGTCCAACTTAACCTGAGCTATACTATTCCCTTCTTTACTACATTTGGGGGGGTGAAGGAAGAAAAGAAGACGAAAGAATAACAGAGCCAGACATAAATCCTGAGTAAGTTCAGTAACTTCTAGCATATAAACATGGAAAAACAAAACGATATGAATTAACTGAATACAAGATAACACCATGATGATAGGGTTGGCATGATTAGACAAGATTAACACAAGATATGCCAAGCTAAGATAAACTGGATATGCTCTAATACTTTCGCCGCTTCGATATTTTCTTTATACTGGTTTCTATACCTCTGCACCATCTAACTAGTGTTCCAACTAGTAACGATAACTTGATCCCAATTCCCGTATTTTCCATTGCCTTCAGGCATACATTTATTATTTATTACCTAGATCTAATCTTGGGTTTTCTATCAGGTGTTTTCTAGATTCAACTAGAGTTTACGTTGTTTGCTGAACGCTTCTCGGATTCAGGGTTTATGCCACCAAGTCCAACTTGGGATTATGCTACCTGACGAACGATGCCCCCAAGTCTAGGACACACTACCTAGAGTGGTATATGTTCCTATGCTTCCCCAGACATGTATCGCGAATCGTTATCGCCTGTCTAGATGCACATGTCCTGTAATGTGCAGTCCGAGTTCTGTGGCAGGGCAAATCAAGGAATACAAAACTCGGTCGGGAGCTTTCAGATATCTGCCGATGCAGATGCTAAGGTCTGTTTTTGTTCCAGTGGCTATGGTCCCACCTGGCCCCTCCCTCAACTAATGAAAGGCACACTTTGAAAAATGAGAACTATACGCAGGCCCCTGGTGCCCCACTATCCTATGGCCATCCTCACCCATAACTAGATAGCAAGTGTATGGTCTTTAGGAGTTCTCCGCCTTTCCACTTCACGTATCTCGACTGACTCAAGATGGATGGTAGACGACGAGTTTCTATCACAGGGCTACCGTTTTCTCACCGAATCACGCCGGTCCATCCTAGTCTTTAGGTTGCCACATATTGCAACCAAGGCATACCCCTGGTTCTTCTAACATAGACCTTTACCTCTGTGAACCCAGGAGGATCATCTGCAGCCTCACAGAGGGATACCAAGAGTACCCTCACGTCCCCTCGAAGCCTCGGGCTTCGTAACCCAATTCGTTGGAGCCTTCTTTTTACACAGACGGACCTGCGCTCCTTCCCGTGTTATACTAAGAATTACTACTTAGTTCTACTAACTAAGGTTTACCACTTAGTTTCTAGAATCGTTTTTTTTCTTAACTAAGGTTTACTACTTAGCTCCTTTTAACTAAGGTTTAATACTTAGTTCTCTTTCCCGTCAATTTGGATTGGTTAAGTGTCATTATTCAATTCAAGCTAACTTAACCCTCTTCATTTATCCTGTTAAACTGGCTAAGTGTCATCAGTAATTCATGTTGACTTAACCCTACCACCAACCAAGTTATATTGGTTAAGTATTTCATATTACTTAACCCTACCCCTTCATCCTGTATTGGTTAAGTGTTCCTTTTTAACTTAACCTTGCCCGACATAGGCTATGCTTTGATCGTCAACCACAAGGCACTGCTTTTCGACAAAAGCCTTGATCATTTGCATCTTGGCATGCCACATTGACAATTCACGCCATGTGATCCATAACTACCAATATATAACCTCTGAGCTCATACATCTTAGAGAAGGGTTTTGAGCAAGAGAATAAATTCTCTGCCACCAACAGATATATATTAAATGGAAATCAATTCACATAGAATGAAATTCAATGTCAGACACACATCCATTTACAAGTCCGTTCTAGGTCTGAACGAAACCGGAGACACCTTATTCCTCGTCCCGTGTGTCTAATATGGAAGAGAGGTGCTCACTTATCCGGACAATCAACAAGTACATCCGGACAACTACCACTTTAATTCTTTCATAAGAGCGACCCAGTGTCGGGCATCAATAGTCAACCATTCGATGTAAAGATCGCCGGTCTTCAATCACTGTCTTCAATGTCTTTGACTTTAAATCGTCACAGTAATTATTCAGAATGGGTTAAACCCGATCTTTCCGAATAACTCGCGTATTTTATAATAAAAAAACAAGTTCTATAAAGACACATCATACGCCTCATCCCAATTCAAAATATTCTTTTAATAAAATATTCATATTAAAAGGGAAAGATTCCCATCAATATTATCAAAGATAAATTATTTTAAATTTAATCTTTAATCTTCATTTTAAAGATCCATTAAAACTCCAATTTGATTTTAATATAAAAAATCATTACTATATGATTATTCAACTTTTAAGAAATTAATCTTATCTTTAACTGGGTTAAAGAACCAATGTCATTTAAACACATTTCACGATAAACCCAAAATCATCTTCCATTAAATATGGAATTTTCACAGAAATCAAATCAATATATAATCGATAAAAATTTCTATATCAGACCGATAATATAAATGGAATAACGACAAGCCTTTTAAATTCCATATATAGTAACAGTCTTCTTTTACATAAGCCTATCTCGATTATTATCAAATCGAATTTCCACTCAATTCCAATTTAATATATTAAGTTGGAAAACATGCCTTTGGAAATTTTCTTTTTAAATCTTAAATAAAAGATTAATAAATTCTAAATCACAATTTTACTATTAATTGGGCTAAAGAACAAATGTCGTTTAAAACACAGTTCACAATAAGCCCAATTCACATATCATTTTATTCTTCGTTGAATATTATTTTAAAAAAATTCGTTATTTAAAAATATTCTTTATAAAAAGATTCTTTATGTAAAAATGTTCTTTATATTACAATGTTCTTTATTTTAAAATATTCTTTATTTAAAAGATATTCTGAATCGAAATGCGAATCAATCATTTACCATATAATTTTGGTCATATGGATTTCACACATCACATGAACACGACAATAATGATAAATAATCATTAAACAACCAATTCTCATACAGAGAGAAATTTACAACTGTGCGAGCGTTAAAATGAATAAATAACACTTATCGCAGCCTATCAATCCATGGATTGACATATAACTGAATATTGGGACTAGTGTATGTCAAATATTATCCCAATACACTTGTAGGGTTTTCAGCCAACAACAGTTCATCAAAATAAATCATTGGTTAATGAATTTAACCGATTTTAATTCCGTTAACATGTTGATGATAATGAACCAAACATTTTAATATATTCCTAATGCCAAATGAAAATGTATTTACTAGCAAAATTTCCTGCATGTATCTAAAATATAATTTGACAATACAAGTGTTACTTTGATTTGCATACAAATTCTATTGTAAGTCTTGCAAATAAAAATGATACTTATATTTGCATATAAATTCTAATGTTTGTTTTGCAAATAAATATGATGCTTATATTTGCATATAATTTCCGTTGTATGTTTTAACAATAAAAATGATTCTTTATTTAACATACAAATTCTAATAAAAAGTGATTCTCTCATTTTTGTTGACGATTCTATTTCAACAAAATGATTATAAAAACGATCTTTTCATTTTGGTTGAAAATTCTATTTCAATAAAATGATTAAAAGTGATAATTCCATATTGTTAACAAATCTAATTTAACAAAATGAACACAAATGATTCATTCATTTTTGTTGACAATCCTAGTTTCAACAAAAATGACAATTCATTTTAGACAATTTTAATTTAATAAAATGGCATATTTATTTACATTTTTCTATGTATTTTAATGACAGATAAAAGAACAATTTATTTGTATACATTATTCTATTCAACATATCAAATAAAAATGATAATTTTATTTATTTACAATTTCCATACAACAAAATGATGTTTTTGTTTTATCACAAATATATTTAACAAAAATGTTAATTTGTTTTGGTTTAAGTCAAAACAAAATTGTTATTTTGTTTTGGTTTAACTCAAATCTCACTAACAAAATGTTATTTTTGTTTTTAACTCTTATCTACTTAACAAAAATGTAACTTTTGCTTTTACTCTATTCCAAACGTTAATTATGGTTTCAACCATTCTAATTAACAAAAATGATAATTTTTGTTTCAATAATTCTATTTTGACAAAATGTATATTTTTGTTTCAACCTTTTTAATTGACAAAAATGTTTATTTTTGTTTTATCCTTTTTAATGAACAAAGATGTTTATTTTTCTTAATGAACAAAAATGTATATTTTTACAAAAAAGTGTATTTTGTTCAACAATTCTAATTTGAAAAAAATGTTCATTTTTGTTTCAACCGTTATATTTTGACAAAAAGGCAAATTTTGTCTCAACTTTTACATTTGACAAAAGTGACAAATTTGGTTTCAACTGTTACTGCTGACAAAAGTGACAAATTTAGTTTCCACTATTATATTTGACAAAAGTGACAATTTTGGTTCCAACTAATCTTTTTGACACAAATGTTAATTTTATTTCAACTAATATGTTTGACCAAATGACTATTTTTATTTCAACTAACATGTTTGACAAAATGACTATTTTTATTTCAACTAACATGTTTGACAAAATGACTATTTTTATTTCAACTAACATGTTTGAAAGAATGACTATTTTTATTTCAACTAACATGTTTGACAAAATGACTATTTTTATTTCAACTAACAAATTTGACAAAAATGTGTATTTCATTTAAATTAAACAAATTTCAACAAAGTTGATAATTTTGATTTGTCAATGCTAATATAACAAAAAATGACATTTTTATTCATGTCAATTCTAAATGAAGTAAAAAATGACATTTCTAGCTTGTCAATTCTAATTTAACACAAACGACAATTATAATCTAATAAAATATTTTCTAATAAAATGTTATTTTATTTCTAATGCAACATTTTACAACAAAAATGTTATTTTATTCTAATGTGATATTTTATAACAAAAATGATATTTTATTCCAATGTACAATTTATAACAAAAATGATATTTTATTCCGATGTACATTTTATAACAAAAATGATATTTTATTCTTTGTTAATATAACTGATCAAACAAACAAAATGATATTTCTATGTTAACATGACTGATCTAACAAACAAAATGATATTTCTATGTTAACATGACTGATCTAGCAAACAAAATGATATTTCTAAGTTAACATGTAAAGATTATATTTCTATCAAACAGCAATATAATTTAGCAAGCCATCATTACCAATAATTGATATATATATATATATATATATACATGTATGTATATTTGTATTTCGTTTTAAATTTTAAATCGAGAAATCTCACATTGCTTTTTGTCTGAATTTTCAAAGTACTCCGTTTTAGATCTGGTCTGTTCCGTTGTGTAATGTTCGCTATTGTGAATCCAATGCGAGTCGTTTTGTACGATTCTGAATTTATATGCAAAAGTTACGAGGGTTTAATTGTTAATTTCATTAGTTAAATAATTAAATAATAATAAAATCCATTAATTACTTTGGAGAAAAACGTGGCCGCTTGGTTCTTCTTCTTCTTCGTTCCAGGTTACATGCCAAAACCGAACCCATTTCATCGTTGCAAACTTTCACCTGCGCGCCTCCAACTGGACCACGGTACTTCGATCAAGACCCACCACGACAAAGCCCTACGTGAGCTCTACCATCCTCCATTACCTAGGCGAACTCGCGGGTCCCTAGAGCCCAGAATTTGACCGCGAACGTGATGACTTTGGAGAAGGAATTCAAAAAAAAAAAATACTGATCTATATAAAATCATAACAGTTGAAGTTATAAATCTTACATAGATCTTGGATTTAGCTTTAGAAATTTTTTATTTTCGTTGATTGGATTATTCGAAAATTAAGTACGAAGGATTGAAGATTTTATCCACCCATTGTTGAAGATGGCGGCTACTATTGGGCTTGAGGATTAGGGTTTGTTCATTATTTATAATATAATAATATTAAATCTCTAATTTTGCAAGTAAATCCATAAATTCTCAGTAATTCCAATTTCTGCCCAACGAGTGTTACCCCTAGGCAAATACCTAGGTTCCGTACATAATGGACTAGTTACCGTCCGCCCATTTGGTTGTCTTAGTCCACTTTTCTTTAATTTAAAATATAATTCATTTATTTATTTATTTATTTTGATCGTGCACTTAAATTTACTGGGGCCACATACGGACTCTAAAAATAATGGAAAAATTATTTCTACTTATGTTTTGACGATACTGTTCTAACAAATTAATTTCGTTGAATTTGGAGACCGTTTGAAAAGTCGCCATTTTCTGGTCTATCCAAATTGACTGAAATTAACAAAACACGTTTTCTTTTGCCACACTCACGTATTAATTCCAAAAAATTTAAAAATGGGAATCTTGCAATAAATTGACATTCCGGTTCCAATAAAAGTGGTTTCGTCGAAAACGGAGGTCATTTGTAAAATGGCTATTTTTAATATTAAAATATATATATAAATTCTATAGCGACTATTCTTAATATTAAACTGGGCATAACTTTTTATTCCCGCTATGAAATTTCAATTTTTTAGATTCGTTGGAAAGATATTTTTAAATAGATTCTAATATTTTTGGTTTTACCAAAATCCGATTTATTTTGCATCCTATATAGTGGGTCAAAGTTCAAATTCAATTTTTTAAACTACCGCGCTATTTCTAACTCCTTTTGAAATTAAAATAAATATATTCATTCTAACTTCGATTTAAATAAATTTTTAGTCGTCGTTATTTAAAATAAATCATTTTTAATACTTAAAATCCACTAAAATTTCTAAAATAAATTTTTTAAATTGGTTCCAAAATTCCGGGTTGGTATACATTTATCACATTTCGTAGGTACAAATTCATATTCAATAACAATTTCCTTTCTAACTCGATATGCAAATCATTAATGAGCAAATTAATTTTAGTATCAGTAGATAGTTGCACCTTATCATATCTAGTGACATGTTTTCTAGTAGCCTTCTCATCAATTTGAATTGGTTCACCAATATAAATTGCAGTCATGGATTGAGCTTCAGTAGACTACATCTCCATGTAAAGATTGTACAATTTTATCCAAACTTGAATAGTTGAGACGTTAATTTTTATGAATCCATATCCAGGGTATCAAATATCAATCATTAGTAGCTTATGAAAGCAAGAGTATGTAGAAGACTTGGTTATGCGCGCAAAATCAGTATGATCTTCGAATTGTATGGAGAATATGTAATACTGAGTGATATGAATGTGATGTATGCCCATTGGTTTCCAAACTTTTGATATGTAATCTTTGAGTTTTTGAATGGGATGCCTAAATTCAGCTGGGTGGAAGATAATTTTATTGATCCATGTGGCATTGGATTAATTGAAAATTCTCTCGGGAAGATAAACATAGGCATTTGTTTGCTTAAGGTATGTGAGTTTTTGTTATGGTAATGTAGCTAAGGAAGGAGACTTTTATTTGACTGCTTTGGCTTATGATTTGGATGGTGTCCGAGGAGTCAGTTATGATGTAGGAACTATGGTGGAAGATGATGGTGATTTATACGGTTTTCCATGAACAAGAAGTGGGTTAGTTAAGGAATGCATGTGCATCAAGAAGGTTTTCTTACTGTCAATTGGCCATAATAAACTTTTCCAAAGCTAAAAGATCATGGAATAAGTCTGTAACATATCTTCTTGGATCCTTTCAACTTAATTGTCTTCACTTTTCTTTATTAGATCGCTCTAATTTTAAATATTCAAATATATTAGTTTTTTATATTCGATTAAGATTAATGTAAAAAACTATTTTGTTTCTTAAACTTTGCAATAGAATGGTTGGTTCTCCATGATTATGTGATTGTACTAGTATGATTTATAATAAACATAGTAATTTGTCTCACATTTTCATATTGTTTGATTAGTCAATAGTTTGGTGACTGAGTAGTTTGATCCTAAGAGGCATTTACAGATTTATAGGGCATATATTTATCTTATGATTAAGCAGCAAAAACAGAATATATATATATGTATATTATCATCTTATTTGTTCATGGTTATGATATTTCACGTCATGCCATTACTAACGGGTTGCCTCAAAGAACATACATGCATGAGGCACAAAAATGTATAATGGAAGCAGCAATTGCATTAACCATGAATTATTTAAGCATGTCATGCTACAGATTACATATATGATAATCATTCGTTAATCATGAAGACAATGCAAGTAAGTATTAAAAGCACCACCCACCACCATATGGACAGCAGTAGCATAAGCTATGTTCGCAAAATCCACTATGTGCCCCTAAACTATCACAAAAATCATCGCAATCCTTTACGACATTGCAATGCTGATGAACGCTGTTACCTTCAGATTTGACCATTTCTGCATAATCAAACAAAAATGTTGCATATAAGAATAACTATACACATAACTAGTGATTTGAATATCTATAAGTTTTAACTTTTAAGAAACTATCTTTGTATGTTGTATGTGGAAACATGAACCACAACTAGTGATTTCAATATCTATAATATCAAAAATGAGTTGATAATAGTGATTATCAGTAAAGAATAGCTATACACATAAGATCTCGAACTATAAAAGTATAATTCAAAGGTGTTAAGTACCAGGAGCATAAATGATCATAGACAGAATGACAATAAAGCACAAAACAAAAATCTTCATCATTATTTAGATTGTACTATATATTCTCAGTAATATTGGACACCCTTTATCAACTTCAATCCTATATTTGAAAAAAAGAAAAGAAAAAATCTACAGAATAATTAAATCAGTTAGCTGGACAAATCCTGGAATTTCAAGACATGATAGCGCATGTATCCTGATTTTATTTTATTTACTAAATTGCTTTAAATTAATCTTGGAATTTCTAGACATGACAGTGCATGAATCTCGATCACATTTTATTTACTAAACGCTTTAAATTATTAGTTGTTATTTTAAACAAAAAATAAAATTAATTTAATAAGTAATTAAATTAATTGACTTGACAAATATGGGGTTTCTAGATAAAATAGTATATGAAAAACAATCTGCAGAATAATTTACTTGACAAATCTTGGAATCTATGAACATTATAGTGCATGAATCCTAATTTTATTTTATTTAATAAATTGCTTTAAATTAATCTAGGAATTTCTAGACATGATAGTGCATGAATCCTGATTTTATTTTCTTTATTAAACTGCTTTAAATTATTTAGTTGTTAATTTAAACAAAATTTTTTTTTAATAAATAATTAAATTAATTGACTTGACAAATATGTGGTTTCCAAAGAAAATAGTACATGAATCCTGACTTTATTTTATTTAATAAATAGCTTAAAATTATTTGGTTGTTCTTTTAAACAAAATATATAAATAATTAAATTAATTGACCTGACAACTATGTGGTTTCCAAAAAAAATAGTACATGAATCCTGATTTTAATTTATTTATTAACATGCTTTAAATATGTTATTATATTTACTAAACTGCTTTAAATTATTTGGTTGTGATTTTAAACGAAAAAAATAATAATTTAATAAATAATTAAATTAATTGACCTGACAAATATGGGGTTTCCAAATAAAATAGTACATGAATCCTGATTTTAATTTATTTATTAACATGCTTTAAATATTTTGGTTATTATCTTAAAATATCCACTAATTAATATTTTACTTCATGGTTGATAAGCGAAAATTAGGTTAAGGCACTTCTTTTTCAAGAATAATTAGTTTCAAGGATTATACAACTAAATAATAAGTATTTTGGACATTTTTGTAGGCGTATGATAAAAAAATTATCTTATTAACTTATATATTAAAGTGATATTGTAACAACCTGGAATTTCAGGACCAATTTAAAATTTTTATTTTAGCTATTTTATTGGGTTTTGAATACTTAAAATGATTTATTTTAAATATTAACGAATAAAAATTTATTTAAATCGAAGTTAGAATGTATAAATCTAAAATTTAATTAAAATGAACTTGAAATGGCGTGGTAGTTAGAAAATTTAGTTTTAAACTTCAATTGAATATACAGAATCCAAAATAAATTAGAATTGGACAAAACAAGAAACGTTAGAATCTATTTAACTATATCTTTCTCACGAATGTATGGCATTGAGTCTTCACTTTATAAATTGTTAGTTATGTCCAACTTAAAATTTAGAATAGTCGCTATTGAATTTATATATTTTTTAATATAATATATAGCCCTTAAAAATAGCCATTTTACAAACGACCTCCGTTTTTGACCAAACCACTTTTGTTGGATCCGGAATTTTAAATTATTGTTGGGTTTCAAATTTCATAATTTTTGGAATTAATATGTGAGCGCGGTAAATTAAAACGTGTTTTGTAATTTCAATTTATATTTAATCGACCGGAAAAAGGCCATTTTCCAAACAGTCTGCAAATTCGACGAAATAAATTTTGTTAGGACAGTATCGTTAAAACATAGCTAGATTTATTTTTCTATAATTTTTGTAGTCAGCATGTGGCCCAGGTAAATTAAAATGTACGTTCAAATTCAGTATTGACCGTTATATTAATTTATATTTTAATTTTGATAAAAGCTGATCAAAACAGTCGAATTTCTTACGAAACATATCTCATTGTGATCAAAATGTGGGTATTTAGCTAGTAACAACAGTCGTTGGGTTCGATTTCGAGTTCGTAGCAATAAACGAGTAAATTCACGAATTGAAATTTTATAAAAAATATATATAACCTTAGTCAAACTGGTCAAACCCTAAACCCTAATTTCTTTTTTCTCAGATGCGCCGTCAGCCCTAAAACCAACGTGCAAAATTTCTCAAGACATCTTCCCTTAATTTCCCTCAACACACAGCAAATTAAGATATGATCTCGAAGGGAAATCGAAGACATAGGAGAGCTCTTTCGAGTTGTACGGTGGTGATGGGTTCTAACTTCGCCGTTGGAGAGAAAATGGAGCTGGAAGTCCACGACTTTGGCCTTAATTTCTGTAGTAATGGCGGGCTCGAGTGGGAGTAGGTAGCGCGCACAGGTGAAGGGCAGAGCGGCGGTTCTTGTGGCAACCCCCGGTCATGCTCCAGTCAGACGATGAGGATGTAGCGACGAGTTTTCTGGTGATGCTTTTTGGGATTGAGCGGATCTTCAATTTCCTGAAGGGTGTGGGCTAATCTTGATTAAGGTTAATTAAACTTAATTAATTTAGTTAAAAATATGGTTAACATATTTAGAATTTTAAATCGTCATAACTTTGTCAAACGGTATCAAAAATTCGCAAATTCAGTTGCTTTGGAATCACAAAAAGAAGAGCTTCGCAATGGAACAGACTAGAACGGAAACAAAGCAAATTAGAATTCAAGGAAAATTTATACCCAAACAGTACAGAAATTGTAATAAAGAATGACGGAGTGGAACACAATGTGAGAACTCTCTCACTAAAATATTTGTACAGTTATTTAATTTATTTATAACTGTAAATTTATAGAAATTGTCATTATTGATTTTTATCTGTTGTATATGACATTGTTTGAGTTCAACACATGAACTATTCACGACTCATTTCCACAAGAAGCATTGTTTGAGAATACAACACTCGTATTCCAACAATGTGGATACACTTTATGGTTGTTAAAATTTAATTATAAATATCCATTTATAATTAACAGTGAAAATTTATTAATTAGAAAAATAATTCGAATTGAATTAATTTTTTTTAAATTTATTAACCAATAAATTACTTAAATAGACTATTGTTGTTTAAAAACATAAGAAGGGATTGGGATGATATTGGACATACACTAATACAAATATTTAGTTGTATGTCAATCGATGGGTTGACAGGCTGCGATGAGCGTTATTTATTTATTTTAATGCTTATACAGTTGTTGAATGCACTCGGAATGATGTTTGAATGTTTAATGATTATTTATCATTCTTGTTGCATAAATGCGATGTACGAAATCCATATAAATAAAATTATATGGTAATTGATTGAGTCGCATTCCGATTTAGAATATGAACGAATATTTCAGAATAATATTCAATTAAGAATTAAATTATGATTTTGATGTATGATTTTGGATGGACACAAAAATATTAAAATGTGAAGTCGGGTTAAGTAGCTAAATGACATTTTAACTCAAACTGGTTTATAAATTGATTTTATTCATTTTACAAATGGATACGAATGGATTTGAAAATCAGATATTTTGAAAATATTATCATTTTAATATTATAATGATATGGAATATTCAATTTTGATTTAAAATTGAAAATGAAGTTGGAATTATTTTAAAATGAATTTATAAACGATTTATAAAATACGTTTTAAATGTAATCGGCAATATATATTATATATATATAAATGGTTTAAATAGAACGTGCAGAACAACTACCGTTCGTGAATTTCAACCATTGTCTTTAAACGGACGTAATGGGAGATCCGACCGTCGGATTCTCCTAAAACCAGAACCATTAGACTTGTGTCGAAAATTTATTTCCACTGAATAAAAGAGATATAAATTTGAACATTTGGATTTCAAATTTATGTCCAAATCAATATTAGAAAACGTCGCCATGGATGCAGTTCGGTGGCCGGTATTGGAAACTGACTGTAAGGGCCTTAATAAAATTATTAAAAATATGGAAAGCTTATGTAAAATCATGATAAATGCTTTGGAAAGATTTTGGATGATAAATTCCAAGTTTGAACAGATAAAAATATATTTTTATCAAAATGAACTAGTTATTGACTAGAATAATAATCCAATGTTTTTAAATAAGTAAATTGGATATGTAAATGGTTTTAATATAACAAGAATTTCTTAATTATGAATTGGAATAGATATGAATAGAAATAATCTTTGTAATATTTCGGTATTGGATTCCGTCATTATAAGGATATTGTTGAGGAATTTGGAAGATACAGATTGTGATGGCCCGCCCCGCACCTACCGACATTTCCAATGAAAGTGCGCTGTGCTAATACCCGACTAGCACGGGATGGTCGCCAAAGAAAGGAAAAGGAAGGAATTTAAACTAACAAGGAACCTGTAGAGTGTCTCACAGCGGATGGGATAAAATACGATAATAACATAACTTTGACATGAAACAGGCGAGATAGTGCATAAGAAGAAAACTAAACCATCATAGCAGCGGAATCCAAAATACAGCTTATGATCTGACATCATTATTACAACTACAAAATATTGTCTCTATAGCAAAAGAAAGTGGTGCACTACTAATGCCCAAAGTAGTGACCAACAACGACACAGGGAGAATATATATATCATACATGGAAGCCTACTGCTCTTCTCCGTTGCAGCTACTCGTGCATAATCACCTGACCTGTCTCTAGTCTGCCCATTTAAGAGCACCCATAGTAATAAGAAGAGACATAAAACTCTGGGTCAGACAAAAGTCTGCTATGAGCGATAAGCTGCAAAATCGAACAATAACGGGTGTACATAATCATACTGAACCTGGACCTGCAACCAAAGAATTAGCATAACAGGATGTACAGTACTCTAAGGTGACATTAACACATGGTGTGAAAATAATAGGGAGGGGGTGTGCATGTCATGGTGATATCAAAACATCAAACATAGCAATTATCCTCAAATCTCTTGCTCAGTGCGTAAAGCATATGATATCCACTACTTTGATCACCCAATTCTTTGTTATGATCCTTCTGCCCCATGGAGCCATAACGGCTCCATTGCACTGATCCGTAACCACTTATACTTTGCTATGTCCACTCTGCCCTATGGAGTCATGACAACTCCCCTACATCGGCTCATAGCCTTGCTACGTGTAAATCCCGAAAAAATCCACGTGCACATTGAACAAGGGGAAGCGACGAGTAACAAAACTAGAGCAGATTAGGTCGACCAGGCACAACCGGACGACAGGATACAATGTGCGACCCTAAAACTTGGGTCCAAATCACAGATCGGACACGGAAGCTAAAACCAGTCGCTCACTTGAGTACAAGGCCATACCAAGCATCAGCATGAAACAGGTCGCTCATCTAGCATAGGCCAGAATGACCACACTGAACAACCACATAGACAGACCATATCCTGCAGAAGCAATAAGAGGACGAACACCCTTAAACTAAAGCAATCGGTCGCATAAGGAGCAATGGGGAACCGATTCCAGACTTCCATCCCACTCCTACAAGGCCTCTCAAATGGTCGCCCGTAAAGAAGCACCCGCTCTCATGAATCCGCTCAGCTGCTCAAGGCGCCCGCTCTAAAAAGCTATATGCGCATGACAGCCTAAGACAGCTCATGACAAACTGGCGACAGCTGGCCGATTGTCCGATTGTAATTAGCAGAATCAGAAATCCACACGGCGGGAAATGGATTTCAAACCAAGGACTCACCTACAAATACACCATGGCTACCACAAAAAAAGGGATCAAGTCTTCAGAACCACGGAGTCCTGCCAAACTCTGCCTTAAACCGCAGATCTGGCCATGGCGTCAAGCTCAATTTCATAATCCAGCGAGAACGAAGACATTCTCATTCTCAATCATCCATTCATCCCCCTTCTCCTCAAATTAAACCATCTTCTTGCATAATTTCCGAGATTAAAGTCTATATGCAAGGTTATATTGTGCGAAAATGGAAAGATATGGATAGAGAGAATTGATGTACTTCGTAAATCATATCATGAGATCAGTAATCACCTTCATAGTGGACGTAGGCCTCATTAACAGCTGAACAACTCTAAACCTTGTCTCTATTTTTACCTTATTTCACATTTTCCACTTTGAGTTACTAACTGAATACGGCTCCATTTTATTCCCTACCAAATTGGTGAAGTACAGCTTTGTACCTGAGGTGTTTGGACCATTTTTGGTGTAAACATTTTTAGCACCCACCGTAGGGCCGTGTTCATCTCTTCCTCCATTCTAAAAAAAAAGAAACGCTGGGCCCGCAATCATGAGCATGTCGAGAGAAATTGCAGCTGACAGAATCGATGGCGACTCCGGTACTGACTCATCGCCCACCGTCCATTCCAAAAAAAACGAACTGCAAAAAGTCGAGGCGGTCTTAACCAGGAAGGAGTTAGAAGAAGCATTGACAGAGATAACAAGCCAAATATATGTTGCAAATGACGCCTTGGTAGAGAGAATCGATTCGATGTTCGCTATCCAGACTACTGTCATAAAAGCCACGCCAAGCGTCACAGACCTTTTGTTCGTACAAACAAGTCATGCAGTCGAAATGAATTCTTCTTCTGAACAAGAAAGTTCTACTCTGAAAACTATCTATTGTGGTTATGGTCCCCGGCAAAGATCCGGCAAGAGGGAAAGCGTTCGTTCCATGGAACGGAATGAGAAACGGGGATATGCCTCAGGCGTGAGGAGAAGAGCCAAGAAGGACAAAAGGAAACTGCGTTTTTTCAAGAATTCTGAGTTCACTCCCCTCAACGACACTGTTAGACCCAAAAGTGGTTCTAACACCAAATTGACTTGAAACAAGATAAAATGAGATAAAAGTAAAAATGAACACGCAGGATTTATAGTGGTTCGGCGAACAAATGCCTACGTCCACTTATTTTTCACTATATTCAATAATTCAGTTGCAAATACAAAGTGATATTCACTCACAACTCACTTTTGTTCGCTCAATTAACTAAAACAAGAAATGAAAGATGGTTTGGATTCTCCGGGAGTAATGGAGTTCGGATGATGGAGGTGATTGAATTCTCTAAGTGCTAAAAAAAAGATCATTTTCTTTGTCTCCAGTCGGGGTATTTATAGGTGTGAATTTGCCTGAGATTCAATCCGGGTCGGGCCACGTGTTATCCATCGCACTCTCTCCGGGTTCGGATGAACTATCAAGCTGACAACACATCAAAGAGATGGACGTTAGGGGTTGGAATTAGTCATAGCCGGTCCGGTTCTCCAGGCGATTTTACAGGAGATTAACCTGGATCATAGGTGCGGGTCGGAAGCGTGCAGGTAGGGGGTTCAGATCGGAATACCCGATCCGAACCGGAGTGGCTTGGACGTCTCTCCTTCTCTAACCTATTCCGCTCCGCTCCAGCATCGTGGCAAGCAGATGGCTTTCCGATCCATTCGAGATTTAGTTGCCTTCCGATCCGATTGGATATGCTATGCCAATCTATCCAGTAAGAGACCACCGATCCGAACAGAGAACTCTATCCGATCCGAACCAATATGTTGCTCTATCCCGATCCGAACAACTGCAGCTATCAATCTGAATTGTGGTGTTTTCTTCCAATCCGAACCGAAGTCTTATAACTTAAAATACTCTTCAATGGTTGGTTTCTTGACTTTGTGTTGCCTAGTTCACAAAGTAGGCTAACATTTTGCCCCCTCAAAGGATGCTTCTGTTGTACGAAGCGTGCTTTGATGTTGTTTAAATGCTAGTTCTTGAATCAGAACAGTCAGGAGTAATGCACAGATTTCCATTCGGTTCGGCGTCCGACCCGAGCACATTTTCTTCATTTCTGAGCAAATTTGGGAATTCTTCTCATCATATAATGCTTCTTGCAGGTATGCTCTTCCTTTATTCCCCTTCTTTTGAACTCAATTCTAATCAGATGCTAAATTAATGTGTGAAACTCGTCCGGTTCGGATTCCGATCCGAAGCGCTTTCGTGGATTTGGTTCTTGGACAGTGGGCCTTCAGGCAGAGTTGTGCTACTGGGCCTTCACTCCGGTCCGAGCGGGTGAGAAAGAATAGGAATACGGGGAGTCAGCACTACCCCTTATATAAATCCACTACTGTCTTCATTCTTTTCTTCTTCTTTTCCGCCGCCGCTTCCAAGCCTAGTGTTGAAAACTTCAAAAACTCCAATATCCTGAAAACATTCCTTGTAGATTTCTCAAATCGAACACATAGGTAGCTCTTTAATCTCGAATAACTTCATAGTAACTGTTCTTGATTTCAATTCGTGTTGGATTGGGATGGTTTAGCCACAGGCTTTGCTTGAACTCCACGTCGTTACTGGTGGATGCGCCATCGCTTCGAGGCGTTTCGAGGCTGGGGAGGGCAAATATTTGTCCTCAATGGTAGCTTTGGTGATAAAACGGATTCGTTTGTGAGTAGGGGGGAAAGAGGAAGAAGATGAAGAGCGTGATGACAAATCGGAGTTGATTTGGGAAGAATACGAAGAAGCAAAAAGGAAGGAGAAGGAAAGGGGATCGGTTCGGGTTGCATACTTTAGAAAGACGGGAAGGAAGGAAAATGTCGGTTCGGGTCGGAGGAGAGAATGGGATAAGGGGTTGAAGTAAATGGACTGGTTAAGTGATGCTGGTTCGGTTCGGATCAGGTCACCCGATCCGATTAGATCAGTCCTGCTTCCGATCCCATTATTTCCCTTGTCTTGAGCTGACCTTGCTTTAATGAAGCATCCGAGCCGACCCTACATCTGCATCTGTATTGAGCCAATCACCCTATGCATATCCGAACCGAACCGAACATATCACACTTGGCACACAAAGACTACCCAACTAATTCAACTAACAATCACTCTAAACAATAACTTCATGGACAGTTAGGATAGTGCCCTGTGAACATAAACGAGAATTAAGAACAACTCTGACTATCACTTTCTCTTCAAAGCTTCGTCTTACATTGCTGTACTTTTATTTTGCATTTCCCACATTTGCTGCACACACCTTAGTTCACACACATACACAAAGGGGGGCACGGGATAATTTACTCTAATCCGTGCTATTGCTTCTTCAATAGTTTCATGACAATGAGGCCCAGACGCTCTTCCCGTCTAGCTGAGAGGAAAGAAGCTCCGGAAACTTCTAGCAAAATCACTCTTGAGGATATATCTTCTTCATCCGATCCAGAATGGGACAGTGAAGGTCCAGATTACGGAGTTGGTCATCGGGAAAGCGACGAGGTGTCTTCAGAGACTGATGTTTCTCTAGGTTTCAAGGAAGAAGGAGGGATTGGTGATAATCGAGCACCTGATGAATTTGAATCAGCCATCATATTGGAATCACCTTCGGACTCCGTTGAATCGACAATCGACAACGACCGACTTGTTCGAATTTGCTTAAAGTATGGAATAATGAAAAGGGACACCCTAGTGCCCTCACGCTCTGACCGTCCCCACAACCCTCCAGAAGGATATATGACGGTCACTCGATTGATGTGCATGGTTGGCGCCATTCCTCCGTTCTCGCCTTTCATCGTTGATTTCTTAAGACAAAAGCGGATTGCCCCCATGCAGTTGCATCCCAATTCATATGCCTATTTGCACACCTTGTACATACCATATCGTGAAATCCTAGGCCTAGAGCTCACATTCGATGACGTTCATTTCTTTTATAATTTCAAACATCGGACTAGAGAAACTCCATCTTTCTGTTACTTTGAATCGGTCCCAAAAAGGAAGATAATCTCTACACCATTTAGCAGTAAAGCTGGAGATTCCAGACTAGAGTGGTTCTATATAAAGCAACAGTCTATATGCGCCAGGAGATGGACAAAATCAAGTAAAGCGTTGATTTTCTGAACTCGGACTCTATACACTTGAATCATCACCCTGACCTGTTTTCCTTTTTGTTTGCAGTCGACAATCCCAAACAGATATCAGATCAGGCGTTCTTCGATCGGATGCACCGTCTTCTTAATGGCGATCAAAAATTCCTGACTATCGACGAGGTCCTTAAAGATGAATACCTTCACTTTCATGGGCTGCTATCTGTTTTTCGTAGCATTGGACATGGGACGGTTCCATACGCGTACATTCCTCCAGTGGAGGTGGTCCCAGAGATAGGAGAAGGTTCAGGAATTCCAACAGCTTCTCTTCACACTTCACCTTCTCCATCTTCTACGCAAGATGATGAATTGGCTAATCTGGCCAAAAAGCATCGTGAAGGGTATATTGCCCCCGAGGAAACTACTTCTCTAGACAAGTCAAAATCTTCCCAAGAGTCGCCACTTCACGCTTCCGAAGGGGATGTTCCTAGCACTGATGAGCACATATTTCAGGGTTTGGGGGATCTCCCCTTACCTGAGACTATATACTTCATAGGATTTCAGGAAGGACCCTTTAGTCTTCACTTCTTCTGAAGAAACTACTCCCGCTAAGGCCAAAGAGCCTGCCCGCACCAGTCTAGCTTCAGACTCGGGTTGGTTGGGGGGACACACACCACTTAGGATGCACTTTACACCACAGCATTAGCATTCATTGCACTTCTTTCTCCATGAATCCATTGATTCTAAACTTCGTTTATTTTATCATGCAGGTACAATGTCTCGATCCTATTATGATATAAAAAAGCTTCGTCGCAGCATGTCCAATCCTCCTCAGGATGTCGAGCATAATCGCCGGGATGACCGTGGTAGGGAGGAAAGAAGACCTTATGATCACTATCGATCTCGGCCCTCACGCTCCCGCTCACCAGTTCGACCGGAACAAGAAAAATACAAGAGCTATCAAGGTCGTAGGGAGGAGGATAGACCACCATCTAAGGATTCCACTTCCTCCCATGAAAAGCGGAGTAGAGAGAAAACTCCTCCAAAGGAAACCGGGTCTCGAAGCAAGCAAAAGGTCCCTGCTACTAAACGACCTAGGACAGACAAGGGTTCTACAGAATCCTTTTCAGGAAGGGACACCGAATTGACGATCGTCGCTCCTCCTCCATCAGATGCAACTACTGCAGTAAAGCGGGCATATTTGAAAGAGCAATTTCCCGAACACTACTTCGAAACTCTGACTTTTCTACCTGCCCTTGAACCTGTTTCGTCTAATTGGGCAGAGGAGGCCAAAGCAAAGATTGATTTGGTGGAAAAACAATATTCCGAGATGTTCAAGTATTCCCGCAATCTTTCTAGAATCATTCGCACTCTAATGACAAATACCGATTCAATGCAAAAGACCGCGGAGGAGGATGCCAAGGCTCTAAAAGCCCTAGGAAAAGATTTAGAAGACACTCAAGCTCAACTAGATGTCGCTCAGAAGAACGCTTCTAATTTCAAACAACAGTTTGAGGACACACAAAAACGCTATCATGACTTGCTTGAATCCCACACTCAGGAGCGTTCTGAGTTGAAGAAGCAAGCTGACGAGGCCAAATCAGAGGCTACTAAGACACGCCTTGCTTATGCTGAGCTTGAACGGAAAAACGCCGAGTTAGCAAAAAGGAGTGCCGAATTAGAAAAGAAGAATGCCGACTTGGCTTCGAAGTTGTTGGAGGCAGAAAACAGGGCTGCTCTGGCCGAGGGCAATGTGGAATGTGCTATTAAATCTGCGGAGGAAGCCCGCAAGCAACTATCAGAAGCGGAGGCTGATATTCAGGGCTTCGGAGAGCTAATGATTGAATTCTTCGCACACATTATTCGTCGTCGAAACATTTCTTGGATCGAAGACTATCCATCCACTCTAGTTCAAGTATGGAATCAAATTGTTGAGTGGGAAAAAGAAGAACTTAAGGTCGATTCCCTTGATGAAGATAAGCTGATGGAGAAATACTTGAGAGACGATGAACCGGAGCGCCTAGCTGAAGGGCGCCGCCTAATTGCTGAGGCCATGGAAGAAGAGAGGCGGAAGTCTAAACAGAAGACCATTCCCGAAGCTGGTTCCTCTTCTTCTGCTCCTGCACCTCCCAAAGTAGAAGGGTATGATCCCGAAAATCCGGGAATTCCCCGGACAACTTTGCTATCTCCCATTGCTGAAATAACCCCAGAGGTAGTAGTCACCCCCGCTGAAAACTCTTCAGAAGGTATCCCTATCTTTTCTCCTCAATTTGCCAAAGCTATTACTACTTTTCGCTACATGATTGAACATTCTATGAGAGACCCATCGTTTTCGCCTGAGCTGATAACTGTTGCTTCTCATTCTGTAGGTGTTGAATCGTCCGAAAAGACAGATGTAGCTCAAGGAGCTACTGCTGGGACAAAGCCCGCTGACAGCGCCAAAGAAGGTGAAGACAAGGCTGCTTCTACTGACTTTGGGGAAGGAAATGAGCAGACTAAGGTCACCACTCCCCAAGATGAAGAAATGATAGCAGCTTTGAAGGACGATGGAGGATACGGGGGGCATGATGATGAACCGGAAGTTGCAATAACTGGGGAATCGAAAAGCGCCGATGACATTACCTTAGCTGCCATGAAGGCTGATCAAGACAAGCGCTTACAATTAAAGGCCGAAGAACTAGACCCTGAGGTCCTCAAACCCCTCGCAGTTGTGGATGCAGGTTCAAGGTTAGTTGTTAAGCTCTCAACTAGATCTATTACCGAAGAACTTGCTAAAAAATCTTCTCTTGATTCCAGTGCCCCGTCCTCCGGGAAGAAGTCTGCTGGCTCCAGTACCACCTCTTCAGGGAAAAAGAAACCAAAACGAATCTTGACTGAAGCCGAGAAGGAAGCAAAGGATGCGGAAAAAGCTGCCAAGAAATCGAAGGCTCATTCCAAACCCAAATAGTGGGTTCCCCTGTGTCTTTTTAGCATCTTTGTGAACCAATAAGTGCTGCTACAAAAACAGCTTCCGCATTTTCTTTTTCAGCTATTTCCCTGTACAAATTCATTCATTTGTAAATAAAAATAATTCACTTTTTACAATGTTTATTTGTTAGCAGTTCTGCACTTATGTAAAAATGCATGTCTATAGTTATGAAACAAAGTTGTGGAGGGGGGGAATATGTGTATGCATATGTGTCCCCAGTCAATTTCCATAAGTTATTCAATGCTTAACCATGCAATCTGAATGCTCCCAATTCTCTAACGGGATGGCATTTCCTGTGTCGTCAATACCTGTTGTTTTTCCCGGCATTTCTTTTATACTCTCTCTCTTTCTCTTGAGAGTTAGAGTTCGAGCTTAGTCATCTATTCATTCCCCGGTCTCTCAACGGGAAAAGATTTCTTTCTCGGCGCTCGGTCGGAGACGCCTTTATACTCTCTTTCTCTCTGGATAGTTAGAGTTCAGAGTGGAATCTCTTTTTCAGCGCTCAGTCGGAGACGCTTTTATACTCTCTCTCTTTCTCTGGAGAGCTAGAGTTAAGAATAGAATTTCTTTTTCAGCGCTCAGTCGGAGACGCTTTTATACTCTCTCTCTTTCTCTGGAGAGTTAGAGTTAGAATGTCGTTTTCTCATTCTTTTACGTCTTATTGCACAAATAATCATTGTGCTTCTTTTTATGTCCAAACTGTTTTCAACCTTCTTTAGGCTCTGAGTTATCCTGTATTTTATAATCACAACAGAACAACTAATGAATGTAAATGCATAAAAGTAAATAACACACAATATTTTTATAGTGGTTCAGCTAAGTCGTAGCCTACATCCACTTTATAGTCCTTTATTCATATCATCAGATTTTCCCAAGGCAAGGCATGTCTTGTTACAGAATTCACAGTAAAAATAACAAAAAATATAGCATTTCTAATCCAAATATCGCATTAAGTGTTGGGCATTCCATGCTCGAGGAACTTCTTCGCCATCTACGGTCGTTAACTTGAAGGTTCCTTTTTCAAGTTTCCGTTGGATGACAAAGGGTCCTTCCCATTTTGGGCCGAGGTGAGGAAGGGATGGAAAAACTCTCTTTAGCACCAAATCTCCTGGTTCAAAAGTTCTGAGGCGAACTTTTTTGTCATAATAGCGTGCCATCTGACGCCGATGTCTTGCTGCACGCAAGTCTGCTTCGTCCCTTTTCTCTTCGACTTCATCAAGAGACTCAAGTAAAAGTGCCCGATTCGTCATCGGGTCATAATACGTCACCCTGTGGGAAGGAACTTCCACTTCAACTGGAATTACTGCTTCTGAGCCAAAGGAGAGAGAGAAAGGGGTATGACCGGTAGCCGTTTTAAACGTTGTTCGATATGCCCACAATGCTAGGGGCAATTCGTCAACCCATCTTGCCTTTGCACGCTCCAACCGTTTCTTGAGGATGGATTTTATAACTTTGTTTACTGCCTCTACTTGCCCATTCGATTGTGGATAGGCAACCGCAGTATATCGTTTGTCTATCTTATATTTCTGGCAAAAATTTCTGAATTCAGAGCTATCAAATTGGGTCCCGTTGTCAGTAACAATCGTCCTTGGGATCCCGAATCGGCATATAATATTTCTGACCACAAAACTTATCACCTTTCTTGTGGTGATCTTAGTCAAGTGCTCAGCTTCCACCCACTTTGTGAAATAATCCACGGCTACTATTGCATACTTAGCTCCTCCTTTAGCAATCGGTAAAACTCCAATGATATCAATTCCCCATGTGGCAAATGGCCAAGGACTCACCATCGATTTAAGCTGGGTTGACGGTGCCCTGGGGATTTTGGCGAATCTCTGGCACTTATCGCAGCGTCGTGAATAATCAGCCGCATCTTTATTGATTGTAGGCCATAAGTATCCGTATCGCAATATCTTCTTTGCTAAAGTTTGGCCTCCTGTATGATCTCCACACTCACCTTCGTGTACTTCTCTTAGTACGCGCTTGATGTCGTCGTGTGCGATACATCGTAACAGGGGCATAGAAAATCCTTGTCTATAGAGAACACCATCTTGTATAACATATCTGGTTGCTTTGCGAACTACAGCTCTTTTCTCACTCTTCTTCGATGGGAGTGTCCCATTCTTAAGGAAATTCTTAATTGGAGTCATCCACGACTCCTTCTCTGGTTCCACTTCAAGAGCGAATTCAATTTCCATTGATTCGAAGCTTGGCGACTCCAACGTTTCAATTGGAATTACCTCAGTCCCTTCTGGATGGTCAGAACTAGCCAGTTTTGCCAGTCTATCCGCTTTCTGGTTTTCAATTCTGGGAATATGTGTTATGTTGTACCGCTCTAAGCTATTCAATAGCTCTTTCACTTTCTTGAGGTAGGCGATAAGTCGAGGTCCTCGAGCCGCAAATTCCTCTCGCACTTGACAAACAACAATCTTAGAGTCACAAAATATGTCCATCATTTTTACTCCGAGGTCTTTAGCAAGTTTCAGCCCGGCAATCAGGGCTTCATACTCAGAGTCATTATTAGTTGCCGAAAATTCTAATCGCAGGGCGTAATATAACGACCGTCCCTCGGGAGTGACTAAGACAATTCCAGCTCCGGACCTTCGGTCATTTTTAGCTCCATCTGTATATAATTTCCACGGATTCATCTCTAGCTTATCCTCGGATTTGACCACTCGGTCATTGATTATTTCCTCCTCTGGAATGGTGAACTCCGCAATAAAGTCTGCTAGAGCTTGCCCCCTGATTGACTTTCGTGGTTGAAAATTCAAATCAAACTGGCTTAGTTCTATGTTCCATTTGATCAACCTTCCCGATGCTTCGGGTCTCTGCAACACCTGTCTTAACTGCTGGTCGGTGTATATGGTTATTGGATGGGCTTGGAAGTAGTGACGAAGTTTTCGGGATGCGATCAGGAGGCTGTAGGCAAGCTTCTCAATCTTTGGGTAGTTGCGCTCTGCCGCTGCCAATTTCTTACTTACATAATACACCGGCCTTTGTACTTTGTCTTCTTCTCGAACCAGGGCTGTGCTGACAGCGTGGGCCGAGACTGCCAAATAAACAAATAATTCCTCGTGATCTACGGGCTTTGATAAAATCGGCGGTTTCTCTAGCAGTTCTAACAGATTTTGAAAAGCTTCAACACAATCAGGAGTCCATTGGAAGTTCTTCTTTCCCCTTTTTATTAAATCAAAAAGCGGAACACACTTATCTGTGGCTTTGGAGATGAATCTACTCAACGCCTCTACTTTCCCTGCCAGACTTTGGACGTCTTTAATTCTCCTCGGTTCTTCGATGTTTCTAATCGCTGCTATCTGGCTAGGGTTGATTTCAATTCCTCGGGAACTCACAATGAAGCCAAGGAACTTCCCCGACGCCACTCCAAATGAACATTTTAAAGGATTCAGTTTCATACGGTATTTTCGCAAGATACCAAACATTTCCGCTAAGTCTTGCGTATGACTGGAAGACTGCTTTGATTTGACAAGCATATCATCCACATAAACTTCCATAGTTTTTCCTATTTGATCATAAAACATTCTATTTACCAAGCGCTGATAAGTAGCTCCAGCGTTTTTTAACCCGAATGGCATTACAACATAACAATATAGCCCCAAATTCGTAATGAAACTCGTATGCTCTTGGTCTGGTACATGCATAGGAATTTGGTTGTATCCAGAGTATGCGTCCATGAAAGAAAGAAGTTCATGACCTGCTGTCGAGTCTACAAGCTGGTCAATCCTGGGAAGTGGGAAACTATCTTTTGGACAAGCTTTATTTAAATCTGAAAAGTCAATACAAGTTCGCCACTTTCCGTTTGGCTTCTTTACCAAGACGGGATTCGATATCCAGTCGGGATAAGTCGAATCTCGGATAAATCCATTTTGCTTCAATTTCTCTACTTCCTCTTTGAGAGCAGCCGACCTCTCTGGGCCCAGCATGCGTCTCTTTTGCTTCACAGGCGGATGCTTCGGATTCACATTCAATTTGTGACTGATAATGGAAGGTGATATCCCACACATGTCAGCATGGGTCCAGGCGAACACATCTAAGTTTGCCTTCAAGAAGTCCGTCAGTTCTTCAGCACGACGTGGATCCAATTGAGAACCAATCTTCAAAACTTTCGTCGGATCTGCTTTATCAATGGGAATTTCCACTGTCGCTTCGTTAGGAGTTGCATTCCTAGCCTCTGGTTCCTCGTCTTTTCTAGGATCCAGGTCTTCAGGTGTTCCTTTGGGCAACTGCTTTGGGGTCAATTTCTCTAATTGCTATGCCGAGTCCCCCTTTGAGGGAGACGAGGCATCTTTACTTTCAGTATTAACTCCTTTCATCAACATCTTCAGTTCGGCCACATAGCAGGCCCGTCCAGAAACCTGATCCCCTCTCATTACTCCAGTCCCGGCTTCGGTTGGGAACTTTAGTAACAAGCACCAAGGGGCGATACAAACTCTAAATTCAGCGAGGGCAGGTCTCCCTAAAAATGCGTTATATGGCGAATCTACGTCCAATACTACGAACTGAAGCATTCGCACTCTTCTACGTTCTCCTTGCCCTAGGGTCACGGGCAACTCTATATATCCCATGGGAGCTGTCGTCGCTCCGTTAAAGCCTCTAATCCATCCTTCACAAGGTTTCAGATCTTCGGGCTCAAGCTTCATCTGATCAAATGACTTCTTGAACAAAATATTAACAGAACTTCCGTTGTCTACTAATACCTTATGGACCAAGGCCGGCCCAATGGTGGTAGTAATAACCAACGGATCATTGGTGGGAGATTGTATCCCCGTGTTGTCTCGGCTGCGAAATACCACGTCGTCGAACATGGTTTTTTGTTGTTTTATGGGGGTGACATCTTCCAAATCGTCACCTTCATTCACATCTAGATGCTTGGCAGCATTCACATATTGGTCCATTGACCTAAAACTTCGAATTGCCGGGTGAGGTCCGCCTACTATGGAGTTGATGACAATCCCTTTACCTTTCTGCTGCGCGGTAGGTTTAGGAGCAGGTAGGATCTGTTTTGGAGCCTGCTCTCCTTGCCCCCTGTCCCTCGGGGCAACCTTGTACTCATCCAACTTTCCTTCACGCAGCAGCTTTTCAATTACATCCCTCAAATGCCGACATTCATTGGTCGAATGCCCGTGAGTTCCGTGAAACAAGCAAAATTTCCCTGTCGCCATTTCTTTCTGGGTCGAATCACGAGGTGGCGGTCTTTTGTACTGCAATACATTGTACGTATCCAGGTAAATATTTTCCAAGGTGTCATTCAATGGTGTATAGTCCTCGTAGTTCTGGAATCGGGGCCTTTTGTTAGGGTCACTTCCCCTATTTCTGTTTCTTCTGTTACCGTTCGAATTACGGTTGTTGTTGTTTCCCCCATTTCCAGTATTGCTGTTTCCACCCTTGTTTCCTACATTCACTTCAACCTTGCCGGAACTTTCCCCAGACTGCTTCACGGCAATATTACTCTGCACATTCTCCTTTGAAGCTGTCTCAGACTTTCTCTTCCGGTTTGCCCTGGCCTCCTCTCGCCTTAGATAAATATCGGCTTTTTCGTAGAATATCTCCCTTGTGGGGGGTGTTTTCCCAGAAAGGTAGTCTCCAAACTCGGATTCAGGATCGACTCCTTCCTTCAATGCCATCAGAATAGTGGGCTCGTGCGGGTCACTGACCTCAGTTACGGCTTGGTTAAAACGATCAAGATATGCCCTTAAAGACTCTCCGGGCGCCTGTTTGATTCTCGACAATTCAATAACACTCTTGGACTTTCGGGCATGTAGTCGGAACTGGTTCATGAAACGCTCGCTTAGTTCCTTGTAATTTGAAATCGAACGAGGAGGAAGTCGGGTAAACCAGAACAGTGCCACATCCTCTAAGTAGATTGGGAACGCTTTGCACTTCACTTCATCAGGGGCAGCAGCGGCATTCATGAGCCATGAGTACCGCATTAAATGCTGTCCCGGATCAGTCCTTCCGTTGTATTTGTCCATTTGTGGCAAGTTAAAGCGTCGGGGAAACTGGAAGTCGAGGATATCGTCGGTGAATGGAGTATGGCTTCGCTCAATGCCATAGTCTTCATTTGTATAATTCCGGCTCTCGGACATAATTCGGCGAACCATTGCCTGTACATCAGCACTAGTTAGGGGCTGCTCAGGTTCCCTGGCCCTAGTATCCGAGTTCCTTCTGGGCTCTTGCTCAGGGGATGCCCTTCTTCTTCGAGCTGCCTCTGCTCGATTCCGTTCCCTGTGTTCCCGGTCGATCTCGGGAAGAGGGGACTGGAGTCTTTGCCCCCGAGTTGGGTCATCGTTTCCTAATGCTCGTGCGATATCCTCACGAGATCCTAAAGATCCAAATGTCATCTGCTCCACGTTCTGAGGTCGTTCGAGTGGCCTTCGTTCACGGGGTCTCTCTTCCTCGGAAGATGAAGATTGATCAACTGGTGTGTGACGAACGGGTGACGGAGTTCTCTGTCGACGGAGTTCACCAATCTCTCGACTCATGAGCCTCATATTTTCCTTCATCATGAGATTAGTGCGCTCATGAACTCTCATAGCTTCCCTTGTGCTCTCAAGCATGTCAAGCAAGCGCGAAAAATCTCCTTGGGTGATGGGCGCAGATGGATTGACCTGATCACCAACCCTGGCAGCTGGAATTGGAGCGTTCGTAGGGACTCGAGTAGAGGTTCCAGCTTCACCAAGGATCGGGTCGGATCGGAGGTAGGAGGTCGGGTCGGATCGGAGCTGGGGTGCCTGGTCGGATCGGTGTGCAGCGAGCAGCTCGGGTCGGTTCAGATTGGGGGAGTGCACTGCTTCAGAGTCTCCTACCCGGATCGGATCGGAGCTTTCACCCTACTGGCGGCTCGGATTTCCTGCATTGGCCCTTCCTGCTGCTGAACTCTGCCCCCGAGACCTTGTTACAACAGCATTTTGCTGATCTTCGCCGGCTCCATTTCCTCGAACAGACTGAGCTTCTTTGCCTTTTCCTTTGGCCATGACTCTTTGACAATTACTTCAACGAATGTAAGAAAACGGAGAAACTTAAGGATTCACTTCTTTGAACTCAACGGTCCAAAAAGTAGAAAGAGGTCCCGGAAAATAAAGAATTTAGACGAGGATTCTCAGTGAAAGCACCAAAATGTTAGACCCAAAAGTGGTTCTAACACCAAATTGACTTGAAACAAGATAAAATGAGATAAAAGTAAAAATGAACACGCAGGATTTATAGTGGTTCGGCGAACAAATGCCTACGTCCACTTATTTTTCACTATATTCAATAATTCAATTGCAAATACAAAGTGATATTCACTCACAACTCACTTTTGTTCGCTCAATTAACTAAAACAAGAAATGAAAGATGGTTTGGATTCTCCGGGAGTAATGGAGTTCGGATGATGGAGGTGATTGAATTCTCTAAGTGCTAAAAAAAAGATCCTTTTCTTTGTCTCCAGTCGGGGTATTTATAGGTGTGAATTTGCCTGAGATTCAATCCGGGTCGGGCCACGTGTTATCCATCGCACTCTCTCCGGGTTCGGATGAACTATCAAGCTGACAACACATCAAAGAGATGGACGTTAGGGGTAGGAATTAGTCATAGCCGGTCCGGTTCTCCAGGCGATTTTACAGGAGATTAACCTGGATCATAGGTGCGGGTCGGAAGCGTGCAGGTAGGGGGTTCGGATCGGAATACCCGATCCGAACCGGAGTGGCTTGGACGTCTCTCCTTCTCTAACCTATTCCGCTCCGCTCCAGCGTCGTGGCAAGCAGATGGCTTTCCGATCCATTCGAGATTTAGTTGCCTTCCGATCCGATTGGATATGCTTTGCCAATCTATCCAGTAAGAGACCACCGATCCGAATAGAGAACTCTATCCGATCCGAACCAATATGCTGCTCTATCCCGATCTGAACAACTGCAGCTATCAATCTGAATTGTGGTGTTTTCTTCCAATCCGAACCGAAGTCTTATAACTTAAAATACTCTTCAATGGTTGGTTTCTTGACTTTGTTTTGCCTAGTTCACAAAGTAGGCTAACAGACACCATAGAGAATATCTTCAGGGCAACAAAGGGTACTATAGAATATCTGGTTCCCGAGCGGATGCAAATCAAGAATGCTGCAATGAAGTCCGTAAAATTCTGTTAATTCCATGATCAACCAGGCTATAGTACCAACGAGTGTAGACACTTGAGGTCACTAGTCGAGGGGCTGGTCAGGGAGAACTATTTGCAACAATATGTGCAAAGACATCGTCCTGCTTATATGTGAGCGTGGGCCAGTAAGCTCTCCAAAGAAAAGGCCTAATACTAGCTTGAAATTGATACATGGCCAGAGATCAGTAATCGACACTCTGATCGAGGGATTCTTGATTGATATTCCTATCACACCGCCTTACTACTCAATTTTTATCCTGTTTAACTTAAGAAATAATAGCTGTTTTACTTTGTTTTCCCAGTCGCTACTTTCATGTTGAGCAATGGATTACTTGCAAACATAATGTATAGGGAAACTATTGTATGGTCGCTTAAACACCATACTAGTTGCCTCATGCTAAACACCAAATTTTCAAATGTAGGCCTGTTAGAGATGGCTGAACATATCCACCCATTCCAATTGCAAAGGGTAGGTTCCTAAAGCATATCTTGAGCAAAGCGGCTTGAGAGCCATGAGCATCAAAACAACAAACTATTCTAGGGCAGACAACAAGATGAACAGCCGATGAAAAGCTGCACACATCATCACAGAAAAATGCTGAATACCCAGCAAGTACCCACTCAAAGGATCATCGTCAAACCCCGTTGCAAACGCAGGGCTATCGCAAACTCTGAGGATACACCCACTCAGGTGTAGGACATGAATTCCTCAAAACCAGAATCAAGACCAGCAACAAGGACTAATGCTTATCTTTCAGGAATCAATACTGGAACAAAAGCAACTCAATAAACAAAATTCCCTTCGAGAAAATAACTGAGCCCGCCAAAGAAACACCCTCTTGGGTGCAGGACATAGGTCATTTGACTTGGGGAGATTTCTTAATTTTCTCAATCAAACGACCAATGTCTATTTCGTAGGGCAAAATGCAAAGTCGGCAAAAACCGGTTGGTTCGTAAAAACCCTTACCGAAAAGAGGTGTCCGATCCTGTTCTTTGTTGTTAATCAAGTCATACAAAGCCAGGATTGGATTATAGCAGAAATACCAGCCGAAAGGGGTTAAACCAGAAATCCTATACATTTGGGGGTATCCAAAGAGGTCCTTCCAATCCTAGAAAAATCAGAACTGACAAGGCAGAAATTGGGTCGAAATTGGAAAGCAAGACCTCCCATGGGGGCACCCAAAAGAAAACACCTAATAACCACGCGTTGTCTAAAAAAAATCATCATGAGATTGATCAATTGAAATCTCTAAGAAACTCAAAGCACTCCGCGAAATTAAAAAAAAGCCTTGGTATGGGGACATCACCATTGTGTAAGAAATCACCAATGCCCATTCAAAACATACCATTGGCTGGTTAAAGGTTCTTCGTAACGACTACACGAACGATAAAATTCACGCGAGCAACAAACTAAAAGTGCGATCATCCACAAAAATTAAAGTATTAAATTCATAATAGCCCCTAAACGAAACAAGCGTAAAATCGTGAAACGGCCATTACTAAGCGAGGGCCGGCTCTCGCATAAACAACCGGTCTAATAATACGACAGGTTGAAGGGAATAAACCAAAATTAAGCCATAAAGATTACAAATACTTTCTATCAGGCATTATAGTGTGAATTAATTGTTCAGGTGCCCGCTGGTCCATTTATCTAAAAGAGTCATAAAGAACAAAAAGCCTATGATCCCTATAAATCAGCCGACCAGCTTCCGCTTACGCTTCAAAGTGGATACAGCCCCAGTGTTCCAAATCACATCCTCATCATCCGGGTTGGGCGCATTCGGCAGAGGTGCGTCAACTGTTGAAGATGGAATGGGAGGATTCATGCTGGTAGGTACTAAAACAGAATCAGTAGCATCTGGTTGAGCAGCGAGATAACAAACATCCAAGGAAGGTGGCGAAAGCACACCTGATGCAAATTCATAACCAGCACTAAGTTCAACAGACTCAAGGGAAGAAATGAGGAAATCTGAATTCAAGACGGAAGGATAGATATCAGTTTTACCTAAAGCAACTGGATGCACAAAGCCATCCAGCTGTCCCTTTATGCTAAAAGAAGTGCTGTCACAACTTGCACCTTGTGTAGTGATGTCTTCTTGGCTTGGGTGCTCTATCCAGGGATGGACTCTAACAGAATCCGCGGCAAAGCGATATATGACAAGAATGCGGGAGCTCGAAGCGCCAATTCCAGCAGAATTAGGAGGAGCGCAAACAGTGCCCAAACACTCTTTTCCAAGTAATGGAGCTCGGTTGTCCGCCAGTATCTACCTACCTTCAATCAAAGCATTACGGTCTTTTTCCTGTAAAAGCTGTTTTTGAAGGAATCCGTCATCAAAGTCCTTGGAATATGAAAGTACTTTCTCCGAGACGAGAGCCAGAATTCGCGGGAAATCTTTATTCAAATAGCTCAAACTCCCTCGACTCATGACGCTGCAGACGTAAAAATGAAACAGATTGTCGTCAACCTCAACTTTGGCTTTGGCAAGATCTTCTTGCAATCGCATCTTTTCTTCCTCAGACGTCTTAAGGGTTTCATTCTGAGAAGCAATGCGGCCTTCAAGTGCCTAGTTCTCCTGTTCCAAAGAAATTAAAGACTGCTTTTCTAGGGTCAGACGACGTTCAGCAAATTTTCGAGCGGACTGAGATTCTAAAAGCTGCGTTCACACACCCTCTAATTTCTTTCTGAGCTCAGCATTTTCGGCCTCTAAATTATTCATCCTAACGCTCCCATTCTTCAAAGACGTGATTTCCGAATCTTGGGATTCAATCAGATGTATAAGACTGGCTTGATCATTTTCCAAAATCTTAATGTGATTAAGATGTTGTGCGTTCAAGTTCTGAAATTCGTACCCCAACTTCGACCAATCCTCCAGGCGTTTATCAACACTCTGCATAATGTGATTCAGTTGTGTTTCAAGCTGATCTTTGACAACCCCAAGCTAGTCAACCATATTGTTCTTTACAGCCTCCAAGCTTCTTGCAACGTCCTGCCTGTCATCAGAGTCTAAACCTGCAGCAAAAGACACTCCTCTTAAGTCCCATCCAGGGAAGCGATCCTTAAGCACTAGACTTTCAGAAAGAACTCCATAAGGAGGACGTTCATATATTGTTTGAACCTGAGCAGGCATTAGGGCAGCAGGTCTCACAGAAGGACCAACTGATCCAGGCCCTAGAGCCTGACCAGGCTCCTCGAATCTTGAAAGATCGGTCATGGGAAGCACAATGATATGTTGGGCCTGAGAACTGGAAGACGTCTAGGGACGTTTCATATAATAGGAAAGATGGGACTGTAGGAGGCTTCTCGGATCAATGAGGTCGGCCTGTTGACAGAAGTTGTCTGATAACGAACATTCCGTGCTTGCGCCTAGAAAACAAATAAAGCATGCAGTTAGCAATCAGCTAAAGGTTGCCAAATTCGGAAAGAATTTCACCACAAGTAAAACAATAATCAAAACCAGTTCCAAGGCAAGTTTTGAAAGAAATCTTCTCAGAGCATTGAGCAGAGCCTTGAAATTTCTCATATCAGACACCACAACGTCACCCTGTGTAACACCCCACATCTGTTAGTGTCACTCACAAAGGGAATGCACTAAGTTCTGTGGAGTATTTAGGGTAAAAGATGCAGATAAATTACAAGATAGACAAAAATTAAGCAGCGGAAAATAAAACTTAGCTTTATTGATAAAATAGTTTATACAGTGATTTCTTTACAATATCAGAGTATCATCTGTCTTAAAAAATAAAGAAGCATAAAACAACATTTATATTCCCCAATTTTAGAAAGAGACATCCATAGCATCTGAAAAGAGAATCCAAGCAAACTTCGATAAATCTTCAAGCTGGGAAAGAGTGACAGTCCAACTTAACCTGAGCTATACTATTCCCTTCTTTACTGCCTGCCGGGGGGGGGGGGGAACGGAAGAAAAGAAGACGAAAGAATAACAAAGTCAGACATAAAGCCTGAGTAAGTTCAGTAACTTCTAGCATATAAACATAGAAAAACAAAACGACATGAATTACCTGAATACAAGATAACACCATGATGATAGGGTTGGCAAGATTAGACAAGATTAACACAAGATATGCTAAGCTAAGATAAACTTGATATGCTCTAATACTTTCGCCGCTTCGCTATTTTCTTTATACTGGTTTCGATGCCTCTGCACCATCTAACTAGTGTTCCAACTAGTAATGATAACGTGATCCCAATTCCCATATTTTCCATTGCCTTCAGGCATACATTTATTATTTATTACCTAGATCTAATCTAGTGTTTTCTATCAGGTGTTTTCTAGATTCAACAAGAGTTTACGCTGTCTGCTGAACGCTTCTTGGATTCAGGGTTTACGCCACCTAGTCCAACTAGGGATTATGCTACCTGACGAACGATGCCGCCAAGTCTAGGACACACTACCTAGAGTGGTATATGTTCCTATACTTCCCCACGCATGTATCGCGAATCTTTATTGTCTGTCTAGATGCACATGTCCTGTAATGTGCGGTCCGAGTTCTATGGCAGGGCAAATCAAGGAATACAGTACTCGGTCGGGAGCTTTCAGATATCTGCCGATGCAGATGGTGAGGTATGTTTTTGTTCCAGTGGCTATGGTCCCACCTGACCCCTCCCTCAACTAATGAAAGGCACACCTTGAAAAATGAGAACTATACGCAGGCCCCTGGTGCCCCACTATCCTATGGCCATCCTCACCCATATCTAGATAGCAAGTATATGGTCTTTTGGAGTTCTCCGCCTTTCCGCTTCACGTATCTCGACTGACTCAAGATGGATGGTAGACGACGAGTTACTATCACAGGGCTACCGTTTTCTCGCCGAATCACGCCGGTCCATCCTAGTCTTTAGGTTGCCATATATTGCAACCAAGGCATACCCCAGGTTCTTCTAACGCAGACCTCTACCTCTGTGAGCCCATGAGGATCATCTGCAGCCTCACAGAGGGATACCAAGAGTACCCTCACGTCCCCTCGAAGCCTCGGGCTTCGTAACCCAATTTGTTGGAGCCTTCTTATAACTCAGACGGACATTCGCTCCTTCCCGTGTTATACTAAGAATTACTACTTAGTTCTATTAACTAAGGTTTACCACTTAGTTTCCAGAATCGTTGTTTTCTTAACTAAGGTTTACTACTTAGCTCCTTTTAACTAAGGTTTACTACTTAGTTCTCTTTCCCGTCAATTTGGATTGGTTAAGTGTCATTAGTCAATTCAAGCTAACTTAACCCTCTTCATTTATCCTGTTAAACTGGTTAAGTGTCATCAGTAATTCATGTGGACTTAACGCTACCACCAACCAAGTTATATTTGTTAAGTATTTCTTATTACTTAACCCTACCCCTTCATCCTGTATTGGTTAAGTGTTCCTTTTTAACTTAACCTTGCCCGTCTGTTTTAACTAACATGCTATTAATGGTTAAGTATTATCCCTTCATGTTTTAAACTTAACCTTATTCCTTTATCACAATCTAATGGTTAAGTGTTAAAGTTTACTTAACCCTACGTTCTAGTCCAGCTAACATATCAAATTGGCTAAGTGTATTTACTTAACCCCAAACTCTAGTCTAGTTAACATGTTAATTTGGCTAAGTGTATTAACTTTACTTAACCCCACCATCTAATCTAGTTAACATGTTAATTTGGCTAAGTGTTTTCTTGGTTACTTAACCCCTACGAATCCTATCTTGTTACCATGTTAAGTTGGTTAAGTGTCCCTATGGACTTAGCCCTCCCATTCTAGCTTAACTGTGTTAAGTTGGTTAAGCGTTCCTATGGACTTAACCCTCCCATTCTAGCTTAACTGCGTTAAGTGTCAGTATGAACCTAACCCCACCCATTGGTTTGGTTACCATATTGAATTGGTTAAGTGTCTTAGTTAACTTAACCCTACCATTCTTGTTCTAGCTTTAACTAAATAAACTAAAGCCACGACCACTCACATTAGACAGATGTTGTTGCGAATAATGGATGTGCTGGTTGGTTCCGGGCAGGTTTACATCGCAACTCAGTCTAACCTCGGGTTAGGCATATTCGTATTTTCAAAGTTCAAAGCGTTTTGATTAATTTTCAAATCAGGTTTTGAAAGTAACCATCCCGTCCGTCGGATCAGTTAGGGATAGCCAGGGAGAGCAGGAAACTTGTATTTTCCAAACCCAAGCCTAGACACTATCCTGTCTATTACCCTAAAACTTTCTGGTGTGTTATTAAAAGAGATGTCGTTAATAAACCTTTCTTTTGTCTAAATTCACATTTTCTTATTTAGGACAAATTCTATAATTAAATTATTCCTAATTAACTTATCTCCTAATTACTCTTTTAATGTAAATTGTCAACATTCATTCTTATGGCCCATTTCCCCCTCTAAATCATATTTATGCTTTTTGGTATGTAAACTATACCAAATTAAATGTCACTAACCATGATTTTTCTAAACCTGACAATTACTCCCAATTGTGGCCAATTTCAAATTTATGCCAATATGCCAAATTAGCTAATCCAATTCTTGAATTAACATTCTAATTACAGTTCATGTCAAACTAGACTTATTATTCTAGTTCACAGTTCATGTAAATACTAGATTTACAAGTCAATACTAGATTCAAATTACACATACTATAATTCACGTCAAATTTATCCGATTTGCATTTCTATTGAACATGCCATAATACATGTTCCCAATTTATGCCAATTTCCAAGTTTATAACTATGTTTTTAGTAAATTTCATATCTTGCCCAAATCGTATCCCCACCGTTCGTATAATCGTGATTCAATCTAGATTATAGATAAATCTAGATTCGTAGAAAATAGGGAATGAACCAGAGATGCTATGAAAAAGATAGACATAAAAACTGGCATAAAATGATAATTTACTAATTACAGACCTAACGAATTACGCTGAAATTGATCTAAAACATCGGAAGCCTATAGGTCTGAAAATCTTATGACATAAAAAGGGTTGAATAACGTCGTAGGTTCAAGAACATGGGTAGACCTATCTTAATAGGTAAATTCCCAAGGTCTAAAACCAAAGAAAACCAAAAATAGACAGAATAGAGACGTAGGTTCAAGAACATGGGTAGACCTAACTTAATAGGTAAATTCCCAAGGTCTAAAATCAGAGAAAACCAAGAATAGACAGAATAGAAAATCAGGTTTATACCCAATTTCACAGTCACAAAACTTAAGCAACACTTTCCTAGTCTTGAATCATAGGTGTTTAGTCACAATTGTCCTTGTTATTTCATAGGCAATAGTTTATGTTTTCTTATCAAAGGCATAGGCTTGTGTTCATAGTTAAGGAAATAATTCTCACAGTCACAGTCACAGTCATAGGCAATGTTCATAGTCATAGGCAATGTTCATAGTCATAAGCAAGGCCTAATTTGTCATCGAATCATAACAGTTCTTTATTTGGTCACAAGATATAGGCAAAGATTCGAATAGAAAGATTTCGCATATTCTTTTATTCCTTTAATTTCATGTCACGAAAAGAGAGAAATGTTCAAATCTAAAAAGTAACCGACTTACAGAAATTATATTAGATTCGTAGAAAAATAGTTGTTGCAGTCGTTTGAATCTTCACTTGCAATCCTAGCTTGACTTGAACCCCTTCTTGAAAGTCATTTAGTGGCATCTCCTCGTCTTGATTTATTTTATATATTATTTATATATTTTCTCAGAGGCAGCGTAAGGATAGAAAAGAATTGTGAATAGAGAAGGAGTCTAGGGCTGTTTATATAGTGTTAGGAGGACGAACCTAGGCAGAAAACGTGACCAAATACATCAGGACGAACCAGGTTCAAAAAACTGGAAAAAGCGGGGAGGTCGACCCCCAGGTCGACTACCCAGTCGACCTGGGTGCCCTAGGTCGACTACCCAGTCGACCTGGGTGCCTTGGGCGCGAAAATTCCCGCCTAGCCCAATCTGGGTCCGATTTTGAATTTGAATTCTCTTTTCTGAACTGTTAGAATTTTGAATCGATTTCTGAAACTTCTAAAGACCATAACTCCTTCATATGGAGTCCGATTAACGCAAACTCGGTCTCGTTTTCATGCATAATTCCGAGACGAACGCAATGGCGCAGCTCGTTTCCCTTGATTTTGATTTTAGCGTTTAATTCTGCCTTGATTTGTGAATCTTAGTGTTACAGAATTACGGGGTGTTACATTCTCCCCCACTTAAAAGGATTTCTTCCCCGAAATCTTCAAGTTAGGAAGAATGTGTCCTACCATCCAATCACCCATCTACTCAACATTCAGTTACGGACATTCATTGTCCGTAAAAGATTTCTAATGCTTTCATGTTCATATGCATAGTGTGTGTATATATCTTTATCTAATGCAAAATCAGGCGGTCTACTGATTCAGTTGACCTCCTTAATGTGAATCATGTCAGCGCCATGCATCCAATCATGTATGCATGCATCCCTAGTTTTTTAAATACTACATGCGTGCACTACCATTCATCCATATGCAACATCCATATGTTCACATATCAAGTTCAACTTACAAACAAATACATATCTGTAAATGTAATATGGAAGCGTCCGAACTGATCTAGTGCCTAATATGTATGCATATGCATTCACGAGCAACCATTAGTAACCACTTGCAACCATCAACCATAACATGTTTCAAATACATGTTTACATCATTGGCTTCTACCTAAGGATCAAAGATACGACCTAGAGAAAATAATTTGGAAAGAGAGAAACAATTATGCATAAAGCTCCTACCAAAGAAATCAAGGATGCACCCTAAAGGAAAAGGGTATGATGCTAGTATCTAGCCTTCTTGAGCTTTACTCACATGTATCTTAACTAATTTAACTTCACGACTGTGAAGTTCCTGATCTCCATTTCCAAAATAAGTAGATGTCAATCACGGGACCAAGTGTATGTACTAAGATGATTAGAGGTCTCCTTCTTATCCGCCATGCCATAACTATAAGGGTCGAAAGGTCACTACGTGCTTTTTGGCGTGCCTACCACAACTATTCTTCTCTCACGCAAACCATCCTAGTCGAACTCGACATTCCTCAAGTACAAACCCCAAAGGCCAAAACCAATATCAGACAAGCACCCAAGGAATATCTCTTTCGGATTTAGACGATCTACGTGAGATGATATAAGCAAACTCGATAGCTATCCTCAAATCCCTACTACCCAGAAATAAACTGGTCGGACCACTAATTGGATTTGAGACTCTAGTGGGATCTTTCTACTATACAAGTACTATGGTGCAGAGACTCAACTATGGAAGTGGATATGAAAAAACGTGAAGCACTAAAACCAAAGGAAAGAGTATGAACAGAAAAACTAGCCTCTTCCAACAGAACTTTACTACCTTTCTCCTAGGTACGCTTGGTGGTGAAAGTATGTACTTTCCCTTCTGAAAATCTTGTTCCTCGTTCTTGCCCTTGTCCTTAAATATATGCCCTATCGTACCCTAGTAAAGATACTTCCTCTTGTCTTAGGTTTTATAATTTCTTCCTCCTTCGTGAGCTAAATCTACATCCATGAATTCCTCATCCTAGGGTTATGATCCTTAGCCAAACTCCTGATCCCCTTCCGTGTATGACCATGTTGACAAATATCTCAAAAGCTGCCTCCATCTTCCAGAAAACCCTATAAGCTTTGAAAGAAAACTGCCGATAGGTGAAACAACTACGGCTATGGATGGAAGCCGGACACTACTTCGCCCATCGATGAGGTTATCCCCCAGAAAGCCAGGAGCCCCAGAGACTCAAGGAAGAAGGAGACAAGAATTCAAATAGTGGAAGAGAAGATAATGCGTATGGCTTTGCAGAATATGCCTTTAAAAACAAATCTTTTCTCTTGAAAATGCTTCTTTTAAAACCGTTTGAAAATAATTTTTCAAATCTTTTATCTGATCTGGTAACCTTCAGCTCTGATACCACGTGTAACACCCCACATCTGCTAGTGTCACTCACAAAGGGAATGCACTAAGTTCTGTGGAGTATTTAGGGTAAAAGATGCAGATAAATTACAAGACAGACAGAAATTAAACAGTAGAAAATAAAACTTTGCTTTATTGATAAAATAGTTTATACAATGATTTCTTTACAATATCAGAGTATCATCTGTCTTACAAAATAAAGAAGCATAAAACAACATTTATATTCCCCAATTTTAGCAAGAGCCAGCCATAGCATCTGAAAAGAGAATCCTAGCAAACTTCGACAAATCTTCAAGCTGGGAAAGAGTGACAGTCCAACTTAACCTGAGCTATACTATTCCCTACTTTACTACCTGGGGGGGGGGGAACGGAAGAAAAGAAGACGAAAGAATAACAGAGCCAGACATAAATCCTGAGTAAGTTCAGTAACTTCTAGCATATGAACATGGAAAAACAAAACGACATGAATTAACTGAATGCAAGATAACACCAAGATGATAGGGATGGCAAGATTAGACAAGATTAACACAAGATATGCTAAGCTAAGATAAACTGGATATGCTCTAATACTTTCGTCGCTTCGCTATTTTCTTTATACTGGTTTCTATACCTCTGCACCATCTAACTAGTGTTCCAACTAGTAACGATAACTTGATCCGAATTCCCGTATTTTCCATTGCCTTCAGGCATACATTTATTATTTATTACCTAGATCTAATCTAGGGTTTTCTATCAGTTGTTTTCTAGATTCAACTAGAGTTTACGATGTCTGCTGAACGCTTCTCGGATTCAGGGTTTATGCCACCTAGTCCAACTAGGGATTATGCTACCTGACGAACGATGCCCCCAAGTCTAGGACACACTACCTAGAGTGGTATATGTTCCTATACTTCCCCACGTATGTATCGCGAATCGTTATCACCTGTCTAGATGCACATGTCCTGTAATGTGCGGTCCGAGTTCTGTGGCAGGGCAAATCAAGGAATACAGAACTCGGTCGGGAGCTTTCAGATATCTGCCGATGCAGATGGTGAGGTCTGTTTTTGTTCCAGTGGCTATGGTCCCACCTGACCGCTCCCTCAACTAATGAAAGGCACACCTTGAAAAATGAGAACTATACGCAGGCCCCTGGTGCCCCACTATCCTATGGCCATCCTCACCCATAACTAGATAGCAAGTATATGGTCTTTAGGAGTTCTCCGCCTTTCCGCTTCACGTATCTCGACTGACTCAAGATGGATGGTAGACGACGAGTTTCTATCACAGGGCTACCGTTTTCTTGCCGAATCACGCCGGTCCATCCTAGTCTTTAGGTTGCCATATATTGCAACCAAGGCATACCCCTGGTTCTTCTAACGCAGACCTTTACCTCTGTGAGCCCAGGAGGATCATCTGTAGCCTAACAGAGGGATACCAAGAGCACCCTCACATCCCCTCGAAGCCTCGGGCTTCGTAACCCAATTCGTTGGAGCCTTCTTTTTACACAGACGGACCTGCGCTCCTTCCCGTGTTATACTAAGAATTACTACTTAGTTCTACTAACTAAGGTTTACCACTTAGTTTCCAGAATCGTTTTTTTCTTAACTAAGGTTTACTACTTAGCTCCTTTTAACTAAGGTTTAATACTTAGTTCTCTTTCCCGTCAATTTGGATTGGTTAAGTGTCATTATTCAATTCAAGCTAACTTAACCCTCTTCATTTATCCTATTAAACTGGCTAAGTGTCATCAGTAATTCATGTTGACTTAACCCTACCACCAACCAAGTTATATTGGTTAAGTATTTCATATTACTTAACCTTACCCCTTCATCCTGTATTGGTTAAGTGTTCCTTTTTAACATAACCTTGCCCGACATAGGCTTTGCTTTGATCGTCAACCACAAGGCACTGCTTTTCGACAAAAGCCTTGATCATTTGCATCTTGGCATGCCACATTGACAATTCACGCCATGTGGTTCATAACTACCAATATATAACCTCTGAGCTCATACATCTTAGAGAAGGGTGTTGAGCAAGAGAATAAATTCTCTGCCACCAACAGATATATATTAAATAGAAATCAATTCACATAGAATGAAATTCAATGTCAGACACACATCCATTTACAAGTCCGTTCTAGGTCTGAACGAAACCGGAGACACCTTATTCCTCGTCCCGTATGTCTAATATGGAAGAGAGGTGCTCACTTATCCGGACAATCAACAAGTACATCCGGAAAACCACCATTTTAATTCTTTGATAGGAGCGACCCAGTGTCGGGCATCAGTAGTCATACATTCGATGTAAAGATCGCCGGTCTTCAATCACTGTCTTCAATGTCTTTGACTTTATATCGTCACAGTAATTATTCAGAATGGGTTAAACCCGATCTTTCCGAATAACTCGCGTATTTTATAATAAAAAATCAAGTTCTATAAAGACACATTATACGCCTCATCCCAATTCAAAATATTCTTTTAATAAAATATTCATATTAAAAGGGAAAGATTCCCATCAATTTTATCAAAGATAAATTATTTTAAATTTAACCTTTAATCTTCATTTTAAAGATCCATTAAAACTCCAATTTGATTTTAATATAAAAAATCATTACTTTATGATTATTCAACTTTTAAGAAATTAATCTTATCTTTAACTGGGTTAAAGAACCAATGTCATTTAAACACATTTCACGATAAACCCAAAATCATCTTCCATTAAATATGGAATTTTCACAGAAATCAAATCAATATATAATCGATAAAAATTTCTATATCAGACCGATAATATAAATGGAATAACGGCAAGCCTTTTAAATTCCATATATAGTAACAGTCTTCTTTTACATAAGCCTATCTCGATTATTATCAAATCGAATTTCCACTCAATTCCAATTTAATATATTAAATTGGAAAACATGCCTTTGGAAATTTTCTTTTTAAATATTAAATAAAAGATTTATAAATTCTAAATCATAATTTTACTGTTAATTGGGCTAAAGAACAAATGTCGTTTAAAACACAGTTCACAATAAGCCCAATTCTCATATCATTTTATTCTTCGTTGAATATTATTTTAAAAAAATTCGTTATTTAAAAATATTCTTTATAAAAAGATTCTTTATGTAAAAATGTTCTTTATATTACAATGTTCTTTATTTTAAAATATTCTTTATTTAAAAGATATTCTGAATTGAAATGCGAATCAATCATTTACCATATAATTTTGGTCATATGGATTTTCACACATCACATGAACATGACAATAATGATAAATAATCATTAAACAACCAATTCTCATCCAGAGAGAAATTTACAACTGTGCGAGCGTTAAAATGAATAAATAACACTTATCGCAGCCTATCAATCCATGGATTGACATATAATTGAATGTTGGGAGTAGTGTATGTCAAATATTATCCCAATACACTTGTATGGTTTTCAGCCAACAACAGTTCATCTAAATAAATCATTGGTTAATGAATTTAACTGATTTTAATTCCGTTAACATGTTGATGATAATGAACCAAACATTTTAATATATTCCTAATGCCAAATGAAAATGTATTTTACTAGCAAAATTTCCTGCATGTGTCTAAAATATAATTTGACAATACAAGTGTTACTTTGATTTGCATACAAATTCTATTGTAAGTCTTGCAAATAAAAATGATACTTATATTTGCATATAAATTCTAATGTTTGTTTTGCAAATAAATATGATGCTTATATTTGCATATAATTTCCGTTGTATGTTTTAACAATAAAAATGATTCTTTATTTAACAAACAAATTCTAATAAAAAGTGATTCTCTCATTTTTGTTGACGATTCTATTTCAACAAAATGATTATAAAAATGATCTTTTCATTTTGGTTGAAAATTCTATTTCAATAAAATGTTTAAAAGTGATAATTCCATATTGTTAACAAATCTAATTTAACAAAATGAACACAAATGATTCATTCATTTTTGTTGACAATCCAAGTTTCAAAAAAAATGACAATTCATTTTAGACAATTTTAATTTAATAAAATTGCATATTTACTTACATTTTTCTATGTATTTTAATGACAGATAAAAGAACAATTTATTTATATACATTATTCTATTCAACATATCAAATTAAATGATAATTTTATTTATTTACAATTTCCATACAACAAAAATGATGTTTTTGTTTTATCACAAATATATTTAACAAAAATGTTAATTTGGTTTGGTTTAAGTCAAAAAAAAATGTTATTTTGTTTTGGTTTAACTCAAATCTCACTAACAAAATGTTATTTTTGTTTTTAACTCTTATCTACTTAACAAAAATGTAACTTTTGCTTTAACTCTATTCAAAACGTTAATTATGGTTTCAACCATTCTAATTAACAAAAATGATAATTTTTGTTTCAATAATTCTATTTTGACAAAATGTATATTTTTGTTTCAACCTTTTTAATTGACAAAAATATTTATTTTTGTTTTATCCTTTTTAATGAACAAGGATGTTTATTTTTCTTAATGAACAAAAATGTATATTTTTACAAAAAAGTGTATTTTGTTCAACAATTCTAATTTGACAAAAATGTTCATTTTTGTTTCAACCGTTATATTTTGACAAAAAGGCAAATTTTGTCTCAACTTTTACATTTGACAAAAGTGACAAATTTGGTTTCAACTATTACTGTTGACAAAAGTGACAAATTTAGTTTCCACTATTATATTTAACAAAAGTGACAATTTTGGTTCCAACTAATCTTTTTGACACAAATGTTAATTTTATTTCAACTAATATGTTTGACCAGATGACTATTTTTATTTCAACTAACATGTTTGACAAAATGACTATTTTTATTTCAACTAACACGTTTGACAGAATGACTATTTTTATTTCAACTAACATGTTTGACAGAATGACTATTTTTATTTCAACTAACATGTTTGACAAAATGACTATTTTTATTTCAACTAACAAATTTGACAAAAATGTGTATTTCATTTAAATTAAACAAATTTCAACAAAGTTGATAATTTTGATTTGTCAATGCCAATATAACAAAAAAATGACATTTTTATTCATGTCAATTCTAAATGAAATAAAAAATGACATTTCTAGCTTGTCAATTCTAATTTAACACAAACGACAATTATAATCTAATAAAATATTTTCTAATAAAATGTTATTTAATTTCTAATGCAACATTTTATAACAAAAATGTTATTTTATTCTAATGTGATATTTTATAACAAAAATGATATTTTATTCCAATGTACATTTTATAATAAAAATGATATTTTATTCCGATGTACATTTTATAACAAAAATGATATTTTATTCTTTGTTAATATAACTGATCAAACAAACAAAATGATATTTCTTTGTTAACATGACTGATCTAACAAACAAAATGATATTTCTATGTTAACATGACTGATCTAGCAAACAAAATGATATTTCTATGTTAACATGTAAGGATTATATTTCTATCAAACAGCAATATAATTTAGCAAGCCATCATTACCAACAATCAATATATATATATATGTATGTATATGTATATTTGTATTTCGTTTTAAATTTTAAATTGAGAAATCTCACATTGCTTTTTGTCTGAATTTTCAAAGTACTCCGTTTTAGATCTGGTCTGTTCCGTTTTGTAATGTTCAATGTTGTGAATCCAACGCAAGTCGTTACGTACGATTCTGAATTTATATGCAAAAGTTACGAGAGTTTAATTGTTAATTTCATTAGTTAAATAATTAAATAATAATAAAATCCTTTAATTACTTTGGAGAAAAACGTGGCCGCTTGGTTCTTCTTCTTCTTCGTTCCAGGTTACATGCCAAAACCGAACCCATTTCATCGTTGCAAACTTCCACCTTTTTCGCCTCCAACTGGACCACCGTATTTCAATCAAGACCCACCACGGCAAAGCCCTACGTGAGCTCTACCATCCACCATTACCTAGGCGAACTCGCGGGTCCCTAGATCCCAGAATTTGACCGCGAACGTGATGACTTTGGAGAAGGAATTCAAAAAAAATACTTATCTATATAAAATCATAAACGTTGAAGTTATAAATCTCACATAGATCTTGGATTTAGCTTTAGAAATTTTTTATTTTCGTTGATTGGATTATTCGAAAATTAAGTACGAAGGATTGAAGATTTTATCCACCCATTGTTGAAGACGGCGGCTACTATTGGGCTTGAGGATTAGGGTTTGTTCATAATTTATAATATAATAATATTAAATCTCTAATTTTGCAAGTAAATCCATAAATTCTCAGTAACTCCAATTTCAGCCCAACGAGTGTTACCGCTAGGCAAATACCTAGGTTCCTGACATAATGGACTAGTTCCCATCAGCCCATTTGGTTATCTTAGTCCTCTTTCTTTAATTAAAAATATAATTCATTTATTTATTTAATTTGATCGTGCACTTAAATTTACTGGGGCCACATACGGACTCTAAAAATAATGGAAAAATTATTTCTACTTATGTTTTGACGATACTGTTCTAACAAATTAATTTCGTCAAATTTGGAGACCGTTTGAAAAGTTGCCATTTTCTGGTCGATCCAAATTGACTGAAATTAACAAAACACGTTTTCTTTTGCCACACTCACGTATTAATTCCAAAAAATTTAAAAATGGGAATCTTGCAATAAATTGACATTTCGGTTCCAATAAAAGTGGTTTCGTCGAAAACGGAGGTACAAATTCATATTCAATAACAATTTCCTTTCTAACTCTATATGCAAATCATTAATGAGCAAATTAATTTTAGTATCAGTAGATAGTTGCACCTTAGCATATCTAGTGACATGTTTTCTAGCAGCCTTCTCATCAATTTGAATTGGTTCACTAATATAAATTGCAGTCATGGATTGAGTTTCAGTAGACTACATCTCCATGTAAAGATTGTACAATTTTATCCAAACTTGAATAGTTGAGACGTTAATTTTTATGAATCCATATCCAGGGTATCAAATATCAATCATTAGTAGCTTATGAAAGCAAGAGTATGTAGAGGACTTGGTTATGCGCGCAAAATCCATATGATCTTCAAATTGTATGGAGAATATGTAATACTGAGTGATATGAATGTGATGTATGCCCATTGGTTTCCAAACTTTTGATATGTAATCTTTGAGTTTTTGAATGGGATGCCTAAATTCAGCCGGGTGGAAGATAATTTTATTCATCCATGCGGCATTGGATTCATTGAAAATTCTCTCGGGAAGATAAACATAGGCATTTGTTTGCTTAAGGTATGTGAGTTTTTGTTATGGTAATGTAGCTAAGGAAGGAGACTTTTATTTGACTACTTTGGCTTATGATTTGGATGGTGTCCGAGGAGTCAGTTATGATGTAGGAACTATGGTGGAAGATGATGGTGATTTATACGGTTTTCCATGAACAAGAAGTGGGTTAGTTAAGGAATGCATGTGCACCAAGAAGGTTTTCTTACTGTCAATTGGCCATAATCAACTTTTCCAAAGCTAAAAGATCATGGAATAAGTCTGTAACATATCTTCTTGGATCCTTTCAACTTAATTGTCTTCACTTTTCTTTCTTAGATCGCTCTAATTTTAAATATTCAAATATATTATTTTTTATGTTCGACTAAGATTAATGTAAAAAACTATTTTGTTTCTTAAACTTTGCAATAGAATGGTTGGTTCTCCACGATTATGTGATTGTACTAGTATGATTTATAATAAACATAGTAATTTGTCTCACATTTTCATATTGTTTGATTAGTCAATAGTTTGGTGACTGAGCAGTTTGATCCTAAGAGGCATTTACAGATTTATAGGGCATATATTTATCTTATGATTAAGCAGCAAAAACAGATTATATATATGTATATTATCATCTTATTTGTTCATGGTTATGATATTTCATGTCATGCCATTATTTACGGGTTGTCTCAAAGAACATACATGCATGAGGCACAAAAATGTATAATGGAAGCAGCAATTGCATTAACCATGAATTATTTAAGCATGTAATGCTACAGATTACATATATGATAATCATTCGTTAATCATGAAGACAATGCAAGTAAGTATTAAAAGCACCACCCACCACCAACTGGACAGCAGTAACATAAGCTATGTTCGCAAAATCCACTATTTGCCCCTAAACTATCACAAAAATCATCGCAATCCTTTACGACATTGCAATGCTGATGAACGCTGTTACCTTCAGATTTGACCATTTCTGCATAATCAAACAAAAATGTTGCATATAAGAATAGCTATACACATAACTAGTGATTTAAATATCTATAAGTTTTAACTTTTAAGAAACTATCTTTGTATGTTGTATGTGGAAACATTAACCACAACTAGTGATTTCAATATCTATAATATCAAAAACAAGTTGATAATAGTGATTATCAGTAAAGAATAGCTATACACATAAGATCTCGAACTATAAAAGTATAAGTTCAAAGGTGTTAAGTACCAGGAGCAGAAATGATCATAGACAGAATGACAATAAAGCACAAAACAAAAATCTTCATCATTATTTAGATTGTACTATATATTCTCTGTAATATTGGACATCCTTTATCAACTTCAATCCTATATTTATAGTTGAAAAAAAGAAAAGAAAAAAATCTATAGAATAATTAAATCAGTTGGCTTGACAAATCCTGGAATTTCAAGACATGATAGTGCATGTATCCTGATTTTATTTTATTTACTAAATTTCTTTAAATTAATCTTGGAATTTCTAGACATGACCGTGCATGAATCTCGATCTCATTTCATTTACTAAACTGCTTTAAATTATTAGTTGTTATTTTAAACAAAAAATAAAATTAATTTAATAAGTAATTAAATTAATTGACTTGACAAATATGGGGTTTCTAGATAAAATAGTACAAGAAAAACAATCTGCAGAATAATTTACTTGACAAATCTTGGAATCTATGAACATTATAGTGCATGAATCCTAATTTTATTTTATTTAATAAATTGCTTTTAATTAATCTAGGAATTTCTAGACAAGATAGTGCATGAATCCTGATTTTATTTTATTTATTAAACTGCTTTAGTTTATTTAGTTGTTAATTTAAACAAAAAAAATAATAATTTAATAAATAATTAAGTTAATCGACTTGAAAATATGTGGTTTCCAAAGAAAATAGTACATGACTCCTGACTTTATTTTATTTAATAAATAGCTTAAAATTATTTGGTTGTTATTTTAAACAGAATATATAAATAATTAAAATAATTAACTTGACAAATATGGGCTTTCCAAAAAAAATAGTACATGAATCCCGATTTTAATTTATTTATTAACATGCTTTAAATATGTTATTATATTTACTAAACCGCTTTAAATTATTTGGTTGTGAGTTTAAACGAAAAAAATAATAATTTAATAAATAATTAAATTAATTGACCTGACAAATACGGGGTTTCCAAATAAAATAGTACATGAATCCTGATTTTAATTTATTTATTAACATGCTTTAAATATTTTGGTTATTATCTTAAAATATCCACTAATTAATATTTTACTTCATGGTTGATAAGCGAAAATTAGGTTAAGGCACTTCTTTTTCAATAATAATTAGTTTCAAGGATTATACATCTAAATAATAAGTATTTTGGACATTTTTGTAGGGGTGTGATAAAAAAAATTATCTTTTTAACTTATATATTAAAGTGATATTTTAACAACCTGGAATTTCAGGACCAATTTAAAATTTTTATTTTAGCTATTTTAATGGGTTTTGAATACTTAAATTGATTTATTTTAAATATTAACGAATAAAAATTTATTTAAATCGAAGTTTGAATGTATAAATTTAAAATTGAATCAAAATTAACTTGAAATGGCGTGGTAGATAGAAAATTTAGTTTTAAACTTCAATTGAATATAAAGAATCCAAAATAAATTAGAATTGGACATAACAAGAAACGTTATAATCTATTTAACTATATCTTTCTCACGAATGTAAGGCATTGAGTTTTCACTTTATAAATTGTTAGTTATGTCCAGCTTAAAATTTAGAATAGTCGCTGTTGAATTTATATATTTTTTAATATAATATATAGCCCATAAAAATAGCCATTTTACAAACGACCTCCGTTTTTGACAAAACCACTTTTGTTGGATCCGGAATTTTAAATTATTGTTGGGTTTCAAATTTCATAATTTTTGGAATTAATATGTGAGCGCGATAAATTTAAAAGTGTTTTGTAATTTTAATTTATATTTAATCGACTGGGATAAGGTCATTTTCCAAACAGTCTGCAATTTCGACGAAATAAATTTTGTTAGGACAGTATCGTTAAAACATAGCTAGATTTATTTTTCTGTAATTTTTGTAGTCAGCATGTGGCCCCGGTAAATTAAAATGTACGTACAAATTCAGTATTGACCGTTATATTAATTTATATTTTAATTTTGATAAAAGCTGATCAAAACAGTCGAATCGTCTTACGAAACATATCTCATTGTGATCAAAATGTGGGTATTTAGCTTGAAACAACAGTCGTTGGGTTCGATTTCGAGTTCGTAGCAATAAACGAGTAAATTCACGAATTAAAATATTATAATATATATATATATATATAACCTTAGTCAAACTGGTCAAACCCTAATTTCTTTTTTCTCAGATGCGCCGTCAGCCCTAAAACCAACGTGCAAAATTTCTTAAGACATCTTCCCTTAATTTCCCTCAACACATAGCGAATTAAGATATGATCTTGAAGGGAAATCGAAGACCTAGGAGAGCTATTTCGATTTGTACGGTGGTGACGGGTTCTAACTTCGCCATTGGAGAGAAAATGGAGCTGGAAGTCCATGACTTTGGCCTTAATTTCTGTAGTAATGGCGGGCTCGAGTGGGAGTAGGTAGCGTGCACAGGTGAAGGGCAGAGCGGCGGTTCTTGTGGCAATCCCCGATCATGCTCCAGTCAGACGATGAGGATGTAGCGACGAGTTTTCTGGTGATGCTTTTTGGGATTGAGCGGATCTTCAATTTCCTGAAGGGTGTGGGCTAATTCTTGATTAAGGTTAATTAAATTTAATTAATTTAGTTAAAAATATGGTTAAAATATTTCGAATTTTAAATCGTCATAACTTTGTCAAACGGTATCAAAAATTCGCAAATTCAGGTGCGTTGGAATCACAAAAAGAAGAGCTACGCAATGGAACGGACTAGAACGGAAACAAAGCAAATTAGAATTCAAGGAAAATTTATACCCAAACAGTACAAAAATTGTAACAAAGAATGACGGAGTGGAACACAATGTGAGAACTCTCTCACTAAAATATTTCTACAGTTATTTAATTAATTTATAACTGTAAATTTATAGAAATTGTCATTATTGATTTTTATCTGTTGTATATGATATTGTTTGAGTTCAACACATGAACTATTCACGACTCATTTCCACAAGAAGCGTTGTTTGAGAATACAACACTCGTATTCCAACAATGTGGATACACTTTATGGTTGTTAAAATTTAATTATAAATATCCATTTTTAATTAACAGTGAAAATTTATTAATTAGAAAAATAATTCGAATTGAATTAAATTTTTTTAAATTTATTAACCAATAAATTACTTAAATAGACTATTGTTGTTTAAAAACACAACAAGGGATTGGGATGATATTGGACATACACTAATCCCAATATTTAGTTGTATGTCAATCGATGGGTTGACAGGCTGCGATGAGCGTTATTTATTTGTTTTAATGCTTATACAGTTGTTGAATGCACTCGGAATGATGTTTGAATGTTTAGTGATGTTTATCATTCTTGTTGCATACATGTGATGTACGAAATCCATATAACTAAAATTGTATGGTAATTGATTGAGTCGCATTACGATTTAGAATATGAACGAATATTTCAGAATAATATTCAATTAAGATTTAAATTATGATTTTGATGTACGATTTTGGATGGACACAAAAATATTAAAATGTGAAGTCGGGTTAAATAACTAAATGCCATTTTAACTCAAACTGGTTTATAAATTGATTTTATTCATTTTACAAATGGATACGAATGGATTTCAAAATCAGATATTTTGAAAATATTATCATTTTAATATTATAATGATATGGAATATTCAATTTTGATTTAAAATTGAAAATGAAGTTGGAATTATTTTAAAATGAATTTATAAACGATTTATAAAATACGTTTTAAATGTAATCGGCAATATATATATTATATATATAAATGGTTTAAATAGAACGTGCAGAACAACTACCATTCGTGAATTTCAACCATTGTCTTCAAACGGACGTAATGGGAGATCCGACCGTCAGATTCTCCTAATACCAAAACCATTAGATTTGTGTCGAAAATTTATTTCCACTGAATATAAGAGATATAAATTTGAACATTTGGATTTCAAATTTATGTCCAAATCAATATTAGAAAAGGTCGCCATGGATGCAGTTCGGTGGCCGTTATTGGAAACTGACTGTAAGGGCCTTAATAAAATTATTGAAAATATGGAAAGCTTATGTAAAATCATGATAAATGCTTTGGAAAGATTTTGGATGAAAAATTCCAAGTTTGAAAAGATAAAAATATATTTTTATCAAAATGAACTAGTTATTGACTAGAATAATAATCCAATGTTTTTAAATAAGTAAATTGGATATGTAAATGGTTTTAATATAACCAGAATTGCTAAAGTATGAATTGGAATAGATTTGAATAGAAATAATCTTTGGAATATTTCGATATTGGATTCCGTCATTATACGGATATTGTTGAGGAATTTGGAAGATACAGATTGTGACGGCCCGCCCCGCACCTACCGACATTTCCAATGAAAGTGCGTTGTGCTAATGCCCGACTAGCACGGGATGGTCGCCAAAGAAAGGAAAAGGAAGGAATTTAAACTAACAAGGAACCTGTAGAGTGTCTCACAGCGGATGGGATAAAATATGATAATAACATAACTTTGACATGAAACAGGCGAGATAGTGCATAAGAAGAAAACTAAACCATCATAGCAGCGGAATCCAAAATACAGCTTATGATCTGACATCATTATTACAACTGCAAAATACTGTCTCTATAGCAAAAGAAAGAGGTACACTACTAATGCCCAAAGTAGTGACCAACAACAACACAGGGAGAATATATATATATATATATATATATATATATATATATATATATATCATACATGGAAGCCTCCTGCTCGTCTCCATTGCAGCTCCTCGTGCATAATCACCTGACCTGTCTCTAGTCTGCCCATTTAAGAGCACCCATTGTAATAAGAAGAGACATAAAACTCTGGGTCAAACAAAAGTCTGCTATGAGCGATAAGCAGCAAAATCGAACAATAACGGGTGTACATAATCATACTGAACCTGGACCTGCAACCAAAGAATTAGCATAACAGGATTTACAGTACTCCAAGGTGACACTAACACATGGTGTGAAAATAATAGGGAGGGGGTGTGCATGTCATGGTGATAGCAAAACATCAAACATAGCAATTATTCTCAAGTCTCTCGCTCAGTGCGTAAAGCATATGATATCCACTACTTTGATCACCCAATTCTTTGTTACGATCCTTCTGCCCCATTGAGCCTTGACGGCTCCACTGCAATGAGCCGTAACCACTTATACTTTGCTATGTCCACTCTTCCCCATGGAGTCATGACAACTCCCCTACACCGGCTCAAAGCCTTGCTACGTGTTAATCCCGAAAAAATCCACGTGCACATTGAACAAGGGGAAGCGACGAGTAACAAAACCATAGCAGATTAGGTCGACCAGGCACAATCGGACGACATGATGCAATGTACGACCCTAAAACTTGGGTCCAAATCACAGATCGGACACGGAAGCTAAAACCAGTCGCTCACTTGAGTAAAAGTCCATACCAAGCATCAGCATGAAATAGGTCGCTCTTTTAGCATAGGGCAGAATGACCACACTGAACAACCACATAGACAGACCATATCCTCCAGAAGCAATAAGAGGACGAACACCCTTAAACTAAAGCAATCGGTCGCGTAAGGAGCAATGGGGAACCGATTCTAGACTTCCATTCCGCTCCTACAAGGCCTCTCAAATGGTCCCCCGTACAGAAGCACCCGCCCTCATGAATCCGCTCAGCTGCTCAAGGCACCCGCTCTAAAAAACTATATGCGCATGACAGCCTAAGACAGCTCATGACAAACTGGCGACAGCTGGCCGATGGTCCGATTGTAATTAGCAGAATCAGAAATCCACACGGCGGGAAATGGATTTCAAACCAAGGACTCACCTACAAATACACCATGGCTACCATAAAAAAAGGGATCGAGTCTTCAGAACCACGGAGTCCTGCCAAACTCAGCCTTAAACCGCAGATCTGGCCATGGCGTCAAGCTCAATTTCATAATCCAGCGAGAACAAAGACATTCTCATTCTCGATCATCCATTCATCCTCCTTCTCCTCAAATTGAACCATCTTCCTTTATAATTTCCGAGATTAAAGTATATATGCAAGGTTATACTGGGCGAAAATGGAAAGATATGGATAGAGAGAATTGATGTACTTTGTAAATCATATCATGAGATCAGTAATCACCTTCATAGTGGACGTAGGCCGCATTAACGGCTGAACAACTCTAAAACTTGTCTCTATTTTTTCTTTATTTCGCATTTTCCATTTTGAGTTACTAAATGAATACGGCTCCATTTTAATCCTTACCAAATTGGTGAAGCACAGCTTTGTACCTGAGGTGTTTGGACCATTTTTGTTGTAATCATTTTTAGCGCCCACCGTAGGGCCGTGTTCATCTCTTCCTCCATTCTAAAAAAAAAAAAGAAACGCTGTTCCCGCAATCATGAGCATGTCGAGAGAAATTGCAGCTGACAGAATCGATGGCGACTCCGGTACTGACTCATCGCCCACCGTCCATTCCAAAAAAGTAAAAAAAGAACTGCAAAAAGTCGAGCGGTCTTAACCAGGAAGTAGTTAGAAGAAGCAATGAAAGAGATAACAAGCCAAATATATGTTGCAAATGACGCCTTGGTAAAGAGAATCGAGTCGATGTTCGCTATCCCGACCACTGTCATAAAAGCCACAACAAGCGTCACAGACCTTTTGTTCGTACAAACAAGTCATGCAGTCGAAATGAATTCCTCTGCTGAACAAGAAAGTTCTACTCTGAAAACTGTCTATTGTGGTTATGGTCCCCAGCAAAGATCCAGCAAGAGGGAAAGCGTTCGTTCCATGGAACGGAATGAGAAACGGGGATATGCCTCAGGTGTGAGGAGAAGAGCCAAGAAGGACTAAAGGAAACTGCGCTTTTTCAAGAATTCTGAGTTCACTCCCCTCAACGACACCGTAGAGAATATCTTCAGGGCAACCAAGGGTACTATAGAATACCCGGTTCCCGAGCGGATGCAATCCAAGAATGCTGCAATGAAGTCAGTAAAATTCTGTTAATTCCATGATCAACCAGGCTATAGTACCAACGAGTGTAGACAATTGAGGTCTCTAGTCGAGGGGCTGGTCAGGGAGAACTATATCCAACAATATGTGCAAAGACATCGTCCCGCTTATATGTCAGCGTGGGGCAGTAAGTGTAACACCCAGTGTATTCTATAATAGTGAGATTCACAAATTAAAGTATAACTAATTTCAAATCAAAGAATTATGGGAAACGGGATGCGCCATTGCGTTCGTCTCGGAATTCTGCTTGAGATAGAGTCCGAGTTTGCGTAAAACGGATAACGTATGAAGAAGATATGGACGAACGAAGTTGGGTGAAAAAACAAGAAAACAGGTCAGAATGCACGGGCACACTTGGGAAGCGTGCCAGAACAAAAATGCACTGGCGCACTTGGGAAGTGCGCCAGTACATTTTTGACCTGGCGCACCTGGCAAGTGCGCCCAAGTCAAAAATGACCTGCTGGTCAGGTCTGGTCAAGTCCTGGCTGCCCAGGTCTGTGTTTGGTCGATTTTTTGAGCCTTGCCTTGTCACTAGGGCTAGGTGTCAGCTCCTGGTTGGTCTCTCCTTCCAACGAACGGCTATTATTGAACAAAGCTTCATCGACGGTCTAAATCAACTCACAAACTCTATAAAAAGGACCTAAGTCTAACCCTAATTCACACAAAGTAAAACGGAGATGAGACCGTCATGTTGCTGAGGAGAGACTAAGTATAGCCATCAGAAATTGAGAGGCAATTAGGAGATAATTCAAAGCTTAAAGCAACGTTAATCAAATCAAAGCAACGCCTACAACAAAGGATAGCATCTCCAAATTCAGAATTCAGATTCCTGAATTGAAGATTCGTCATACGCTGTAAGTAGAGTGCTATTCCGATGTGAATTAAATAATTGTGTTGATTTATGTAAAGTAAGAAATGGAATTGTGGCGATAATAATCTATATTTGTATGTTGCTTTGATGCTAAACGATTTGGGAATATTGTGGTATACGATTGAATATTTGCAAGTATGCGATTTGCGAAATTGAATTGTGGCGATAATAATCTATATTTGTATGTTATTTTGATTCTAAATGATTTGGCAATGCTATGGTGTACGAATGGATTCATACAATTATATGATTTATGTTGACAACCACATGTAGTGGAATTTTTAATTGGGATTCATGCAAGCATATGATTCATATTGAAAACTACATGTTTGTGGTAGTTATTTACAACACCCATTTGATAATTGCAAGTATATGATTCATATTGAAAGTAACAACTATATGTTGTAATAGTTTATTTAAGATTCATGCAAGTATATGATTCATGTTAACAACTATATGTTATGATATTTTAATTGGGATTCATGCAAGTATATGATTCGTTATTATGCTAATATGATGTACATACTTTTATGACCACTTTTAGTGTGTAATTGAATCGACTAAGTACTATGATTTATATGAATCTATGTTGAAATTGGCAAATCATACTTTTGTGTTAGAAACAAAAGTAAGCACCTTTATGAACATGACTAAACTATGTTTGTTATCATGCCTAGTTGAAAACATGTTTTTAGGCTTATGTTGTTATCATAATCATATGATAATATATGTGACACATAAGTTACATTAGAATTACATTAGAATTACATTCCACTTGCAAGTTACATAGGTAGAATAAAAACAATGGTTTAAGTTTAGGTATGTTTATGCTATAATTCTATAAATGGTTTAAAGACCATGATTCATATAAGAATTAGGTTGGGATAATTCTAGTTGAACCGTACTTTTGTATTAGTGACAAAAGTAAGTACCTTTTTGTTAACATGTAGTGGTTTTATGAACATGATTAGTTTATATTATGCCTAAATAAAAATATAGGCTTATATTTCTAGTCAAGACCATGTGCCAATAATAATAATGATATCAAATTTAGTTAGATTCTTAATTTCAAGTTTACATGGTTAGTTGAACCTATGATTCATGTTTAAGTATTGTCTATGCATTAACCATATGAATAGAATGATTCATGTTTATGTATTTTCTATGCCATAACTAGACGAATAGAATGATTTATGTTTAAGTATTGTTTATGCTATGATTATATGAATAAAATGATTCATGTAATGACATGATTATAAGATGTTACAATTGCAAGTTCACATGTGCCTATTTTATGTTAATTGAATCGTTCGTTGCAAGTTCATGCGTTCACACTCCCCTTTTTCATGTTATCTTATAAACACCATGTTATAAGCCTCCCCTTTTCATTTGGCTAAATTGGGTTTAAGTATTAAACCCAACACACCTTACATTGGAGCGAACGTGTAAAACGGGGGCAACGACGTTTGGGCTAAAATATAGAACATATGTTTTGGCATGTTTGACGCATGCCAACAACCTTGAAAAACAATTAAGTGGCATAAATAAATTTTAATCAATAAAGATGAATTTGAATAATGGGCCGCAAATATTTACATATAAAAAGAAAAGAGACAAAATATGTAAATGTAGAAAACACGATGTGTTTAACCCGAGGTTGGAATGAGTTGTGATGTAAACCTGCCCGGAACCGCCCGGCTGTCCAGTAGTCACAACAATACCTATCCAATGTGGGTGGTTAAACACGGAGCCCAATAAGGACCCGAGGTTAGACTGAGTTATGGCGTAAGACTGCCCAGACCCAACCGGAAACATGCAGCCACAACAATATCTGTCTAATGTGAGAGGTCGAGGCTTTAATAAGACAATTAAGGCTGAGTCAGGAATGATAGGATTAAGTAAATTATATTAATACTTAATCAAAATAGAACATGCTAAACTAAACAGACTGATTGGGGGTTAGGTTTATAAAACACTTAACCAACTTAGCATGTTGGCTAGAAATAGAAAACCTAGTAGCGGGGGACCCTTTTCAGCAGTAACCCTACAAGGTATCATGATACCCTGAAACTAGGCAGGGTGGGGCACGATTACTAGGCTGATTGTAAGAGGTCAAATCGACGACGGTGGTGCAGCAGTGTAGGTTCTAACGGGGTGCGGGCGTGCACACACTCCGGCGTAGAAAAATAAGGCACTGGGCACCAGTAGCATACCAGTGCATTATAGGGTTGTGTCGGGCCGCTACCATGGGACTTGATACACCCCATGGTGGGACCACCATAGGTAACTACAACATCGGGGGTCGTAAGACACATGTAACTATACGAGTAGGAGCCGATCATCACAAAATGGATCACTTCACCCTGATTATGGGGTGCCTGTTGGGAACTAGTTTATATGGGTACAGAGATTAATATGGGGTACGATAGTATATTCGACTATAGACAACTTAACTTAGTTTATGGTGCTTTCCCATTTCTAGTTTATACTTATCATACCCAGTTCTTTATTCATAGACTGAATAGTCCTAGACATACTCCGGCTTTATGTCCGACTCTACTTTTCTTTCGTCTTCTTTTCTCCGTTCCCCCCCACCAGGTCCACAGGGAGGGAATACCGCAGGTTGACCAGTTTGCGCATCCAGCTTGAAGAGAAGAATATATTGCTTGGATCATTTCCGTTTTGGGCTATGGCTTTGGACAGCAATTATGGGACTTATGCATTTTATCTATGTTTCTTTATGCTTCTTTAAATAATGTAATCAAGACAGTTATGAAGATGTTATGTTTTTGATAGTATTGTAAACAATTATGGCATGGTTTGTGTAACACGTATTGAAATGAAATAAAAGTTGTTGTTGTTTTCCGCTGTTCAAAAATATGTGTTATTATATCTGTCTTGTATATCTGTGACTTATACTTATAAACCTCCACCAAAATTAGGGCATTCCCTTTGAGAGTGACCCTAACGGAGGTGGGGTGTTTTAGTAAGCTCTCCAAAGAAAAGGCCTAAAACTAGCTTGAAACTGATACATGGCCAGAGATCAGTAATCGGCACTCTGATCGAGGAATTCTTGATTGAAATTCCTGTCACACCGCCTTACTACTCTATTTTTATCCTGTTTAACTTAAGAAATAATAGCTGTTTTACTTTATTTTCCCAGTCGTTACATTCATGTTGAGCAATGGATTACTTGCAAACATTATGTATAGGGAAACTATTGTATGGTCGCTTAAACACCATACTAGTTGCCTCATGCTAAACACCAACTTTTCAAATGTAGGCCTGTTAGAGATGGCTGAACATATCCACCCATTCCAATTGCAAAGGGTAGGTTCCTAAAGCATATCTTTAGCAAAGCGGCTTGAGAGCCATGAGCATCAAAACAACAAACTATTCTAGGGCAGACAACAAGATGAACAGCAGATGAAAAGCTTCACACATCATCATAGAAAAATGCTGAATACCCAGCATGTACCCACTCAAAGGATCATCGTCAAACCCCATTGCAAACGCAGGGCTATCGCAAACTCTGAGGAGACACCCACTCAGGTGTAGGACATGAATTCCTCAAAACCAGAATCAAGACCAGCAACAAGGACTAATGCTCATCTTTCAGGAATCAAAACTGGAATAAAAGCAACTCAAAAACAAAATTCCCTTGGAGAAAATAACTGAGCCCGCAAAAGAAACACCCTCTTGGGTGCATTACATAGGTCATTTGACTTGGGGAGATTTCTTAATTTTCTCAATCAAACAACCAATGTCTATTTCGTAGGGAAAAATGCAAAGTCGGCAAAAACCGGTTGGTTCGTAAAAACCCTTACAGAAAAGAGGTGTCCGATCTTGTTCTTTGTTGTTAATCAAGTCATACAAAGCCAGGATTGGATTACAGTAGAAATACCAGCCGAAAGGGGGTAAACCAGAAATCCTATACATTTGGGGGTATCCAAAGAGGTCCTTCCAATCCTAGAAAAATCAGAACTGACAAGGCCGAAATTGGGTCGAAATTGGAAAGCAAGACCTCCCATGGGGGCACCCAAAAGAAAACACCTAATAACCACGCGTTGTCTAAAAAAAATCATCATAAGATTGATCAATTTAAATCTCTATGAAACTCAAAGCACTCCGCGAAATTAACAAAAAAGACTTGGTATGGGGACATCACCATTGTGTAAGAAATCACCAATGCCCATTCAAAACATACCATTGGCTGGTTAAAGGTTCTTCGTAAGGACAACTTGAACGATAAAATTCACGCGAGCAACAAACTAAAAGTGCGATCATCCACAAAAATAAAAGTTTTAAATTCATAATAGCCCCTAACTGAAACAAGCGTAAAATCGTGAAACGGGCATTACTAAGCGAGGGCCGGCACTCACATAAACAACCAGTCTAATAATACAACAGGTTGAAGGGAATAAACCAAAATTAAGCCATAAAGATTACAAATACTTTCTATTCGGCATTATAGTGTGAATTAATTGTTCAGGTGCCCGTTGGTCCATTTATCTAAAAGAGTCATAAAGAACAAAAAGCCTATGATCCCTATAAATCAGCCGACCAGCTTCCGCTTACGCTTCAAAGTGGATACAGCCCCAGTGTTCCAAATCACATCCTCATCATCCGGGTTGGGCGCATTCGGCAGAGGCACGTCAACTGTTGAAGATGGAATGGGAGGATTCATGTTGGTAGATACTAAAACAGAATCATTAGTATCTGGTTGAGCAGCGAGATCACAAACGACCAAGGAAGGTGGCGAAAGCACACCAGATGCAAATTCATAACCCGCACTAAGTTCAACAGACTCAAGGGAAGAAATGAGGAAATCTGTATTCAAGAAGGAAGGATAGATATCAGTTTTACCTAAAGCAACTGGATGCACAAAGCCATCCACCTGTCCCTTTATGCTTAAAGAAGTGCTGTCACAACTTGCACCTTGTGTAATGATGTCTTCTTGGCTTGGGTGCTCTGTCCAGGGATGGACTCTAACAGAATCTGCGGCAAAGCGATATATGACAAGAATGCGGGAGCTCAAAGCGCCAATTCCAGCAGAACTAGGAGGAGTGCAAACAGTGCCCAAACACTCTTTTCCAAGTAATGGAGCTCGGTCATTCGCCAGTATCTACCTACCTTTAATCAAAGCATTACGGTCTTTTTCCTATAAAGGCTGTTTTTGAAGGAATCCGTCATCAAAGTCCTTGGAATATGAAAGTACTTTCTCCCAGACGAGAGCCAGAATTTGCGGGAAATCTTTATTCAAATAGCTCAAACTCCCTCGACTCATGACGCTGCAGACGTAAAAATGAAACAGATTGTCGTCAACCTCAACTTTGGCTTTGGCAAGATCTTCTTGCAATCGCATCTTTTCTTCCTCAGACGTCTTAAGGGTTTCATTCTGAGAAGCAAGGCGGCCTTCAAGTGCCTAATTCTCCTGTTCCAAAGAAATTAAAGACTGCTTTTCTAGGGTCAGACGACGTTCAGCAAATTTTCGAGCGAACTGAGATTCTAAAAGCTGCGTTCGCACACCCTCTAATTTCTTTCTGAGCTCAGCATTTTCGGCCTCTAAGTTATTCATCCTAACGCTCCCATTCTTCAAAGACGTGATTTCCGAATCTTGGTCAATCAGATGTATAAGATTGGCTTGATCATTTTCCAAAATCTTAATGTGATTATGATGTTGTGCATTCAAGTTCTGAAATTCGTACCCCAACTTCAACCAATCCTCCAGGCATTTATCAACACTCTGCATAACCTGATTCAGTTGTGTTTCAAGCTGATCTTCGACAACACCAAGCTAGTCAACCATATTGTTCTTTACAGCCTCCAAGCTTCTTGCAACATCCTGCCTGTCATCAGAGTCTAACCCACAGCAAAAGACACTCCTCTTAAGTCCCATCCAGGGAAGTGATCCTTAAGCACTAGACTTTCAGAAAGAACTCCATAAGGAGGACGTTCATATATTGTTTGAACCTGAGCAGGCATCAGGGCAGCAGGTATCACAGAAGGACCAACTGATCCAGGCCCCAGAGCCTGACCAGGCTCCTTGAATTTTAAAAGATCGGTCATGGGAAGCTCAATGATATGCCGGGCCTGAGAACTGGAAGACGTCTAGGGATGTTTCATATAATAGGTAAGATGGGACTGTAGGAGGCATCTCGGATCAATGAGGATGGCCTGTTGAGAGAAGTTGTCTGATAACAAACATTCCGTGCTTGCGCCTAGACAACAAATAAAGCATGCAGTTAGCAATCAGCTAAAGGTTGCCAAATTCGGAAAGAATTTCACCACAAGTAAAACAATAATCAAAACCAGTTCCAAGGCAAGTTTTGAAAGAAATCTTCTCAGAGCATTGAGCAGAGCCTTGGAAATTTCTCATATCAGACACCACAACGTCACCCTATGTAACACCCCACATCTGTTAGTGTCACTCACAAAGGGAATGCACTATGTTCGGTGGAGTATTTAGGGTAAAAGATGCAGATAAATTACAAGATAGACATAAATTAAGCAGCGGAAAATAAAACTTTTCTTTATTGATAAAATAGTTTATGCAATGATTTCTTTACAATATCAGAGTATCATCTGTCTGACAAAATAAAGAAGCATAAAACAACATTTATATTCCCCAATTTTAGCAAGAGCCATCCATAGCATCTGAAAAGAGAATCCAAGCAAACTTCGACAAATCTTCAAGCTGGGAAAGAGTGACAGTCCAACTTAACCTGAGCTATACTATTCCCTTCTTTAGGGAACGGAAGAAAAGAAGACGAAACAATAACAGAGTCAGACATAAAGGCTGAGTAAGTTCAGTAACTTCTAGCATATGAACCTAGAAAAACAAAACGACATGAATTAACTGAATACAAGATAACACCATGATGATAGGGTTGGCAAGATTAGACAAGATTAACACAAGATATGCTAAGCTAAGATAAACTTGATATGCTCTAATACTTTCGCTGCTTCGCTATTTTCTTTACACTGGTTTCTATACCTCTGCACCATCTAACTAGTGTTCCAACTAGTAATGATAACGTGATCCCAATTCCCGTATTTTCCATTGCCTTCAGGCATACATTTATTATTTATTACCTAGATCTAATCTAGGGTTTTCTATCAGGTGTTCTCTAGATTCAACAAGAGTTTATGCTGTCTCCTGAACGCTTCTCGGATTCAGGATTTATGCCACCTAGTCCAACTAGGGATTATGCTACCTGACGAACGATGCCGCCAAAATCTAGGACACACTACCTAGAGTGGTATATGTTCCTATACTTCTCCACGCATGTATCGCGAATCTTTATTGCCTGTCTAGATGCACATGTCCTGTAATGTGCGGTCCGAGTTCTGTGGCAGGGCAAATCATGGAATACAGTACTCGGTCGGAAGCTTTCAGATATCTGCCGATGCAGATGCTAAGGTCTGTTTTTGTTCCAGTGGCTATGGTCCCACCTGACCCCTCCCTCAACTAATGAAAGGCACACATTGAAAAATGAGAACTATACGCAGGCCCCTGGTGCCCCACTATCCTATGGCCATCCTCACCCATAACTAGATAGCAAGTATATGGTCTTTTGGAGTTCTCCGCCTTTCCGCTTCACGTATCTCGACTGACTCAAGATGGATGGTAGACGAAGAGTTGCTATTACAAGGCTACCGTTTTCTCGCCGAATCACACCGGTCCATCCTAGTCTTTAGGTTGCCATATATTGCAACCAAGGCGTACCCCAGGTTCTTCTAACGCAGACCTTTACCTCTGTGAGCCCACGAGGATCATTTGCAGCCTCACAGAGGGATACCAAGAGTACCCTCACGTCCCCTCGAAGCCTCGGGCTTCGTAACCCAATTTTTTGGAGCCTTCTTTTTACTCACACGGACATTCGCTCCTTCCCGTGTTATACTAAGAATTACTACTTAGTTCTACTAACTAAGGTTTACCACTTAGTTCCCAGAATCGTTGTTTTCTTAACTAAGGTTTACTACTTAGCTCCTTTTAAGTAAGGTTTACTACTTAGTTCTCTTTCCCGTAAATTTGGATTGGTTAAGTGTCATTAGTCAATTCAAGCTAACTTAACCCTCTTCATTTATCATGTTAAACTGGTTAAGTGTCATAAGTAATTCATGTGGACTTAACCCTACCACCAACCAAGTTATATTGGTTAAGTATTTCTTATTACTTAACCCTACCCCTTCATCCTGTATTGGTTAAGTGTTCCTTTTTAACTTAACTTTGCCCGTCTGTTTTAACTAACATGTTATTATTGGTTAAGTATTATCCCTTCATGTTTTAAACTTAACCTTATACCTTTATCACAATCTGATGGTTAAGTGTTCAAGTTTACTTAACCCTACGGTCTAGTCCAGCTAACATATCAAATTGGCTAAGTGTATTTACTTAATCCCAACCTCTAGTCTAGTTAACATGTTAATTTGGCTAAGTGTATTAACTTTACTTAACCCCACCTTCTAGTCTAGTTAACATGTTAATTTGGCCAAGTATTTTCTTGGTTACTTAACCCCTACGAATCATATCTTGTTACCATGTTAAGTTGGTTAAGTGTCCCTATGGACTTAGCCCTCCCATTCTAGCTTAACTGTGTTAAGTTGGTTAAGTGTTCCTATCGACTTAACCCTCCCATTCTAGCTTAACTGCGTTAAGTGTCAGTATGAACATAACCCCACCCATTGGTTTGGTTATCAAATTGAATTGGTTAAGTGTCTTAGCTAACTTAACCCTACCTTTCTTGTTCTAGCTTTAACTAAATAAATTAAAGTCACGACCACTCACATTAGACAGATGTTGTTGCGAATACTGGATGTGCTGGTTGGTTCCGGGCGGGTTTACATCGCAACTCAGTCTAACCTAGGGTTAGGCATATTCGTGTTTTCAAAGTTCAAAGGGTTTTGATTAATTTTCAAATCAGGTTTCGAATGTAACCATCCCGTCTGTCGGGTCAGTTAGGGATAGCCAGGGAGAGCAGGAAACTTGTATTTTCCAAACCCAAGCCTAGACACTATCCTCTCTGTCACCCTAGTACTTTCTGGTGTGTTATTAAAAGAGATGTCGTTAATAAACCTTTCTTTTGTCTAAATTCACATTTTCTTATTTAGGACAAATTCTATAAGTAAATTATTCCTAATTAACTTATCTCCTAATTACTCTTTTAATGTAAATTGTCAACATTCATTCTTATGGCCCATTTCCCCCTCTAAATCATATTTATGCTTTTTGGTATGTAAACTATACCAAATTAAGTGTCACTAACCATGATTTTTCTAAACTTGACAATTACTCCTAATTGTGGCCAATTTCAAATTTATGCCAATATACCAAATTAGCTAATCCAATTGTTGAATTAACATTCTAATTACAGTTCATGTCAAACTAGACTTATTATTCTAGTTCACAGTTCATGTAAATGCTAGATTTACAAGTCAATACTAGATTCAAATTACACATACTATAATTCACGTCAAATTTATCCAATTTACATTTCTATTGAACATGCCATAATACATGTTCCCAATTTATTCCAATTTCCAAGTTTATAACTATGTTTTTAGTAAATTTCATATTTTTCCCAAATCGTATCCCCAACGTTCGTATAATCGTGATTCAATCTAGATTTTAGATAAATCTAGATTCGTAGAAAATAGGGAATGAACCAGAGATGCTATGAAAAAGATAGACATAACAACTGGCATAAAATTATAATTTACTAATTACAGACCTAACGAATTACACTGAAATTGATCTAAAACATCGGAAGCCTACAGGTCTGAAATCTTATGACATAAAAATTGTTGAATAACGTCGTAGGTTCAAGAACATGGGTAGACCTAACTTAATAGGTAAATTACCAAGGTCTAAAACCAAAGAAAACCAAGAATAGACAGAATAGAGACGTAGGTTCAAGAACATGGGTAGACCTAACTTAATAGGTAAATTCCCAAGGTCTAAAATCAGAGAAAACCAAGAATAGACAGAATAGAAAATCAGGTTTATACCCAATTTCACAGTCACAAAACTTAAACAACACTTTCATAGTCATGAATCATAGGTGTTTAGTCACAATTGTCCTTGTTATTTCATAGGCAATAGTTTATGTTTTCTTATCAAAGGCATAGGCTTGTGTTCATAGTCAAGGAAATAATTATCACAGTCATAGGCAATGTTCATAGTCATAGGCAATGTTCATAGTCATAAGCAAGGCATAATTTGACATCGAATCATAATAGTTCTTAATTTGGTCCAAAGATATAGGCAAAGATTCGAATAGAAAGATTTCGCATATTCTTTTATTCCTTTAATTTCATGTCACGAACAGAGAGAAATGTTCGAATCTAAAAAGTAACCGACTTACAGAAATTATATTAGATTCGTAGAAAAATAGTCGTTGCAGTCGTTTGAATCTTCACTTGCAATCCTAGCTAAACTTGAACCCCTTCTTGAAAGTCTTTGAGTGGCATCTCCTCGTCTTGATTTATTTTATATATTATTTATATATTTTCTCAGAGGCAGCGTAAGGATAGAAAAGAATTGTGAATAGAGAAGGAGTCTAGGGCTATTTATATAGTGTTAAGCGGACGGACCTAGGCAGAAAACGTGACCAAATACATCAGGACGAACCAGGTTCAGAAAACTGGAAAAAGCGGGGAGGTCGACCCCCAGGTCGACTACCCAGTCAAGCTGGGTGCCCCAGGTCGACTACCTAGTCGACCTGGGTGCCTTGGGCGCGAAAATTCCCACCTAGCCCAATCTGGGTCCGATTTTGAATTTGAATTCGCTTTTCTGAACTGCTAGAATTTTAATTCGAGTTCTGAAACTTCTGAAGACCATAACTCCTTCATATGCAGTCCGATTAACGCAAACTCAGACTCGTTTTCATGCAAAATTCCGAGACGAACGCAATGGCGCAGCCCGTTTCCCTTGATTTTGATTTTAACGTTTAATTCTGCCTTGATTTGTGAATCTTAGTGTTACAGAATTACGGGGTGTTACATTCTCCCCCACTTAAAAGGATTTCTTCCCCGAAATCTTCAAGTTAGGAAGAATGTTTCCTACCATCCAATCACCCATCTACTCAACATTCAGTCACATGCATTCATTGTCCTTAAAAGATTTCTAATGCTTTCATGTTCATATGCATAGTGTGTGTATATATCTTTATCTAATGCAAAATCAGGTGGTCTACTGATTCAGTTGACCTCCTTAATGCGAATCATGTCAGTGCCATGCGTCCAATCATGTATGCATGCATCCCTAGTTTTTTAAATACTACATGCGTGCACTGCCATTCATCCATATGCAACATCCATATGTTCACATATCAAGTTCAACTAACAAACAAATACATATCTGTAAATGTAATATGGAAGCGTCTGAACTGATCTAGTGCCTAATACGTATGCATTCACGAGCAACCATTAGCAACTACTTGCAACCATCAACCATAACATGTTTCAAATACATGTTTACATCCATTGGCTTCTACCTAAGGATCAAAGATACGACCTAGAGAAAATACTTTGGAAAGAAAGAAACAATTATGCGTAAAGCTCCTACCAAAGAAATCAAGGATGCACCCTTAAGGAAAAGGTTATGATGCTATTATCTAGCCTTCTTGAGCTTTACTCACCTGTATCTTAACTAATTTAACTTCACGACTGTGAAGTCCCTGATCTCCATTTCCAAATTAAACAGATGTCAATCACGGTACCAAGTTTATGTACTAAGATGATTAGAGGTCTCCCTCTTATCCGCCATGCCATAACTATAAGGGTCGAAAGGTCACTACGTGCTTTTTGGCGTGCCTGCCACAACTATTCATCTCTCACGCAAACCATCCTAGTCGAACTTGACATTCCTCAAGTACAAACCCCAAAGGCCAAAACCAATATCAGACAAGCACCCAAGGAATATCTCCTCCGGATTTAGACGATTTACGTGAGATGATATAAGCAAACTCGATAGCTATCCTCAAATCCCTACTATCCAGAAATAAACTGGTCGGACCACCAATTGGATTTGAGACTCTAGTGGGATCTTTCTACTATACAAGTACTATGGTGTAGAGACTCAACAATGGAAGTGGATATGAACAAATGTGAAGCGCTAAACCAAAGGAAAGAGTACGAACAGAAAAACTAGACTCTTCGAATAGAACTTTACTACCTTTCTCCTAGGTACGCTTGGTGGTGAAAGTATGTACTTGCCCTTCTGAAAATCTTGTTCCTCGTTCTTGCCCTTGTCCTTAATTATATGCCCTACATACCCTAGTAAAGATACTTCCTCTTGTCTTAGGTTTTATAATTTCTTCCTCCTTCGTGAGATAAATCTACATCCATGAATTCCTCATCCTAGGGTTATGATCCTTGGCCAAACTCCTCATCCCCTTCCGTGTATAACCATGTTGACAAATTTCTCGAAAGCTGCCTCCATCGTCCGGAAAACCCTATAAGCTTTGAAAGAAAACTGCCCGTAGGTGAAACAACTACGGCTATGGATGGAAGCCAGACACTACTTCGCCCATCGATGAGGTTATCCCCCAGAAAGCCAGGAGCCCCAGAGACTCAAGGAAGAACGAGATAAGAATTCAAACAGAGGAAGAGAAGATAATGCGTATGGCTTTGCAGAATATGCATTTAAAAACAAATCTTTTCTCTTGAAAATGCTTCTTTTAAAACCGTTTGAAAATAATTTTTCAAATCTTTTATCTGATCTGGTAACCTTCAGCTCTAATACCACGTGTAACACCCCACATCTGTTAGTGTCACTCACAAAGGGAATGCACTAAGTTCTGTGGAGTATTTAGGGTAAAAGATGCAGATAAATTACAAGACAGACAGAAATTAAGCAGCGGAAAATAAAACTTTTCTTTATTGATAAAATAGTTTATACAATGATTTCTTTACAATATCAGAGTATCATCTGTCTTACAAAATAAAGAAGCATAAAACAACATTTATATTCCCTAATTTTAGCAAGAGCCAACCATAGCATCTGAAAAGAGAATCCAAATAAACTTCGACAAATCTTGAAGCTGGGAAAGAGTGACAGTCCAACGTAATCTGAGCTATACTATTCCCTTCTTTACTACCTGGGGGGGGGGGGGGGGACGGAAGAAAAGAAGACGAAAGAATAACAGAGCCAGACATAAATCCTGAGTAAGTTCAGTAACTTCTAGCATATGAACATGGAAAAACAAAACGACATTAATTAACTGAATACAAGATAACACCATGATGATAGGATTGGCAAGATTAGACAAGATTAACACAAGAAATGCTAAGCTAAGATAAACTGGATATGCTCTAATACTTTCGCCGCTTCGCTATTTTCTTTATACTGGTTTCTATACCTCTGCACCATCTAACTAGTGTTCCAACTAGTAACGATAACTTGATACCAATTCCCGTATTTTCCATTGCCTTCAGGCATACATTTATTATTTATTACCTAGATCTAATCTAGGGTTTTCTATCAGGTGTTTTCTAGATTCAACTAGAGTTTACGCTGTTTGATGAACGCTTCTCGAATTCAGGGTTTATGCCACCTAGTCCAACTAGGGGTTATGCTACCTGATGAACGATGCCCCCAAGTCTAGGACACACTACCTAGAGTGGTATATGTTCGTATACTTCCCCACGCATGTATCGCGAATCGTTATCGCCTGTCTAGATGCACATGTCCTGTAATGTGCGGTCCGAGTTCTGTGGCAGGGCAAATCAAGGTATACAGAACTCGGTCGGAAGCTTTCAGATATCCGCCGATGCAGATGCTAAGGTCTGTTTTTGTTCCAGTGGCTATGGTCCCACCTGACCCCTCCCTCAACTAATGAAAGCCACACCTTGAAAAATGAGAACTATACGCAGGCCCCTGGTGCCCCACTATCCTATGGCCATCCTCACCCATAACTAGATAGTAAGTATATGGTCTTTAGGAGTTCTCCGCCTTTCCGCTTCACGTATCTCGACTGACTAAAGATGGATGGTAGAAGACGAGTTTCTATCACAGGGCTACCGTTTTCTCGCTGAATCACGCTGGTCCATCCTAGTCTTTAGGTTGCCATATATTACAACCAAGGCATACCCCAGGTTCTTCTAACGCAGACCTTTACATCCGTGAGCCCAGGAGGATCATCTGCAGCCTCACAGAGGGATACCAAGAGTACCCTCACGTCCCCTTGAAGCCTCGGGCTTCGTAACCCAATTCGTTGGAGCCTTCTTTTTACACAGACGGACCTGTGCTCCTTCACGTGTTATACTAAGAATTACTACTTAGTTCTACTAACTAAGGTTTACCGCTTAGTTTCCAGAATCGTTTTTTTCTTAACTAAGGTTTACTACTTAGCTCCTTTTAACTAAGGTTTAATACTTAGTTCTCTTTCCCGTCAATTTGGATTGGTTAAGTGCCATTATTCAATTCAAGCTAACTTAACCCTCTTCATTTATCCTGTTAAACCGGCTAAATGTCATCTGTAATTCATGTTGACTTAACCCTACCTCCAACCAAGTTATATTGGTTAAGTATTTCATATTACTTAACCCTATCCCTTCATCCTGTATTGGTTAAGTGTTCCTTTTTAACTTAACCCTGCCCGTCTGTTTTAACTAACATGTTATTAATGGTAAAGTATTTTCCCTTCATGTTTTAAACTTAACCTTATTCCTTTATCACAATCTGATGGTTAAGTGTTCAAGTTTACTTAATCCTACGGTCTAGACCAGCTAACATATCAAATTGGCTAAGTGTATTTACTTAACCCCAAACTCTAGTCTAGTTAACATGTTAATTTGGCTAAGTGTATTAACTTTACTTAACCCCACCTTCTAGTCTATTAACATGTTAATTTGGCTAAGTGTTTTCTTGGTTACTTAACCCCTACGAATCTTGTCTTATTACCATGTTAAGTTGGTTAAGTGTCCCTATGGACTTAGCCCTCCCATTCTAGCTAAACTGTGTTAAGTTGGTTAAGTGTTCCTATGGACTTAACCGTCCCACTCTAGCTTAACTGCGTTAAGTGTCCGTATGAACCTAACCCCACCCATCGATTCGGTTATCATATTGAATTGGTTCTGTGTCTTAGTTAACTTAACCCTACCATTCTTGTTCTAGCTTTAACTAAATAAATTAAAGCCATGACCACTCACATTAGACATATGTTGTTGCGAATACTGGATATGCTGGTTGGTTCCGGGCAGGTTTACATCGCAACTCAGTTTAACCTCGGGTTAGGCATATTCGTGTTTTCTATGTTCAAAGGGTTTTGATTAATTTTCAAATCAGGTTTCGAAAGTAACCATCCCGTCCATCGGATCAGTTAGGGATAGCCAGGGAGAGTAGGAAACTTGTATTTTCCAAACCCAAGCCTAGACACTATCCTCTCTGTCACCCTAGAACTTTTTGGTGTGTTATTAAAAGAGATGTCGTCAATAAACCTTTGTTTTGTATTAATTCACATTTTCTTATATAGGACAAATTCTATAAGTAAATTATTTCTAATTTACTTATCTCCTAATTACTCTTTTAATTTAAATTGTCAACATTCATTCTTATGGCCCATTTCCCCCTCTAAATCATATTTATACTTTTTGGTATGTAAACTATACCAAATTAAGTGTCCCTAACCATGATTTTTCTAAACTTGACAATTACTCCCAATTATGGGCAATTTCAAATTTATGCCAATATGCCAAATTAGCTAAACCAATTCTTGATTTAACATTCTAATTACAGTTCATGTCAAACTAGACTTATTATTCTAGTTCACAGTTCATGTAAATGCTAGATTTACAAGTCAATACTAGATTCAAATTACACATCCTATAATTCACGTCAAATTTATCCAATTTGCATTTCTATTGAACATGCCATAATACATGTTCCCAATTTATGCCAATTTCCAGGTTTATAACTATGTTTTTAGTAAATTTCATATTTTGCCCAAATCGTATCCCCACCGTTCATATAATCGTTATTCAATGTAGATTATAGATAAATCTAGATTCGTAGAAAATAGAGAATGAACCAGAGATGCTATGAAAAAGATAGACATAACAACTGGCATAAAATGATAATTTTCTAATTACAGACCTAACGAATTACACTGAAATTGATCTAAAACATCAGAAGCCTATAGGTCTGAAAATCTTATGACATAAAAAGGGTTGAATAACGTCGTAGGTTCAAGAACATGGGTAGACCTAACTTAATAGGTAAATTCCCAAGGTCTAAAACCAAAGAAAACCAAGAATAGACAGAATAGAGACGTAGGTTCAAGAACATGGGTAGACCTAACTTAATAGGTAAATTCCCAAGGTCTAAAATCAGAGAAAACCAAGAATAGACAGAATAGAAAATCAGGTTCATACCCAATTTCACAGTCACAAAACTTAAGCAACACTTTCCTAGTCATGAATCATAGGTGTTTAGTCACAATTGTCCTTGTTATGTCATAGGCAATAGTTTATGTTTTCTTATCAAAGGCATAGGCTTGTGTTCATAGTCAAGGAAATAATTCTCACAGTCACAGTCACAGTCATAGGCAATGTTCATAGTCATAGGTAATGTTCATAGTCATAGGCAAGGCCTAATTGGTCATCGAATCATAACAGTTCTTAATTTGGTCCAAAGATATAGGCACAGATTTGAATAGAAAGATTTGGCATATTCTTTTATTCCTTTAATTTCATGTCACGAACAGGGAGAAACGTTCAAATCGAAAAAGTAGCCGACTTACAGAAATTATATTAGATTTGTAGAAAAACAGTCGTTGCAGTCGTTTGAATCTTCACTTGCATTCCTAGCTTAACTTGAACCCCTTCTTGAAAGACTTTGAGTGGCTTTTCCTCGTCTTGATTTATTTTATATATTATTTATATATTTTCTCAGAGGAAGCATAAGGATAGAAAAGAATTGTGAACAGAGAAGGAGTCTAGGGCTGTTTATATAGTGTTAGGCGGACGAACCTAGGCAGAAAATGTGACGAAATACATCAGGACGAACCAAGTTCAGAAAACTGGAAAAAGCGGGGAGGTCAACCCCCAGGTCGACTACCCAGTCGACTTGGTTGCCCCAGGTCGACTACCCAGTCGACCTGGGTGCCTTGGGCGGGAAAATTCCCGCCCAGCTCAATCTGGGTCCGATTTTGAATTTGAATTCTCTTTTATGAACTGTTCGAATTTTAAATCGAGTTCTGAAACTTCTGAAGACCATAACTCCTTCATACGGAGTCCGATTATCGCAAATTCAGACTCGTTTTCATGCAGAATTCCAAGACGAATGCAATGGCGCAACTCGTTTCCCTTGATTTTGATATTACCTTTTAATTCTGCCTTGATTTGTGAATCTTAGTGTTACAGAATTACGGGGTGTTACACCCTGGATCAAATATTTAGCAGAATCCAGGTTCCCCAGTTCTCCAATGGTTCCTACAGAACTTTCTGCCTGTGATAGGGAGCGTGCAGAACTCTCAGTTGTCGTCCCAGAGGCCACATCAAGTCCTCTGGCATTCCTCTCAATGATCAATGACGAAGACCGACCACCTGCTTCAGAGATTGATATTCTCTTCTTAACAGGTTTACCGACAGAACAATGACGATGAGCCGAACCCTTACCAAGGGACCATGAGGGATCGATCAGCTGGTATTTGCGAAGGTTTTCTTCAGTCAACAACACCTCTCCACTCCTTTCTTTTTGGTCAACAGAAATTAAAGAATTCAGGAGAGCCTGATCCAAAGTGAGACCCACAACTGAAGGAATCACTACAAGAATCAGAGGAAAAGTCATATCAGAAGAAGAAAAGATGTAAAGATGCCAAGAGCAAAAGAACAATTACCCCCTTCTGCCCATCGACCGAAAAATTTACTGGGACACATGACGAAGAAATACTGATCCGGGAACACTTTGGCACCTTCTGTCAGACCCGTAATGATCCTATCATGTACATTATCCAGGAAGAAGAAAACGGGACCATCAACTTCCCTTCTCATAAAGCTATATAAAGAACTAATGTCTGCGAATGTAGGTGCCTGCTGCCGAACTTTCATAAAAAGAACATACAAACCAAGCAGAACCTGATATCCGCTAGGTGCAGTTGATATGGGGTAATTGTCGGACGCTTCAAAACAGATTCTAGATAAGGACTAAAGGGGGGAATTGCCCCACTACACAGCATCTGATAATTAACCGCTACATAACCTAAGGGCGAACGATCAGTCATCTCTCCCTTTCTAGGAATTCTGATCTCATTTTCTAAAAATCCAAAGCGGTTGTACATTTTTTGATATTGCTCAAAAGGGAGCGTCGATTTGCGGCAACCGGTCACCACCCTATCGAAGAAGCAGGGCTGAGGATAAGTAAAGTCAGCCACCAAATCAGAACCTATAGCATTGCCTTCTTCCATCACCTGATCTAGACCTTCCTTAATCCCAGACATCACGAGGTGCCTGGAATTAAAATGAATAAGTGGTTAATCGCATGACAACATAATAACATAAAGGAAAGGAGAGAGTGCAAAGGAACAAGAATATCTCTATGATACAGATGCCCCTTTCTTACACCCAGCTAGGGCACGGTGAATCAGGGAATATCCGCTTGTTGGCATTTCAGTAAATGACTTGCCATCATAAGCGAAACTAAGACTTATTACACAAGATAGAGCCGCCGAAAGAAGACTTCCTTTTGCAAAACTAAGAGAATTAGTCTCAAATCAGAAGACAAGAAGGGAAAATTTCGCTTACAAGTGAATGTTCAGCTCGAAAAAAAGGGTTAGACAAAATAACCAGGCAAAGAAGTAAAGACTGAAAAAGATTAAAGCTCCAAGAAGCAATGGTAAGGTCTTCTATGGGGAAATCGCCATTAGAGTGAGTATACCAGAGAAAAATACAAAAGCGGGAAAATGAAGAGATAGTATTTGAGAAAACTAGAAGCCCCTCTTTTCAATGATGTGTCAGCCCAACTATGATTTGGTGATCCGATGTGGCATACCCAAAAGATATCCCGCCAAAATGTCCATAACTCGGCAGTTGTTGAGATATCCAAGTCAAAAAATAATAATATTAAAAGGCAAAACATCTAAAGGATCTTTTGCCACGCCGGGCTTAATACTCAAGTACCGACATGATCGTCCCATCAAAGGCCAGCTGGCACCAGTTCGAAATAATGGCAAGTCAGCCTAAACACCTCGTTTACAGGGAAGAGGGGCAGTATTAACCAGAGGAAATAAAGCGGTTTTGATCCACTAATGAACGACCCCTCAACAAGTCAAATCAAGCCTACTCAGCAATGTGCGATCAGATATGTCGAAGCCAGTAATTTCTCATTAAAAGAAATCACAAGCTTCGAAGGGCAAGTTTTAATCCCTAAAAAATCCACGTGCACATTGAACAAGGGGAAGCGACGAGTAACAAACCCAGAGCAGATCAGGTCGACCAGGCACAACCGGACGACATGATGCAATGTGCGACCCTAAAACATGGGTCCAAATCACAGATCGGACACGGAAGCTAAAACCAGTCGCTTACTCGAGTACAAGGCCATACCAAGCATCAGCATGAAACAGGTCGCTCATCTTACATGGGAGAGAACGACCACACTGAACAACCACATAGACAGACCACATCCTGTGGAAGTAATAAGAGGACGAACACCCTTAAACTAAAGCAATCGGTCGCGCAAGGAGCAATGGGGAACCGATTCCAGACTTGCGTCCCGCTCCTACAAGGCCTCTCAAATGGTCGCCCGTACAGAAGCACCCGCTCTCATGAATCTGCTCAACTGCTCAAGGCGCCTGCTCTAAAAAGCTATCTGCGCATGACAGCCCTAGACAGCTCATGACAAACTGGCGACAGCTGGCCGATGGTCCGATTGTAATTAGCAGAATCAAAAATCCGCAAGGCGGGAAATGGATTTCAAACCAAGGACTCACCTATAAATACACCATGGCTACCACAAAAAAAGGGATCGAATCTTCAGAACCACGGAGTGCTTCCAAACTCTGCCTTAAACCATAGATCTGCCCATGGCGTCAAGCTCAATTTCATAATCTAGCGAGAACGAAGACATTCTCATTCTCAATCATCCATTCATCCTCCTTCTTCACAAATTAAACCATCTTCTTGTATAATTTCGAAGATTAAAGTATATATGCAAGGTTATATTGAGATAAAATGGAAAGATATGGATAGAGAGAATTGATGTACTTTGTAAATCATATAATGAGATTAGTAATCGCCTTCATAGTGGACGTAGGCCTCATTAACGGATGAACCACTCTAAACCTTGTCTCTATTTTTACCTTATTTCGCATTTTCCACTTTGAGTTACTAATTGAATACGACTCCATTTTATTCCCCACCAAATTGGTGAAGTACAGCTTTGTACCTGAGGTGTTTGGACCATTTTTGGTGTAAACACTACGATCACTTCGCCCCCATGAAGTCATGACAACTTCACTGCACTAATCTATAGCCAATATCCATCTCTCCTGGTGAGTCAAAGCTATAGACATCGATAACCCCTTTGCACACATCCCGCAGCAAAGTCCAATTCATGAAGTCAACTCGTTGGTTCCCATTTGGATCCTGAGTTTTACTTCCTATTTGTACTAACTTTGCTTCTCGGGTTTTGGTTTCCACTAGATCGGTTCGGAGACAAGCCTCCATTTTGATCGGTCCTCTTCTCCACGTTCGAGTCGGGTCATGAGTTCCTTCAAGGTCGACTCAGTTCGTGGTGCCTTCTTTAGAGAATTGGTTCGGTTCGGGTGTGCAAGCACGGTTCGTGGTCCACCAAGCGGTTCGGGATGTGCTCCCTAGAGTGGTTCGGATCGGTCTGTTCTTCTTCCACCAGGTCGGGTCGGAGTTGCTTGGTGCTCCACTGTTCGGGGAAAGCGGTTCGGGTCGGAGAACTTCAAGCTTCGTGTCTCCACCAGCCGTTCATGGGATGGGGTGCTTCACGAGTGGGTCGGGTCGTACTTCCTCCCTTCGATCTGATCCGGTTCCTGCACAGTTTTCTTCAACTTTTCAAACAACTATTTTACAACATATGACAGCGTTTTTGACCATTCTAACTTTTCTAATCAATCACAAAGCAAACCATAAAGTCAAAGCAACAAGTACATTCAACCATAAACCCCAAAATGATGAATAATCATGCCAATATGAATCAAACACACCAAAAACCCATGGTTTTCCCCTTAATCATGTTTAACTATAACTAATGATAGGATTTGCAAAACATATCCAAATTAACCCAAATTTTTATTAGATTCCTAAAATAATATTTCAGAATTTTACAAAATTTTCCAGATTTTGTAAAGCATAATTTCGCTAATTATCAATAATCACCCCTAATTAGATGTAATTAGGGAAAAAACAATGCAAATCATTCACCTTAGCCACAAATAAAACTTTAGATCTGAAACTCTACTATTTTAGGGCATTTTCCGATGCAACACAGCAGCTCCAACTCTGATTTGGTGTTGATTTGCCTTGATTTGATGTAGATCTTCTTAATTAGTGATTAGAAGGTGATTTGGTATGATTTTAGAAGGTGGAGGCCATTGTTAGGTTTAGAGAAATGTCTTAGGCGGCTGAGAAAATGAAATAAAATCATTTACTAATTGATTTCAGCCTCCCCATAACCCTAATCCCGAAATTGGTTATGGGCCTAGTAGTTAATCATATTAATTAGGCCCGGTTAAGCTGTTTTTCACCTTACAAACCTTGTTTCAGCCATATCTCCAAAACGTTAAGTCCGTTTGATCAACGTGACCACTCTACGGAAAGGTTAACCATCATTCGAATCTAATGGAAGTGGTTTTAGGTCAAAACTCCTAAACAATAAAAAGTTAGACGGGAAACAAGATTCGCTAGTGGTAAAACGGTCAATTAAAAATCCAGAAAAATCATGAACATGGGAAATGACCCTAATAGTCGTTCCCCAAAATTACATGACCATACGACCTCATATGGAAACGAAATAAATATTCTACAATATTTCGATACTTACAATGTGGGTCGTTACACAATCCCAGCTTAAGAAATTTCGCCCCCGAAATTCCTTAACCAAAAACATACAAAGGTGTTCTCCATGCCTATCAGTCATTCACAAACAATCAAACATACACAACAAGCAGAACAAGCCTACCCTAGAATGCGGTTTACTAATAAGGGAAGAAACTATCACTATTAAAATCTTACCAGGCGAAGAGTTCTGGATGCGATTCACTTATGCTCTCCTCTGTTTCCCTAGTACAGTCACTCTCATTCTCACCCCACTGAACCTTGACCAGTTTCACCGCCTTCCTTCGATGTTGCTTCTTTCCGCTCTCAACAATACAGATCAGCTTGCGGTTCCCAACCGCCTCGGGTTCTACTTCGATGTCATCCAATTGATCTGGTGAAATAGTCATATCGGGGTCGTGCACGAACTTCCTTAACTGGGAAATATGAAATACATTATGAACTCCCACCATCTTGTCACGTAACTCAACTTTATATGACAAATTCCCAACTTGCTCGAGAACTGGGAATGGACCAACAAATCTTAGTGTTAACTTGCCTCTCCTACCAAATCGAATCACACTCTTTAACGGAATTTTTTGACAAACGACAAGTCGCCAACGGAGAATTTCAACTCTCTTTGTCTCTTATCAGCATAACTCTTCTACCTATCTTGGGAAGCCTTCATTCGTTGTTCGATAACCTTGATCTTGACTGAAGTTTCTCTTATCACGTCTGGCCCAAGTACAAACTTCTCACCGGTTTCTAACCGACATGATGGTGAGTTGCACGGTCTTCCGTATAAAGCTTCAAATGGAGCCATACCAATACTGGATTGATAACTATTATTATATGTGAATTCAATTACATGCAAATGTTCATCCCATGACCCTCCAAAATCTAATATACAAGCTCTCAAGAGATCCTCCAATATACGATTCACCATTTCAGTCTGACCGTCGGTTTGAGGATGGTATGCGGTACTGAGATGTAATTCTGATCCTAAAGCCTCTTGTAAACTCTTCCAAAATCCACTAGTGAACAACAGATCTTGGTCACTTACATTGCCTTTGGGTACTCCATGAAATCTCACTACCCACTTCATATACAGTTCTGCTAACTTAGCTGTTGTTCTATTCGACTTGACGGGTATAAAACTTGCACTCCTGGTCAATCGGTCCACAATCACCCAAATACTATAACGACCTGATCTAGTCCTTGGTAGCCCATCAATGAAATCCATTGAGACTTGTTCCCATTTCGATACTGGAATTTCTAATGGTTGCAACAAACCACTAGGTTTCTTTTTCTCAGCTTTAACTAGCTGGCAGTTCATGCATTTAGATATAAACTTCCCAACATCTCTTTTCATCCCTTCCCAGTAATAGGTCTGCTTCATTTCTCGATACATTTTTTACCACCAGGATGAATAGTCAGTTTTGAGTGATGAAATTCTCTAAACACTTCATCTCTCAATCCATTGACATTGGGTACAACCAGTCTACCATTTTTTCGAAGCCATGCTTCTCGATCAATCCTATACTTGTTCAACTCCTCACCGTCAATACCCATTTCTAACTTGAAGATGATTTCTTATATGTTAAGATCGTCCCTCTGACTGGAACCAATCCTCTCAATCAAAGTAGATCTGATCGTCAAACTTGCCAACATTACTGGATCCAATTCGCACTTTGGTCTCAAATCATACCCTGCGATATACTCCAGTTGCTTCCATTCAAGAAACATATCCCCCAAACTGGCACGTCTTCTACTCAATGCATCTGCTACTGCATTGCCCTTTCCTAGTGTATATGCGATATCAAAATCATAGGAAGCCATGAATTCTAACCGTCTTTGCATTCAGAGATTTAGATCTTTCTGAGAGAAGAGATACTTTAACGATTTATGATCAGTAAATAACTCAAATATTTCTCCCAAGAGATAATGTCTCCGCATCTTCAATGCGAACACGATCACTGCCAATTCCAAATCGTGGGTAGTGTATCTTTTGTCATGAGATTTCAGTTGCCGACTTGCATAAGCTACAACCCTACTTCCTTGCATCAATACAGCACCTAGACCTGTACCACGGGCATCCATGTATATTGTCATCTCTTTATTCCCTTTAGGAATGACTAACACTGGTGCACAGGTCAATATTTCCTTTAGGCTCTTGAATGCATTTTCACAACTTTTGTCCCAAACGAAAGCTTGGTTCTTCTTAGTCAACTGAGTTAACAGTGCCGCTATCTTGGAGAAGTCTTGGATGAACTTACGATAATATCTAGCTAATCCCAAGAAACATCTCACATCTGTAGCATTCTTGGGCATAGACCAATCGTGTACCATTGCCACCTTCGCAGGATCGACGACAATACCATTCTCTGAAACAATATAGCCTAAGAATCTCACTTCCCTCCTCTAGAAGTGACACTTAGAAAACTTTGCTTTCAATTGGTATTTTCTCAACGCCTCCATCACTACGCTCAAATGTTCCTTTTGTTCTTCCTCTGTCCTCAAATAAACAAGTATATCGTCCACAAACACAAGAACAAACTTATTCAATTGATCTCGGAATACTCTATTCATGTAATAACCCAGAAATTCTGAGCCAGTTTAAAATTTTTATTTCGGCAATTTTAGCGAATTTTGAATATTTAAAATAAATTATTTTTAATAATATCAACGAGAAATTTATTTTGAATATAATTCGAAAGTATATATTATATAGTCCGTCGTTAGAATATAAATATTTATTTTAATTATAAAAGGAATTGAAAATGGCGTGGTAGTTTGATAATTCGATTTCAAAATTCAATTGAACATACCGGGTGCAAAACAATCCGGATTTTAGTGAAACTAAAAACATTAGGATCTAGTTGATAATATCTTTCCAACAAATCCGAAAAATCGAGATTTCATAGTGGGAATCAAAAGATATGTCCAGTTGAAAATTCTGAATAGTCGCTATGGAATTTAGGCCCTTAATAATGGGAATTTTGCAAATGACCTCGGGTTTCGATGAAACCTCTTTTGTTGGGTCCGTGATGTTAAGTTATTGCTAGGTTTCAAATTTCATAATTTTTTGATTCAATATGTGAGCGTGGAAAAGGAAAACGCGTTTGACCAGTTTCAGTTGATTTTAATCGACTGGAAAATGGCCATTTTTCCAACGGTCTCAGAATTCGACGAAACTAGTTTTGTTAGGACCGTATCATTAATACGAAGGTAGAAAATATTTTTCTGGAATTTTTCTAGTTCGTATGTGACCTCGGTAAATTGAAATGCACGTTCAAATTTAATATATAGAGTTATATGTTGATTTTGATGAAAACTGATCGAAAGGATCGAATCAGCCTACGTTACATATCCCATTGTGTTCGGGATGGGGGTAAAACGCTATAGACGACAGGCAGTGGGCCTCGTTTTGAGGTCGAAAATAAAAGTTTCTTTTTGGTGAAAAATAAAATAATTAAAATAAAATAAAAAATAAAGCCCTTATCTTCCCTCTGGCCCCCACTTCAGTTCGATTCAGATCGATAAATAAAAAAAAATGAAGAAAAGGGGCGACGGGGGGGATGAACCGCCGCCACCGTAACGCGCCCCCCCAGGAGGCGCTCCCGCCACCAGAGCCTCCTCGCTCCCTGTTGCCTCGCGACTCTCTCTTCTCCCTCACCCAAACCCCACGCGTTCGCACCCAGACCCGAACCCGCAACCCCCCTGCCTCACCCACGACGCTCCTCTGCCATAGCACACCACCGTGCGACAGCCCCCCCTCGATCGACGCATCCATCCTCCCACCATCGAGAACGCAACGCACCCCCCTCCAAAACCCACGCTCCAACTAAGTAAACCCCTCCACGACCGAGCTCAGCCCCTCCGAGGCCCTGAAACCCTAGACAAATTTTACTGTAAGTTTTTCTTTCTCTCTTTCAGTCTTTGATATATAAAAATATGATTTTTATATTTTTAAATTATTAAAAATATGATTTTTATATTTTTAAAGTATTAAAAATATGATTTTTATATTTTTAAAGCATTAAAAATATAATCTTTATTATGTCGATGATGTAAAAATATGATTTTTGTTTATGTAGAGAATTAAAAATATAATTTTTACATGATAGCAATATTAGAAATATCATCTTTATATGTGTAGCAAAATAAAAATGTGATTTTTTTAATGATGAAATTGGAAAGGCGAAATCTTTAAATTTGAAAAGGCGAAATCTTTATATAGAGAATAGTGAAGTAAAAATAGAATTTTTATATATATAGTAGCAAAGTAAAAATTCAATTTTTATATATTGAATAGCGAAGTAAAAATTCGATTTTTATATATTGAATAGCGAAGTAAAAAATTCGATTTTTATATATTGAATAGCGAAGTAAAAATTAGATTTTATATATTAAATAGCAAAGTAAAAATGTGATTTTTATATATGTAGTGGCTACGGGTAACGAAGGTGACAAAAAGGAGAGAACGATGAAGATTTCTACTTGTGAAGTGTCGTGGAGTTAGGATAGCTATCGGTGAGAACTTCTCACTCTAAATTTCTTTTTCTAGTTATACATATATACTAGGATGTAGACGGTGTTTAGTAGCACCCGACATCCGTCATACACAGACCATGGGTGGCTTGTTTGTTTGATTGTTGTGTTGTGAAATTTGTTTGTGAAATTGATGTGAAATGGATAATGAAATATATTCATGTGTTGAAAGGAAATAAAATATTTATACAGTTAAAATATTTTATCGTTAAAAATATAATTTTTAACGTGAAAGTGAATAAATAAATATTTATAAATAAATTCGCCGATTTGTTTATATACACTGATTTGACTGATATTGATTGGGTCGATAAAAGTTTACACATCGCCCAAGTGCACAAATAAAATCTGTGTTTGCTGATTTGAAACCCCACACGGGTATTGGGATAAAATACGGCATACGCTAATCCCAATAATTAGTTGTATGTCGATCGATTGATTGACAGGCTGTTATAAGCGTTAGATATCTATATTTGATGCTTATACAGTGTAGTGCACTTTGGATGATGGTTGATTATTTTTCGTTGCTATTATATACATGTGTTGTATGGAATCCATATAATTGACTTTATTTAGTAATTGATTGGGCCTCAATCCAATTTAGAAAATAAAGAATATTATAAAATAAAGGTTCATGTGTTGACTGTACTCATCCGCTGAGATTAGTCATGTGTTGAACGAAATATATTGAATAACAAAAATAGTCACACGTGGACAGTACTCATTCGTTGAGATTAGTCATGTGTTGACAGAAGCATAGATTCACATATTGAATAAAATAAATATTCATTTGTTGAATAGAATAACGGAATTATTGAAATATATAAAGTCGTGTTGATTAGAGATGCGCTATTTTGACGCGAACGATATTTATATCGATTATATTCGTTTTTATAATTTGAATTTGAATTGAATTCATATTGAATATAAAACGAATTGAATTCAATTTGAATTGAATCGAATAGAAAACCAATTTGAATTGAATCGAATAGAAAACCAATTTGAATTGAATCAAATAGAAAACCAATTTGACTTGAATCTAATAGAAAACCAATTTGAATTGAATCGAATAGAAAACCAATTTGAATTGAATCGAGTAGAAAACCAATTTGAATTGAATCGAATAGAAAACCAATTTGAATTGAATCGAATAGAACGACAGTTTGAATTGAATCGAGTAGAAAACCATTTTGAATTGAATCGAATAGAAAACCAATTTGAATTGAATCGAATAGAAAACCAATTTGAATTGAATCGAATAGAAAACCAATTTGAATTGAATCGAATAGAAAACCAATTTGAATTGAATCGAATAGAAAACCAATTTGAATTGAATAGAATAGAAAACCAATTTGAATTGAATCGAATAGAAAACCAATTCGAATTGAATTGAAAACGAATTGAAATGAATTCAAATTGAATTGAAATTTGAATTGAATTGAAATGAATTTTAAAACGAACTTATAAGGAAAAATTCAATTTTGATATGAATTGGAAAAGGAAGTTGAAATGTTTTTGAAACGAATTCAAAGCTATTTATAAAATTCGTTTTAAATAGAAATCGACGAAATATTTACTATATATATTATATATATAATGGCCTGAATAGAATGCGCCGCACCGCGGTAGTTCGTGAATTTCGACCATTTATTTCAAACGGACATTACGGGAGATCCGACCGTCGGATTCTCCTAAAACTAGAACCGTTGGGTTCGTATCGCAAAGAGCTTTCTAACGAGTATTAAAAATTTGAAATCTAACGGTTGGATTTGGAGATACGTCCAAATCAAATTTGAAAAAGGTCGTTGTAAGTGTAGTTCGATGGCCGTTGATGGAAATCGACTGTACGGGCCTTGATAAAATTATTAAAAATATCAATAATTTGTGTAAATTCATTAGAAATGATTTGGGAAAAATTGGGATGAAAAACTCCATATTTGAAAAGATAAAAATAGATTTTATCAAAATGAACTAGTTTTGAACTGAAATTAAAGCCCCTTTATTTTTAAATAAATAAATTGGATTTGAAATGGGTTTTAAATAGAATTGATTTGTGGGCTTATCGTGAACAGTGTTTTAAATAACACTTGTTCTTTAACCTGATAATAAATGGAATGTGATTTGGGTTTATCGTGAACTGTGTTTTAAATGACACTAGTTCTTTAACCCTGTAAAAGGAGTTTTAATGAATCTGCAATTAGATTGAAATGTGAATTGATAATCTAAATTATCAAATTTAGAAAGTGAGCGAGAATGGAGTATCACCAGTTTTGCTCCAAAGCGATAGTTAAATCTTTAATCAGATTTGAACGTGAAATGGTAATTAATTTTACCGATAACACCGTGGTGTTAGATATGGAGTATTACCAGTTTTGCTTCATGGGATGAATAGGTTGGGATTGGGAAATAAAATAAATAATTACTTCGGTGTGGTTCGCTAATCTCGACTAGTTTGGAAAAACATAATTTGGTTTGAAATGACATCCAAAGGAAGATCAAAGAATAAATTTAAAGAATTTATCTTGGATAAAATTAATGGGAACCTTTCCCTGAGAATATGAATCGGAATGAGGCATATGTTGTGTTTGTGTAACATTTGTTTTTAATATACGCGGGTTGTTCGGAAAGGCCGGGTTTATACCCATTCTGAATAACTGATTCGACGATATGTCGGAGATGATGACGGTGGTCGAAGACCGGAAGTCTTCACATTGTTTGGATAATTACTGATGATCCTGATTGGGATGTACACCCAAGAGGATGGAAATAGTTGGTGGTCGTCCAGACATATATGGAGATGGATGGATATGCGAGGAAAGTGCCTCCGGTTTCGTTCAGACCCGGAACGAACTTGTAAATGAATTGTGTGTCTGACATTGGATTTTATTTTGTGTTGATTAATTTCTGATAAATATATATCTGTTTTACGGCGAGAATTTATTCTCTTGCTTAACGCCCTTCTCTGAGACGTACGAGCTTAGAGGTTATATATCGATAGATATCAATCTCATGGCATGAATTTCCTGTGTGGCATGTTGAGTTGCATGGATCAAGGCTTCTCTTGAAAAGCAAAGTCTTGTGGTTGATGATCAAAGCACGGCCTACGTGGTAGCTTTGTGTATAACGTGAATTCGCGAGCCTCACACCTCGGTATGAGTCAAAAACGGGATACGGACTACAGGGAGAGCACGACGTTTCTTTCTAGCTTTCATGGTGTCAGTGACTTACCAGCCCTGACATTTATATACTTTTCACCTATGTGGTTGTTGGATGAGGCACCTCGACTTTAAGTCTGTAAGGACCGGGAAACGTTTGTTCAGGAATTGCCAATCCTCAAACGTAAGAGAGGACCGGCCCTGAAGATCCAAGGGTTACCCAAAGTGCGTAGCCCTGAGACATTTGCTAGAGTGTCTCGAAAGCGGAGAGGAGCTTGCCCCTTGCCTCGACTCATGACGGAAATCCAATTTCCAATACGTATATTTCGGTTTTATTTGTAGAGCCAAGTATGGCGACATGATAGATGGTACCCGTGCCGCCTAGGATTGATATTTAAGATTGAAAATGTTTTGACACTATACACTTATTATAGTATCAAATGATTTGTTTTAAACGTACCAAGCATGTATGGCTATTATAAGGGAAAACCCTATCCTTTGGCTTGCGTTGCATTGTGTCATGGGACCTGGGTCTTATAATAGCTTCATTTTCCGAAAAAGCATTGCGTTGTCTTCTCTATGCACTGGTATTCTTGGGAGGAAACCTGTTCCGTGTTATACGGCGTGGTCCCTTGAATTACTCTCTTTTAAAGTAAAGTTTTAAATAACTGTTTTAGTTCTCACACCAGTCACATGACTGACCTGGAGTTTATTGTATTAACTTGAACTCTGGGTGCCCTTATTTTCGACACAGGCAGCTAGTAGTTTGGTTTTGCAGATATATATTCACAGGATCCTGATTTATAGCTGGAACGATGCTTGGAAAGCTCTGTATCCGTGTATTACTTTCAGTTGTGCTTTGTATTATTTTTCCGCTGCTATGTAATTTATTGTAATCTCTGGTATTTATCGAATGTAATTTATTCATTTATACTGTGTATATTCTTGTATCTGATGGAATTGTTTAATAGCAATGAAATGTTCTTCCGTATGCGTTCTGATTTGTCCTGTTCTCGAACGAACAGGGGTTTCGAACGGTCTAGGTCGGTTTAACGACTGATTCGGATCGAGCGAAATTCCTTGCCGTTACAATTCATAAGATCCACAAAATATGTTGGTGCATTAGTCAACCCAAATGGCTGACCAACCACTCATAGAATCCAGACGCCGTTCGAAATGTCGTTTTAGGAATACTCTCAACTGCTACTCGGAGCTGATGAAATCCTATCACGAGGTCCATTAAGGAGAACACTCTTGCTCCCTCCAGTTGATCAAACAAATCATCTATCTGCGGAAGAGGATATTTATTCTTCCTAGTCACTTTATTCAACTCGCAATAGTCCACACATAAACAAAGGGAACCGTCTTCCTTGATAGTAAATACAACTGGTGCTCCCCATTCGAATGCACTTCTTCTGATAAATCCCTTCTTCAAAAGATCACTTACTTGCACCTTGAGCTCTCGCTGCTCCCTGGGTGCCATACGAAGAAGTGGCATTACTATAGGCCTGGCATCTTTTACTAAGTCAATACGAAACTCAATCTCTTGGTGTGGTGGATGTCCGGTCACTTCCTCGAAGATATCCGGATACTGGCCAGCAATGGGAAACCTTGATAACTCGTTCTACGGGATGTCGAGGGAATTTAGAAAACTAGACATCACCTCGTCACTAGGTAGGCCAGCAAACACTACCCCCTTGTAACACCCCGTAATTTTAAATATTAAAATTAACAAATTTAGGAACTCTTAATTTTTAAAAGAAGAATTAAGGGAAGCGGGTTACGGCGTTGTGTTCGTCTCGGAATTCTTCTTGAGACAGAGTCCGAGTTTGCATGAATCGGACTACGTATGAAGAAGTTATGGAGGTTAGAAGATTTAAGTTTAAATTAGAATTAAATAAATAATTAATAAATCAAAATTCGAATTCAAACCAGCGAAAAGAAGTGGGCGGGAAAATTCCCGCCAGAGGGTGTTGCCCCCCCTCAACGGGTGTCGACACAGGAGTCGACACCCCTTAGGGGTCAACCCTTGCTGAGTGTTCTGGACAATCATGATTTTTCGAGTCATGGGGCTATGTGGCGACTTCTGATTGGCATGATGAAGCATTTTCTTGGACTGGATGGTTTGGATGGATCCTAGGTTGATCTAAAGGGTCAAATTAATCCTATACTTCTATATAATCACATCAAACCTAAACCCTAATCAAAACTAAATTGATTCTTTAGCCACCATGCTGCTGCATCCCAAACTAATCTAGCCTCCACCTTAACTAATCAAATTCAAGATTAAAGATAAATATCAAGGCCTACATCAATGATTTTAGCTTATCAACTTCAGAAATCAGAACCCAGAATTATTCTCTTCTTTAATCCGTTCTCTGTGAGTACAGTTGCTTTCACAAGATAATTAATTAAATTATGATAAGTTGTGATCCTAATTGTATAAATATGCCTGTTGAATCTTATGCTATCACCCAGTTCTGTTATCATCTATTTTTATATGTCAGTTTTGTTGTCGTATGTAAGTGGATTCATTTCATGATGTTAGTTCATATGCCTAATTAAATATGCAAGCTATGTTCATCTATGCAAGTTTGCTTGATCTATGCAAGTTATGAAAGTTTATATGCAAGTTTGCTTGATCTATGCAAGTTATGAAAGTTTATATGCAAGTCATGTTCATATATGCAAGTTCATATTTTATATGTTTAGATCTGTGCAAGCTCATATTTTATATGTTTAGATCTATGCAAGTTCATATTTTATATGTTTAGATCTATGCAAGTTTATTTTCTATGCAAGTTATTTATTATGCAAGTTTAGCTCTATGCAAATTATGATCATTTAGACCTATGCAATTTTATGATCTATGCTAGTCTATTTGTGCTAAGTTAGATCTATATTGTTTTATGCCAATTTGAATGTTTTATGTCTCCTTCTTTTCATTTCTCTTATGAGTTGGGCTAATTGCGACCCTAACATATTACATGAATTACATGTACGAATGACATGGGGACGTTGGAAAAAATGTTAAAAATTGGATATTGTGAGATTGGCATAAATTGGCTAGAAAACATATAATTAACTTTGGCCATAAATTAGTATAGTTTATATACATGGAAATTATGGACATATTTTAGATAATAATTATGAACATAGTTTGAATTGGAAATTATGGAAAATTTGAAATAACGGTTTTAATTCAAATTGGGTTTGAATAATAGAATGAGTTAATGAACGCCTAAGACACGGGGTTAAACTTGGTTTGCAGTATAAGATTGCCCGTAACCGCCCGACATATCCGGCAACCGCAAATGGTAGTCTAATGTGAGAGGTCAAAGGCATAAATTAGATGCTTAAATATGAGGTTAAGTCTGGCTTGTGGTGGAAGCCTGCCCGGAACCGCCCAGCATATCCAGCGGCCACAAGTGATCGACTTAATGTGAGAGGTCTGTGCATTAATAACTAATTAATGCTGAATATGAGACCTAAAGAAGTTATGTGGGTGGGGTTAAGTTAACATGGGTAAGAAGACAACTTAACCAATATTACATGAACAAAGTGGATAGGGTTAAGGCAAGCTTAACAAATAATACATATGGACTTGATAAGTGAAAGGGTTAAGTAAATCTTGGGTAGGCGGGTAACATTAGTATATATAAGCCCACAAACTTAAGCGTTAAATAAACGTGCGTGAATCAGTGGGAAGGTTAAGTGACATATGGATAGGCGACACTTAACCAATTCAACATGTAAATTAAACAAATGTGTGGGGTTAGGTTAAATTGAGAACACTTAACTGTTATAACATGTTGGTTAGGAAACCCAAGTAACGGGGACCCATTTCAACAGTGACCCACATAGATGTATCACGGTACCCTTAACTAGGCAGGGTGGGGCACGATTACTGGGCTGATTATAAGCGGTCAAAATAGCGGCGGGTGGTGCGTTAGTGTAGATTATGATGGAGTAAGGGCATTCATGTACCCCGGAGTGGATAAAGCAGGCACTGGGCATCAGTATACATACACTGTGCATCTTGAATTGTGTCGGGTTCCCATCATAGGGATTGATACACCCCCATAGTGGGACCAGCACAGGTATCTACAAACAAGCGGGGGCGAATGCCACAAGTAATGAATACATACGAGTTAAGGAGCCGATCGATTAAGCGATAAGGGGTTAGTGTAGGGACATCTAGTATTTGGTATGGGCAAGTAAGGATTGTATGGGGTGGACACCTCTTACTAGATGTTATGCCTGAGGACTACCAATTACAAGATGGGGATAAACTTTAAGTATGGGACTAGTAATGGTGCTGTGTATTTAGTATTGTTGCGTTGTATTTTGTATTGGTATGGTGTATTTAGTAATTGTGCGGTGTATTTAGCATTGGTGTGGTGTAGTAATTATCTTATAGTGATAGAAGCGCAATCAACAATTTATCATGTTCATCTTGTTTACCTTGTCAAGCCGTTGTGTTTTTCAGTCATTTCATACTTTCCAGTTTATGTTCTTATCCTATTACATGAATGATTATATTGTTAAAGTCACTGGACTCACTAGACTTATGTCTGACCTAGTTTGTTTCGCCTCTTTTCTTCCGTTCCCCCCTAGGTTCTCAGGGAGGAAATACTTAACCCCAAACTCTATTCTAGTTAACATGTTAAATTGGATAAGTGTATTTACTTAACCCCAAACTCTAGTCTAGCTAACATGTTAATTTTGGCTAAGTGTATTAACTTTACTTAACCCCACCTTCTAATCTAGTTAACATGTTAATTTGGCTAAGTGTTTTCTTGGTTACTTAACCCCTACGAATCCTATCTTGTTACCATGTTAAGTTGGTTAAGTGTCCCTATGGACTTAGCCCTCCTATTCTAGCTTAACTGTGTTAAGTTGGTTAAGCGTTCCTATGGACTTAACCCTCCCATTCTAGCTTAACTGCGTTAAGTGTCAGTATGAACCTAACCCCATCCATTGGTTTGGTTATCATATTGAATTGGTTAAGTGTCTTAGTTAACTTAACCCTACCATTCTTGTTCTAGCTTTAACTAAATAAACTAAAGCCACGACCATTCACATTAGACAGATGTTGTTGCGAATAATGGATGTGCTGGTTGGTTCCGGGCAGGTTTACATCGCAACTCAGTCTAACCTCGGGTTAGGCATATTCGTGTTTTCAAAGTTCAAAGGGTTTTGATTAATTTTCAAATCAGGTTTCGAAAGTAACCATCCCGTCCGTCGGATCAATTAGGGATAGCCAGGGAGAGCAGGAAACTTGTATTTTCCAAACCCAAGCCTAGACACTATCCTCTCTGTTACCCTAGAACTTTCTGGTGTGTTATTAAAAGAGATGTCGTTAATAAACCTTTCTTTTGTCTAAATTCATATTTTCTTATTTAGGACAAATTCTATAATTAAATTATTCCTAATTAACTTATCTCCTAATTACTCTTTTGATGTAAATTGTCAACATTCATTCTTGTGGCCCATTTCCCCCTCTAAATCATATTTATGCTTTTTGGTATGTAAACTATACCAAATTAAGTGTCACTAACCATGATTTTTCTAAACCTGACAATTACTCCCAATTGTGGCCAATTTCAAATTTATGCCAATATGCCAAATTAGCTAATCCAATTCTTGAATTAGCATTCTAATTACAGTTCATGTCAAACTAGACTTATTATTCTAGTTCACAGTTCATGTAAATGCTAGATTTACAAGTCAATACTAGATTCAAATTACACATACTATAATTCACGTCAAATTTATCCAATTTGCATTTCTATTGAACATGCCATAATACATGTTCCAATTTATGCCCATTTCCAAGTTTATAACTATGTTTTTAGTAAATTTCATATTTTGCCCAAATCGTATCCCCACCGTTCGTATAATCGTGATTCAATCTAGATTATAGATAAATCTAGATTCGTAGAAAATAGGGAATGAACCAGAGATGCTATGAAAAAGATAGACATAACAAACGGCATAAAATGATAATTTACTAATTACAGACCTAACGAATTACACTGAAATTGATCTAAAACATCGGAAGCCTATAGGTCTGAAAATCTTATGACATAAAAAGTGTTGAATAATGTCGTAGGTTCAAGAACATGGGTAGACCTAACTTAATAGGTAAATTCCCAAGGTCTAAAACCAAAGAAAACCAAGAATAGACAGAATAGAGACGTAGGTTCAAGAACATGGGTAGACCTAACTTAATAGGTAAATTCCCAAGGTCTAAAATCAGAGAAAACCAAGAATAGACAGAAAAGAAAATCAGGTTTATACCCAATTTCACAGTCACTAAACTTAAGCAGCACTTTCCTAGTCATGAATCATAGGTGTTTAGTCACAATTGTCCTTGTTATTTCATAGGCAATAGTTTATGTTTTCTTATCAAAGGCATAGGCTTGTGTTCATAGTCAAGGAAATAATTCTCACAGTCACATTCACAGTCATAGGCAATGTTCATAGTCATAGGCAATGTTCATAGTCATAGGCAATGTTCATAGTCATAGGCAATGTTCATAGTCATAAGCAAGCCCTAATTTGTCATCGAATCATAACAGTTCTTAATTTGGTCCAAAGATATAGGCAAAGATTCGAATAGAAAGATTTCGCATATTCTTTTATTCCTTTAATTTCATGTCACGAAAAGAGAGAAATGTTCAAATCTAAAAAGTAACCGACTTACAGAAATTATATTAGATTCGTACAAAAACAGTCGTTGCAGTCGTTTGAATCTTCACTTGCAATCCTAGCTTGACTTGAACCCCTTCTTGAAAGTCTTTGAGTGGCATCTCCTCGTCTTGATTTATTTTATATATTATTTATATATTTTCTCAGAGGTAGCATAAGGATAGAAAAGAATTGTGAATAGAGAAGGAGTTTAGGGCTGTTTATATAGTGTTAGGAGGACGAACCTAGGCAGAAAACATGACCAAATCCTTCAGGACGAACCAGATTCAGAAAACTAGAAAAAGCGGGGAGGTCGACCCCCAGGTCGACTACCCAGTCGACCTGGGTGCCCCAGCTCGACTACCCAGTCGACCTGGGTGCCTTGGGCACGAAAATTCCCGCCTAGCCCAATCTGGGTCCGATTTTGAATTTGAATTCGCTTTTCTGAACTGTTAGAATTTTAAATCGATTTCTGAAACTTCTGAAGACCATAACTCCTTCATATGGAGTCCGATTAACGCAAACTAGGATTCGTTTTCATGCAGAATTCCGAGATGAACGCAATGGCGCAGCCCGTTTCCCTTGATTTTGATTTTAACGCTTAATTCTGCCTTGATTTGTGAATCTTAGTGTTACAGAATTACGGGGTGTTACATTCTCCCCCACTTAAAAGGATTTCTTCCCCGAAATCTTCAAGTTAGGAAGAATGTGTCCTACCATCCAATCACCCACCTACTCAACATTCAGTCAAAGACATTCATTGTCCGTAAAAGATTTCTAATGCTTTCATGTTCATATGCATAGTGTATGTATATATCTTTATCTAATGCAAAATCAGGCGGTCTACTGATTCAGTTGACCTCCTTAATGCGAATCATGTCAGCGCCATGCGTCCAATCATGTATGCATGCATCCCTAGTTTTTTAATTACTACATGCGTGCACTGCTATTCATCCATATGCAACATCCATATGTTCACATATCAAGTTCAACTTACAAACAAATACATATCTATAAATGTAATATGGAAGCGTCCGAACTGATCTAGTGCCAAATATGTATGCATATGCATTCACGAGCAACCATTAGCAACCACTTGCAACCATCAACCATAACATGTTTCAAATACATGTTTACATCCATTGGCTTCTACCTAAGGATCAAAGATACGACCTAGAGAAAATACTTTGGAAAGAGAGAAACAATTATGCGTAAAGCTCCTACCAAAGAAATCAAGGATGCACCCTTAAGGAAAAGGGTATGATGCTAGTATCTAGCCTTCTTGAGCTTTACTCACCTGTATCTTAACTAATTTAACTTCACGACTGTGAAGTTCCTGATCTCCATTTCCAAAATAAATAGATGTCAATCACGGTACCAAGTGTATGTACTAAGATGATTAGAGGTCTCCTTCTTATCCGCCATGCCATAACTATAAGGGTCGAAAGGTCACTACGTGCTTTTTTGCGTGCTTGCCACAACTATTCATCTCTCACGCAAACCATCCTAGTCGAACTCGACATTCCTCAAGTAAAAACCCCAAAGGCCAAAACCAATATCAGACAAGCACCCAAGGAATATCTCTTCCGGATTTAAACGATCTACATGAGATGATATAAGCTAACTCGATAGCTATCCTCAAATCCCTACTATCCAGAAATAAACTGGTCGGACCACTAATTGGATTTGAGACTCTAGTGGGATCTTTCTACTATACAAGTACTATGGTGTAGAGACTCAACTATGGAAGTGGATATGAACAAATGTGAAGCGCTAAAACCAAAGGAAAGAGTACGAACAGAAAAACTAGCCTCTTCCAACAGAAATTTACTACCTTTCTCCTAGGTACGCTTGGTGGTGAAAGTATGTACTTTCCCTTCTGAAAATCTTGTTCCTCGTTCTTGCCCTTGTCCTTAATTATATGCCCTATCATACCCTAGTAAAGACACTTCCTCTTGTCTTAGGTTTTATAATTTCTTCCTCCTTCGTGAGCTAAATCTACATCCATGAATTCCTCATCCTAGGGTTATGATCCTTAACCAAACTCCTGATCCCCTTCCGTGTATAACCATGTTGACAAATATCTCGAAAGCTGCCTCCATCGTCCGGAAAACCCTATAAGCTTTGAAAGAAAACTGCCCATAGGTGAAACAACTACGGCTATGGATGGAAGCCGGACACTACTTCGCCGATCGATGAGGTTATCCCCCAGAAATCCAGGAGCCCCAGAGACTCAAGGAAGAAGGAGACAAGAATTCAAACAGAGGAAGAGAAGATAATGCGTATGGCTTTGTAGAATATGCCTTTAAAAACAAATCTTTTCTCTTGAAAATGCTTCTTTTAAAACCGTTTGAAAATAATTATTCAAATCTTTTATCTGATCTGGTAACCTTCAGCTCTGATACCACGTGTAACACCCCACATCTGTTATTGTCACTCACAAAGGGAATGCACTAAGTTCTGTGGAGTATTTAGGGTAAAAGATGCAGATAAATTACAAGACAGACAGAAATTAAGCAGCAGAAAATAAAACTTTGCTTTATTGATAATATAGTTTATACAATGATTTCTTTACAATATCAGAGTATCATCTGTCTTACAAAATAAAGAAGCATAAAACAACATTATATTCCCCAATTTTAGCAAGAGCCAGCCATAGCATCTGAAAAGAGAATCCTAGCAAACTTCGACAAATCTTCAAGCTAGGAAAGAGTGACAGTCCAACTTAACCTGAGCTATACTATTCCCTTCTTTACTACCGGAGGGGGGGGGGGAACGGAAGAAAAGAAGACGAAAGAATAACAGAGCCAGACATAAATCTTGAGTAAGTTCAGTAACTTCTAGCATATGAACATGGAAAAACAAAACGACATGAATTAACTGAATAAAAGATAACACCAAGATGATAGGGTTGGCAAGATTAGACAACATTAACACAAGATTAGACAACATTAATACTTTCGTCGCTTCGCTATTTTCTTTATACTGGTTTCTATACCTCTGCACCATCTAACTAGTGTTCCAACTAGTAACGATAACTTGATCCCAATTCCCGTATTTTCCATTGCCTTCAGGCATACATTTATTATTTATTACCTAGATCTAATCTAGGGTTTTCTATTAGGTGTTTTCTAGATTCAACTAGAGTTTACGATGTCTGCAGAACGCCTCTCGGATTAAGGGTTTATGCCACCTAGTCCAACTAGGGATTATGCTACCTGACGAATGATGCCCCCAAGTCTAGGACACACTACCTAGAGTGGTATATGTTCCTATACTTCCCCACGCATGTATCGCGAATCGTTATCGCCTGTCTAGATGCACATGTCCTGTAATGTGCGGTCCGAGTTCTGTGGCAGGGCAAATCAAGGAATACAGAACTCGGTTGGGAGCTTTCAGATATCTGCCGATGCAGATGGTGAGGTCTTTTTTTGTTCCAGTGGTTATGGTCCCTCCTGACCCCTCCCTCAACTAATGAAAGGCACACCGTGAAAAATGAGAACTATACGCAGGCCCCTGGTGCCCCACTATCCTATGGCCATCCTCACCCATAACTAGATAGCAAGCATATGGTCTTTAGGAGTTCTCCGCCTTTCCGCTTCACTTATCTCGTTTGAATCAAGATTGATGGTAGACGACGAGTTTCTATCACAGGGCTACCGTTTTCTCGCCGAATCACGCCGGTCCATCCTAGTCTTTAGGTTGCCATATATTGCAACCAAGGCATACCCCTGGTTCTTCTAAAGCAGACCCCTTCATCCTGTATTGGTTAAGTATTTCATATTACTTAACCCTACCCCTTCATCCTGTATTGGTTAAGTGTTCCTTTTTAACTTAACCTTGCCCGACATAGGCTATGCTTTGATCGTCAACCACAAGGCACTGCTTTTCGACAAAAGCCTTGATCATTTGCATTTTGGCATGCCACATTGACAATTCACGCCATGTGATCGATAACTACCAATATATAACCTCTGAGCTCATACATCATAGAGAAGGGTGTTGAGCAAGAGAATAAATTCTCTGCCACCAATAGATATATATTAAATAGAAATCAATTCACATAGAATGAAATTCAATGTCAGACACACATCCATTTACAAGTCCGTTCTAGGTCTGAACGAAACCGGAGACACCTTATTCCTCGTCCCGTATGTCTAATATGGAAGAGAGGTGCTCACTTATCCGGACAATCAACAAGTACATCCGGACAACTACCACTTTAATTCTTTCATAGGAGCGACCTAGTGTCGGGCATCAGTAGTCATCCATTCGATGTAAAGATCGCCGGTCTTCAATCACTGTCTTCAATGTCTTTGACTTTAAATCGTCACAGTAATTATTCAGAAAGGGTTAAACCCGATCTTTCCGAATAACTCGCATATTTTATAATAAAAAATCAAGTTCTATAAAGACACATTATACGCCTCATCCCAATTAAAAATATTCTTTTAATAAAATATTCATATTAAAAGGGAAAGATTCCCATCAATTTTATCAAAGATAAATTATTTTAAATTTAATCTTTAATCTTCATTTTAAAGATCCATTAAAACTCCAATTTGATTTTAATATAAAAAATCATTACTTTATGATTATTCAACTTTTAAGAAATTAATCTTATCTTTAACTGGGTTAAAGAACCAATGTCATTTAAACACATTTCACGATAAACCCAAAATCATCTTCCATTAAATATGGAATTTTCATAGAAATCAAATCAATATATAATCGATAAAAATTTCTATATCAGACCGATAACATAAATGGAATAACGGCAAGCCTTTTAAATTCCATATATAGTAACAGTCTTCTATTACATAAGCCTATCTCAATTATTATCAAATCGAATTTCCACTCAATTCCAATTTAATATATTAAATTGGAAAACATGCCTTTGGAAATTTTCTTTTTAAATCTTAAATAAAAGATTTATAAATTCTAAATCATAATTTTACTGTTAATTGGGCTAAAGAACAAATGTCGTTTAAAACACAGTTCACAATAAGCCCAATTCACATATCATTTTATTCTTCGTTGAATATTATTTTAAAAAAATTCGTTATTTAAAAATATTCTTTATAAAAAGATTCTTTATGTAAAAATGTTCTTTATATTACAATGTTCTTTATTTTAAAATATTCTTTGTTTAAAAGATATTCTGAATCGAAATGCGAATCAATCATTTACCATATAATTTTGGTCATATGGATTTTCACACATCACATGAACACGACAATAATGATAAATAATCATTAAACAACCAATTCTCATCCAGAGAGTAATTTACTACTGTGCGAGCGTTAAAATGAATAAATAACACTTATCGCAGCCTATCAATCCATGGATTGACATATAACTGAATATTGGGACTAGTGTATGTCAAATATTATCCCAATACACTTGTAGGGTTTTCAGCCAACAACAGTTCATCTAAATAAATCATTGGTTAATGAATTTAACTGATTTTAATTCCGTTAACATGTTGATGATAATGAACCAAACATTTTAATATATTCCTAATGCCAAATGAAAATGTATTTTACTAGCAAAATTTCCTGCATGTATCTAAAATATAATTTGACAATACAAGTGTTACTTTGATTTGCATACAAATTCTATTGTAAGTCTTGCAAATAAAAATGATACTTATATTTGCATATAAATTCTAATGTTTGTTTTGCAAATACATATGATGCTTATATTTGCATATAATTTCCGTTGTATGTTTTAACAATAAAAATGATTCTTTATTTAACATACAAATTCTAATAAAAAGTGATTCTCTCATTTTTGTTGACGATTCTATTTCAACAAAATGATTATAAAAATGATCTTTTCATTTTGGTTGAAAATTCTATTTCAATAAAATGATTAAAAGTGATAATTCCATATTGTTAACAAATCTAATTTAACAAAATGAACACAAATGATTCATTCATTTTTGTTGACAATCCTAGTTTCAACAAAAATGACAATTCATTTTAGACAATTTTAATTTAATAAAATGGCATATTTACTTACATTTTTCTCTGTATTTTAATGACAGATAAAAGAACAATTTATTTGTATACATTATTCTATTCAACATATCAAATAAAAATGATAATTTTATTTATTTACAATTTCCATACAACAAAAATGATGTTTTTGTTTTATCACAAATATATTTAACAAAAATGTTAATTTGTTTTGGTTAATGTTATTTTGTTTTGGTTTAACTCAAATCTCACTAACAAAATGTTATTTTTGTTTTTAACTCTTATCTACTTAACAAAAATGTAACTTTTGCTTTAACTCTATTCAAAACGTTAATTATGGTTTCAACCATTCTAATTAACAAAAATGATAATTTTTGTTTCAATAATTCTATTTTGACAAAATATATATTTTTGTTTCAACTTTTTAATTGACAAAAATGTTTATTTTTGTTTTATCCTTTTTAATGAACAAAGATGTTTATTTTTCTTAATGAACAAAAATGTATATTTTTACAAAAAAGTGTATTTTGTTCAACAATTCTAATTTGACAAAAATGTTCATTTTTGTTTCAACCGTTATATTTTGACAAAAAGGCAAATTTTGTCTCAACTTTTACATTTGACAAAAGTGACAAATTTGGTTTCAACTGTTACTGTTGACAAAAGTGACAAATTTAGTTTCCACTATTATATTTGACAAAAGTGACAATTGTGGTTCCAACTAATCTTTTTGACACAAATGTTAATTTTATTTCAACTAATATATTTAACCAAATGACTATTTTTATTTCAACTAACATGTTTGACAAAATGACTATTTTTATTTAAACTAACATATTTGACAAAATGACTATTTTTATTTCAACTAACATGTTTGACAGAATGACTATTTTTATTTCAACTAACATGTTTGACAAAATGACTATTTTTATTTCAACTAATAAATTTGACAAAAATGTGTATTTCATTTAAATTAAACTAATTTCAACAAAGTTGACAATTTTGATTTGTCAATGCTAATATAACAAAAAATGACATTTTTATTCATGTCAATTCTAAATGAAATAAAAAATGACATTTCTAGCTTGTCAATTCTAATTTAACACAAACGACAATTATAATCTAATAAAATATTTTCTAATAAAATGTTATTTTATTTCTAATGCAACATTTTATAACAAAAATGTTATTTTATTCTAATGTGATATTTTATAACAAAAATGATATTTTATTCCAATGTACATTTTATAATAAAAATGATATTTTATTCCGATGTACATTTTATAACAAAAATGATATTTTATTCTTTGTTAATATAACTGATCAAACAAACAAAATGATATTTCTTTGTTAACATGACTGATCTAACAAACAAAATGATATTTCTATGTTAACATGACTGATCTAGCAAACAAAATGATATTTCTATGTTAACATGTAAGGATTATATTTCTATCAAACAGCAATATAATTTAGCAAGCCATCATTACCAACAATCAATATATATATATATATATATATATATATGAATGTATATGTATATTTGTATTTCGTTTTAAATTTTAAATTGAGAAATCTCACATTGCTTTTTGTCTGAATTTTCAAAGTACTCCATTTTAGATCTGGTCTGTTCCGTTGTGTAATGTTCGCTGTTGTGAATCCAACGCAAGTCATTTCGTACGATTCTGAATTTATATGCAAAAGTTACGAGGGTTTAATTGTTAATTTCATTAGTTAAATAATTAAATAATAATAAAATCCTTTAATTACTTTGGAGAAAAACGTGGCCGCTTGGTTCTTCTTCTTCTTCGTTCCAGGTTACATGCCAAAACCGAACCCATTTCATCGTTGCAAACTTCCACCTGCGCGCCTCCAACTGGACCACCGTACTTCGATCAAGACCCACCACGGCAAAGCCCTACGTGAGCTCTACCATCCACCATTACCTAGGCGAACTCGCGGGTCCCTAGAGGCCAGAATTTGACCGCGAACGTGATGAATTTGGAGAAGGAATTCAAAATAAATACTGATCTATATAAAATCATAAACGTTGAAGTTATAAATCTCACATAGATCTTGGATTTAGCTTTAGAATTTTTTTATTTTCGTTGATTGGACTATTCGAAAATTAAGTACGAAGGATTGAAGATTTTATCCACCCATTGTTGAAGACGGCGGCTACTATTGGGCTTGAGGATTAGGGTTTGTTCATTATTTATAATATAATAATATTAAATCTCTAATTTTGCAAGTAAATCCATAAATTGTAACACCCCGAATTTCGGTTAATGCTAAAATTCACTAAATACAGAATAAATAATCTTAGATGTGAGAATTGGGGGAAACGGCCTGCTTCATTGCGTTCGTCTCGGAAAAATACGCGAAATAGAGTCCGAGTTTTCGAGAATCGGAGTCCGTATGGCCCGGTTATGGCCCAATGAAGTTTACGGAAAATTCAAAGTTCAAAACAGATTTAAAATTCAAATTCAGATTTCGAAATTGGAACCAGCGGGGGCCAGGCGGGAAATTTCCCTCCCTAGCCATGTCGACAGGGCTGTCGACAGGCCTGTCGACTTGGGCCAGGCCAAGTCGACTGCCCTGTCGACTTGGGCCAGGCCAAGTCGACTGCCCTGTCGACCTGCCTGTCGACACAGGGTGTCGGGCCAATTGGCCTGGGTGCACCAGGTCTGGTTTTTCTGGCTGGTTTGGGCTGTGTTCTGGAAACTTCCTAAATCTGACGGACCTAATCTAACCTAGGGCTAATCCTATGCTCTAAAACACACCCTAATCCTATAAATACACCCTAATGCAAGCCTAATCCATACTAAAAATAAAATTGATGCCATCATGCTGCCAAAATCAAACTTAAGAGGAGCCTCCACTAGTTTATGAAGAAAGTTGCAAGCTAATCAACCTCTAATCATCATCTTCTTCAAATATGGCAACTAGTTCTACTTCATAAGTTTGCTAATCTTGGTTTTGGTGAGTTTCTATAGACTTAACAATCAATTGTTAAATTGATTATGATAGGTTATGATAAGATATGGCTATGTTTGTGGAATCAATGTGTTTATGCAAGTTTAGTATAGTGTATGTTGTGTGTTTTGCAAGTTTTATGCTACATGCAAGTTTAATGCTATGTTTTATGATGCAAAACACTATGTTGAACATTGATTCATATGTAACATGTTATGCAAGCTATATGTGAGATTATATACAAGTTTATATGTAACATGTAATGCAAATTATGTATTTGGTTTTATGCATGCTAAGTATTTGGTTTTATGCATGCTATGTATTTGGTTTTATGCATGCTAAGTATTTGGTTTTATGCATGCTAAGTGTTTGGTTTTATGCAAGTTATGATGCAAGTTCATATGCATGTTATGATGCAAGTTCATATGAAAATTATGATGCAAGTTCATATGCAAGTTTGCCTCTAAGTATGGCATGTTATGCAAGTTCATATGCAAGTTATGATGCAAGTTCATATGCAAGTTATGATGCAAGTTCATATGCAAGTTTGCCTCTATGTTTGACATAAGTACATGTGCAAGTTCATCCCTTTTAGACCTATGACATGTATGTAAGTTGACACCTTTATGATAGGTCTATGACATGAACATTTAAACAAGTTACCATCTTTATGACATATGTGATTCATGCAAGTTTGGGTTGGTTATTTATGCAAGTTGGGTTTATGGTCATATATACAAGTTGATACCTTTTAAACCCATGATAATGCTAATGATATGCTAAGTTGAACCCATTGTGTGTATGATGAATCTCCTCTTTTGAAGTATGTCATGTTAACGTAGTTACGTGGGGACGATGGGGTAAAAATTAATGAACACATAAAATTATGTGAAGTGGTTATGATTAAACATACCATAAAGTGGATGGACATAATTGGGAATTTACCTATTAAGTTAGGTCTACCCATATTATGGAATTGGGAATTTACCTATTGAGTTAGGTCTACCCATATTCTTAAATAATTGTAATTAATTAGGGATAATTAATACAAATTATGGGGGTGATTAATTAGGTGTAATTAATCTACTAAGACACGAGGTTGGACTCTTTTGTAGCATAAGACTCCCCGGAACCGACCGGCAAATCCAGCGGCTACAAATGATTGGCTCAATGTGAGAGGTCTTTGTCATAAACTAAATACGTGACAAGTGTAAAGACACGAGGTTAGACTCTGTTATGGTGTAAGGCTGCCCGGAACCGACCGGCATATCCAGCTGCCATAAAAGATAGTCTAATGTGAGAGGTCTTTACAAAGGTTACGATCTTAATTAATTAAGAAACACTTAACCAAATTAGCATATAGAGGGACATGAGGGGTTAAGTGGGTGCCTTGGGTGGCATGTAGTAACTAGTGGGGGTGCCTTGGGTGGCATAAGGAAACTAGTGGGTTGCCTTGGGTGGCAATAGAAAATACGATAAGAATACTTAACCAAAGTGGAACATGTAATTAAACATGATTAAAGGGTTAAGTAAGTGCCTTGTGTGGCATGTGGGAATCAAGTAAGTGCCTTGGGTGGCATGTAGAAATCTTGTGGGGACCTTAAGTTGCAATTGAAATATAATTAAATGACAAGCTTAAGTAGTAGCTTGTGGGGGCCTTAAGTGGCAATTGAAATATAATTAAATGACAAGCTTAAGTAGTAGCTTGTGGGGGGCCTTAAGTGGCAATTGAAATATAATTAAATGACAAGCTTAAGTAGTAGCTTGTGGGGGCCTTGAGTGGCAATTAAAATATGATCAAAAGACTTAACCAAAATTTGTAACATGTAAGTGGACATGGTTAAAGGGTTAAGTGGGATTCACTAGATAAAATGACAAGCTTAAGTAGTAGCTTGTGGGGGCCCATTTCAACCAATATTCCAAACGTATCTTTGTGGGCTCGACCCAAATCGAGGACGGGACACGCATATTGGGCTTGACTATAAGAGGCCAAAACGGGGTAGCGGTGGCAACGGGAGTCCAACGGGATTCATATGCCTGTGTGGACCGGGCTGGTAGGTAAGACGTTGTTGCATCGTGTAGGTATAAGCCGTGCACCATTGATTATCGGGTTGCCACTTAGGCGAGTGATACACCCCACTATGGGGCCAGCACGGGTATCTACGGTAGGGAGCCGATCGCTTGGGGGTAGTGGGTACACCTAGTGCAGATAGGGGCGGACGGCACCTATGTAGTCAGCTAGGGGTACAAGAAACTACTGGGTAAAATTACTAAGTACACTTAGTGGGATAAACCTTTAAGTAGGAATTACCCTTGGGTGGGTAGAACTGGTATGGTGCAGTGTAGGAATTACCCTTGGGTGGGTAGATCTGGGGTGGTGCAACCTAGTAATTATCCTTGGGTGGACAAATGCGTCTTTTCAGTTATCTTAGTACATCCTGTGTTTAGTTGGCTACTTAGTGTAGTCATTATCCCCAGAGGTACCGTACCTTGTTTATATCATACCCTAATTACTTTAATGATTGTATTGTTAGGGTTATAGGACTCACTCAGACTTATGCCTGACCCCGTTGTTTCTTTATCTTTTTCCCAACCCTCAGGTTTTCAGAGTGGGCCTAGCACTAGTGGGCTTTGATCAGACTGCTTTATCTATCTTTTGGAGCTTGGACCGTGGATGTAAAGCTCAGTTTTTCTTTTCCATTATGGCTATTAGGATATGTAGTGGGATTATGTACTTTTGTTTTTATCAGGATGGATATTATGTACTTGACTCTTATTTATGGTTTTGGTGTAACCAAACATGTTTTACTTTCCGCTGGAATGAAATAATGTTTTAAATTATCAAGTATTACTTATATCTGTCTTGTTGTAATTTTTCTGTTCTATATTCACTTAAAATACTCCACCGATGTTATGGCATTCCTTTAGTGAGTGACCGTAGCGGATGTGGGGTGTTACACGTGGTATCAGAGCTTAAGGTTACCAGAACAGATAATTTTTTTTTAGAAAAACTATTTTCTAAGAATATTTTTGAAAGGAGTATTTTCAAAAACATGTCTTTTAAGAGAAAAGTTTTTGAAAGAAAAGCATAATCCCCGATAGCCATATCTTTATCTTTCGAATTCTCCGTTTTGAATCTCTTCCTCTCTCGTTTTGAGCTTCCCCTCCGTGTATAGATGATCTTTCTAAGATGGATAAGAATGAAAAACCACTTCAAGGGACTTAGACGTTAGTCGGATTAGAAGTTGGTTCGAGAAGGAGGAGGACTTGTAGGTACCTATTGGATAGAAGATGGGAGGAAGGCTCAAATAGTTGTTGTTTAATGAAGGACGAAACCTCATTTTGATGGGAGGTTACGAGTGGAGAATGGGAAGAAGAAGGCGAGTAGTTATCCTTTTGGAGGAATAGGACACCTTATCAGGGATGTCCAAAGAGGCAAGGGCAAGGTACGGAATCTTTTGGAGGGTAGTTGTATTCCCTCACGGCTAGTGTACCAGATGGGGATAGGACCGTCTAGGTTGGAATTTGGATTTCTTTATTATCCGGTTCGAACTTTATTTGATTATGACGCATCGAGTTCATTCATCTCATCATTGTTAGTCGAGTCACTGCACTTAGACACCAGTTTAGTAGATGATCCCTTAGTTGTTTCAAACCCAATTGGGGGCTCCATGATGTGTTTGGGTTTGAAAGTTTCTATACTTAGCGTTGAGTTTAGATGTGATGCTTTTTGGTGTTCATGGGCTATGGGTTACTTTTCGGCATGGACTGGTTATCCAGTAGGGGTGTCATTCTTGATTTTGAAGGGAGAGTTGTTAGGCTTATGACCCCTTGGGTAACACTCTCGAGATCTCTTGTAATCCCATGGAATCTGTTATGCTAAGTTATCTAGAATCGCTTGACGCTTCGGTCGAGAGTTTGCAATCTGTTAGAGTGGTCCGGGAATACTCGGATGTGTTTGAGGAGGTGAAGGGCTTACCTCCGAAGCGGGAGATCGACTTCCGGATATATCTGGTAGACAATGCTAAACCAGTATCTTTGCCAGTGCGCCACATGGCTCCTCGTGAGAGGAGGGAACTCAATAAGCAAGTAGGGGTTCATAAGACGAAGTATATCGGAGTGGGGGTGCTCCGGTAGTTTTTGCTACGAAGGCAGATGGGTCTCTCAGACTTTGTGTAGACTATAGAGAACTCAACAAGCTTACAAAGAAGAATGGACACCCTTTGCCGAGGATTGATGATCTCTTTGATCAGTTGGTTGGCGCTTTAGTGTTTTCACAATTGGACTTAGCCACGGGGTTTCATCAGTTGAGAGTGGCTGAGGATAGCATAGAGAAGACTGCCTTTAGGGCTCCGGATGGTTTCTATGAGTGGCTGGTGACGCCCTTTGGTTTGACGAACGCCCCCGCATAATTTGTTGATTTGATGAGTAGGGTGTTCAGGGAGTACCTTAATAAGTTCGTGATGGTCTTTGTAAATGACATCTTGGTCTTTTCTAGGAACGAAATAAGTTTTCGTATGTGCTCAATAGGTTGAGCAAAGCCAGTTATGGGATAAACGGTGGTTTTGGAGCGAGACTGGCAAGGACATCCAGAGTTGGACAAGGGCTTAATTATTTAGCCGTTTTTACTAGTATCATCTCATGTAGGTCGTCGGAATTCGAAGGAGGTATCCCTTGGGTGTTTGTCTGATATTAGTTTAGGCCTTTGGGGCTTGCATTTGGGGGATGTCGAGTTCGACTAGGGTGGTCTGCGTGAGAGATGGACAGTTGTGATGATTTTGGATGGAATTCTTACCATCCTATGAGTTTGAGATAGCGTATACCCATGGAAAGGGTAACGTGGTAGCAGACGCCTTAAGTAGAAAAAGGTTGTCCTCGAGTTCATGGTTCGTTGAACGACGGAGCTTAGAGTTTATTTCTATGTTTGACTTTAGACCTTCCATTGACTTTGTACCCGGTTTGCTAGCCTCCTTGGAGGTTAGGCCTACTCTTTTTGGATGGATTGGCGGAGCATAGCGAGACGACCCACAGTTGGTCGAGTTAGTAGAGAAGCTCATGAGGAGGGGGAGTCGTCCAGCCATTTGGGTAGGTACACACTAGATGATAAGGGGTGGTTGCGTAGTGACGGTTGACTTTGTGTACCGCAAGACGAGGGTTTGAGGAAGGCTATACTTGATGATGCACATCGGTCGAAGATGACCATTCGTCCCGGTGCGGACAAGATGAACCAAGACGTGAAGCGAGTTTTTTTGGGCTGGTATGAAGAAAGATGTGGCCGAGTATGTCGCTAGATGCTTGGTGTGCTAGCAAGTGAAAGCGGAGCAGAAGAAACCCGGTGGGTTGCTTCACCCATTGGAGGTTCCGCTATGGAAGTGGAATAGTGTCTCGATGGATTACAGAGATCGAGGAAGGGTAATACGGGAATTTGGGTTGTGGTAGACAGACTTACTAAGAGCGCCCATTTCATACCCGTATTGAGGAAGAGGACTGTTCCATGTCTAGCTTCAGTTTATATTCGAGAGATAGTTCGGTTGCATAGGGAACATGACGTATTCCATGTGTCACATTTGAGGAAGGGCCTACATGAGACCGCAGAGGCGGTAGAGCCGAGCTTGCTTAAAGAAATAAAAGTAGAGCGTGATGTGATTATTCGACGAGCTCCTACCCGCATCCTTGGGTCAGAGATTAGGAAGTTGAGAAACAGAGAGGTTCGACTAGTCAAAGTGAAAAAGGGAGAAGGTGAAAGCAATGCTACTTGGGAGACAGAAGCGAAGACGCGTTCGTTATACCCATTCCTTTTTGAGGGTATGTCCTTTAAATGTCTCCTTTATCGTTTGTCTAGTGCTTATTTTATCTTTAGTATGCCCTGTCATTAGTATCTTTGACCTTTAGATAGGGTAAAACTATGGTTGAAACATGTGTTTGAGACATGTTATGATTGATGGATGCATGTGGATGCAAGTGTTTGCTAGTGGTTGCTCGTGGATGCATATACACACACTCTAGACACTAGATCGGCTCAATCACTTCATATTGCATATTGCATATAATTGTGTGTAGGTAGCTATATGTATGGATGTATAATGATTGTGTTATCATATGGATGATGCATTTTGGTGAATGATTGTGCACTCATGTAGATATTGTATGTGTCGATAGGGTTCTCTCGCATACATAATGGATGCATGGCACTATCATGGTTTGCATATGTTCATACATTAGATAGGGAACATATACACACACTTTTTTTGCATATGCTCATACATCATTAGAAATGGTTTTAAGGACAATGGATGCCCGTGTTTGATGGATTGAGTAGATGGTTGTTTGGATGGTAGGATATACATTCTCCTTAGCTTAGAGATTTCGGGGACGAAATCCTTTAAGGAGGGGAGAATGTAACACCCCGAATTTCGGTTAATGCTAAAATTCACTAATTACAGAATAAATAATCTCAGATGTGAGAATTGGGGGAAACGGGCTGCGTAATTGCGTTCGTCTCGGAAAAATACGCGAAATAGAGTCTTAGTTTTCGAGAATCGGAGTCCGTATGGCCCGGTTATAGTCCAATGAAGTTTACGGAAAATTCAAAGTTCAAAACAGATTTAAAATTCAAATTCAGATTTCGAAATTGGAACCAGCGGGGGCCAGGCAGGAAATTTCCCGCCCTAGCCATGTCGACAGGGCTGTCGACAGGCCAGTCGACTTGGGCCAGGCCAAGTCGACTGCCCTGTCGACCTGCCTGTCGACACAGGGTGTCGGGCCAATTGGCCTGGGTGCACCAGGTCTGGTTTTTCTGGCTGGTTTGGGCTGTGTTCTGGAAACTTCCTAAATCTGACGGACCTAATCTAACCTAGGGCTAATCCTATGGTCTAAAACACACCCTAATCCTATAAATACACCCTAATGCAAGCCTAATCCATACTAAAAATAAAATTGATGCCATCATGCTGCTAAAATCAAACTTAGGAGGAGCCTCCACTAGTTTATGAAGAAAGTTGCAAGCTAATCAACCTCTAATCATCATCTTCTTCAAATATAGCAACTAGTTCTACTTCATAAGTTTGCTAATCTTGGTTTTGGTGAGTTTCTATAGACTTAACAATCAATTGTTAAATTGATTATGATAGGATATGATAAGATATGGCTATGTTTGTGGAATCAATGTGTTTATGCAAGTTTAGTATAGTGTATGTTGTGTGTTTTGCAAGTTTTATGCTATATGCAAGTTAAATGCAATGTTTTATGATGCAAAACACTATGTTGAACATTGATTCATATGTAACATGTTATGCAAGCTGTATGTGAGATTATATGCAAGTTTATATGTAACATGTTATGCAAATTATGTATTTGGTTTTATGCATGCTAAGTATTTGGTTTTATGCATGCTATGTATTTGGTTTTATGCATGCTAAGTATTTGGTTTTACGCATGCTAAGTGTTTGGTTTTATGTAAGTTATGATGCAAGTTCATATGCAAGTTATGATGCAAGTTCATATGAATGTTATGATGCAAGTTCATATGCAAGTTTGCCTCTAAGTATGGCATGTTATGCAAGTTATGATGCAAGTTCATATGCAAGTAATGATGCAAGTTCATATACAAGTTATGATGCAAGTTCATATGCAAGTTTGCCTCTATGTATGACATAAGTACATGTGCAAGTTCATCCCTTTTAGACCTATGACATGTATGCAAGTTGACACCTTTATGATAGGTCTATGACATTAACATTTAAGCAAGTTACCATCTTTATGACATATGTGATTCATGCAAGTTTGGTTTGGTTATTTATGCAAGTTGGGTTTATGGTCATATATACAAGTTGATACCTTTTAAACCCATGATAATGATAATGATATGCTAAGTTGAACCCATTGTGTGTATGATGAATCTCCTCTTTTGAAGTATGTCATGTTAACGTAGTTACGTGGGGACGATGGGGTAAAAATTAATGAACACATAAAATTGTGTGAAGTGGGTATGATTAAACATACCATAAAGAGGATGGACATAATTGGGAATTTACCTATTAAGTTAGGTCTACCCATATTATGGAATTGGGAATTTACCTATTGAGTTAGGTCTACCCATATTCTTAAATATTTGTAATTAATTAGGGATAATTAATACAAATTATGGGGGTGATTAATTAGGTGTAATTAATCTACTAAGACACGAGGTTGGACCCTTTTGTAGCATAAGACTGCCCGGAACCGACCGGCAAATCCAGTGGCTACAAATGATTCGCTCAATGTGAGAGGTCTTAGTCATAAACTAAATACGTGACAAGTGTAAAGACACGAGGTTAGACTCTGTTATGGTGTAAGGCTGCCCGGAACCGACCGGCATATCCAGCTGCCATAAAAGATAGTCTAATGTGAGAGGTCTTTATAAAGGTTACGATCTTAATTAATTAAGAAACACTTAACCAAATTAGCATATAGAGGGACATGAGGGGTTAAGTGGGTGCCTTGGGTGGCATGTAGTAACTAGTGGGGGTGCCTTGGGTGGCATAAGGAAACTAGTGGGTTGCCTTGGGTGGCAATAGAAAATACGATTAGAATACTTAACCAAAGTGGAACATGTAATTAAACATGATTAAAGGGTTAAGTAAGTGCCTTGTGTGCCATGTGGGAATCAAGTAAGTGCCTTGGGTGGCATGTGGAATTCTTGTGGGGACCTTAAGTGGCAATTGAAATATAATTAAATGACAAGCTTAAGTAGTAGCTTGTGGGGGTCTTAAGTGGCAATTGAAATATAATTAAATGACAAGCTTAAGTAGTAGCTTGTGGGGGGGCCTTAAGTGGCAATTGAAATATAATTAAATGACAAGCTTAAGTAGTAGCTTGTGGGGGCCTTGAGTGGCAATTAAAATATGATCAAAAGACTTAACCAAAATTTGTAACATGTAAGTGGACATGGTTAAAGGGTTAAGTGGGATTCACTAGATAAAATGACAAGCTTAAGTAGTAGCTTGTGGGGGGCCCATTTCAACCAATATCCCAAACGTATCTTTGTGGGCTCGACCCAAGTCGAGGACGGGACACGCATATTGGGCTTGACTATAAGAGGCCAAAACGGGGTAGCGGTGGCAACGCGAGTCCAGCGGGTTTCATATGCGTGTGTGGACCCGGGCTGGTAGGTAAGACGTTGTTGCATCGTGTAGGTATAAGTCGTGCACCATTGATTATCGGGTTGCCATTTTGGGGAGTGATACACCCCACTATGGGGCCAGCACGGGTATCTACGGTAGGGAGCCGATCGCTTGGGGGTAGTGGGTACACCTAGTGGAGATAGGGGCAGACGACACCTATGTAGTCAGCTAGGGGTACAAGAAACTACAGGGTAAAATTACTAAGTACACTTAGTGGGATCAACCTTTAAGTAGGAATTACCCTTGGGTGGGTAGAACTGGTATGGTGCAGTGTAGGAATTACCCTTGGGTGGGTAGATCTGGGGTGGTGCAACCTAGTAATTATCCTTGGGTGGATAAATGTGTCTTTTCGATTATCTTAGTACATCCTGTGTTTAGTTGGCTACTTAGTGTAGTCATTATCCCCAGAGGTACCGTACCTTGTTTATATCATACCCTAATTACTTTAATGATTGTATTGTTAGGGTTATAGGACTCACTCAGACTTATGTCTGACCCCGTTGTTTCTTTATCTTTTTCCCAACCCTCAGGTTTTTAGAATGGGCCTAGCACTAGCGGGCTTTGGTCAGACTGCTTTATCTATCTTTTGGAGCTTGGACCGTGGATGTAAAGCTCAGTTTATCTTTTCCATTATGGCTATTAGGATATGTAGTGGGATTATGTACTTTTGTTTTTATCAGGATGGATATTATGTACTTGACTCTTATTTGTGGTTTTGGTGTAACCAAACATGTTTTACTTTCCGCTGGAATGAAATGATGTTTTACATTCTCAAGTATTACTTATATCTGTCTTGTTGTAATTTTTCTGTTCTATATTCACTTAAAATACTCCACCGATGTCATGGCATTCCTTTAGTGAGTGACCGTAGCGGGTGTGGGGTGTTACATAAATTCTTAGTAACTCCAATTTCAGCCCAACGAGTGTTACCCCTAGGCAAATTCCTAGGTTCTGGACATAATGGACTAGTTCTCGTCAGCCCATTTGGTTGTCTTAGTCCTCTTTTCTTTAATTTAAAATATAATTCATTTATTTATTTAATTTGATCGTGCAGTTAAATTTACTGGGGCCACATATGGACTCTAAAAATAATGGAAAAATTATTTCTACTTATGTTTTGACGATACTGTTCTAACAAATTAATTTCATCGAATTCGGAGACCGTTTGAAAAGTGGCCATTTTCTGGTCGATCCAAATTGACTGAAATTAACAAAACACGTTTTCTTTTGCAACACTCACGTATTAATTCCAAAAAATTTAAAAATGGTAATCTTGCAATAAATTGACATTTCGGTTCCAATAAAAGTGGTTTCGTCGAAAACGGAGGTCATTTGTAAAATGGCTATTTTTAATATTAAAATATATATATAAATTCTATAGCGACTATTCTTAATATTAACCTGGGCATAACTTTTTATTCCCGCTATGAAATTTCAATTTTTTATATTCATTGGAAAGATATTTTTAAATAGATTCTAATATTTTTGGTTTTACCAAAATCCGATTTATTTTGCATCCTATACAGTGGGTCAAAGTTCAAATTCAATTTTTCAAACTACCGCGCTATTTCTAACTCCTTTTGAAATTAAAATAAATATATTCATTCTAACTTCGATTTAAATAAATTTTTAGTCGTCATTATTTAAAATAAATCATTTTTAATACTTAAAATCCACTAAAATTTCTAAAATAAATTTTTTAAATTGGTTCCAAAATTCCGGGTTGGTACACATTTATCACATTTCGGAGGTACAAATTCATATTCAATAACAATTTCCTTTCTAACTCCATATGCAAATCATTAATGAGCAAATTAATTTTTGTATCAGTAGATAGTTGCACCTTAGCATATCTAGTGACATGTTTTCTAGCAGCCTTCTCATCAATTTGAATTGGCTCACTAATATAAATTGCAGTCATGGATTGAGCTTCAGTAGACTACATCTCCATGTAAAGATTGTACAATTTTATCCAAACTTGAATAGTTGAGACGTTAATTTTTATGAATCCATATCCAGGGTATCAAATATCAATCATTAGTAGCTTATGAAAGCAAGAGTATGTAGAGGACTTGGTTATGCGCGCAAAATCCATATGATCTTCAAATTGTATGGAGAATATGTAATACTGAGTGATATGAATGTGATGTATGCCCATTGGTTTCCAAACTTTTGATATGTAATCTTTGAGTTTTTGAATGGGATGCCTAAATTCAGCCGGGTGGAAGATAATTTTATTCATCCATGCGGCATTGGATTCATTGAAAATTCTCTCGGGAAGATAAACATAGGCATTTGTTTGCTTAAGGTATGTGAGTTTTTGTTATGGTAATGTAGCTAAGGAAGGAGACTTTTATTTGACTACTTTGGCTTATGATTTGGATGGTGTCCGAGGAGTCAGTTATGATGTAGGAACTATGGTGGAAGATGATGGTGATTTATACGGTTTTCCATGAACAAGAAGTGGGTTAGTTAAGGAATGCATGTGCACCAAGAAGGTTTTCTTACTGTCAATTGGCCATAATCAACTTTTCCAAAGCTAAAAGATCATGGAATAAGTCTGTAACATATCTTCTTGGATCCTTTCAACTTAATTGTCTTCACTTTTCTTTCTTAGATCGCTCTAATTTTAAATATTCAAATATATTATTTTTTATGTTCGACTAAGATTAATGTAAAAAACTATTTTGTTTCTTAAACTTTGCAATAGAATGGTTGGTTCTCCACGATTATGTGATTGTACTAGTATGATTTATAATAAACATAGTAATTTGTCTCACATTTTCATATTGTTTGATTAGTCAATAGTTTGGTGACTGAGCAGTTTGATCCTAAGAGGCATTTACAGATTTATAGGGCATATATTTATCTTATGATTAAGCAGCAAAAACAGATTATATATATGTATATTATCATCTTATTTGTTCATGGTTATGATATTTCATGTCATGCCATTAGTTACGGGTTGTCTCAAAGAACATACATGCATGAGGCACAAAAATGTATAATGGAAGCAGCAATTGCATTAACCATGAATTATTTAAGCATGTAATGCTACAGATTACATATATGATAATCATTCGTTAATCATGAAGACAATGCAAGTAAGTATTAAAAGCACCACCCACCACCAACTGGACAGCAGTAACATAAGCTATGTTCGCAAAATCCACTATTTGCCCCTAAACTATCACAAAAATCATCGCAATCCTTTACGACATTGCAATGCTGATGAACGCTGTTACCTTCAGATTTGACCATTTCTGCATAATCAAACCAAAATGTTGCATATAAGAATAGCTATACACATAACTAGTGATTTAAATATCTATAAGTTTTAACTTTTAAGAAACTATCTTTGTATGTTGTATGTGGAAACATTAACCACAACTAGTGATTTCAATATCTATAATATCAAAAACAAGTTGATAATAGTGATTATCAGTAAAGAATAGCTATACACATAAGATCTCGAACTATAAAAGTATAAGTTCAAAGGTGTTAAGTACCAGGAGCAGAAATGATCATAGACAGAATGACAATAAAGCACAAAACAAAAATCTTCATCATTATTCAGATTGTACTATATATTCTCAGTAATATTGGACATCCTTTATCAACTTCAATCCTATATTTATAGTTGAAAAAAAGAAAAGAAAAAAATCTATAGAATAATTAAATCAGTTGGCTTGACAAATCCTGGAATTTCAAGACATGATAGTGCATGTATCCTGATTTTATTTTATTTACTAAATTGCTTTAAATTAATCTTGGAATTTCTAGACATGACAGTGCATGAATCTCGATCTTATTTTATTTACTAAACTGCTTTAAATTATTAGTTGTTATTTTAAACAAAAAATAAAATTAATTTAATAAGTAATTAAATTAATTGACTTGACAAATATGGGGTTTCTAGATAAAATAGTACAAGAAAAACAATCTGCAGAATAATTTACTTGACAAATCTTGGAATCTATGAACATTATAGTGCATGAATCCTAATTTTATTTTATTTAATAAATTGCTTTAAATTAATCTAGGAATTTCTAGACATGATAGTGCATGAATCCTGATTTTATTTTATTTATTAAACTGCTTTAAATTATTTAGTTGTTAATTTAAACAAAAAATTAATAATTTAATAAATAATTAAATTAATCGACTTGACAAATATGTGGTTTCCAAAGAAAATAGTACATGACTCCTGACTTTATTTTATTTAATAAATAGCTTAAAATTATTTGGTTGTTATTTTAAACAAAATATATAAATAATTAAATTAATTGACTTGACAAATATGGGGTTTCCAAAAAAAATAGTACATGAATCCTGATTTTAATTTATTTATTAACATGCTTTAAATATGTTATTATATTTACTAAACTGCTTTAAATTATTTGGTTGTGATTTTAAACGAAAAAAATAATAATTTAACAAATAATTAAATTAATTGACCTGACAAATATGGGGTTTCCAAATAAAATAGTACATGAATCCTGATTTTAATTTATTTATTAACATGCTTTAAATATTTTAGTTATTATCTTAAAATATCCACTAATTAATATTTTACTTCATGGTTGATAAGCGAAAATTAGGTTAAGGCACTTCTTTTTCAAGAATAATTAGTTTCAAGGATTATACAACTAAATAATAAGTAATTTGGACATTTTTGTAGGAGTGTGATAAAAAAAATTATCTTTTTAACTTATATATTAAAGTGATATTGTAACAAGCTGGAATTTCAGGACCAATTTAAATTTTTTATTTTAGCTATTTTAATGGGTTTTGAATACTTAAAATCATTTATTTTAAATATTAACGAATAAAAATTTGTTTAAATCGAAGTTAGAATGTATAAATTTAAAATTGAATTAAAATTAACTTGAAATGGCGTGGTAGTTAGAAAATTTAGTTTTAAACTTCAATTGAATATACATAATCCAAAATAAATAAGAATTGGACAAAACAAGAAACGTTAGAATTTATTTAACTATATCTTTCTCCCGAATGTAAGGCATTGAGTTTTCACTTTATAAATTGTTAGTTATGTCCAGCTTAAAATTTAGAATAGTCGCTATTGAATTTATATATTTTTTAATATAATATATAGCCCTTAAAAATAGCCATTTTACAAACGACCTCCGTTTTTGACAAAACCACTTTTGTTGGATCCGGAATTTTAAATTATTGTTGGGTTTCAAATTTCATAATTTTTGGAATTAATATGTAAGCGCGGTAAATTTAAACGTGTTTTGTAAATTTAATTTATATTTAATCGACTGGAAAAAGGACATTTTCCAAACAGTCTGCAAATTCGACGAAATAAATTTTGTTAGGACAGTATCGTTAAAACATAGCTAGATTTATTTTTCTGTAATTTTTGTAGTCAGCATGTGGCCCCGGTAAATTAAAATGTACGTTCAAATTCAGTATTGACCGTTATATTAATTTATATTTTAATTTTGATAAAAGCTGATCAAAACAGTCGAATTGTCTTATGAAACATATCTCATTGTGATCATAATGTGGGTATTTAGCTAGTAACAACAGTTGCTGGGTTCGATTTCGAGTTCGTAGCAATAAACGAGTAAATTCACAAATTGAAATATTATAAAAATATATATATATATATAACCTTAGTCAAACTGGTCAAACCCTAATTTCTTTTTTCTCAGATGCGCCGTCAGCCTTAAAACCAATGTGCAAAATTTCTTTAGACATCTTCCCTTAATTTCCCTCAACACACAGCGAATTAAGATATGATCTTGAAGGGGAATCGAAGACATAGGAGAGCTCTTTCAATTTGTACGGTGGTGATGGGTTCTAACTTCGCCGTTGGAGGGAAAATGGAGCTGGAAGTCCACGACTTTGGCCTTAATTTTTGTAGTAATGGCGGGCTCGAGTGGGAGTAGGTAGCGCGCACAGGTGAAGGGCAGAGCGGCGGTTCTTGTGGCAATCCCCGATCATGCTCCAGTCAGACGATGAGGATGTAGCGACGAGTTTTCTGGTGATGCTTTTTGGGATTGAGCGGATCTTCAATTTCCTGAAAGGTGTAGGCTAATTCTTGATTAAGGTTAATTAAATTTAATTAATTTAGTTAAAAATATGGTTAAAATATTTCGAATTTTAAATTGTCATAACTTTGTCAAACGGTATCAAAAATCCGCAAATTCAGTTGCGTTGGAATCACAAAAAGAAGAGCTTCGCAATGAAACAGACCAGAACGGAAACAAAGCAAATTAGAATTCAAAGAAAATTTATACCCAAACAGTACAAAAATTGTAATATAGAATGACGGAGTGGAACACAATGTGAGAACTCTCTCACTAAAATATTTGTACAGTTATTTAATTAATTTATAACTGTAAATTTATAGAAATTGTCATTATTGATTTTTATCTGTTGTATATGACATTGTTTGAGTTCAACTCATGAACTATTCACGACTCATTTCCACAAGAAGCGTTGTTTGAGAATACAACACTCGTATTCCAACAATGTGGATACACTTTATGGTTGTTAAAATTTAATTATAAATATCCATTTATAATTAACAGTGAAAATTTATTAATTAGAAAAATAATTCGAATTGAATTAATTTTTTTTAAATTTATTAACCAATAAATTACTTAAATAGACTATTGTTGTTTAAAAACACAACAAGGGATTGGGCTGATATTGGACATACACTAATCCCAATATTTAGTTGTATGTCAATCGATGGGTTGACAGGCTGCGATGAGCGTTATTTATTTATTTTAATGCTTATACAGTTGTTGAATGCACTCGGAATGATGTTTGAATGTTTAGTGATTGTTTATCATTCTACATGCGATGTACGAAATCCATATAACTAAAATTATATGGTAATTGATTGAGTCGCTTTCCGATTTAGAATATGAACGAATATTTCAGAATAATATTCAATTAAGAATTAAATTATGATTTTGATGTACGATTTTGGATGGACACAAAAATATTAAAATGTGAAGTCGGGTTAAGTAACTAAATGACATTTTAACTCAAACTGGTTTATAAATTGATTTTATTCATTTTACAAATGGATACAAATGGATTTCAAAATCAGGTATTTTGAAAATATTATCATTTTAATATTATAATGATATGGAATATTCAATTTTGATTTAAAATTGAAAATGAAGTTGGAATTATTTTAAAATGAATTTATAAACGATTTATAAAATATGTTTTAAATGTAATCGGCAAATATATATATTATATATATAAATGGTTTAAATAGAACGTGTAGAACAACTACCGTTCGTGAATTTGAACCATTGTCTTCAAACGGACGTAATGGGAGATCCGACCGTCAGATTCTCCTAAAACCAGAACCATTAGATTTGTGTCGAAAATTTATTTCCATTGAATATAAGAGATATAAATTTGAACCTTTGGATTTCAAATTTATGTCCAAATCAATATTAGAAAAGGTCGCCATGGATGCAGTTCGGTGGCCGTTATTGGAAACTGACTGTAAGGGCCTTAATAAAGTTATTAAAAATATGGAAAGCTTATGTAAAATCATGATAAATGCTTTGGAAAGATTTTGGATGAAAAATTCCAAGTTTGAAAAGATAAAAATATATTTTTTATCAAAATGAACTAGTTATTGACTAGAATAATAATCCAATATTTTTAAATAAGTAAACTGGATATGTAAATGGTTGTAATATAACCAGAATTGCTAAAGTATGAATTGGAATGGATTTGAATAGAAATAATCTTTGGAATATTTCGGTATTGGATTCCGTCATTATACGGATATTGTTGAGGAATTTGGAAGATACAGATTGTGACGGCCCGCCCCGCACCTACCGACATTTCCAATGAAAGTGCGCTGTGCTAATGCCCGACTAGCACAGGATGGTCGCCAAAGAAGGGAAAAAGAAGGAATTTAAACTAACAAGGAACCTGTAGAGTGTCGCACAGCGGATGGGATAAAATATGATAATAACATAACTTTGACATGAAACAGGCGAGATAGTGCATAAGAAGAAAACTAAACCATCATAGCAGCGGAATCCAAAATACAGCTTATGATCTGACATCATTATTACAACTGCAAAATACTGTCTCTATAGCAAAAGAAAGAGGTACACTACTAATGCCCAAAGTAGTGACCAACAAAAACACAGGGAGAATATATATATATCATACATGGAAGCCTCCTGCTCGTCTCCGTTGCAGCTACTCGTGCATAATCACCTGACCTGTCTGTAGTCTGCCCATTTAAGAGCACCCATAGTAATAAGAAGAGACATAAAACTCTGGGTCAGACAAAAGTCTGCTATGAGCGATAAGCAGCAAAATCGAACAATAACGGGTGTACATAATCATACTGAACCTGGACCTACAACCAAAGAATTAGCATAATAGGATGTACAGTACTCCAAGGTGACACTAACACATGGTGTGAAAATAATAGGGAGGGGGTGTGCATGTCATGGTGATAGCAAAACATCAAACATAGCAATTATCCTCAAATCTCTCGCTCAGTGCATAAAGCATATGATATCCACTACTTTGATCACCCAATTCTTTGTTACGATCCTTCTGCCCCATGGAGCCATGACGGCTCCACTGCAATGATCCGTAACCACTTATACTTTGCTATGTCCACTCTGCCCCATGGAGTCATGACAACTCCCCTACACCGGCTAATAGCCTTGCTAGGTGTTAATCCCGAAAAAATCCACGCGCACATTGAACAAGGGGAAGCGATGAGTAACAAAACCAGAGTGGATTAGGTCGACCAGGCACAACCGGACGACATGATGCAATGTGCGACCCTAAAACTTGGGTCCAAATCACAGATCGGACACGGAAGCTAAAACCAGTCGCTCACTTGAGTAAAAGGCCATACCAAGCATCAGCATGAAACAGGTCGCTCATCTAGCATAGGCCAGAATGACCACACTGAACAACCACATAGACAGACCATATCCTGCGGAAGCAATAAGAGGACGAACACCCTTAAACTAAAGCAATCGGTCGCGTAAGGAGCAATGGGGAACTGATTCCAGACTTCCATCCCGCTCCTACAAGGGCTCTCAAATGGTCGCCCGTACAGAAGCACCCGCTCTCATGAATCCGCTCAGCTGCTCAAGGCACCCGCTCTAAAATGCTATCTGCGCATGACAGCCTAAGACAGCTCATGACAAACTGGCGACAACTGGCCGATGGTCCGATTGTAATTAGCAGAATCAGAAATCCACACGGCGGGAAATGGATTTCAAACCAAGGACTCACCTACAAATACACAATGGCTACCACAAAAAAAGGGATCGAGTCTTCAGAACCACGGAGTCCTGCCAAACTCTGCCTTAAACCGCAGATCTGGCCGTGGCGTCAAGCTCAATTTCATAATCCAGCGAGAACGAAGACATTCTCATTCTCAATCATCCATTCATCCTCCTTCTCCTCAAATTAAACCATCTACTTGTATAATTTCCGAGATTAAAGTATATATGCAAGGTTATACTGTGCGGAAATGGAAAGATATGGATAGAGAGAATTGATGTACTTTGTAAATCATATCATGAGATCAGTAATCACCTTCTTAGTGGAAGTAGGCCTCATTAACGGCTGATCAACTCTAAACCTTGTCTCTATTTTTACCTTATTTCGCATTTTCCACTTTGAGTTACTAACTGAATACGGCTCCATTTTATTCCCTACCAAATTGGTGAAGTACAGCTTTGTACCTGAGGTGTTTGGACCATTTTTGGTGTAAACATATTTAGCGCCCACCGTAGGGCCGTGTTCATCTGTTCCTCCATTCTAAAAAAAAGAAACGCTGGGCCCGCAATCATGAGCATGTCGAGAGAAATTGCAGCTGACAGAATCGATGGCGACTCCGGTACTGACTCATCGCCCACCGTCCATTCCAAAAAAGAAAAAAAGGAACTGCAAAAAGTCGAGGCGGTCTTAACCAGGAAGGAGTTAGAAGAAGCAATGAAAGAGATAACAAGCCAAATATATGTTGCAAATGACGCCTTGGTAGTGAGAATCGAGTCGATGTTCGCTATCCAGACCACTGTCATAAAAGCCACGCCAAGTGTCACAGACCTTTTGTTTGTACAAACAAGTCGTGCAGTCGAAATGAATTCTTCTGCTAAACAAGAAAGTTCTACTATGAAAACTGTCTATTGTGGTTATGGTCCCCAGCAAAGATCCGGCAAGAGGGAAAGCGTTCGTTCCATGGAACGGAATGAGAAACGGGGATATGCCTCAGGCGTGAGGAGAAGAGCCAAGAAGGACTAAAGGAAACTGCGCTTTTTCAAGAATTCTGAGTTCACTCCCCTCAACGACACCATAGAGAATATCTTCAGGGCAACCAAGGGTAGTATAGAATAACCGATTCCCGAGTGGATGCAATCCAAGAATGCTGCAACGAAGTCAATAAAATTCTGTTAATTCCATGATCAACCAGGCTATAGTACCAACGAGTGTAGACACTTGAGGTCACTAGTCGAGGGGCTGGTCAGGGAGAACTATATGCAACAATATGTGCAAAGACATCGTCCCGCTTATATGTCAGCGTGGGGCAGTAAGTGTAACACCCCATGTATTCTATAACAGTGAGATTCACAAATTAAAGTATAACTAAATTCAAATCAAAGAATTAAGGGAAACGAAATACGCCATTGCGTTCGTCTCGGAATTCTGCTTGGGATAGAGTCCGAGTTTGCGTAAAACGGATATCGTATGAAGAAGATATGGACGAACGAAGTTAGGCGAAAAACTAGAAAACGGGTCAGAATGCACTGGTGCACTTGGGAAGCGCGCCAGAACAAAAATGCACTGGCGCACTTGGGAAGTGCGCCAGTACATTTTTGACCTGGCGCACCTGCCAAGTGCGCCCAGGTCAAAAATGACCTGCTGGTCAGGTCTGGTCAAGTCCTGGCTGGCCAGGTCTGTGTTTGGTCGATTTTCTGAGCCTTGCCTTGTCACTAGGGCTAGGTGTCAGCTCCTGGTTGGTCTCTCCTTCAAACGAATGGCTATTATTGAACCAAGCTTCATCGACGGTCTAAATCAACTCACAAACTCTATAAAAAGGACCTAAGTCTAACCCTAATTCACACAAACTAAAATGGAGATGAGACCGTCATGTTGCTGAGGAGAGACTAAATATAGCCGTCAGAAATTGAGAGGCAATTAGGAGATAATTCAAAGCTTAAAGCAACGTTAATCAAATCAAAGCAATGCCTACAACAAAGGATAGCATCTCCAAATTCAGAATTCAGATTCCTGAATTGAAGATTCGTCATACGCTGTAAGTAGAGTGCTATTCCGATGTGAATTAAATAATTGTGTTGATTTGTGTAAAGTAAGAAATGGAATTGTGGCGATAATAATCTATATTTGTATGTTGCTTTGATGCTAAACCATTTGGAAATATTGTGGTATACGATTGGATATTTGCAAGTACGTGATTTGCGAAATGGAATTGTAGCAATAATAATCTATATTTGTATGTTATTTTGATTCTAAACGATTTGGCAATGCTATGGTGTACGATTGGATTCATACAAGTATATGATTTATGTTGACAACCACATGTAGTGGAATTTTTAATTGGGATTCATGCAAGCATATGATTCATATTGAAAACTACATGTTTGTGGTAGTTATTTACAACACCCATTTGATAATTGCAAGTATATGATTCATGTTGAAAGTAACAACTATATGTTGTAATAGTTTATTTAAGATTCATGCAAGTATATGATTCATGTTAACAACTATATGTTATGATATTTTAATTGGAATTCATGCAAGTATATGATTCGTTATTATGCTAATATGATGTACATACTTTTATGACCACTTTTAGTGTGTAATTGAATCGACTAAGTACTATGATTTATATGAATCTATGTTGAAATTGGCAAATCATACTTTTGAGTTAGAAACAAAAGTAAGCACCTTTATGAACATGACGAAACTATGTTTGTTCTCATGCCTAGTTGAAAACATGTTTTTAGGCTTATGTTGTTATCATAATCATATGATAATATATGTGACACATAAGTTACATTAGAATTACATTAGAATTACATTCCACTTGCAAGTTACATAGGTAGAATAAAGACCATGATTTAAGTTTAGGTATGTTTATGCTATAATTCTATAAATGGTTTAAAGACCATGATTCATATAAGAATTAGGTTGGGATAATTCTAGTTGAACCATACTTTTGTATTAGTGACAAAAGTAAGTACCTTTTTGTTAACATGTAGTGGTTTTATGAACATGATTAGTTTATATTATGCCTAAATAAAAATATTGACTTATATTTCTAGTCAAGACCATGTGCCAATAATAATAATGATATCTAATTTAGTTAGATTCTTAATTTAAAGTTTACATGGTTAGTTGAACCTATGATTCATGTTTAAGTATTGTCTATGCATTAACCATATGAATAGAATGATTCATGTTTAAGTATTTTCTATGCCATAACTAGATGAATAGAATGATTTATGTTTAAGTATTGTTTATGCTATGATTATATGAATAAAATGATTCATGTTATGCCATGATTATAAGATGTTATAATTGCAAGTTCACATGTGCCTATTTTATGTTAATTGAATCGTTCGTTGCAAGTTCATGCGTTCACACTCCCCTTTTTCATGTTATCTTATAAACACCATGTTATAAGCCTTCCCTTTTCATTTGGCTAAATTAGGTTTAAGTATTAAACCCAACACACCTTACATTGGAGCGAACGTGTAAAACGGGGGCAACGACGTTTGGGCTAAAATATAGAACATATGTGTTGGCATGTTTGACGCATGCCAACAACCTTGAAAAACAATTAAGTGGCATAAATAAATTTTAATTAATAAAGATGAATTTGAATAATGGGCCGCAAATATTTACATATAAAAAGAAAAGAGACAAAATATGTAAATGTAGAAAACACAATGTGTTTAACCCGAGGTTGGATTGAGTTGTGATGTAAACCTGCCCGGAACCGCCCGGCTGTCCAGTAGTCACAACAATACCTATCCAATGTGGGTGGTTAAACACGGAGCCCAATAAGGACCCGAGGTTAGACTGAGTTGTGGCGTAAGACTGCCCGGACCCAACCGGCAACAGGCAGCCACAACAATACCTGTCTAATGTGAGAGGTCGAGGCTTTAATAAGACAATTAAGGCTGAGTCAGGAATGATAGGATTAAGTAAATTATATTAATACTTAATCAAAATAGAATATGCTAAACTAAACAGACTGATTGGGGGTTAGGTTTATAAAACACTTAACCAACTTAGCATGTTGGCTAGAAATAGAAAACCTAGTAGCGGGGGACCCTTTTCAGCAGTAACCCTACAAGGAATCATGATACCCTAAAACTAGGCAGGGTGGGGCACGATTACTGGGCTGATTGTAAGAGGTCAAATCGATGACGGTGGTGCAATAGTGTAGGTTCTAACGGGGTGCGAGCGTGCACACACTCCGACGCAGAAAAATAAGGCACTGGGCACCAGTAGCATACCTGTGAATTATAGGGTTGTGTCGGGCCGCTACCATGGGACTTGATACACCCCATGGTGGGACCAGCATAGGTAACCACAACATCGGGGGCCGTAAGACACATGTAACTATGCGAGTAGGAGCCGATCATCACAAAATTGATCACTTCACCCTGATTATGGGGTGCCTGTTGGGACCTAGTTTATATGAGTACAGAGATTAATATGGGGTACGGTAGTATATTCGACTCTAGACAACTTAACTTAGTTTATGGTGCTTTCCCATTTCTAGTTTATACTTATCATACCCAGTTCTTTATTCATAGAATGAATAGTCCTAGACTTACTCAGGCTTGATGTCTGACTCTACTTTTCTTTCATCTTCTTTTCTTACGTTCCCCCCCCCCCAGGTCCACAGGGAGGGAATACCGCAGCTTGACCAGTTTCCGCATCCAGCTTGAAGAGAAGAATGTATTGCGTGGGTCTTTTCCATTTTGGGCTATGGCTTTGGACAGCAATTATGGGACTTTTGCATTTTATTTATGTTTCTTTATGCTTCTTTAAAATATGTAATCAAGACAGTTATGAAGATGTTATGTTTTTGAAAGTATTGTAAACAATTATGGCATGGTTTGTGTAACACGTATTAAAATGAAATAAAAGTTGTTGTTGTTTTCCGCTGTTCAAAAATATATGTTGTTATATCTGTCTTGTATATCTGTGACTTATACTTATAAACCTCCACCAAAATTAGGGCATTCCCTTTGAGAGTGACCCTAACGGAGGTGGGGTGTTTCACTTGGTATCAGAGCATAGGTTTACCAGATAAGATAAGAAGTTTTGAAAATTTATTTTCAAAAAGGAAATTTAAAGAAGCATTTTTAAAAGATAAAATATTTTTTTAAAAAAAGGCAAAGTCCCCCCAAAGCCATAGGTACTATCTCTTATCCTTCGTTTTGAATCTATCCTTTCTGTTTCAGCATGTCTGGAGACCTTATTCCCCAGCTGCTGACGCTTTCGCTCCTCCTCCTCCACGTGAACCAGCAAGCGGAAGAGTCCCAGAATAGGAAGACGAATAATAGTCAAACAAGAAAGGATCGTAACAGTAATGACAAGAAATGTGAAAAAATGAAATGTTATTTCTGCGGAATTCTTGGACATCTGGAGGGAGACTGCAGGAAGAAGAAGAGGAGGATGAGTGCTACTTGCTTTCAGTATAGGGAGACATGCCACTGGGCTAGAGACTGCCAAAGGAAGAAGGAGACAAAGGCAGAAAACTCTCAAGGGAAGAAAGAGGTCAAGCCCAACGATTCTAAGAATAAGAAGGTAGACTCTGAGAAAGGAGGAAAGAACGACAACTCACGTGATAAAAGGAAATGCATTTCTGTGGTACGCAAGGGCACATAGCCAAGGATTGTAGGAAGAAGAAGAGAAAGCAAGGTGAATGTTTTCATTGTGGGGAGACTGGACACATCAGCAAAGACTGCCCTAAGAAGCAGACCGGACCTTCTGGCGGTACATCGTTAACTTCTCCTAGATGCTTTGTTTTATCTTGTTTCTCTCCTCGATCCTATCTTGAGAACCATCGGTAGAATCTCTGCACCTAAAAACTAGTATGGTAGAGGACCCCTTAATTGTTTCAAGCCCAATTGGGGGCCCAGCTCATTTGTCTATGATCTGTGTGGGATTGAAAATTTCTATTCTAAGCATAAAGTTTAAGTGTAGTGCCTTTGTTTTGGGCTTTTCGGGATATGGTTTGATTTTGGGCATGGATTGGCTATCCAGTAATGGGGCCATCCTTGATTGTGAGAAAAGGGTTGTTAGGCTCTTAACCGAGCTCGGTAACACTTTGGAAATTTCTTGTAATCCCTCGTATGCAGTTATGCTTAGTTATCTTGAATCGCTAGATGCCTCCGTTGAAAATTTGCAATCGATTAGAGTGGTCCGGGAATATCCGGATGTCTTCGAAGAGGTGAAGGGCTTGCCTCCGAAGCGGGAGATAGACTTCCGTATATATCTTGTAGATAACGCAAAGCCCATTGTGTTGCCCGTTAGACACATGGCTCCACGGAAAAGGAAAGAGCTCAGTAAACAGATTAAAGAGCTTCTAGAGACGGGGTTCATTAGAAGGAGCATTTCAGAATAGGGAGATTCAGTAGTGTTCGCCACTAAGGCAGAAGGTTCATTTCGCTTGTGCATGAGTAGTGGAGAATCACCTTAGTAAGTACATTTGGCAACATGGCTGGCATTTATTTCCAAGAGATAGTTCTGTTGCGTGGAATACCTGATAGTAAGTGGACGAGATCTAAGATTCACTAGTGAATTTTGGAGAGCTTGCATGAAACCATGAGTACGCCGTTATGTTTGAGCTGAGTATATTAGAAGTAGAGTAAGTGAAAGAGGAACGAGAAGCAACAGTGAAATAGGTTCCAACTCATATTTTGGAAACAAGAATTAAGAAGCTACGAAATTGTGAAGTTAAAGACGGACAAAGCATAATGGAGTTAAGCTCAAGGAAATGCGACTTAGAAGATTGAAGACTAGATTCGTGCGTCATATCTCTTCTTAAGAGTATATCCTTGATCCCTCTCTTCCTGTAGAGCTTACTTGCATGCTATCTTTTGTGTATATCCTCTCGGTCCCATTCTCAATCCAATTTCTGTTGCAAACCCCATAGGGAGTATGACTCATCTGTTAGTAACACATGTTGGGGCTTGAGGGTGTTCGTTGAATTGACCAAACTTTTTGGGTTTTATAGGATACGGGTTAGTCTTAGGAAGGGACTCCCTTGTGACCTAAAAGGAGTCCATCATGCTTAGTTTCCTAGAATCATATATAGTGGTTGGGTTGAGTAATTCTTTGGGTGTCAGTCTGATGTTGATTTCGGTCTTCGGGGCTGATGCTTAGAGAGTTCTTCTCCTAATCAATATATATGTGGCATAGATTTCCAGTTTTGACATTGCCTAATGGGCACAAAGTTTTTACTTGCTTCTATCATTCGACTATACCTTTAGATAGGAACAACTGGGAAAATGGCCTATAGATTAGAGCTACCCGAAAGATTGGTTGGAGTTCAAAACGTCTTTCACATTTCACATCTCCGAAAATGTCTACATGAGTCTGCTGAAGTGGTAGAGCCAAATATCCTAGGAAAAGCTAAAGTGGAACGCGAAGCAACCGTAAGGAATGTTCCAACCCGCATATTAGAAACGGAAGTGAAGAAGCTACGCAACCGCGAAGTCAAGCTCGTCAAAGTTCAGTGGAGCGACGCCGAGGGAGACGCAACCTGGGAAACTGAAGCTAGAATACGCGCAGCCTACCCTTTTCTTTTCGAGGGTACATCTTTGATCTTTCCTTTTTGCTTAAGTTGCGCTTTTATCTATCTTTTTAGGAATATCTCCTCGACCTTATCTTTTAGGTAGAAACCCTTTGGATGAAAACATGTAATTAAAACATGTTATGGATGATGGTTGCAAGTGGTTGCAAGTGATTGCTAGTGGTTGCTAGTGGTTGCTCGTGGTTGCATATACACACACAATCTAGGTTTTAGATCGGCTCAATCACTTCATATTGCATATGCATATATGTTTGCATTCGTATATGGTTGAAGTTTAATATGTTGTCATATGGATGCTGCATTTGTATGAATGATTGTGCACTCACGTAGAATCATGAATAGGAGGATTTGCATACATAATGGATTCATGGCACATACATAATTTGCATTAAGGAGGTCAACTGAATCAGTAGACCGCCTGATTTTGCATTAGATAAGTACATGTGTACACACACTTCGCACATGATCATGAAGCATTAGAAGTCTTTTAAGGACAATGGATGCTCATGTTTGATGGTTGAGTAGATGGATGATTGGATGTAAGGATATACATTCTTCCTAACTTGAAGATTTCGGGGACGAAATCCTTTTAAGTGGGGGAGAATGTAACACCCCATGTATTCTATAACAATGAGATTCACAAATTAAAGTATAACTAATTTCATATCAAAGAATTAAGGGAAACGGGATACGCCATTGCGTTCGTCTCGGAATTCTGCTTGAGATAGAGTCCGAGTTTGCGTAAAACGGATATCGTATGAAGAAGATATGGACGAACGAAGTTGGGCGAAAAACCAGAAAACGGGTCAGAATGCACTGGCGCACTTGGGAAGCGCGCCAGAACAAAAATGCACTGGCGCACTTGGGAAGTGCGCCAATACATTTTTAACCTGGTGCACCTGCCAAGTGCGCCCAGGTCAAAAATGACCTGCTGGTCAGGTCTGGTCAAGTCCTGGCTGGCCAGGTCTGTGTTTGGTCGATTTTCTGAGCCTTGCCTTGTCACTTGGGCTAGGTGTCAGCTCCTGGTTGGTCTCTCCTTCAAACAAACGGCTATTATTGAACCAAGCTTCATCGACGGTCTAAATCAACCCACAAACTCTATAAAAAGGACCTAAGTCTAACCCTAATTCACACAAACTAAAATGGAGATGAGACCGTCATGTTGCTGAGGAGATACTAAGTATAGCCGTCAGAAATTGAGAGGCAATTAGGAGATAATTCAAAGCTTAAAGCAACGTTAATCAAATCAAAGCAACGCCTACAACAAAGGATAACATCTCCAAATTCAGAATTCAGATTCCTGAATTGAAGATTCGTCATACGCTGTAAGTAGAGTGCTATTCCGATGTGAATTAAATAATTGTTTTGATTTGTGTAAAGTAAGAAATGGAATTGTGGCGATAATAATCTATATTTGTATGTTTCTTTGATGTTAAACGATTTGGGAATATTGTGGTATACGATTGGATATTTGCAAGTACGTGATTTGCGAAATGAAACTGTGGCGATAATAATCTATATTTGTATGTTATTTTGATTCTAAACGATTTGGCAATGCTATGGTGTACGATTGGATTCATACAAGTATATGATTTATGTCGACAACCACATGTAGTGGAATTTTTAATTGGGATTCATGCAAGTATATGATTCATATTGAAAACTACATGTTTGTGGTAGTTATTTACAACAACCATTTGATAATTGCAAGTATATGATTCATGTTGAAAGTAACAACTATATGTTGTAATAGTTTATTTAAGATTCATGCAAGTATATGATTCATGTTAACAACTATATGTTATGATATTTTAATTGGAATTCATGCAAGTATATGATTCGTTATTATGCTAATATGATGTACATACTTTTATGACCACTTTTAGTGTGTAATTGAATCGACTAAGTACTATGATTTATATGAATCTATGTTGAAATTGGCAAATCGTACTTTTGTGTTAGAAACAAAAGTAAGCACCTTTATGAACATGACTAAACTATGTTTGTTATCATGCCTAGTTGAAAACATGTTTTTAGGCTTATGTTGTTATCATAATCATATGGTAATATATGTGACACATAAGTTACATTAGAATTACATTTGAATTACATTCCACTTGCAAGTTACATAGGTAGAATAAAAACCATGATTTAAGTTTAGGTATGTTTATGCTATAATTCTATAAATTGTTTAAAGACCATGATTCATATAAGAATTAGGTTGGGATAATTCTAGTTGAACCATTCTTTTGTATTAGTGACAAAAGTAAGTACCTTTTTGTTAACATGTAGTGGTTTTATGAACATGATTAGTTTATATTATGCCTAAATAAAAATATAGACTTATATTTCTAGTCAAGACCATGTGCCAATAATAATAATGATATCTAATTTAGTTAGATTCTTAATTTAAAGTTTACATGGTTAGTTGAACCTATGATTCATGTTTAAGTATTGTCTATGCATTAACCATATGAATAGAATGATTCATGTTTAAGTATTTTCTATGCCATAACTAGATGAATAGAATGATTTATGTTTAAGTATTGTTTATGCTATGATTATATGAATAAAATGATTCATGTTATGCCATGATTATAAGATGTTACAATTGCAAGTTCACATGTGCCTATTTTATGTTAATTGAATCGTTCGTTGCAAGTTCATGCGTTCACACTCCCCTTTTTCATGTTTTCTTATAAACACCATGTTATAAGCCTCCCCTTTTCATTTGGCTGGATTGGGTTTAAGTATTAAACTCAACACACCTTACATTGGAGCGAACGTTTAAAACGGGGGCAACGACGTTTGGGCTAAAATATAGAACATATGTGTTGGCATGTTTGACGCATGCCAACAACCTTGAAAAATAATTAAGTGGCATAAATAAATTTTAATCAACAAAGATGAATTTGAATAATGGGCCGCAAATATTTACATATAAAAAGAAAAGAGACAAAATATGTAAATGTAGAAAACACGATGTGTTTAACCCGAGGTTGGAATGAGTTGTGATGTAAACCTGCCCGGAACCGCCCGGCTGTCCAGTAGTCACAACAATACCTATCCAATGTGGGTGGTTAAACACGGAGCCCAATAAGGACCCGAGGTTAGACTGAGTTGTGGCGTAAGACTGCCCGGACCCAACCGGCAACATGCAGCCACAACAATATCTGTCTAATGTGAGAGGTCGAGGCTTTAATAAGACAATTAAGGCTGAGTCAGGAATGATAGGATTAAGTAAATTATATTAATACTTAATCAAAATAGAACATGCTAAACTAAACAGACTGATTGGGGGTTAGGTTTATAAAACACTTAACCAACTTAGCATGTTGGCTAGAAATAGAAAACCTAGTAGCGGGGGACCCTTTTCAGCAGTAACCCTACAAGGTATCATGATACCCTGAAACTAGGCAGGGTGGGGCACGATTACTGGGCTGATTGTAAGAGGTCAAATCGACGACGGTGGTGCAGCAGTGTAGGTTCTAACGGGGTGCGGGCGTGCACACACTCCGGCGCAGAAAAATAAGGCACTGGGCACCAGTAGCATACCTGTGCATTATAGGGTTGTGTCTGGCCGCTACCATGGGACTTGATACACCCCATGGTGGGACCACCATAGGTAACTACAACATCGGGGCCGTAAGACACATGTAACTATGCTAGTAGGAGCCGATCATCCCAAAATGGATCACTTCACCCTGATTATGGGGTGCCTGTTGGGAACTAGTTTATATGGGTACAGAGATTAATATGGGGTACGATAGTATATTCGACTCTAGACAACTTAACTTAGTTTATGGTGCTTTCCCATTTCTAGTTTATACTTATCATACCCAGATCTTTATTCATAGACTGAATAGTCCTAGACTTACTCAGGCTTTATGTCTGACTCTACTTTTCTTTCGTCTTCTTTTCTTCCGTTCCCCCCCCCCACCCCCCGCCCCAGGTCCACAGGGAGGGAATACCGCAGCTTGACCAGTTTCCGCATCCAGCTTGAAGAGAAGAATGTATTTCTTGGATCTTTTCCGTTTTGGGCTATGGCTTTGGACAGCAATTATGGGACTTTTGCATTTTATTTATGTTTCTTTATGCTTCTTTAAATAATGTAATCAATACAGTTATGAAGATGTTATGGTTTTGAAAGTATTGTAAACAATTATGGCATGGTTTGTGTAACACGTATTGAAATGAAATAAAAGTTGTTGTTTTCCGCTGTTCAAAAATATGTGTTATTATATCTGTCTTGTATATCTGTGACTTATACTTATAAACCTCCACCAAAATTAGGACATTCCCTTTGAGAGTGACCCTAACGGAGGTGGGGTGTTTCAGTAAGCTCTCCAAAGAAAAGGCCTAAAACTAGCTTGAAACTGATACATGGTCAGAGATCAGTAATCGGCACTCTGATCGAGGAATTCTTGATTGAAATTCCTGTCACACCGCCTTATTACTCTATTTTTATCCTGTTTAACTTAAGAAATAATAGCTGTTTTACTTTTTTTTCCCAGTCGCTACATTCATGTTGAGCAATGGATTACTTGCAAACATTATGTATAGGGAAACTATTGTATGGTCGCTTAAACACCATACTAGTTGCCTCGTACTAAACACCAACTTTTCAAATGTAGGCCTGTTAGAGATGGCTGAACATATCCACCCATCCCAATTGCAAAGGGTAGGTTCCTAAAGCATATCTTGAACAAAGCGGCTTGAGAGCCATGAGCATCAAAACAACAAACTATTCTAGGACAGACAACAAGATGAACAGCAGATGAAAAGCTTCACACATCATCATAGAAAAATGTTGAATACCCAGCAAGTACCCACTCAAAGGATTATCGTCAAACCCCGTTGCAAACGCAGGGCTATCGCAAACTCTGAGGAGACACCCACTCAGGTGTAGGACATGAATTCCTCAAAACCAGAATCAAGACCAGCAACAAGGACTAATGCTCATCTTTCAGGAATCAATACTGGAACAAAAGATACTCAAAAACAAAATTCCCTTCGAGAAAATAGCTGAGCCCGCCAAAGAAACACCCTCTTGGGTGCAATACATAGGTCATTTGACTTGGGGAGATTTCTTAATTTTCTCAATCAAACGACCAATGTCTATTTCGTAGGGAAAAATGCAAAGTCGGCGAAAACCGGTTGGTTCGTAAAAACCCTTACCGAAAAGAGGTGTCCGATCCTGTTCCTTGTTGTTAATCAAGTCATACAAAGCTAGGATTGGATTACAGCAGAAATACCAGCCGAAAGGGGGTAAACCAGAAATCCTATACATTTGGGGTTATCCAAAGAGGTCCTTCCAATCCTAGAAAAATCAGAACTGATAAGGCCGAAATTTGGTCGAAATTGGAAAGCAAGACCTCCCATGGGGGCACCCAAAAGAAAACACCTAATAACCACGCGTTGTCTAAAAAAAAATCATCATGAGATTGATCAATTGAAATCTCTATGAAACTCAAAGCACTCCGCGAAATTAAAAAAAAGCCTTGGTATGGGGACATCACCATTGTGTAAGAAATCACCAATGCCCATTCAAAACATACCATTGGCTGGTTAAAGGTTCTTCGTAAGGACTACTCGAATGATAAAATTCACACGAGCAACAAACTAAAAGTGCGATCATCCACAAAAATAAAAGTTTTAAATTCATAATAGCCCCTAAACGACACAAGAGTAAAATCATGAAACGGACATTACTAAGCGAGGGCCGGCACTCACATAAACAACCGGTCTAATAATACGACAGGTTGAAGGGAATAAACCAAAATTAAGCCATAAAGATTACAAATACTTTCTATCAGGCATTATAGTGTGAATTAATTGTTCAGGTGCCCGCTGGTCCATTTATCTAAAAGAGTCATAAAGAACAAAAAGCCTATAATCCCTATAAATCAGCCGACCAGCTTCCACTTACGCTTCAAAGTGGATACAGCCCCAGTGTTCCAAATCACATCCTCATCATCCGGGTTGGGCGCATTCGGCAGAGGCGCGTCAACTGTTGAAGATGGAATGGGAGGATTCATGTTGGTAGATACTAAAACAGAATCATTAGTATCTGGTTGAGCAGCGAGATCACAAACAACCAAGGAAGGTGTCGAAAGCACACCTGATGCAAATTCATAACCAGCACTAAGTTCAACAGACTCAAGGGAAGAAATGAGGAAATCTGAATTCAAGACGGAAGGATAGATATCAGTTTTACCTTAAGCAACTGGATGCACAAAGCCATCCACCTGTCCCTTTATGCTTAAAGAAGTGCTGTCACAACTTGCACCTTGTGTAATGATGTCTTCTTGGCTTGGGTGCTCTGTCCAGGGATGGACTCTAACAGAATCTGCGGCAAAGCGATATATGACAAGAATGCGGGAGCCCGAAGCGCCAATTCCAGCAGAACTAGGAGGAGTGCAAACAGTGCCCAAACACTCTTTTGCAAGTAATGGAGCTCGGTCGTTCGCCAGTATCTACCTACCTTCAATCAAAGCATTACGGTCTTTTTCCTGTAAAAGCTGTTTTTGAAGGAATCCGTCATCAAAGTCCTTGGAATATGAAAGTACTTTCTCCCAGACGAGAGCCATAATTCGCGGGAAATCTTTATTCAAATAGCTCAAACTCCCTCGACTCATGACGCTGCAGATGTAAAAATGAAACAGATTGTCATCAACCTCAACTTTGGCTTTGGCAAGATCTTCTTGCAATCGCATCTTTTCTTCCTCAGACGTCTTAAGGGTTTCATTCTGAGAAGCAAGGCGGCCTTCAAGTGCCTAGTTCTCCTGTTCCAAAGAAATTAAAGACTGCATTTCTAGGGTCAGACGACGTTCAGCAAATTTTCGAGCGGAATGAGATTCTAAAAGCTGCGTTCGCACACCCTCTAATTTCTTTCTGAGCTCAGCATTTTCGGCCTCTAAGTTATTCATCCTAACGCTCCCATTCTTCAAAGACGTGATTTCCGAATCTTGGTCAATCAGATGTATAAGATTGGCTTGATCATTTTCCAAAATCTTAATGTGATTAAGATGTTGTGCGTTCAAGTTCTGAAATTCGTACCCCAACTTCAACCAATCCTCCAGGCGTTTATCAACGCTCTGCATAACCTGATTTAGTTGTGCTTCAAGCTGATCTTCGACAACACCAAGCTAGTCAACCATATTGTTCTTTACAGCCTCCAAGCTTCTTGCAACGTCCTGCCTGTCATCAGAGTCTAAACCCGCAGCAAAAGACACTCCTCTTAAGTCCCATCCAGGGAAGCGATCCTTAAGCACAAGACTTTCAGAAAGAACTCCATAAGGAGGACGTTCATATATTGTTTGAACCTGAGCAGGCATCAGGGCAGCAGGTCTCACAGAAGGACCAACTGATCCAGGCCCCAGAGCCTGACCAGGCTCCTTGAATCTTGAAAGATCGGTCATGGGAAACTCAATGATATGTCGGGCCTGAGAACTGGAAGACGTCTAGAGACGTTTCATATAATAGGAAAGATGGGACTGTAGGAGGCATCTCGGATCAATGAGGTCGGCCTGTTGAGAGAAGTTGTCTGATAACGAACATTCCGTGCTTGCGCCTAGAAAACAAATAAAGCATGCAGTTAGCAATAAGCTAAAGGTTGCCAAATTCGGAAAGAATTTCACCACAAGTAAAACAATAATCACAACCAGTTCCAAGGTAAGTTTTGAAAGAAATCTTCTCAAAGAATTGAGCAGAGCCTTGGAAATTTCTCATATCAGACACCACAACATCACCCTGTGTAACACCCCACATCTATTAGTGTCACTCACAAAGGAAATGCACTAAGTTCTGTGGAGTATTTAGGGTAAAAGATGCAGATAAATTACAAGACAGACAGAAATTAAGCAGCGGAAAATAAAACTTTGCTTTATTGATAAAATAGTTTATACAATGATTTCTTTACAATATCAGAGTATCATCTGTCTTACAAAATAAAGAAGCATAAAACAACATTTATATTCCCTAATTTTAGCAAGAGCCAGCCATAGCATCTGAAAAGAGAATCCAAGCAAACTTCGACAAATCTTCAAGCTGGGAAAGAGTGACAGTTCAACTTAACCTGATCTATACTATTCCCTTCTTTACTACCTACAGGGGGGTGGGGGGTGGGGGGAACGGAAGAAAAGAAGATGAAAGAATAACAGAGTCAGACATAAAGGCTGAGTAAGTTCGGTAACTTCTAGCATATGAACATAGAAAAACAAAACGACATGAATTAACTGAATACAAGATAACACCATGATGATAGGGTTGGCAAGATTAGACAAGATTAACACAAGATATGCTAAGCTAAGATAAACTTTGTAACACCCCACCTCCGTTAAGGTCACTCACAAAGGGAATGCCTTAACTTTGGTGGAGCATTTTAGTAAACAGAACAGAAACTTACAAGACAGATAAAACAGTACTTGAAAAATTTTAACTTTATTACAGCGGAAACATAAATTAATATGGTTACATCCTCTCAAATTTCAGAATTCAAGTACAAAATATCAGTCTTGTACAAAAGCCTTCAAAATGCCTAGTTTAAAAAATCATAATCCCCATGGAACGGAAGCTATACAGAGCCAAGCCATACTTTAAGCACTTCAAGCAAAGAGAAATCCGGATCAAGCTAAAGTATTTCCCTCCTTGGATAACCTGGGGGGGGAAACGGAAGAAAGGAGGCGAAAACAACAAGGGTCAGACAAAAAGTCTGGCAAGTCCAGTGACTTTCAGCATATGAACAGATAATAATAATATGATATGAACATAAAACTGGATGTGAGATAACTATAACAGGTGTAGCAGATATAACAGAAAAACAGAATGATATAAACTATCGTTTTACACTTCTCTGCACTAATACTAGTATAACAGAATTAGGTGTCACCCTAATGTCTAAATTGAAGCAGGAACGGGTACAGAATACTTTTAACAGAAATAGAATGCTAATAATGGGCCTTTACTACCCGATCAGAAACAGACAGAAGAAGAAACAGATTTATCCCTATGGAAACAGAATGTGGAATTAGGTGTACACTAGTAATGGGCCTTTACCACCCGAACAGACGGTACCACACAGAAACAGACAGGTGTTACCACCCAACAGAAACAGACGGTACCAACAGAAACAGACAGAACTAAGCGTACCCTAAAACCCTACCCCAAGCGATCGGCTCCCTAATACATAAATATCATGTGTCGGCCCCACAGTAGGGTGTATCACTCCCTAAAGTGACAACCAATTGGCACAGACCTATTTACAGATGTCACGGCGTCTTACATCCTCAGAGGCAGACCGGGATCCATGCACGCACATGACCCGGTTGGAACGCACCATCAACACCCCTCGCCATTATCAGAATGAACCACTTATAATTAGTTCAGTAAGCGTGCCCGGACCCTACCTACTGTTGGGTCAAAGTTTTGATACCAGAAAGGGTTACTGACTAATATGGGTCCCAAACAACAGATGACACAAGTAATTCCCCTCCTAACCTTGTGTCCCCAGACTAACAGATTTCATATTAACTTGTTTACAACTTCAGACATACAGAATTCAGATTTACTAATTCACAAATTTAGTTAACAAGTTTTCAGACTAACGGGTCAGATGTACAGACTTTTCAGATTTGTCTAACTTTGTATTGGGCCTACAGATTCATGGACGGGTTTTACTACATCTATTAACCCCATTGGTTTAACCCTATTTTCCCCAATACGTTTTAGACGTCATTCTTATCTTAGATTTGCATTAATTAATTATTAATGCACAGACCTCTCACATTAGGTCGGTAGCTTGTGGCCGCTGGATATGCCGGGCGGTTCCGGGCAGACTTCTGCCACAAGCCAGACCTAACCTCGTGTCTTACGCATGTTATGACTAACTTCTCACATTAGAACCTATTGTTTGCGGCCACTGGATGTGCCGGGCGGTTCCGGGCAGATTTACGCCGCAAACTCATTCTAACCTCGAGTTAGCCATGTTCATCTTTGCGGCCAATTAATTAATTATTTACCGTTTATGCGCACGTCCAATATATATGCCAATTCAGATTATATCAATAACAGAATGATTATATCAACATAGCAGATAACAGATTTTATATGAATTAACGGATTTTACAGATTTAGCAACTTAGCAGAATTTTGCATATAACAGGTTAGGCATTTCAACCGACAAATTTAACAGATTAGGCATTTCAATCTAATTAGCAGTCTAGGCAATATAACAAAACTAGCAGTTTAGGCAACTTGGCAAATTAGCAGATTTAGCAAATTTAATATTTCCAAAGGTTCTATTTACATGCCTTGCCTAGTCATAAATTAGCCTAAATTCATATGCCTACATAATTGTCATGATTCACAACATATACTCGCAGAATATGGACATAATTTGCCATATAACATATGTTCCAATTTTTGTTAAACTAGCATTTTACAGCAGATTCACATATAAATTATACCAAATATAACCATTAATTTCAATGCATGTCATATATCCAAAAATCCCTATTTAGGTGTAATTACAATTATAGATATCCTAATTAAAGTAAATCTTAAGTTTCCATATCTTCCTTCTTTTCATGTCATGAATCATTATGCAAACTATCCCCAATAATATAAATCTTTAAACCATATCCTCTAAAAATCAGATCTTGCCTTTTTATATGCATTTTGTCCAAAGCCTCAAATCATATGTAATCTTTACAGTGGTTCCTCTTCTTCTTTTATCACAAAATATGCATAGGTCTAAAACTAGTTTATAACATATGCTTATTTTTTTCTAATTAATTACAGGTCTAAATTACAACATAACTATGCATACAACATGTTATGTTCATAGTCAAATTTATGCATCCAATCCCAAGTCATATGTCCAATATATTTTATGCCTCAGACCTAAAGTCATACATTCAATTTGGTTTTGTCAAATTTCTCATCATTCATCCCAAAACTTGCGTTCATACGTTCATCTCTTATGAGATTAGGCACAGGCTCGTGGTAGCCTGGCTATAGAAACAGAAAAGAAGAAAGGAATATAGAACAGTCACAGAAAACAGATCCAACAGAAGAGAATATATATACAACCTCAAACTTAGTTTTAAATGCATATCAAAATTATAATTAACGTTTATAGCGGAGAATAACTGTACTTGCCTTGATTGGATTAAAGAAAGAACTTTTAACTTGTTGCAGAATCTTTTGCAGAACTTTAACCTCTAGTTTGAATTGAGTTGCTTAGGCTGATGTTGATTATCTTCTAGTTTTAATTCCAGCAGAGCAGAGACGCCATTTTTATTTTTTTATTAGAAGAAGAGAGCAATGGAGGCTAGAGAATTGTGCAAGAAACCTAGGTAGAGTCTAGGGTTGTTTTTATAGGGGAAATGAACTGATTAGGGCCATTGATGTCGCTTGGATTGATCGTAGCCATTCATCCTAAGGAGAGACCAATTAGAGCCTGCCTCCTAGCCCTAATGACAAAGCAGACACAGAAAATCGGCTAAACACAGACCTGGCCAGCCAGGTTGGGCTGGGTTCGACCTGGCTCTGGACCAGGTCGACACCCCTGTCGACAGCCCTGTCGACAGGCCTGTCGACCTGGTTAGACCAGGTCGACAGCCCAGTCGACCTGGGTGTGTCAGGCGGGTGTTCTTCCGCCCTGGCCCATTGGGCCCTACTTCGGAATTTTTTTATTGTTTTATTCTGTTTGAATTTTAAATTTAATTCAGAAACTTCCGAAGGCTATATCTTCTTCATACGGACTCCGTTTTTCGAAAACTCGGACTCTATTTCGCGTATTTTTCTGAGACGAACGCAATGGCGTATCCCGTTTCCCCTAGTTCCTTGATTTCAAATTAATTATACTTTAATTTATGACTTTCACGGTTATAGAATATACGGGGTGTTACATTCTCCCCCACTTAAAAGGATTTCGTCCCCGAAATCTTCAAGTTAAGAAGAATGTGTCCTACCATCCAATCATCCATCTACTCAATCATCAACCACAGGCATCCATTGTCCTTATAGACTTCTAATGCTTTCATGTTTAAATGCACAGTGTGTGTTCGTGTCCGTATCTAATGCAAAATCAGGCGGCCCACTGATTCAGTCGACCTCCTTAATGCAAATCATGTTAGTGCCATGAGTCCAATATGTATGCAAATTTTCCTACTTGAGACATATCATTTCTATATGAGTGCACAACTGCTCATTCATATGCAACATCCATATGCTGATTCGACCATTTTGCATCCATAAAAATTTAAAAATGCTCACACATCCATATGCAGTATGAAAGTGCTTTCGAGCCGATCTAGTGCCTAGTGTGTGTATATGCATCCACGAGCAACCACTAGCAACCACTTGCATCCACTTGCAACCATCAAACATAACATGTCTCAAACACATGTTTACACCCATTAGTTTCTACCTAAAGTTCAAATATTCGATCGATAGGATACAGTCGAATGATGGAAGCGAGTACAGATAGAACGAAAATTTGGTTCCCATTAGACATGGGTCCTAAGTATCGGCCCCAAAGACCGAAACCAACATCAAATTGACACCCAGAGGAGTACCTTCTTTAGACAATGTCGAAACTGGAAATCCTATAAAAACTATTTAGATATTTACAGACTACTGGCACAGATCGGGTTCCCTAATGATTCTTAGGAAGCTAAGCATGATAAAATCATACCCCACGAAAACTCAGAATGTATGCGTCATACTTGACGCCTAACACAGATATCCCTCAAACCCCAGTCCCAAACAGATGATCCATAACCCTTATGGGTCTGAGTCTACAGCGGAATTCAGAAATAATACTAGTATTAAAGTGCAGAGTATCGATTACAAAATCAAAATACCAGAATCAGAAAAAGTCTTAACTCCATAATCAGATAAAGAAATTAAACCTACTATAGAAATTTTCCTATTTCTATCCTAGCCACTAGCCTCAAGAGTGTTCGCCTGCCCTCCTTGTCCTCGTCTCTTCGGGCAGTCCCTAGTGAAGTGTCCCATCTCCCCACAGTTGAAGCAAGCGCCCTCCCCTTCCTCTTTCGGTAATCCTTATTCAGATGAGTCGAGCTTCCATAAGTAAAACACTTTCCTCCTCCTTATCTTCAAACTTTCCTTCCTTCTTTTGTGTTTCCCTTTTGCCTCCATTGTGAACTAAGTCTATATGAGTTTCTCACCTTTGGGTTGTGCTCCTTAGCCAAACCTCATCATTCTCATCTTTACTATCCTTGTGTAACATGCTGACCAATCCCTCGAAAGCTGCCTCCATCGCCCGGAAAAATACTTCAAAGCTCTAAAGAAAACTAGCCGCAGGTGAAACTACTACAGCTATTGATGGAAGTCGGGCACTACTTTGCCCTTCGATGAGGTTACCTCCCAGAAAACCGGGAGCCCCAGAGACTCAAGAAAGAAGGAAACAAGGATTCAAGCAGAGGATCAAAAGATAGATATATGGCTTAGGGGACAATGTTTTTCAAAATAAGCTTTACTTTTGAAAATACTTCCTTTTCAAAACCTTTTTGAAAATAGTTTTCAAAAATTCTTTATCAAATCCGGTAACCTTTTGCTCTGATACCAAGTGTAACACCCCACCTCCGTTAAGGTCACTCACAAAGGGAATGCCTTAACTTTGGTGGAGCATTTTAGTAAACAGAACAGAAACTTACAAGACAGATAAAACAGTACTTGAAAAATTTTAACTTTATTACAGCGGAAACATAAATTAATATGGTTACATCCTCTCAAATTTCAGATTTCAAGTACAAAATATCAGTCTTGTACAAAAGCCTTCAAAATGCCTAGTTTAAAAAATCATAATCCCCATGGAACGGAAGCTATACAGAGCCAAGCCATACTTTAAGCACTTCAAGCAAAGAGAAATCCGGATCAAGCTAAAGTATTTCCCTCCTTGGATAACCTGGGGGGGAAACGGAAGAAAGGAGGCGAAAACAACAAGGGTCAGACAAAAAGTCTGGCAAGTCCAGTGACTTTCAGCATATGAACAGATAATAATAATATGATATGAACATAAAACTGGATGTGAGATAACTATAACAGGTGTAGCAGATATAGCAGAAAAAACAGAATGATATAAACTATCGTTTTACTCTTCTCTGCACTAATACTAGTATAACAGAATTAGGTGTCACCCTAATGTCTAAATTGAAGCAGGAACGGGTACAGAATACTTTTAACAGAAACAGAATGCTAATAATGGGCCTTTACTACCCGATCAGAAACAGACAGAAGAAGAAACAGATTTATCCCTATGGAAACAGAATGTGGAATTAGGTGTACACTAGTAATGGGCCTTTACCACCCGAACAGACGGTACCACACAGAAACAGACAGGTGTTACCACCCAACAGAAACAGACGGTACCAACAGAAACAGACAGAACTAAGCGTACCCTAAAACCCTACCCCAAGCGATCGCCTCCCTAATACATAAATATCCTGTGTCGGCCCCACTGTAGGGTGTATCACTCCCTAAAGTGACAACCAATTGGCACAAACCTATTTACAGATATCACGGCGTCTTACATCCTCAGAGGCAGACCGGGATCCATGCACGCACATGACCCGGTTGGAACGCACCATCAACACCCTTCGCCATTATCAGAATGAACCACTTATAATTAGTTCAGTAAGCGTGCCCGGACCCTACCTACTGTTGGGTCAAAGTTTTGATACCAGAAAGGGTTACTGACGAATATGGGTCCTAAACAACAGATGACACAAGTAATTCCCCTCCTAACCTTGTGTCCCCAGACTAACAGATTTCAGATTAACTTGTTTACAAGTTCAGACATACAGAATTCAGATTTACTAATTCACAAATTTAGTTAACAAGTTTTCAGACTAACGGGTCAGATGTACAGACTTTTCAGATTTGTCTAACTTTGTATTGGGCCTACAGATTCATGGACGGGTTTTACTACATCTATTAACCCCATTGGTTTAACCCTATTTTCCCCAATACGTTTTAGACGTCATTCTTATCTTAGATTTGCATTAATTAATTATTAATGCACAGACCTCTCACATTAGTTCGGTAGCTTGTGGCCGCTGGATATGCCGGGCGGTTCCGGGCAGACTTCTTCCACAAGCCAGACCTAACCTCGTGTCTTACGCATGTTATGACTAACTTCTCACATTAGAACCTATTGTTTGCGGCCACTGGATGTGCCGGGCGGTTCCGGGCAGATTTACGCCGCAAACTCATTCTAACCTCGAGTTAGCCATGTTCATCTTTGCGGCCAATTAATTAATTATTTACCGTTTATGCGCACGTCCAATATATATGCCAATTCAGATTATATCAATAATAGAATGATTATATCAACATAGCAGATAACAGATTTTATATGAATTAACGGATTTTACAGATTTAGCAACTTAGCAGAATTTTGCATATAACAGGTTAGGCATTTCAACCGACAAATTTAACAGATTAGGCATTTCAATCTAATTAGCACTCTAGGCAATATAACAAAACTAGCAGTTTAGGCAACTTGGCAAATTAGCAGATTTAGCAAATTTAATATTTCCAAAGGTTCTATTTACATGCCTTGCCTAGTCATAAATTAGCCTAAATTCATATGCCTACATAATTTTCATGATTCACAACATATACTCGCAGAATATGGACATAATTTGCCATATAACATATGTTCCAATTTTTGTTAAACTAGCATTTTACAGCAGATTCACATATAAATTATACCAAATATAACCATTAATTTCAATGCATGTCATATATCCAAAAATCCCTATTTAGGTGTAATTACAATAATAGATATCCTAATTAAAGTAAATCTTAAGTTTCCATATCTTCCTTCTTTTCATGTCATGAATCATTATGCAAACTATCCCCAATAATATAAATCTTTAAACCATATCCTCTAAAAATCAGATCTTGCCTTTTTATATGCATTTTGTCCAAAGCCTCAAATCATATGTAATCTTTACAGTGGTTCCTCTTCTTCTTTTATCACAAAATATGCATAGGTCTAAAACTAGTTTATAACATATGCTTATTTTTTTCTAATTAATTACAGGTCTAAATTACAACATAACTATGCATACAACATGTTATGTTCATAGTCAAATTTATGCATCCAATCCCAAGTCATATGTCCAATATATTTTATGCCTCAGACCTAAAGTCATACATTCAATTTGGTTTTGTCAAATTTCTCATCATTCATCCCAAAACTTGCGTTCATACGTTCATCTCTTATGAGATTAGGCACAGGCTCGTGGTAGCCTGGCTATAGAAACAGAAAAGAAGAAAGGAATATAGAACAGTCACAGAAAACAGATCCAACATAAGAGAATATATATACAACCTCAAACTTAGTTTTAAATGCATATCAAAATTATAATTAACGTTTATAGCGGAGAATAACTGTACTTGCCTTGATTGGATTAAAGAAAGAACTTTTAACTTGTTGTAGAATCTTTTGCAGAACTTTAACCTCTAGTTTGAATTGAGTTGCTTAGGCTGATGTTGATTATCTTCTAGTTTTAATTCCAGCAGAGCAGAGACGCCATTTTTATTTTTTTATTAGAAGAAGAGAGCAATGGAGGCTAGAGAATTGTGCAAGAAACCTAGGTAGAGTCTACGGTTGTTTTTATAGGGGAAATGAACTGATTAGGGCCATTGATGTCGCTTGGATTGATCGTAGCCATTCATCCTAAGGAGAGACCAATTAGAGCCTGCCACCTAGCCCTAATGACAAAGCAGACCACAGAAAATCGGCTAAACACAGACCTGGCCAGCCAGGTTGGGCTGGGTTCGACCTGGCTCTGGACCAGGTCGACACCCCTGTCGACAGCCCTGTCGACAGGCCTGTCGACCTGGTTAGACCAGGTCGACAGCCCAGTCGACCTGGGTGTGTCAGGCGGGTGTTCTTCCGCCCTGGCCCATTGGGCCCCACTTCGGAATTTTTTTATTGTTTTATTCTGTTTGAATTTTAAATTTAATTCAGAAACTTCCGAAGGCTATATCTTCTTCATACGGACTCCATTTTTCGAAAACTCGGACTCTATTTCGCGTATTTTTCCGAGACGAACGCAATAGCGTATCCCGTTTCCCTTAGTTCCTTGATTTCAAATTAATTATACTTTAATTTATGACTTTCACGGTTATAGAATATACGGGGTGTTACAAAATTGATATGCTCTAATACTTTCGTTGCTTCGCTATTTTCTTTACACTGGTTTCTATACCTCTGCACCATCTAACTAGTGTTCTAACTAGTAATGATAACGTGATCCCAATTCTCGTATTTTCCATTGCCTTCAGGCATACATTTATTATTTATTACCTAGATCTAATCTAGGGTTTTCTATCAGGTGTTTTCTAGATTCAACAAGAGTTTACGCTGTCTACCGAGCGCTTCTCGGGTTCAGGGTTTATGCCAACTAGGGATTATGCTACTGACGAACGATGCCGCCAAATCTAGGACACACTACCTAGAGTGGTATATGTTCTTATACTTCCCCACGCATGTATCACGAATTGTTATTGTAACATCCCGGATTTTTCGATGATTTAAATTCAAATATTTAAAGTTGTTTATATATTACAGTTGAAATATAATGGATTTTTAATTGAATTTATTTACTTAAATTAGAGTTCGAGTATTATCATTTTAAACGAGTTGGAAACATCGCGGTAATTTTCAAATAAACGCTGTGAAATCGTTATTAAACGATAACATTATTAAATTAAATATTTACGATTTTATATATATTCGAATATTTGTTAAGCCAAAATTTTGAATGTCGGATTTGAAATACATTTTGGCCTTAATTGAAATTATAAGATATTTCGCTTACATGTTTTCGAGAATATCGTTCTATTGGTTTTCAATTCAACTACTTTGGCATTTAATTCATACTTTAACTATATTACATAAGATTTAAAATGATTACAAACTTTTTGAAATCAATTTGATGGATAGTATTCGCATTACACTTCATTTACAGACCACAACATCAAATATAACCTTAATTGCCGCAATTTGAATTGGTCCATTTATAGGGTGAAAGGAATAACATGTTTTAACCATGCTAATAAACATTGATGCTTAATATAAAGCTGGAGTTGCACTTTTTAGATATCTTATATATGAGGTGCAAAGCTACTGAAATTGAGGGTTGTACTTTCTCGCTGGAAATTTTTAGAAACTATAAGTGAATGGAAAACATTTGTAATTTTGCTACAACAAACAATAGGACAAGCATAAGGCACTTTTGAATCTACTCCACAGTCAAACTGGAACATTTAAAATCTAAAATACAGAACAGAAAGGAAAAGAAAAGAAGAAAGGAAAACGTAAGCAATGTTTATATTAAGTTTAAGTTACAAAAGTAAACCATCACCACTCGAACAAAGCAACTGCACTGAAGCAGTTCTATTAAAACCAACCAACACCACTCGAACAAGAAACCCAAGGCAAAGTCCCACAAATCAAACATGTTAGATGTAAGTAAAAAAAAAAAAAAAAAGAAAAGAAAAGAAAAGGTGGACTATCAATCTGAGAAACACAGTAAATGAACAGCTAAAGTAAAGGATATGACAATTCAAAATTCATACTATGTCCATACAAACAGTATATTTATATATATACAATGAACTTTATAAATAAATGTTTGAACATTTATAACCACAGATCTTGACAGGAATAAAACAGAACAAAAAGGATTTATTATCTAATATCAGAAGATCTTTGTCGCTTTTGAGAATTAGTGAATCCACCTCGATCAACCTTGATCTGCGAAAAGAAAAAAGGAAACAGAAAACCTATTAGTCTAAATAAAATAAGAGAAAAAAATTCTGTTTTCAGAATACACATGAGAGAACATGCTAAATAGTACAACCATAGGGACCTGTACAAATGCATACATCTTTGCCTACAACAAAAATGGTGACAGGACTCAAAATAAGACCAATGTTGATATATCAATCTCAAACAGATATGAACCGCAAGAAAAAACAAATGAGATCACCGAATCTATAATACAGCCACAAGGAAAAGATATGAAAAAGGGTTGAAAATGAAAACCAGCAAAAGGAAAGTACAAAGACAACTCATAAGAAAACAGAAAAAAGAGATATAGACTACACATCAATATGAACAGCTAGGAATGGACAAGGCATAGCCGATACATGTGCATCTACGGCCAGTGTAAAACAATACCAAGACAGCTAAACAGTAATGCAAAGATCCCCCATGTGCACAGATAAAAAGGAAATCACATATATGAACCTATATTTTATAACATCAAATCTCATAAAAAAGGTGGATTGGAAAAGAGAAAATAGTACCAAAAAGGAAACAGCTAAACTTATAGACACTACACAGCTAAGAAGAAAAGGAAATATTTTCATCGGGAACAACCAAGGAAGACAGATATGTATCAATTTCATACGGCTAAGTGAACAGCCATAACAGCTAGGAAATCAAATACAGAACTATTCACACATCAATTTTGTAGAACAGCTAAGTAAATATTTATATGTATAGATACGGACACAATCTCATATAAAATCTCGTTTTGTCAGGCATCAAATCTACCCCAAATACGGATTTCAAATCTGTAAATTGAATGAACAATACATAGCAGCTACCTAAACCCTATCCAAGTTAAATCAAAATCTATATTGAACAAATCTGAGAACCCTACTAAAAAAATCCGATCCAAAATCCAAGAACGGATCCGAATATTGATTGAAACGACAACTCCTAACCTCTGTCACCAACCGCAAGTATAAATATGCCATCACAGTAGTGTTCAACAACCTCATTCGAAACCAGAAAAAATTTCCATTCGACAACAGTAGAAAAGAAAAAATATATCAAACAAATTAAACTGAGATCGAGTGAAAACTTAGCTTAAAGATGAAGGGATGTCGGTCGGGTGCTCGTCGTCGGTGGAGTGGTTGTCAACGTTGAAGCGGAGGGGATCGGGTGCGACGCCAGGGATTTAGGAATTGGGGGATTAGGGATTGCGGTTAGGGTTTTCTCTTGATTTGAGAAAAATAGGAGGCGGCCGATTGAAAATGAAATGAAGAGGATCGGTTAGGGTTTTAACTTGTGAAGGCGGGTCGGGTAGTGGGCTTTGGGTTGATAAATTAAAGGTAAAGGCCCAACCTTATTTGTTTTTAATTTCAGTTTAAATAATTTAATTACTTCGTCAAGTTCGTAATACGGGTTCTCACTCATACGATCTCGGATTCAGGCGCGGTCAGTTGCGTTGGGACTGTGGAGACGAGTACATCGAGATGGAGCAGTTCATGTCAGGATCTGAAGTGACTGGGATTTTTATTCAAATTAAACGTCAGTTTAATTTGATTAAACAGACTGTTGATCAACAGATCCAAATCATGGTGAGTTAAACTCACTCAGCCTTCCCGTTTATATTTTATAAACTGGGTATTTTATTTTTGTGTGTTCTGATCTGCTAGTGGTTGACCGTTTGTTAGTTACATGTATTTTATTGTTGATTCGAATTCTGAAATTTAAACGGTCGTTTAATTTTAGAAAAACACCGATCGTTTTGATCTGACCCGAATAAATTAATTCCCCTGATTTGGTCACATTCATAGACGTGGTTGAAATTGTGTGGATTGTTTGAATTGTCTATTGGTTGATTGATGATTGTTATGGAAGTTTTTAGTCAAATCAATAAAAAGAAATGACTGACTATTGTTTGTTGAACCCTGTTTCAACAATTGTTCTGATGGGAAGTGTGGTTAGGGAATTGGCATCACCTGGCTTATAAATCAGTTGATTTATGAAGTATGAATTTTATCGACAGTGAATCGATAATATTTGAGTTATAAATATGTTTTATAACGGAAATGGAATTTGAAGGTTATTACAGGGAAATGTTATTTTAGAAAGGAAATAAATATTAAATTATTATTTATTTAAAGTTATATTGAAATGATGAAAACTTGTTTTAAAAGATGAATTCTTATGTCGATATGGATTTTAAATAAAGAACAGGGAATAACCTAGTGACTAGGTATTTGGTTAATCGTAAAAAAAAAAAATTAAAAAGAGTTATTTAAATTAATTATATTTAATTTTAAAGAGGGATTAAACCAGAAGGGTTTAAAGAAATGGTTATGGGTTGAATTAACCAAGTGAGTTTGGAAAGAAGTGATGAACATGTATATATTTGAACTCGGGTTTTTTATATAAAGAAATAAAGGGGTTCAAACCAAATACAATAGGTTGAAGGAAGGTTTTACTTAACGTATGAATTAAGTAAAGGGAGGTGAAGTTGTAAAACGTTTATATTAAATCTAAAATTTAAAAATAAGGTTTATAAATGTAATGTGAGTTAAACATTGTCTTGAAATACTTAATAATGGGATTAAGTTAAACCAGAAAGAAGATTTCCCAAGGAAGGGTTTTAAATGTGAGCTTGGAAACAAGGTTGGAAATAGGAATTGGAATATTGATATCGGGTTTTTGAATTACGACTCGTATTTATCTGAAGGTAAGAACGTTGTTGGTCAAGGTCTGAGAGGTAATTGAAATACCCCAACTTGAACGATTTCGGGACGACCCAAAGATGATACCAGTTGGTAATGGCGAGGGTGTGTGATAAGATTTCCAAAGTAGTGGAAATGAGATGAGATGATATTTTCCATAGTAACAGAATTAAAAGGGAATTGGGCGATTAAATTTAAAAGCCAAGTGATGCTGAGTACCAGACCAGTAAATATATTTTTATGATTTCATGGATGTTTACTTGATAGTTAAATAACCAACTATCAAGTCTGACCTTTACGATTATTGGTATGGAAAGACCGGGATCAAATGAATATTCGAAAACCATTCTAACCAACAAATACGAATATATAAAGGAGATCAAGCGATGATCGAGATGGAGCATGTGAAGACCATAGATTTTCATAAAGCGGAAGAACCACTTACAATCTCTGATTCGACCCGGAGATATACTGGGGTTCTGTCGTGGTTGAAACTGTGGATGGCAAGGACGATCGCTACTGATCCATAGGGTGATTCCTATATTGGATGCAGTAGGAGAGTACCTTCGGTTCATTCTGTTCCTGGATGACTTGTATGGACGGATGTCTGACAGAGTATTTCCTAAAGGAATTACATGCGTTGATTTCTCCAAACGTACCATAGTTGATGGCGGAGAAATGGTTGTTCTCTAGCCAAATAAACTAGAGTATTTTTGTGGACGTCAATCAGTGTGATCTGACGGATCTGACGATGTGGCATTCAAAGTGTATGATGACCAGATGTTCAAAGGTAAATTCTGACCTCAAGCCTCATCAACCGGGAGATGACAAAAATCGGGCAGGCAGCATGGCTATGTGGGTCGCTCCCATTAGGGTGTATAATCACCTATCTAGAGAAATTCCTTTTGTTTCTTAATCTATCGATTCTGCCCATTCGGGAACGGTGGTTTGAGCCCAACCGTTGGTGATATACATTCGATACACCCAAGCGAAATGAGTGGTCGGTCATGTGAGGGCTGGGTTGCAAGACGTTCTTGTTGAACCCTGTGTATTCGCCTCTAGAGATACACGTGCGGGAGGTGGTCCCATACCTTGTCAAGGTCGGAATCCAATTTCCAATAAGTGCCTACGGTTTTGTTTGTATATATATACGTGGAGCGTGAGATGCAAGCGTTCCACTAGATTGATATTTACTTGTATTTAGACACTATGGTAATATCAGAAAAGATATTGATTTCGAAAACTGTTTTGGGTTATCGTAAGGTAAAAACTGTCCGTGTTTATGTGTGGATCGGTCTTACGATTATCTTTTTCTTTCGAAAGGATTTTAACTTTAAAATCAAGATGTGTGATACCTTAATGCTGTGCGAGTTTTTCTCACTCTGGTCCACCAGACTGACCCGGCGTTTTGTAATTGCTCGGGTTAGACCGAGGTGTACAGGTTCAGGTTATCAGGTACTGAGAAGTCCAGAGAGTCATCAGGTACTGAGAAGTCCAGAGAGTCATCAGGTACTGAGAAGTCCAGAGACAAGCTGAAGATGTTCAGATGAATGATATTCCGCTGTGTGTATGAGGACGGATTATTATAACTGCCCAGATGTACGTTGTACTCTGATCTTGTAAGTATTTTCAAAGCTCTCAATAAAGATTTATTTCTGTATTATATTTTGTTCCGCTGCGATGTGAGACTCTGTGTTGTGGTGTTTTTCTTCTTCTTCTATTCTAATATTTCTCTCTCTCTTATCTCACCCTCTACCTTCTTTCTCATAACTATCTGGTGTTTTCGATACTTGGATTTTGGCAAGTGATACGGGTTTAATGTATCATTGTCGAAGTCTGGGCGTCGAACCCGCTGGGTCGTTACAGTTATTGCCTGTCTAGATGCATATGTCCTGTAATGTGCGGTCCGAGTTCTGTGGCAGGGCAAATCAAGGAATACAATTCTCGGTCGGGAGCTTTCAGATATCTGCCGATGCAGATGCTAAGGTCTGTTTTTATTCCAGTGGCTATGGTCCCACCTGACCCCTCCCTCAACTAATGAAAGGCACACCTTGAAAAATGAGAACTATACGCAGGCCCCTGGTGCCCCACTATCCTATGGCCATCCTCACCCATAACTAGATAGCAAGTATATAGTCTTTTGGAGTTCTCCGCCTTTCCGCTTCACGTATCTCGACTGACTCAAGATGGATGGTAGACGATGAGTTGCTATCACAGGGCTACCGTTTTCTTGCCGAATCATGCCGGTCCATCCTAGTCTTTAGGTTGCCATATATTGCAACCAAGGCATACCCCAGGTTCTTCTAACGCAGACCTTTACCTCTGTGAGCCCACGAGGATCATCTGCAGCCTCACAGAGGGATACCAAGAGTATCCTCACGTCCCCTCGAAGCCTCGGGCTTCGTAACCCAATTTGTTGGAGCCTTCTTTTTACTCAGACGGACATTCGCTCCTTCCCGTGTTGTACTAAGAATTACTACTTAGTTCTACTAACTAAGGTTTACCACTTAGTTTCCAGAATCGTTGTTTTCTTAACTAAGGTTTACTACTTAGCTCCATTTAACTAAGGTTTACTACTTAGTTCTCTTTCCCGTAAATTTGGATTGGTTAAGTGTCATTAGTCAATTCAAGCTAACTTAACCCTCTTCGTTTATCCTGTTAAACTTGTTAAGTGTTATAAGTAATTAATGTGGACTTAACCCTACCACCAACCAAGTTATATTAGTTAAGTATTTCGTATTACTTAACCCTACCCCTTCATCCTGTACTGGTTAAGTGTTCCTTTTTAACTTAACTTTACCCGTCTGTTTTAACTAACATGTTATTAATGGTTAAGAATTATCCCTTCATGTTTTAAACTTAACCTTATTCCTTTATCACAATCTGATGGTTAAGTGTTCAAGTTTACTTAACCCTACAGTCTAGTCCAGCTAACATATCAAATTGGCTAAGTGAATTTACTTAACCCCAACCTCTAGTCTAGTTAACATGTTAATTTGGCTAAGTGTATTAACTTTACTTAACCCCACCTTCTAGTCTAGTTAACATGTTAATTTGGCTAAGTGTTTTCTTGGTTACTTAACCCCTACGAATCATATCTTGTTACCATGTTAAGTTGGTTAAGTGTCCCTATGGACTTAGCCCTCCCATTCTAGCTTAACTGTGTTATGTTGGTTAAGTGTTCCTATGGACTTAACCCTCCCATTCTAGCATATCTGCGTTAAGTGTCAGTATGAACCTAACCCCACCCACTGGTTTGGTTATCAAATTGAATTGGTTAAGTGTCTTAGTTAACTTAACCCTACCTTTCTTGTTCTAGCTTTAACTAAATAAATTAAAGTCACGACCACTCGCATCAGACAAATGTTGTTACGAATACTGGATGTGCTGGTTGGTTCCGGGCAGGTTTACATCGCAACTCAGTCTAACCTCGGGTTAGGCATATTCGTGTTTTCAAAGTTCAAAGGGTTTTGATTAATTTTCAAATCAGGTTTCGAAAGTAACCATCTCGTCTGTCGGGTCAGTTAGGGATAGCCAGGGAGAGCAGGAAACTTGTATTTTCCAAACGCAAGCCTAGACACTATCCTCTCTGTCACCCTAGTACTTTCTGGTGTGTTATTAAAAGAGATGTCGTTAATAAACCTTTCTTTTGTCTAAATTCACATTTTCTTATTTAGGAAAAATTCTATAAGTAAATTATTCCTAATTAACTTATCTCCTAATTACTCTTTTAATGTAAATGGTCAACATTCACTCCTATGGCCCATTTCCCCCTCTAAATCATATTTATGCTTTTTGGTATGTAAATTATACCAAATTAAGTGCCACTAACCATGATTTTTCTAAACCTGACAATTACTCCCAATTGTGGCCAATTTCAAATTTATGCCAATATGCCAAATTAGCTAATCCAATTCTTGAATTAACATTCGAAATATAGTTCATGTCAAACTAGACTTATTATTCTAGTTCACAGTTCATGTAAATGCTAGATTTACAAGTCAATACTAGATTCAAATTACACATACTATAATTCACGTCAAATTTATCCAATTTGCATTTCTATTGAACATGCCATAATACATGTTCCCAATTTATTCCAATTTCCAAGTTTATAACTATGTTTTTAGTAAATTTCATATTTTGCCCAAATCGTATCCCCACCGTTCGTATAATCGTGATTCAATCTAGATTATAGATAAATCTAGATTCGTAGAAAATAGGGAATGAACCAGAGATGCTATGAAAAATATAGACATAACAACTTGCATAAAATGATAATTTACTAATTACAGACCTAACGAATTACACTGAAATTGATCTAAAACATCGGAAGCCTATAGGTCTGAAAATCTTATGACATAAAAAGGGTTGAATAACGTCGTAGGTTCAAGAACATGGGTAGACCTAACTTAATAGGTAAATTCCCAAGTTCTAAAACCAAAGAAAACCAAGAATAGACAGAATAGAAACGTAGCTTCAAGAACATGGGTAGACATAACTTAATAGGTAAATTCCCAAGGTCTAAAATCAGAGAAAACCAAGAATAGACAGAATAGAAAACCAGGTTTATACCCAATTTCACAGTCACAAAACTTAAGCAACACTTTCCTAGTCATGAATCATAGGTGTTTAGTCACAATTGTCCTTGTTATTTCATAGGCAATCGTTTATGTTTTCTTATCAAAGGCATAGGCTTGTGTTCATAGTCAAGGAAATAATTATCACAGTCACAGTCATAGGCAATGTTCATAGTCATAGGCAATGTTCATAGTCATAAGCAAGGCCTAATTTGTCATCGAATCATAACAGTTCTTAATTTGGTCCAAAGATATAGGCAAAGATTCGAATAGAAAGATTTAGCATATTCTTTTATTCCTTTAATTTCATGTCACGAACAGAGAGAAATGTTCAAATCTAAAAAGTAACCGACTTACAGAAATTATATTAGATTCGTTGAAAAACAGTCGTTGCAGTCGTTTGAATCTTCACTTGCAATCCTAGCTTGACTTGAACCCCTTCTTGAAAGTCTTTGAGTGGCATCTCCTCGTCTTGATTTATTTTATATATTATTTATATATTTTCTCAGAGGCAGCGTAAGGATAGAAAAGAATTGTGAATAGAGGAGTCTAGGGCTGTTTATACAGTGTTAAGAGGACGAACCTAGGCAGAAAACGTGACCAAATACATCAGGACGAACCAGGTTCAGAAAACTGGAAAAAGCGGGGAGGTCGACCCCCAGGTCGACTATCCAGTCGAGCTGGGTGCCCCAGGTCGACTACCCAGTCGACCTAGGTGCCTTGGGCGCGAAAATTCCCGCCTAGCCCAATCTGGGTCTGATTTTGAATTTGAATTCGCTTTTCTGAACTGTTAGAATTTTAAATCGAGTTCTAAAACTTCTGAATACCATAACTCCTTCATATGAGGTCCGATTAACGCAAACTCGGACTCGTTTTCATGCAGAATTCCGAGACGAACGCAATGGCGCAGCCCGTTTCCCTTGATTTTGATTTTAACGTTTAATTATGCCTTGATTTGTGAATCTTAGTGTTACAGAATTACGGGGTGTTACATTCTCCCCCACTTAAAAGGATTTCTTCCCCGAAATCTTCAAGTTAGGAAGAATGTGTCCTACCATCCAATCACCCATCTACTCAACATTCAATCACAGGCATTCATTGTCCTTAAAAGATTTCTAATGCTTTCATGTTCATATGCATAGTGTGTGTATATATCTTTATCTAATGCAAAATCAGGCGGTCTACTGATTCAGTTGACCTCCTTAATGCGAATCATGTCAGTGCCATTCGTCCAATCATGTATGCATGCATCCCTAGTTTTTTAAATACTACATGCGTGCACTGCCATTCATCCATATGCAACATCCACATGTTCACATATTAAGTTCAACTTACAAACAAATACATATCTGTAAATGTAATATGGAAGCGTCTGAACTGATCTAGTGCCTAATACGTATGCATTCACGAGCAACCATTAGCAACCACTTGCAACCATCAACCATAACATGTTTCAAATACATGTTTACATCCATTGGCTTCTACCTAAGGATCAAAGATACGACCTAGAGAAAATACTTTGGAAAGAGAGAAACAATTATGCGTAAAGCTCCTACCAAAGAAATCAAGGATGCACCCTTAAGGAAAAGGGTATGATGCTAGTATCTAGCCTTCTTGAGCTTTACTCACCTGTATCTTAACTAATTTAACTTCACGACTGTGAAGTCCCTGATCTCCATTTCCAAAATAAAAAGATATCAATCACGGTACCAAGTATGTACTAAGATGATTAGAGGTCTCCCACTTATCCGCAATGCCATAACTATAAGGGTCGAAAGGTCACTACGTGCTTTTTGGCGTGCCTGCTACAACTATTCATCTCTCACGCAAACCATCCTAGTCGAACTCGACATTCCTCAAGTACAAACCCCAAAGGCCAAAACCAATATCAGACAAGCACCCAAGGAATATCTCCTCCGGATTTAGACGATCTACGTGAGAATATATAAGCAAACTCGATAGCTATCCTCAAATCCCTACTATCCAGAAATAAACTGGTCGGACCACCAATTGGATTTGAGACTCTAGTGGGATCTTTCTACTATACAAGTACTATGGTGCAGAGACTCAACTATGGAAGTGGATATGAACAAATGTGAAGCGCTAAAACCAAAGGAAAGAGTACGAACAGAAAAAACTAGACTCTTCCGACAGAACTTTACTACCTTTCTCCTAGGTACGCTTGGTGGTGAAAGTATGTACTTGCCCTTCTGAAAATCTTGTTCCTCGTTCTTGCCCTTGTCCTTAATTATATGCCCTATCATACCCTAGTAAAGATACTTCCTCTTGTCTTAGGTTTTATAATTTCTTCCTCCTTCGTGAGCTAAATCTACGTCCACGAATTCCTCATCCTAGGGTTATGATCCTTAGCCAAACTCCTCATCCCCTTCCGTGTATAACCATGTTGACAAATATCTCAAAAGCTACCTCCATCGTCCGGAAAACCCTATAAGCTTTGAAAGAAAACTGCCCGTAGGTGAAACAACTACGACTATGGATGGAAGCCGGACACTACTTCGCCCATCGATGAGGTTATCCCCCAGAAAGCCAGGAGCCCCAGAGACTCAAGGAAGAACGAGACAAGAATTCAAACACAGGAAGAGAAGATAATGCGTATGGCTTTGCAGAATATGCCTTTAAAAACAAATCTTTTCTCTTGAAAATGCTTCTTTTAAAACCGTTTGAAAATAATTTTTCAAATCTTTTATCTGATCTGGTAACCTTCAGCTCTAATACCACATGTAACACCCTACATCTGTTAGTGTCACTCACAAAGGGAATGCACTAAGTTCTGTGGAGTATTTAGGGTAAAAGATGCAGATAAATTACAAGACAGACAGAAATTAAGCAGCGGAAAATAAAACTTTGCTTTATTGATAAAATAGTTTATACAATGATTTCTTTACAATATCAGAGTATCATCTGTCTTACAAAATAAAGAAGCATAAAACAACATTTATATTCCCTAATTTTAGCAAGAGCCAGCCATAGCATCTGAAAAGAGAATCCAAATAAACTTCGACAAATCTTCAAGCTGGGAAAGAGTGATAGTCCAACCTAAGCTGAGCTATACTATTCCCTTCTTTACTACCTGGGAGGGGGGGAACGGAAGAAAAGAAGACGAAAGAATAACAGAGGCAGACATAAATCCTGAGTAAGTTTTGTAACTTCTAGCAGATGAACATGGAAAAACAAAACGACATGAATTAACTGAATACAAGATAACACCATGATGATAGGGTTGGCAAGATTAGACAAGATTAACACAAGAAATGCTAAGCTAAGATAAACTGGATATGCTCTAATACTTTCGCCGCTTCGCTATTTTCTTCATACTGGTTTCTACACCTCTGCACCATCTAACTAGTGTTCCAACTAGTAACGATAACTTGATACCAATTCCCGTATTTTCCATTGCCTTCAGACATACATTTATTATTTATTACATAGATCTAAACTAGGGTTTTCTATTAGGTGTTTTCTAGATTAAACTAGAGTTTACGCTGTCTGCTGAACGCTTCTCGGATTCAAGGTTTATGCCACCTAGTCCAACTAGGGGTTATGCTACCTGATGAAAGATGCCCCCAAGTCTAGGACACACTACCTAGAGTGGTATATGTTCATATACTTCCCCACGCATGTATCGCGAATCGTTATCGCCTGTCTAGATGTACATGTCCTGTAATGTGCGGTCCGAGTTCTATGGCAGGGCAAATCAAGGAATACAGAACTCGGTCGGGAGCTTTCAAATATTTGCCGATGCAGATGCTAAGGTCTGTTTTTGTTCCAGTGGCTATGGTCCCACCTGACCCCCCTCAACTAATGAAAGCCACACCTTGAAAAATGAGAACTATACGCAGGCCCCTGGTGCCCCACTATCCTATGGCCATCCTCACCCATAACTAGATAGCAAGTATATGGTTTTAGGAGTTCTCCGCCTTTCCGCTTCACGTATCTCGATTGACTCAAGATGGATGGTAGAAGACGAGTTTCTATCAGGGGGCTACCATTTTCTCGCCAAATCACGTCGGTCCATCCTAGTCTTTAGGTTGCCATATATTGCGACCAAGGCATACCCAAGGTTCTTCTAACGTAGACATTTACCTCTGTGAGCCCAGGAGGATCATCTGCAGCCTCACATAGGGATACCAAGAGTACCCTCACGTCCCCTCGAAGCCTCGGGCTTCGTAACCCAATTCGTTGGAGCCTTCTTTTTACACAGACGGACCTGCGCTCCTTCACGTGTTATACTAAGAATTACTACTTAGTTCTACTAACTAAGGTTTACCACTTAGTTTCCAGAATCGTTTTTTTCTTAACTACGGTTTACTACTTAGCTCCTTTTAACTAAGGTTTAATACTTAGTTCTCTTTCCCGTCAATTTGGATTGGTTAAGTGTCATTATTCAATTCAAGCTAACTTAACCCTCTTCATTTATCCTGTTAAACGGGCTAAATGTCATCAGTAATTCATGTTGACTTAACCCTATCGCAAACCAAGTTATATTGGTTAAGTATTTCATATTACTTAACCCTAACCCTTCATCCTGTATTGGTTAAGTGTTCCTTTTTAACTTAACCCTGCCCGTCTATTTTAACTAACATGTTATTAATGGTTAAGTATTATCCCTTCATGTTTTAAACTTAACCTTATTCCTTTATCACAATCTGATGGTTAAGTGTTCAAGTTTACTTAACCCTACGGTCTAGACCAGCTAACATATCTATTTGGCTAAGGGTATTTACTTAACCCCAAACTCTATTCTAGTTAGCATGTTAATTTGGCTAAGTGTATTAACTTTACTTAACCCCACCTTCTAGTCTAGTTAACATGTTAATTTGGCTAAGTGTTTTCTTGGTTACTTAACCCCTACGAATCTTGTCTTGTTACCATGTTAAGTTGGTTAAGTGTCCCTATGGACTTAGCCCTCCCATTCTAGCTTAAATGTGTTAAGTTGGTTAAGTGTTCCTATGGACTTAACCGTCCCATTCTAGCTTAACTGCATTAAGTGTCAGTATGAACCTAACCCCACCCATCGGTTTGGTTATCATATTGAATTGGTTAAGTGTCTTAGTTTACTTAACCCTACCATTCTTGTTCTAGCTTTAACTAAATAAATTAAAGCCACGACCACTCACATTAGACAGATGTTGTTGCGAATACTGGATATGCTGGTTGGTTCCAGGCAGGTTTACATCGCAACTCAGTCTAACCTCGGGTTAGGCATATTAGTGTTTTCTATGTTCAAAGGGTTTTGATTAATTTTCAAATCAGGTTTCGAAAGTAACCATCCCGTCTATCGGATCAGTTAGGGATAGCCAGGGAGAGCAGGAAACTTGTATTTTCCAAACCCAAGCCTAGACACTATCCTCTCTGTCACCCTAGAACGTTCTGGTGTGTTATTAAAAGAGATGTCGTCAATAAACCTTTGTTTTGTATTAATTCACATTTTCTTATATAGGACAAATTCTATAAGTAAATTATTCCTAATTTACTTATCTCCTAATTACTCTTTTAATGTAAATTATCAACATTCATTCTTATGGCCCATTTCCCCCTATAAATCATATTTATACTTTTTGGTATGTAAACTATACCAAATTAGGTGTCACTAACCATGATTTTTCTAAACTTGACAATTACTCCCAATTATGGCCAATTTCAAATTTATGCCAATATGCCAAATTAGCTAATCCAATTCTTGATTTAACATTCTAATTACAGTTCATGTCAAACTAGACTTATTATTCTAGTTCACAGATCATGTAAATGCTAGATTTACAAGTCAATACTAGACTCAAATTACACATCCTATAATTCACGTCAAATTTATCCAATTTGTATTTCTATTGAACATGCCATAATACATGTTCCCAATTTATGCCAATTTCCAGGTTTATAACTATGTTTTTAGTAAATTTCATATTTTGCCCAAATCGTATCCCCACCGTTCGTATAATCGTTATTCAATGTAGATTATAGATTGTTGACACATTTTTTGGCAAAAGCTGTCACACATGGAATTCCTGAATGATAACATGCTCGGGCGATAGAAACGACGTCAGAAGACATTGAGAGATTTGGTCAAAATCACATCCTCAACATAAACAGGCCAGAAACTCTTATCAGACGACCTCTTTTGGGCCCGAAAACAGCGATTACGGAGCTGAGCTCAATAAGATTTGTAGTCCTCTGAGTTAGCTTCAGTTTGAGCTTCGTTTCGGCTCAATCGGACTTACGGTTTGAAAGTTATGCCCGTTTCCGTAAACTGGTGTAAACTGGTAATTTCCTGGATAAAGCAGCGAAGCAGCACACGATCGAAGTACGGATCACGCACCCTCGGATCGCCCCTCATCGGATCGCCCCTCATCGGATCGCCCACCTCAGACCACGAACCATCCGTGGTACATCTCACGATCCGACCCGATCGCCAGCACTTCACTCCAGCTTTACTATGTTGCTCACGACCAGACTCGGCTCGTGATAGCCATATCACGATCCGACCCATGATCACGATCCGACTCATGACCACGATCCGATCCCATGATCGTGATACGAACTTCCGACCTGCAGATACGCTCCCTGTTTTGACCTATTCTCATGCCACATCTTGCTCCTATTACCCTAGATCGTGTGCCACGTACCCCACCAGGATCCGATCCCCGCACCTGCTCCTGCGCAGCTTGTTCTGACCTATTCTCAAGGCTATTTTCACTCCAACTTGAATGGATCTGATTACACATGTCACGTGACGATTTGAAGATGATATCTGGACGTTTTCCACCACATTTCGAGATTTTTGGGATGCATGCCATGTGTCCCATGAACCACCTTCAGGAAACGGCTATAAATACACCATTTTAGGCATTTTCAAGGATTTTTTGGCCATCCTTCTTCACTGCTTCCACCATTACTGAAGTGCAAGGACTTTGCACCTTCATACACTCAAATTCTTCTCTTTTCAATGCAATTAACACACGGATTGTGTGTCTACATGTAACTGATTCTTGTAATCTGTCAGTATAACAATAAGATTATAAAGTGGACGTAGGCTACATCTATAGCCGAACCACTATAAAAACCTTGTGTGTCTCCTCTTTATTTACTCTTTTCTGCATTTTGCGATCTGCGATCTGCATTTGGATGTTAGGCCCAATTTTTGGTCTAACATTTTGGCGCGCCAGGTAGGGGGGCACACAAAAACTTCAACTTCTAGCTTGAAAGGAAACTCAATGGTGAACAAAAGGAAGAAGACTGGAACTTCTTCTCATGCCGATGACGCTGAAGGCACAAGGAACGAGGCAAGCCAGGAAGCTTCCTCTCATGAAGACCCATCGGTATACCTGACTAGAGATGAAATGGATGGAGTTCTCGCTGAATTGAGGACCCAGATGGCAAGGCAAGATGATCTCCTCCAGAAACAATAGGAAATAATCAACCAATTCTTCACTCGGATGGATGGAAGGCCGGGCAACATTCAGCTCGCTGGAAACAATGCAGAAGTAGCTCCAGCAATTGACCAGAATCGGGTCGGATCGCCCTCTTTACGAAACCCTCAGATCGGGCTCACCAGGACTCGCGTCACAGATGGACTCGGGGGCAACCCCCCATTCAACAGCAGAACTCGTCTCGTGATACACCTCTGCACCGCGACCCGGATCGTGGAACACTACTAGGCTCACGAACCGATCCAAACAACTCGCTCCCGCCTGATCAACAACAACCAGTCCGTGACCTACCTCCTGGACCCAGTCGGATCGCCCCCCTACTCCACGATCCGACTTCACGTGCTGGACTTCACGAACCTACCTCACGAACCGTCCCCCTCGAACTGGGTCGGGTCGCTCCCCTCGATCCACGATCCGCGAGCCGCGATCCCCAGGCGATAGCTCCCCAACTTCCATCTTCTCCTGCATTCAACGCTGGGGGCACAAGCTCTGATATTGGTAGTTTACAACAGCTTTTTGAGGGCAACCGACTCGCTGATCTCATTCAACACCTCTCGAGAGGCCGCACCTATCAGAATGACGTGGACGACGTCAATCACAATCCGTTCACTCAGGAAATCAGGAATTCACGCAATCCCCCAGATTTCAAACTTCCACAACCGGAGCCCTACAACGGCAGGACAGATCCTACCGTGCATCTGATGCGTTACAAACGGCGTATGGAAGTTCAATCGGCATCGGAAAACGTCATGGCTAAATGTTTTCCCCTCTTTCTGACTAACATAGCCGCCATGTGGATTCGGCAGCTGGAAACAGAATCGATTGGTAGTTGGAACATATTGGTCGCACGCTTCATTGAACAGTTCCGGGTCCACATCGCTCGACCTAAGAACGTCATGTCACTCACTACAATCAAGCAGAGGCCCAGAGAAACTCTGCGTTCATTCCTGGAAAGATTTAACGTTGCAGCAGCATCAGTTGATCGTCCTGAACCATCGATGGTAATTATGGCAGCAGTATCCGGCATTCTAGATAACTTGGAGTTCAAAAAGTCTTTGTACCGAGATCCACCACGAAATCTCGGCGAATTCTACCTTGAAGCAGATAGATTTCTACGGGAAGAAGATACAACTTCCGAGAAGAAAACCATCGAAGTCAACATGCTCGGAGATGGAGAACCGCCCAATCCTGGAAAAGGCAATGACAAGGGTAAAGGAAAGACCCCTGCTACAAATGATCGTAATGTTACCCCACGGAGAGGGTCCAGATACGACAAATACACTGAACTGAATGATACTCTGAGCAACATATACTTGGATACAGAAGGTGCCGCCTCCTATCCAAGGCATCCCAAGAGGGAGCCAACGCTAGCACAACGCAATTCTGGCAGACACTGCATATTTCATGACATAGACGGTCACAACACTGATGACTGCAGACATTTGCGAGACCTTATTGAGAACCGGGTCAGGCGAGGAGAGCTACCCGAATATGTCACTCGACCAACAACGCCTATACCTGCGTTACCACCACCTATTCCCTAGAGAGGGAACGATCCTGGATCAAGCAATCGCGGGATTATCATTCGTTGATCCCACTCAGCGGATCTCTTCAGTTTGCTGAACTCCAGTTCACAGTTCATGTTTTTAGGTTTTTAGGCGACTTCTTGCCCTCCTTTGTTTTCCCTGCATGTAATAAGAGCCGTCACATCAGCCCACACGTACGGAACCTACTTGTGGTCTCCAGTCGTGTCCGGCAAACGACCGCTGCGTTTTCATGAATTAGCAATAAGCATTGAGCTCCGGCTCCCAACTGGATCCGTCCAGTACGAACATGAGCCCCGGATCCTAACTGGATCCGTCAAATATAAACAAATTTTCATGGCATTTCCTTGGTCGTCTTACTCCGGTAAGGCCGTCTTGGAACCTTCGTTGCTTTTCCTTGGTCGTCTTACTCCGGTAAGGCCATCTTGGAACTTTCATGGCATTTCCTTGGTCGTCTTACTCCGATAAGGCCGTCTTGGAACCTTCGTTGCTTTTCCTTGGTCATCTTACTCAGGTAAGGCCGTCTTGGAACCCCTCTAACATCTCCCTGGATGGTTTACTCCGGTAAGGCCATCTAGGAAATATTCTTGCATTGCTTGTTTTATCTTCTTGCAGGTACAAACTTCTGGTCTTCTTGGATTTCTTTGGCCTTAATACGATCCTGTGTGATCGTCAGTTTTCTGGCTTCAACACGATTCGGCGTGATCATCGCATTCTGAATTTGGATTTCTCAGATTATCCAGAACACATCTTCCTTCAACCTGCAAGATATGTTCTGGGGGGAAAACATGTTGACACATTGTTTGGCAAAAGCTGTCACACATGGAATTCCTGAATGATAACATGCTCGAGCGATAGAAACGACGTCAGAAGACATTGAGAGATTTTGTCAAAATCACATCCTCCACATAAACAGGCCCGAAACTCCTATCAGACGACCTCTTTTGGGCCCAAAAACAGCAATTACGGAGCATAGCTCCGTAAGATTTGTAGTCCTCTGAGTTAGCTTCAGTTTGAGCTTCGGTTCGGCTCAATCGGACTTACGGTTTGAAAGTTATGCCCGTTTCCGTAAACTTGTGTAAACTGTCAATTTCTGGATAAAGCATCGAAGCAGCACACGATCGAAGTACGGATCACGCACCCTCGGATCGCCCCTCATCGGATCGCCCACCTCAGACCACGAACCATCCGTGGTACATCTCACGTTCCGACCCGATCGCCAGCACTTCACTCCAGCTTTACTATGCTGCTCACGACCAGACTCGGCTCGTGATAGCCATATCACGATCCGACCCATGATCACGATCCGACTCATGACCACGATCCGATCCCATGATCGCGATCCGAACTTCCGACATGCAGATACGCTCCCTGTTTTGACCTATTCTCATGCCACATCTTGCTCCTATTACCCTGGATCGTGTGCCACGTACCCCCACCACGATCCGATCCCCGCACCTGCTCCTGCGCAGCTTGTTCTGACCTATTCTCAAGGCTATTTTCACTCCAACTTGCATGGATATAATTACACATGTCACATGACTATTTGAAGATGACATCTGGACGTTTTCCACCACATTTCGAGATTTTTGGGATGCGTGCCATGTGTCCCATGAACCACCTTCAGGAAACGGCTATAAATGCACCATTTGAAGGCATTTTCAAGGATCTTTTGGCCATCCTTCTTCACTGCTTTCACCATTACTGAAGTGCAAGGACTTTACACCTTCATACACTCAAATTCTTCTCTTTTCAATGCAATTAACACACGGATTGTGTGTCTACATGTAACTGATTCTTGTAATCTGTCAGTATAACAATAAGATTATAAAGTGGACGTAGGCTACATCTACAGCCGAACCACTATAAAAACCTTGTGTGTCTCCTCTTTATTTACTCTATTCTGCATTTTGCGATCTGCGATCTGCATTTGGGTGTTAGGCACAATTTTTGGTCTAACATTTTGGCGCGCCAAGTAGGGGGGCACACAAAAACTTCAACTTCTAGCTTGAAAGGAAACAATGGCGAACAAAAGGAAGAAGACTGGAACTTCTTCTCATGCCGATGACGCTGAAGGCACAAGGAACGAGGCAAGCCAGGAAGCTTCCTCTCATGAAGACCCATCGGCATACCTGACTAAAGACGAAATGGATGGAGTTCTCGCTGAATTGAGGACCCAGATGGCAAGGCAAGATGATCTCCTACAGAAACAACAGGAAATGATCAACCAATTCTTCGCTCGGATGGATGGAAGGCCGGGCAACATTCAGCTTGCTTGAAACAATGCAGAAGTAGCTCCAGCAATTGACCAGAATCGGGTCGGATCGCCCTCTTTACGAAACCCTAAGATCGAGCTCACCACGACTCGCGTCACAGATGGACTCGAGGGCAACCCCCCATTCAACAGCAGAACTCGTCTCGTGATACACCTCTGCACCGCGACCCGGATCGTGGAACACTACTAGGCTCACGAACCGATCCCAACAACTCGCTCCCGCCTGATCAACAATAACCAGTCCGTGACCTACCTCCTGGACCCAGTCGGATCGCCCCCCTACTCCACGATCCGACTTCACGAACCTACCTCACGAACCGTCCCCCTCGAACTGGGTCGGGTCGCTCCCCTCGATCCACGATCCGCGATCCCCAGGCGATAGCCAACCAACTTCCATCTTCTCCTGCATTCAACGCTGGGGGCACCAGCTCTGATTTTGGTAGTTTACAACAGCTTTTGGAGGGCAATCGACTCGCTGATCTCATTCAACACGACCCGAGAGGCCGCACCTATCAGAATGACGTGGACGGCGTCAATCACAATCCGTTCTCTCAGAAAATCAGGAATTCACGCAATCCCCCAGATTTCAAACTTCCACAACTGGAGCCCTACAACGGCAGGACAGATCCTACCGTGCATCTGATGCGTTACAAACGGCATATGGAAGTTCAATCGGCATTAGAAAACGTCATGGCTAAATGTTTTCCCCTCTTTCTGACTAACATAGCCGCCATGTGGATTCGGCAGCTGGAAACAGAATCGATTGGTAGTTGGAACATGTTGGTCGCACGCTTCATTGAACAGTTTCGGGTCCACATCGCTCGACCTAAGAACGTCATGTCACTCACTACAATCAAGCAGAGGCCCAGAGAAACTCTGCGTTCATTCCTGGAAAGATTTAACGTTGCAGCAGCATCAGTTGATCGTCCTGAACCATCGATGGTACTTATGGCAGCAGTATCCGGCGTTCTAGATAACTCAGAGTTCAAAAAGTCTTTGTACCAAGATCCACCACGAAATCTCGGCGAATTCTACCTTGAAGCAGATAGATTTCTACGGGAAGAAGATGCAACTTCCGAGAAGAAAACCCTCGAAGTCAACATGCTCGGAGATGGAGAACCGCCCAATCTTGGAAAAGGCAATGACAAGGGTAAAGGAAAGACCCCTGCTACAAATGATCATAATGCTATCCCCCGGAGAGGGTCCAGATACGACAAATACACTGAACTGAATGATACTCTAAGCAACATATACTTGGATACAGGAGGTGCCGCCTCCTATCCAAGGCATCCCAAGAGGGAGCCAACGCTAGCACAACGCAATTCTGGCAGACACTACATATTTCATGACATAGACGGTCACAACACTGATGACTGCAGACATTTGTGAGACCTTATTGAGAGCCGGGTCAGGCGAGGAGAGCTACCTGAATATGTCACTCGACCAACAACGCCTACACCTGCGTTACCACCACCTATTCCCCAGAGAGGGAACGATCCTGGATCGAGCAATCGCAGGATTATCATTCGTTGATCCCACTCAGTGGATCTCTTCAGTTTGCTGAACTCCGGTTCACAGTTCATGTTTTTAGGTTTCTAGGCGACTTCTCGCCCTCTTTTGTTTTCCCTGCATGTAATAAGAGCCGTCACATCAGCCCACACGCACGGAACCTACTTGTGGTCTCCAGTCATGTCCGGCAAACAATCGCTGCGTTTTCATGAATTAGCAATAAGCATTGAGCTCCGGCTCCCAACTGGATCCGTCCAGTACGAACATGAGCCCCGACTCCTAACTGGATCCGTCCAGGATAAACAAATTTTCATGGCATTTCTTTGGTCGTCTTACTCCGGTAAGGCCGTCTTGGAACCTTCGTTGCTTTTCCTTGGTCGTCTAACTCCGGTAAGGCCGTCTTGGAACTTTCATGGCATTTCCTTGGTCGTCTTACTCCGATAAGGCCTTCTTGGAACCTTCGTTGCTTTTCCTTGGTCATCTTACTCCGGTAAGGCCGTCATGGAACCCCTCTAACATCTCCCTGGATGGTTTACTCCGGTAAGGCCATCTAGGAAATATTCTTGCATTGCTTGTTTTATCTTCTTGCAGGTACAAACTCCTGGTCTTCTTGGATTTCTTTGGCCTTAATACGATCCCGTGTGATCGTCAGTTTTCTGGCTTCAATACGATCCGGCGTGATCGTCGCATTCTGAATTTGGATTTCTCAGATTATCCAGAACACATCTTCCTTCAACCAGCAAGATATGTTCTGGGGGGAAAACATGTTGACACATTTTTTGGCAAAAGCTGTCACACATGGAATTCCTGAATGATAACATGCTCGAGCGATAGAAACGACGTCAGAAGACATTGAGAGATTTGGTCAAAATCACATCCTCAACATAAACAGGCCCGAAGCTCCTATCAGACGACCTCTTTTGGGCCCGAAAACAGCGATTATGGAGATAATCTCCATAACATTTGTAGTCCTCTGAGTTAGCTTCAATTTGAGCTTCGGTTCGGCTCAATCGGAATTACGGTTTGAAAGTTATGCCCGTTTCCGTAAACTGGTGCAAACTGGCAATTTCCTGGATAAAGCAGCGAAGCAGCACACGATCGAAGTACGGATCACGCACCCTCGGATTGCCCCTCATCGGATTGCCCCTCATTAGATCGCCCACCTCAGACCACGAACCATCCGTGGTACATCTCACGATCCGACCCGATCGCCAGCACTTCACTCCAGCTTTACTATGCTGCTCACGACCAGACTCGGCTCGTGATAGCCATATCACGATCCGACCCATGATCACGATCCGACTCATGACCACGATCCGATCCCATGATCGTGATCCGAACTTCCGACCTACAGATACGCTCCCTGTTTTGACCTATTCTCATGCCACATCTTGCTCCTATTACCCTGGATCGTGTGCCACGTACCCCACCACGATCCGATCCCAGCACCTGCTCCTGCGCAGCTTGTTCTGACCTATTCTCAAGGCTATTTTCACTCCAACTTGCATGGATCTAATTACACATGTCACATGACGATTTGAAGATGATATCTGGACGTTTTCCACCACATTTCGAGATTTTTGGGATGCGTGCCATGTGTCCCATGAACCACCTTCAGGAAACGGCTATAAATACACCATTTGAAGGCATTTTCACGGATCTTTTGGCCATCCATCTTCACTGCTTCCACCATTACTGAAGTGCAAGGACTTTGCACCTTCATACACTCAAATTCTTCTCTTTTCAATGCAATTAACACACGGATTGTGTGTCTACATGTAACTGATTCTTGTAATCTGTCAGTATAACAATAAGATTATAAAGTGGACGTAGGCTACATCTACAGCCAAACCACTATAAAAACCTTGTGTGTCTCCTCTTTATTTACTCTTTTCTGCATTTTGCGATCTGCGATCTGCATTTGGGTGTTAGGCCCAATTTTTGGTCTAACATTTTGGCGCGCCAGGTAGGGGGGCACACAAAAACTTCAACTTCTAGCTTGAAAGGAAACTTAATGGCGAACAAAAGGAAGAAGACTGGAACTTCTTCTCATGCCGATGACGCTGAAGGCACAAGGAACGAGGCAAGCCAGGAAGCTTCCTCTCATGAAGACCCATCGGCATACCTGACTAGAGACCAAATGGATGGAGTTCTCGCTGAATTGAGGACCCAGATGGCAAGGCAAGATGATCTCCTCCAGAAACAATAGGAAATGATCAACCAATTCTTCGCTCGGATGGATGGAAGGCCAGGCAACATTCAGCTCGCTGGAAACAATGCAGAAGTAGCTCCAGCAATTGACCAGAATCGGGTCGGATCGCCCTCTTTACGAAACCCTCAGATCGGGCTCACCACGACTCGCGTCACAGATGGACTCGGGGGCAACCCCCCATTCAATAGCAGAACTCGTCTCGTGATACACCTCTGCACCGCGACCCGGATCGTGGAACACTACTAGGCTCACGAACCGATCCCAACTACTCGCTCCCACCGGATCAACAACAACCAGTTCGTGACCTACCTCCTGGACCCAGTCGGATCGCCCCCCTACTCCACGATCCGACTTCACGTGCTGTACTTCACGAACCTACCTCACGAACCGTCCAGCTCGAACCGGGTCGGGTCGCTCCCCTCGATCCACGATCCGCGATCCCCAGACGATAGCTCACCAACATCCATGTTCTCCTGCATTCAACGCTGGGGGCACCAGCTCTGATTTTGGTAGTTTACAACAGCTTTTTGAGGGAAATCGACTCGCTGATCTCATTCAACGTCTCTCGAGAGGCCGCACCTATCAGAATGACGTGGCCGACGTCAATCACAATCCGTTCACTCAGGAAATCAGGAATTCACGCAATCCCCCAGATTTCAAACTTCCACAACTGGAGCCCTACAACGGCAGGACAGATCCTACCGTGCATCTGATGCGTTACAAATGGCATATGGAAGTTCAATCAGCATCAGAAAACGTCATGGCTAAATGTTTTCCCCTCTTTCTGAATAACATAGCCGCCATGTGGATTCGGCAGCTGGAAACAGAATCGATTGGCAGTTGGAACATGTTGGTCTCACGCTTCATTGAACAGTTTCGGGTCCACATCGCTCGACCTAAGAACATCATGTCACTCACTACAATCAAGCAGAGGCCCAGAGAAACTCTGCGTTCATTCCTGGAAAGATTTAACGTTGCAGCAGCATCAGTTGATCATCCTGAACCATCGATGGTACTAATGGCAGCAGTATCCGGCGTTCTAGATAACTCGGAGTTCAAAAAGTCTTTGTACCGAGATCCACCACGAAATCTCGGCGAATTCTACCTTGAAGCAGATAGATTCTTACGGGAAGAAGATGCAACTTCCGAGAAGAAAACCCTCGAAGTCAACATGCTCGGAGATGGAGATCCGCCCAATCTTGGAAAAGGCAATGACAAGGGTAAAGGAAAGACCCCTGCTACAAATGATCGTAATGCTCCACCCCGGAGAGGGTCCAGATACGACAAATACACCGAACTAAATGATACTCTGAGCAACATATACTTGAATACACGAGGTTCCGCCTGCTATCCAAGGCCTCCCAAGAGGGAGCCAACGCTAGAACAACGCAATTCTGGCAGACACTGCATATTTCATGACATAGACGGTCACAACACTGATGACTGCAGACATTTGCGAGACCTTATTGAGAACCGGGTCAGGCGAGGAGAGCTACCCGATTATGTCACTCGACCAACAACGCCTACACCTGCGTTACCACCACCTATTCCCCAGAGAGGGAACGATCCTAGATCGAGCAATCGTGGGATTATCATTCGCTGATCCCACTCAGCGGATCTCTTCAGTTTGCTGAACTCCGGTTCACAGATCATGTTTTTAGGTTTTTAGGCGACTTCTCGCCCTCCTTTTTTACCCTGCATGTAATAAGAGCCGTCACATCAGCCCACACGCACGGAACCTACTTGTGGTCTCCAGTCGTGTCCGGCAAACGACCACTGCGTTTTCATGAATTAGCAATAAGCATTGAGCTCCGGCTCCCAACTGGATCCGTCCAATACGAATATGAGCCCCGGCTCCTAACTGGATCCGTCCAGTATAAACAAATTTTCATGGCATTTCCTTGGTCGTCTTACTCCGGTAAGGCCGTCTTGGAACCTTCGTTGCTTTTCCTTGGTCGTCTTACTCCGGTAAGGCCGTCTTGGAACTTTCATGGCATTTCCTTGGTCGTCTTACTCCGGTAAGGCCGTCTTGGAACCTTCGTTGCTTTTCCTTGGTCGTCTTACTCCGGTAAGGCCGTCTTGGAACCCCTCTACCATCTCCCTGGATGGTTTACTCCGGTAAGGCCATCTAGGAAATATTCTTGCATTGCTTGTTCTATCTTCTTGCAGGTACAAACTGCTGGTCTTCTTGGATTTCTATGGCCTTAATACGATCCCGTGTGATCGTCAGTTTTCTGGTTTCAATACGATCCGGCGTGATCGTCGCATTCTGAATTTGGATTTCTCAGATTATCCAGAACACATCTTCCTTCAACCAGCAAGATATGTTCTGGTGGGCAAACATGTTGACACATTTTTTGGCAAAAGCTGTCACACATGGAATTCCTGAATGATAACATGCTCGAGCGATAGAAACGACGTCAGAAGACATTGAGAGATTTGGTCAAAATCACATCCTCAACATAAATAGGCCCGAAACTCTATCAGACGACCTCTTTTGGGTCCGAAAACAGCGATTACGGAGCAAAGCTCCGTAAGATTTGTAGTCCTATGAGTTAGCTTCAGTTTGAGCTTTGGTTCGGCTCAATCGGACTTACGGTTTGAAAGTTATGCCCATTTCCGTAAACTGGTGTAAACTGGCAATTTCCTGGATAAAGCAGCAAAGTAGCACACGATCGAAGTACGGATTACGCACCCTTGGATCGCCCCTCATCGGATCGCCCACTTCAGACCACGAACCATCCGTGGTACATCTCACGATCCGACCCGATCGCCAGCACTTCACTCCAGCTTTACTATGCTGCTCACGACCAGACTCGGCTCGTGATAGCCATATCACGATCCGACCCATGATCACGATCCGACTCATGACCACGATCCGATCCCATGATCGCGATCCGAACTTCCGACCTGCAGATACGCTCCCTGTTTTGACCTATTCTCATGCCACATCTTGCTCCTATTACCCTGGATCGTGTGCCACGTACCCCACCACGATCCGATCCCCGCACCTGCTCCTGCGCAGCTTGTTCTGACCTATTCTCAAGGCTATTTTCACTCCAACTTGCATGGATCTGATTACACATGTCACATGACGATTTGAAGATGATATCTGGACGTTTTCCACCACGTTTCGAGATTTTTAGAATGCGTGCCATGTGTCCCATGAACCACCTTCAGGAAACGGCTATAAATACACAATTTGAAGGCATTTTCAAGGATCTTTTGGCCATCCTTCTTCACTGCTTCCACCATTACTGAAGTGCAAGGACTTTGCACCTTCATACACTCAAATTCTCCTCTTTTCAATGCAATTAACACACGGATTGTGTGTCTACATGTAACTGATTCTTGTAATCTGTCAGTATAACAATAAGATTATAAAGTGGACGTAGGCTACATCTACAGCCGAACCACTATAAAAACCTTGTGTGTCTCCTCTTTATTTACTCTTTTATGCATTTTGCGATCTGCGATCTGCATTTGGGTGTTAGGCCCAATTTTTGGTCTAACATAGATAAATCTAGATTCGTAGAAAATAGAGAATGAACCAGAGATGCTATGAAAAAGATAGACATAACAACTGGCATAAAATGATAATTTACTAATTACAGACCTAACGAATTACACTGAAATTGATCTAAAACATCGAAAGCCTATAGGTCTAAAAATCTTATGACATAAAAAGGGTTGAATAACGTCGTAGGTTCAAGAACATGGGTAGACCTAACTTAATAGGTAAATTCCCAAGGTCTAAAACCAAAGAAAACAAAGAATAGACAGAATAGAGACGTAGGTTCAAGAACATGGGTAGACCTAACTTAATAGGTAAATTCCCAAGGTCTAAAATCAGAGAAAACCAAGAATCGACAGAATAGAAAATCAGGTTCATACCCAATTTCACAGTCACAAAACTTAAGCAACACTTTCCTAGTCATGAATCATAGGTGTTTAGTCACAATTGTCCTTGTTATGTCATAGGCAATAGTTTATGTTTTCTTATCAAAGGCATAGGCTTGTGTTCATAGTCAAGGAAATAATTCTCACAGTCACAGTCACAGTCGTATGCAATGTTCATAGTCATAGGCAATGTTCATAGTCATAGGTAATGTTCATAGTCATAGGCAAGGCCTAATTGGTCATCGAATCATAACAGTTCTTAATTTGGTCCAAAGATATAGGCACAGATTTGAATAGAAAGATTTGGCATATTCTTTTATTCCTTTAATTTCATGTCACGAACAGGGAGAAACGTTCAAATATAAAAAGTAACCGACTTACAGAAATTATATTAGATTTGTAGAAAAACAGTCGTTGTAGTCGTTTGAATCTTCACTTGCATTCCTAGCTTAACTTGAACCCCTTCTTGAAAGTCTTTGAGTGGCTTCTCTTCGTCTTGATTTATTTTATATATTATTTATATATTTTCTCAGAGGAAGCATAAGCATAGAAAAGAATTGTGAATAGAGAAGGAGTCTAGGGCTGTTTATATAGTGTTAGGCGGACGAACCTAGGCAGAAAACGTGACGAAATACATCAGGACGAACCAAGTTCAGAAAACTGGAAAAAGCGGGGAGGTCAACCCCCAGGTCGACTACCCAGTCGACCTCGGTGCCCCAGGTCGACTACCCAGTCGACCTGGGTGCCTTGGGCAGGAAAATTCCCGCCCAGCCCAATCTGGGTCCGATTTTGAATTTGAATTCTCTTTTATGAACTGTTCGAATTTTAAATCGAGTTCTGAAACTTCTGAAGACCATAACTTCTTCATACGGAGTCCGATTAACGCAAATTCAGACTCGTTTTCATGCAGAATTCCAAGAGGAATGCAATTGCGCAACTCGTTTCCCTTGATTTTGATTTTAACTTTTAATTCTGCCTTGATTTGTTTATCTTAGTGTTACAAAATTACGGGGTGTTACACCCTGGCTCAAATATTTAGCAGAATCCAGGTCCCCCATTTCTCCAATGGTTCCTGCAGAACTTTCTTCCTGTGATAGGGAGCGTGCAGAACTCTCAGTTGTCGTCCCAGAGGCCACATCATGTCCTCCGGCATTCCTCTCAATGATCAATGACGAAGACCGACCACCTGCTTCAGAGATTGATATTCTCTTCTTAACAGGTTTACCGACAAAACAATGATGATGAGCCGAACCCTTACCAAGGGACCATGAGGGATCGATCAGCTGGTATTTGCGAAGGTTTTCTTCTGTCAACAACACCTCTCCACTCCTTTCTTTTTGGTCAACAGAAATTAAAGTATTCAGGAGAGCCTGATCCAAAGTGAGACCCACAACTGAAGGAATCACTACAAGAATCAGAGGAAAAGTCATATCAGAAGAAGAAAAGATGTAAAGATGCCAAGAGCAGAAGAACAATTACCCCCTTCTGCCCATCAACCGAAACATTTACTGGGACATCTGACAAAGAAATACTGATCCGGGAACCCTTTAGCACCTTCTGTCAGACCTGTAATGATCCTATCATGTACATTATCCAGGAAGAAGAAAACAGGACCATCAACTTCCCTTCTCATAAAGCTATATAAAGAACAAATGTCTACGAATGTTGGTGCCTGCTGCCGAACTTTCATAAAAAGAACATACAAACCAAGCAGAACTTGATATCCGCTAGGTGCAGTTGATATGGGGTAATTGTCGGACGCTTCAAAACGGATTCCAGATAAGGACTAAAGGGGAGAATTGCCCCACTACACAGCATCTGATAATTAACCGCTACATAACCTAAGGGAGGACGATCAGTCATCTGTCCCTTTCGAGGAAATATGACCTCATTTTCTAAAAATCCAAAGCGGTTGTACATTTTTTGATATTGCTCAAAAGGGAGCGTCGATTTGCGGCAACCGGTCACCACCCTATCGAAGAAGCAGGGCTGAGGATAAGTACAGTCAGCCACCAAATCAAAACCTATAGCATTTCCTTCTTCCATCACCTGATCTAGACCTTCCTTAATCCCAGACATCACGAGGTGCCTGGAATTAAAATGAATAAGCGGTTAATCGCATGACAACATAATTACATAAAGGAAAGGCGAGAGTGGAAAGGAACAAGAATATCTCTATGATACAGATGCCCCTTTCTTACACCCAGCTAGGGCACGGTGAATCAGGGAATATCGGCTTATTGGCATTTTAATAAATGACTTCCGATCATAAGCGAAACTAAGACTTATTACACAAGATAGAGCCGCCGAAAGAAGACTTCCTTTTGCAAAACTAAAAGAATCAGTCTCAAATCAGAAGACAAGAAGGGAAAATTTCGCTTACAAGTGAATGTTCAGCTCGAAAAAAAGGGTTAGACAAAATAACCAGGGAAAGAAGTAAAGACTGAAAAAGATTAAAGCTCCAGGAAGCAATGGTAAGGTCTTCTATGGTGAAATCGCCATTAGAGTGAGTATACCAGAGAAAAATACAAAAGCGAGAAAAAGAAGAGATCGTATTTGAGAAAACTAGAAGCCCCTCTTTTCAATGATGCGTCAGCCCAACTATGATTTGGTGATCCGATGTGGCATACCCAAAAGATATCCCGCCAAAATGTCCAAAATTCGGCAGTTGTTGAGATATCCAAGTCAAAAAATAATAATGTTAAAAGGCAAAACATCTAAAGGATCTTTTTCCACGACGGGCTTAATACTCAAGTACCGACACGATCGTCCCATCAAAGGCCAGCTGGCATCAGTTCGAAATAATGGCAAGTCAGCCCAAACACCTCGTTTACAGGGAAGAGGAGCAGTATCAACCAGAGGAAATAAAGCGGTTTTGATCCACTAATGAAAAACCCCTCAACAAGTCAAATCAAGCCTACTCAGCAATGTGCGATCAGATATGTCGAAGCCAGTAATTTCTCATTAAAAGAAATCACATGCTTCGAAGGGCAAGTGTTAATCCCTAAAAAATCCACGTGCACATTGAACAAGGGGAAGCGACGAGTAACAAACCCAGAGCAGATCAGGTCGACCAGGCACAACCGGACGACATGATGCAATGCGCGACCCTAAAACATGGGTCCAAATCACAGATCGGACACGGAAGCTAAAACCAGTCGCTTACTTGAGTACAAGGCCATACCAAGCATCATCATGAAACAGGTCGCTCATCTTACATGGGAGAGAACGACCACACTGAACAACCACATAGAAAGACCACATCCTGTGGAAGTAATAAGAGGACGAACACCCTTAAACTAAAGCAATCGGTCGCGCAAGGAGCAATGGGGAACCGATTCCAGACTTGCGTCCCGCTCCTACAAGGCCTCTCAAATGGTCGCCCGTACAGAAGCACCCGCTCTCATGAATCCGCTCAACTGCTCAAGGCGCCCGCTCTAAAAAGCTATCTGCGCATGACAGCCCGAGACAGCTCATGACAAACTGGCGACAGCTGGCCGATGGTCCGATTGTAATTAGCAGAATCAAAAATCCGCATGGCGGGAAATTGATTTCAAACCAAGGACTCACCTATAAATACACCATGGCTACCACAAAAAAAGGGATTGAATCTTCAGAACCACAGAGTGCTTCCAAACTTTGCCTTAAACCATAGATCTGCCCATGGCGTCAAGCTCAATTTCATAATCTAGCGAGAACGAAGACATTCTCATTCACAGTCATCCATTCATCCTCCTTCTCCTCAAATTAAACCATCTTCTTGTATAATTTTGAAGATTAAAGTATATAAGCAAGGTTATATTGAGATAAAATGGAAAGATATGGATAGAGAGAATTGATGTACTTCGTAAATCATATCATGAGATTAGTAATCGCCTTCATAGTGGACGTAGGCCTCATTAACGGCCGAACCACTCTAAACCTTGTCTCTATTTTTACCTTATTTCGCATTTTCCACTTTGAGTTACTAATTGAATACGACTCCATTTTATTCCCCACCAAATTGGTGAAGTATAGCTTTGTACCTAAGGTGTTTGGACCATTTTTGGTGTAAACACTACGATCACTTTGCCCCATGAAGTCATGAAAACTTCACTGCACTGATCTATAGCCAATATCCGTCTCTCCTGGTGAGTCAAAGCTATAGACATCGATAACCCCTTTGCACACATCCCGCAGCAAAGTCCAATTCAAGAAGTTAACTCGTTGGTTCCCATCTGGATCCTAAGTTCTACTTCCTATTTGTACTACCTTTGCTTCTCGGGTTTTGGTTTCCACTAGATCGGTTCGGAGACAAGCCTCATTTTGCTCGGTCCTCTTCTCCACGTTAGAGTCGGATCATGAGTTCCTTCAAGGTCGAGTCAATTCGTGGTGCCTTCTTTAGAGAATTGGTTCGGTTCGGGTGTGCAAGCACGGTTCGTGTTCCACCAAGCGGTTCGGGTCATGCTCCCTAGAGTGGTTCGGATCGGTCTGTTCTTCTTCCACCAGGTCGGGTCGGAGTTGCTTGGTGCTCCACTGTTCGGGGCAAGCGGTTCGGGTCGGAGAACTTCAAGCTTCGTGGCTCCACCAGCCGTTCATGGGATGGGGTGCTTCACGAGGGGGTCAGGTCGTACTTCCTCCCTTCGATCTGATCCGGTTCCTGCACAGTTTTCTTCAACTTTTCCAACAACAGTTTTACAACATATGACAGCGTTTTTGACCATTCTAACTTTTCTAATCAATCACAAAGCAAACCATAAAGTCATAGCAACATGTACATTCAACCATAAACACCAAAATGATGAATAATCATGCCAATATGAATCAAACACACCAAAAACCCATGGTTTTCCCCTTAATCATGTTTTACTATAACTAATGATAGGATTTGCAAAACATATCCAAATTAACCCAAATTTTTATTAGAGTCCTAAAATAATATTTCAGAATTTTACAAAATTTTCCAGATTTTTATAAAGCACTATTTCGCTAATTATCAATAATCACCCCTAATTAGATGTAATTAGGGAAAAAACAATGCAAATCATTCACCTTAGCCACAAATAAAACTTTAGATCTGAAACTCTACTATTTTGGGGCATTTTCCGATGCAACACAGCAGCTCCAGCTCTGATTTGGTGTTGATTTGCCTTAATTTGATGTACATCTTCTTAATTAGTGATTAGAAGGTGATTTGGGATGATTTTAGAGGGTGGAGGCCATTGTTAGGGTTAGAGAAATGTCTTAGGCGACTGAGAAAATGAAATAAAATCATTTACTAATTGATTTCAGCCTCCCCATAACCCTAATCCCGAAATTGGTTATGGGCCTAGTAGTTAATCATATTAATTAGGCCCGGTTAAGCTGTTTTTCACCTTACAAACCTTGTTTCAGCCATATCTCCAAAACGGTAAGTCCGTTTGATCAACGTGACCACTCTAAGAAAAGGAAAACCATCATCCGAATCTAATGGAAGTGGTTTCAGGTCAAAACTCCTAAACAATAAAAAGTTAGAGGCGAAACAAGATTCGCTAGGGGTAAAACGGTCAATTAAAAATGGGAAAAATCATGAACATGGGAAATGACCCTAATAGTCGTTCCCCAAAGTTACACGACCATACGACCTCATATGGAAATGAAATAAATATTCTACAATATTTCGATACTTACAACGCGGGTCGTTACACTCTCCCAGCTTAAGAAATTTCGCCCCCGAAATTCCTTAACCAAAAACATACAAAGGTGTTCTGCATGCCTATCAGTCATTCACCAACAATCAAACATACACAACAAGCAGAACAAGCCTACCCTAGAATGCAGTTTACTAACAAGGGAAGAAACTATCACTATTAAAATCTTACCAGGCGAAGAGTTCTGGATGCGATTCACTTATGCTCTCCTCTGTTTCCCTAGTACAGTCACTCTCATTCTCACCCCACTGAACCTTGACCAGTTTCACCGCCTTCCTTCGAAGTTGCTTCTTTCTGCTCTCAACAATACAGATCGGCTTGGAGTTCCCAACCGCCTCGGGTTCTACTTCATTGTCATCCAATTGATCTGGTGAAATAGTTATATCGGGGTCGGGCACGAACTTCCTTAACTGGGAAATATGAAATACGTTATGAACTCCCACCATCTTGTCACGTAACTCAACTTTATATGACAAATTCCCAACTTGCTCGAGAACTGGGAATGGACCAACAAATCTTAGTGTTAACTTGCCTCTCCTACCAAATCGAATCACACTCTTTAACGGAATTTTTTTGACAAACGACAAGTCGACAACGGAGAATTTCAACTCTCTTTGTCTCTTATCAGCATAACTCTTCTGCCTATCTTGGGCAGCCTTCATTCGTTGTTGGATAACCTTGATCTTGACTGAAGTTTCTCTTATCACGCCTGGCCCAAGTACAAACTTCTCACCGGTTTCTAACCGACATGATGGTGAGTTGCACGGTCTTCCGTATAAAGCTTCAAATGGAGCCATACCAATACTGGATTGATAACTATTATTATATGCGAATTCAATTACATGCAAATGTTCATCCCATGACCCTCCAAAATCTAATATACAAGCTCTTAAGAGATCCTCCAATATACGATTCACTATTTCAGTCTGACCGTCGGTTTGAGGATGGTATGCGGTACTGAGATGTAATTCTGATCCTAAAGCCTCTTGTAAACTCTTCCAAAATCCACTAGTGAACAACAGATCTTGGTCACTTACAATGCCTTTGGGTACTCCATGAAATCTCACTACCCACTTCATATACAGTTCTGCTAACTTAGCTGTTATTCTATTCGACTTGACGGGTATAAAACTTGCACTCCTGGTCAATCGGTCCACAATCACCCAAATACTATCACGACCTGATCTAGTCCTTGGTAGCCCATCAATGAAATCCATTGAGAATTGTTCCCACTTCAATACTGGAATTTCTAATGGTTGCAACAAACCACTAGGTTTCTTTTTCTCAGCTTTAACTAGCTGGCAGTTCATGCATTTAGATATAAACTTCCCAACATCTCTTTTCATCCCTTCCCAGTAATAGGTCTGCTTCATTTCTCGATACATTTTATTACCACCGGGATGAATAGTCAGTTTTGAGTGATGAAATTCTCTAAACACTTCATCTCTCAATCCATTGACATTGGGTATAACCAGTCTACCATTTTTTCGAAGCCATCCTTCTCGATCAATCCTATACTTGTTCAACTCCTCACCATCGATACCCATTTCTAACTTGAAGATGATTTCTTATATGTTAAGATCGTCCCTCTGACTGGAACCAATCCTCTCAATCAAAGTAGGTCTGATCGTCAAACTTGCCAACATTACTGGATCCAATTCGCACTTTGGTCTCAAATCATACCCTGCGATATACTCCAGTTGCTTCCATTCAAGAAACATATCCCCCAAACTGGCACGTCTTCTACTCAATGCATCTGCTACTGCATTGCCCTTTCCTAGTGTATACGCGATATCAAAATCATAGGAAGCCATGAATTCTAACCGTCTTTGTATTCAGAGATTTAGATCTTTCTGAGAGAAGAGATACTTTAACGATTCATGATCAGTAAATAACTCAAATATTTATCCTAAGAGATAATGTCTCCACATCTTCAATGCGAACACGATCACTGCCAATTCCAAATCGTGGGTAGTGTATCTTTTGTCATGAGATTTCAATTGCCGACTTGCATAAGCTACAACCCTACTTCCTTGCATCAATACAACACCTAGTCCTGTACCACGGGCATCGATGTATATTGTCATCTCTTTATTCCCTTTAGGAATGACTAACACTGGTGCACAGGTCAATATTTCCTTTAGGCTCTTGAATGCATTTTCACAACTTTTGTCCCAAACGAAAGCTTGATTCTTCTTAGTCAACTGAGTTAACAGTGCCGCTATCTTGGAGAAGTCTTGGATGAACTTACGATAATATCTAGCTAATCCCAAGAAACATCTCACATCTGTAGCATTCTTGGGCATAGACCAATCGTGTACCATAGCCACCTTCGCAGGATCGACGACAATACCATTCTCTGAAATAATATAGCCCAAGAATCTCACTTCCCTCCTCTAGAAGTGACACTTAGAAAACTTTGCTTTCAATCGGTATTTTCTCAACACCTCCATCACTACGCTCAAATGTTCCTTGTGTTCTTCCTCTGTCCTCAAATAAACAAGTATATCGTCCACAAACACAAGAACAAACTTATTAAATTGATCTCGGAATACTCTATTCATGTAATAACCCAGAAATTCTGAGCCAGTTTAAAATTTTTATTTCGGCAATTTTAGCTAATTTTGAATATTTAAAATAAATTATTTTCAATAATATCGACGAGAAATTTATTTTGAATATAATTCGAACGTATATATTATATAGTCCGTCATTAGAATATAAATATTTATTTTAATTATAAAAGCAATTGAAAATGGCGCGGTAGTTCGATAATTCGATTTCAAAATTCAATTGAACATACCGGGTGCAAAACAATCCGGATTTTAGTGAAACCAAAAACATTAGGATCTAATTGATAATATCTTTCCAACGAATCCGACAAATCAAGATTTCATAGCGGGAATCAAAAGGTATGTCCAGTTGAAAATTCTGAGTAGTCGCTATGGAATTCAGGCCCTTAATAATGGGAATTTTGCAAACGACCTCGGATTTCGACGAAACCTCTTTTGTTGGGTCCGTGATGTTAAGTTATTGCTAGGTTTCAAATTTCATAATTTTTTGATTCAATATGTGAGCGTGGAAAAGGAAAACGCGTTTGACCAGTTTCAGTTGATTTTAATCGACTGGAAAATGGCCATTTTTCCAACGGTCTCAGAATTCGACGAAACTAGTTTTGTTAGGACCGTATCATTAATACGAAGCTAGAAAATATTTTTCAGGAATTTTTCTAGTTAGTATGTGACCCCGGTAAAGTGAAATGCACGTTCAAATTTAATATATAGAGTTATATGTTGATTTTGACGAAAACTGATCAAAAGGATCGAATCAGCCTGCGTTACATATCCCATTGTGTTCGGGATGGGGGTAAAACGCTATAGACGACAGGCGGTGGGCCTCGTTTTGAGGTCGAAAATAAAAGTTGCTTTTTGGTGAAAAATAAAATAATTAAAAAAATAAAAAATAAAACCCTTATCTTCCCTCTGCCCCCCCCCCTTCAGTTCGATTCAGATCGATAAATAAAAAAATGAAGAAAAGGGGCGACGGGGGGGATGAACCGCCGCCACCGTATCGCGCCCCCCCAGGTGGCGCTCCCGCCACCAGAGCCTCCTCCCTCCCTGTTGCCTCGCAACTCTCTCTTCTCCCTCACCCAAACCCCACGCGCTCGCACCCAGACCCGAACCCGCAACCCCCTGCCTCACCCACGACGCTCCTCCGCCAGAGCGCACCACCGCGCGACAGCCCCCCCTCGATCGACGCATCCATCCTCCCACCACCGAGAACGCAACGCACCCCCTCCGAAACCCACGCTCCAGCTAAGTAAACCCCTCCACGACCGAGCTCAGCCCCTCCGAGGCCCTGAAACCCTAGACAAATTTTACTCTAAGTTTTTCTTTCTCTCTTTCAGTCTTTGATATATAAAAATATGATTTTTATATTTTTAAATTATTAAAATATGATTTTTATATTTTTAAAGTATTAAAAATATGATTTTTATATTTTTAAAGCATTAAAAATATAATCCTTATTATGTAGAAGATGTAAAAATATGATTTTTGTTTATGTAGTGAATTAAAAATATAATTTTTACATGATAGGAATATAAGAAACATCATCTTTATATGTGTAGCAAAATAAAAATGTGACTTTTTTTAATGATGAAATTGGAAAGGCGAAATCTTTAAATTTGAAAAGGCGAAATCTTTATATAGAGAATAGTGAAGTAAAAATAGAATTTTTATATATATAGTAGCAAAGTAAAAATTCAATTTTTATATATTGAATAGAGAAGTAAAAATTCAATTTTTATATATTGAATAGCGAAGTAAAAATTCAATTTTTATATATTAAATAGCAAAGTAAAAAATGTGATTTTTATATATGTAGTGGCTACGGGTAACGAAGGTGACAAAAAGGAGAGAACGACGAAGATTTCTACTTGTGAAGTGTCGTGGAGTTAGGATAGCTATCGGTGAGAACTTCTCACTCAAAATTTCTTTTTCTAGTTATACATATATACTAGGATGTAGACGGTGTTTAGTAGCACCCGACACCCGTCATCCACAGACCATGGATGGCTTGTTTGTTTGATTGTTGTGTTATGAAATTTGTTTGTGAAATTGATATGAAATGGATAATGAAATATATTCATGTGTTGAAAGGAAATAAAATATTTATACAATTAAAATATTTTATCGTTAAAAATATAATTTTTAACATGAAAGTGAATAAATAAATATTTATAAACAAATCGGCCGATTTGTGTATATACACTTATTTGACTGATATTGATTGGGTCGATAAAATTTTACACATCGCCCAAGTGCACAAATAAAATCTATGTTTGTTGATTTGAAACCCCACACGGGTATTGGGATAAAATACGGCATACACTAATCCCAATAATTAGTTGTATGTCGATCGATTGATTGACAGGCTATTATAAGCGTTGGATATCTATATTTGATGCTTATACAGTGTAGTGCACTTTGGATGATGGTTGATTATTTTTCGTTGCTATTATATACATGTGTTGTATGGAATCCATATAATTGACTTCATATAGTAATTGATTGGGCCTCATTCCAATTTAGAAAATAAAGAATATTATAAAATAAAGGTTCATGTGTTGACTGTACTCATCCGTTGAGATTAGTCATGTGTTGAACGAAATATATTGAATAACAAAAATAGTCACACGTGGACAGTACTCATTCGTTGAGATTAGTCATGTGTTGACAGAAGCATAGATTCACATACTGAATAAAATAAATATTCATTTGTTGAATAGAATAATGGAATTATTGAAATATATAAAGTCGTGTTGATTAGAGATGCGCTATTTTGACGCGAACGATATTTATATCGATTATATTCGTTTTTATAATTTGAATTCGAATTGAATTCAAATTGAATATAAAACGAATTGAATTCAATTTGAATTGAATCGAATAGAAAACCAATTTGAATTGAATCGAATAGAAAACCAATTTTACTTGAATCGAATAGAAAACCAATTTGAATTGAATCGAATAGAAAACCAATTTGAATTGAATCGAATAGAAAACCAATTTGACTTGAATCGAATAGAAAACCAATTTGAATTGAATCGAATAGAAAACCAATTTGAATTGAGTCGAGTAGAAAACCAATTTGAATTGAATCGAGTAGAAAACCAATTTGAATTGAATCGAATAGAACGCCAATTTGAATTGAATCGAGTAGAAAACCAATTTGAATTGAATCGAATAGAAAACCAATTTGAATTGAATCGAATAGAAAACCAATTTAATTGAATCGAATAGAAAACCAATTTGAATTGAATCGAATAGAAAACCAATTTGAATTGAATCGAATATAAAACCAATTCGAATTGAATTGAAAACGAATTGAAATGAATTCAAATTGAATTGAAATTTTAATTGAATTGAAATGAATTTTAAAACGAATTTATAAGGAAAAATTCAATTTTGATTTGAATTGGAAATGGAAGTTGAAATGTTTTTGAAACGAATTCAAAACTATTTATAAAATTCGTTTTAAATAGAAATCGACGAAATATTTATTATATATATTACATATATAATGGCTTGAATAGAATGCGCCGCGCCGCGGTAGTTCGTGAATTTCGACCATTTATTTCAGATGGACATTACGGGAGATCTGACCGTCGGATTCTCCTAAAACAAGAACCGTTGGGTTCGTATCGCAAAGATCTTTCTAACGAGTATTAAAAATTTGAAATCTAACGGTTGGATTTGGAGATACGTCCAAATCAAATTTGAAAAAGGTCGTTGTAAGTGTAGTTCGATGGCCGTTGATGGAAATTGACTGTACGGGCCTTGATAAAATTATTAAAAATATCAATAATTTGTGTAAAATCATTAGAAATGATTTGGGAAAAATTGGGATGAAAAACTCCATATTTGAAAAGATAAAAATAGATTTTATCAAAATGAACTAGTTTTGAACTGAAATTAAAACCCCTTTATTTTTAAATAAATAAATTGGATTTGAAATGGGTTTTAAATAGAATTGATTTGTGGGCTTATCGTGAACAGTGTTTTAAATAACACTTGTTCTTTAACCTGATAATAAATGGAATGTGATTTGGGTTTATCGTGAACTGTGTTTTAAATGACACTAGTTCTTTAACCCTGTAAAAAGGAGTTTTAATGAATCTGCAATTAGATTGAAATGTGAATTGATAATCTAAATTATCAAATTTAGAAAGTGAGCGAGAATGGAGTATCACCAGTTTTGCTCCAAAGCGATAGTTAAATCTTTAATCAGATTTGAACGTGAAATGGTAATTAATTTTACCGATAACACCGTGGTGTTAGATATGGAGTATTACCAGTTTTGCTTCATGGGATGAATAGGTTGGGATTGGGAAATAAAATAAATAATTACTTCGGTGTGGTTCGCTAATCTCGACTAGTTTGGAAAACCATAATTTGGTTTGAAATGACATCCAAAGGAAGATCAAAGAATAAATTTAAAGAATTTATCTTGGATAAAATTAACGGGAACCTTTCCCCGAGAATATGAATTGGAATGAGGCGTATGTTGTGTTTGTGTAACATTTGTTTTTAATATACGCGGGTTGTTCGGAAAGGCCGGGTTTATACCTATTATGAATAACCGATTCGACGATATGTCGAAGATGATGACGGTGGTCGAAGACCGGAAGTCTTCACATTGTTTGGATAATTATTGATGATCCTGATTGGGCTGTACACCCAAGAGGATGGAAATAGTTGGTGGTCGTCCAGACATACTTGGAGATGGATGGATATGCGAGGAAAGTGCCTCTGGTTTCGTTCAGACCCAGAACGAACTTGTAAATGAATTGTGTGTCTGATATTGGATTTTATTTTATGTTGATTGATTTCTGTTAAATATATATCTGTTTGGCGGCGGAGAATTTATTCTCTTGCTTAACGCCCTTCTCTGAGACGTACGAGCTTAGAGGTTATATATCGATAGATATCAATCGCATGGCATGAATTTCCTGTGTGGCATGTTGAGTTGCATGGATCAAGGCTTCTGTTGAAAAGCAAAGTCTTGTGTTTGATGATCAAAGCACGGCCTACGTGGTAGCTTTGTGTATAACGTGAATTCGCGAGCCTTACACCTCGGTATGAGTCAAAAACGGGATATGGACTACAGGGAGAGCACGACGTTTCTTTCTAGCTTTCATGGTGTCAGTGACTTACCAGCCCTGACATTTATATACTTTTCACCTATGTGGTTGTTGGATTAGGCGCCTCGATTTTAGGTCTGTAAGGACCGGGAAACGTGTGTTTAGGAATTGCCAATCCTCAAACGTAAGAGAGGACCAGCCCTGAAGATCCAAGGGTTGCCCAAAGTGCGTAGCCCTGAGACATTTGCTAGAGTGTCTCGAAAGCGGAGAGGAGCTTGCCCCTTGCCTCGACTCATGACGGAAGACCAATTTCCAATACGTATATTTCGGTTTTATTTATAGAGCCTAGTATGGCGACATTATAGATGGTACCCGTGCCGCCTAGGATTGATATTTAAGATTGAAAATGTTTTGACATTATACACTTATTATAGTATCAAATGATTTGTTTTAAACGTACCAAGCATGTATGGCTATTATAAGGGAAAACCCTTTCCTCCGGCTTGCGTTGCATTGTGCCATGGGACCTGGGTCTTATAATAGCTTCATTTTCCGAAAAAGCATTGCGTTGTCTTCTCTATGCACTGGTATTCTTGGGAGGAAACCCGTTCCGTGTTATATGGCGTGGTCCCTTGAATTACTCTCTTTTAAAGTAAAGTTTTAAATAACTGTTTTAGTTCTCACACCAGTCACATGACTGACCTGGAGTTTATTGTATTAACTTGAACTCTGGGTGCCCTTATTTTCGACACAGGCAGCTAGTAGTTTGGTTTTGTAGATATATATTCACAGGATCCTGATTTATAGCTGGAACGATGCTTGGAAAGCTCTGTATCCGTGTATTACTTTCAGTTGTGCTTTGTATTATTTTTCCGCTGCTATGTAATTTATTGTAATCTCTGGTATTTATCGAATGTAATTTATTCATTTATACCCTGTATATTCTTGTGTCTGATGGAATTGTTTAATAGCAATGAAATGTTCTTCCGTATGCGTTCTGATTTGTCATGTTCTCAAACGAACAGGGGTTTCGAACGGTCTAGGTCGGTTTAACGACTGATTCGAATCGAGCGAAATTCCTTGCTGTTACAATTCATAAGATCCACAAAATATGTTGGTGCATTAGTCAACCCAAATGGCTGATCAACCACTCATAGAATCCAGACGACGTTCGAAATGTCGTTTTAGGAATACTCTCAACTGCTACTCGGAGCTGATGAAATCCTATCACGAGGTCCATTAAGGAGAACACTCTTGCTCCCTCCAGTTGATCAAACAAATCATCTATCCGCGGAAGAGGATATATATTCTTCCTAGTCACTTTATTCAACTCGCAATAGTCCACACATAAACAAAGGGAACCGTCTGCCTTGATAGTAAATACAACTGGTGCTCCCCATTCGAATGCACTTCTTCTGATAAATCCCTTCTTCAAAAGATCACTTACTTGCACCTTGAGCTCTCGCTGCTCCCTGGGTGCCATACGACGAAGTGGCATTACTATAGGCCTGACATCTTTCACTAAGTCAATACGGAACTCAATCTCTTGGTGTGGTGGATGTCCGGTCACTTCCTCCAAGATATCCGGATACTGGCCAGCAATGGGAAACCTTGATAACTCGTTCTACAGGATGTCGAGGGAATTTAGAAAACTAGACATCACCTCGTCACTAGGTAGGCCAGCAAACACTACCCCCTTGTAACACCCCGTAATTTTAAATATTAAAATTAACAAATTTAGGAACTCTTAATTTTTAGAAGAAGAATTAAGGGAAGCAGGTTACGCTGTTGTGTTCATCTCGGGATTCTTCTTGAGACAGAGTTCGAGTTTGCGTGAATCGGACTACGTATGAAGAAGTTATGGAGGTTAGAAGATTTAAGTTTAAATTAGAATTAAATAAATAATTAATAAATCAAAATTCGAATTCAAACCAGCGAAAAGAAGTGGGCGGGAAAATTCCCGCCAGAGGGTGTCGCCCCCCCCCCCCCCCCCTCAACGGGTGTCGACACAGGAGTCGACACACCTTAGGTGTCGACCCTTGCTGAGTGTTCTGGACAATCATGATTTTTCGAGTCATAGGGCTATGTGGCGACTTCTGATTGGCATGATGAAGCATTTTCTTGGACTGGATGGTTTGGATGGATCCTAGGTTGATCTAAAGGGTCAAATTAATCCTATACTTCTATATAATCACATCAAACCTAAACCCTAATCAAAACTAAATTGATTCTTTAGCCACCATGCTGCTGCATCCCAAACTAATCTAGCCTCCACCTTAACTAATCAAATTCAAGATTAAAGATAAAGATTAAGGCCTACATCAATGATTTTAGCTTATCAACTTCAGAAATCAGAACCCAGAATTATTCTCTTATTTAATCCGTTCTCTGTGAGTACAGTTGCTTTCACAAGATAATTAATTAAATTAATTATGATAAGTTGTGATCCTAATTGTATAAATATGCCTGTTGAATCTTATGCTATCACCCAGTTCTGTTATCATCTGTTTTTATATGTCAGTTTTTTTGTCGTATGTAAGTGGATTCATTTCATGATGTTAGTTCATATGCCTGATTAAATATGCAAGCTATGTTCATCTATGCAAGTTTGCTTGATCTATGCAAGTTATGAAAGTTTATATGCAAGTCATGTTCATATATGCAAGTTCATATTTTATATGTTTAGATCTGCGCAAGCTCATATTTTATATGTTTAGATCTATGCAAGTTCATATTTTATATGTTTAGATCTATGCAAGTTTATTTTCTATGCAAGTTATTGTTTATGCAAGCTTAGGTCTATGCAAATTATGATCATTTAGACCTATGCAATTTTATGATCTATGCTAGTCTATTTTAATGTGCTAAGTTAGATCTATATTGTTTTATGCCAATTTGAATGTTTTATGTCTCTTTCTTTTCATTTCTCTTATGAGTTGGGCTAATTGCGAGCCTAACGTATTACATGAATTACATGTACGAATGACATGGGGACGTTGGAAAAAATGTTAAAAATTGAATATTGTGAGATTGGCATAAATTGGCTAGAAAACATATAATTAACTTTGGCCACAAATTAGTATAGTTTATATACATGGAAATTATGGACATATTTTAGATAATAATTATGAACATAGTTTGAATTGGAAATTATGGATAATTTGAAATAACAGTTTTAATTCAAATTGGGTTTGAATAATAGAAAGAGTTAATGAATGCCGAAGACACAAGGTTAAACTTGGTTTGCAGTATAAGATTGCCCGTAACCGCCCGACATATCCAGCAACCGCAAACGGTAGTCTAATGTGAGAGGTCAAAGGCATAAATTAGATGCTTAAATATGAGGTTAAGTCTGGCTTGTGGTGGAAGCCTACCCGGAACCGCCCAACATATCCAGCGGCCACAAGTGATCGACTTAAATTGAGTGGTCTGTGCATTAATAACTAATTAATGCTGAATATGATACCTAAACAAGTTATGTGGGTAGGGTTAAGTTAACATGGGTAATAAGACAACTTAACCAATATTACATGAACAAAGTGGAAAGGGTTAAGGCAAGCTTAACAAATAATACATATGGACTTTATAAGTGAAAGGGTTAAGTAAATCTTGGTTAGGCGGGTAACATAAGTATATATAAGCCCACAAACTTAAGCGTTAAATAAACATGCGTGAATCAGTGGAAAGGTTAAGTGACATATGGATAGGCGACACTTAACCAATACAACATGTAAATTAAACAAATGTGTGGGGTTAGGTTAAATTGAAAACACTTAACTGTTATAACATGTAGGTTAGGAAACCCTAGTAACGGGGACCCATTTCAGCAGTAACCCACATAGATGTATCACGGTACCCTGAACTAGGCAGGGTGGGGCACAATTACTAGGCTGATTATAAGCGGTCAAAATAGCGGCGGGTGGTGCGTTAGTGTAGGTTATGATGGAGTAAGGGCATGCATGTACTCCGGAGTGGATAAAGCAGGCACTGGGAATAAGTATATATACACTGTGCATCTTGAATTGTGTCGGGTTTCCATCATAGGGATTGATACACCCCATTGTGGGACCAGCACAGGTATCTACAAACAAGCGGGGGCGAATGCCACAAGTAATGAATACGTACTAGTTAAGGAGCCGATTGATTAAGCGATAAGGGGTTAGTGTAGGGACATCTAATATTTGGTATGGGCAAGTAAGGATTGTATGGGGTGGACACCTCTTACTAGATGTTATGCTTGAGGACTACCAATTACAAGATGAGGATAAACTTTCAGTATGGGACTAGTAATGGTGCTGTGTATTTAGTATTGGTGCGTTGTATTTTGTATTGGTATGGTGTATTTAGTAATTGTGCGGTGTATTTAGCATTGGTGCGGTGTAGTAATTATCCTATAGTGATAGAAGCGCAATCAAAAATTTATCATGTTCATCTTGTTTGCCTTGTCAAGCCTTTGTGTTTTTTGGTCATTTCATACTTTCTAGTTTATGTTCTTATCCTATTACGTGAATGATTATATTGTTAAAGTCACGGGACTCACCAGAATTATGTCTGACCTAGTTTGTTTCGCCTCTTTTCTTCCGTTCCCCCCTAGGTTCTCAGGGAGGAAATACTCAAGTTTAGTTCAGATATCTCTTTCTTCAAGCTTGAAGTTGAATGATGTATTGCTTGGCTTTGACTCTACTTATGGCATTTTCTGTTGGGGATTATGGCTTTAAAATTTTGTACTCTGAAGGCTTTTGTACAAGACTAATATTATGTACTTGGTTTTTTTGTTTTGAAGGTGTAACCAAACCTATTTCTGTTTCCACTGCAATAAAGTTATAAAATTTTCATGTACTACTTTATCCATCTTGTAATATTCCATTCTGTTTACTTATAATGCTCCACGAAACTTAATGCATTTCCTTTGTGAGTGACAATAACGGACGTGGGGTGTTACACCTCCGCCCATCATCCACCCTAATAGTCACTGAAAATCCCTCACATTCTACCACCACCCCATATCTTTGGAGCTAATCGACTCCCAGAATAAAGCCAATCCCAGTAAAGCCCAAAACAAAGCACTCACAAGCAAACATACATCCATGACTCGTTAAGACCACATTACGATAAATCATACTAAGGCTAGTCGAACCACCAATTGGGTTCGTCGTCGCTAAAGGTCTATCGACTATCTCGGGTTCCAATCCCAACCTATCTACCAGGTCACTAGATATGAAGGAACGGGAAGCCCCGTTATCAAATAATACTCGAACAGGAACATCATAAAAAGAAAGAATACCTTGAATGACGACATTCTTTTCTTTATCCACCGAAGTACGGGCGTTCGAAGAAGAAGGAACAACATTAATAGCATATACTTTCACAATCTGCTTCTCTTTGGGGGGTTGCAGACATTTATCCACGTGATATCCCACTAGGCCATAGTTGAAGCACTTCTTGTCCGCTGGCTTTGCTCGACATTCTTTGGCATAGTGGCCCTTCTTTCCACAGCTAAAGCACTCAACTTTTTTTTTCTGACAATCCTTGGTCTGACTCTGCTTCCTTTTATTCTAAGAATTATTCTTGCCTCCACTGCTTGCTTGTCACTTTGGCCCCTTTGCAGATGCAACATCGACTTCAGTCTTGGGCTTAGGATAAAGGCTCTCCGACCTCAATGCTTTCCCAACAATCGATTCAAAAGTCTCATCAATACAGTTTATAAGCCTTTCCATCAAATACTGATCTAAACCAGTTATGAACTTCTCGTTCTTCTTCTCGGTAGTATCAATAAGAGATAATACATACTTTGATAAAGTATCAAACTCAGCAATATATTCTGAGACTGCCCTACCATTCTGTTTAAGCTCCAAGAACTTCCTAAACAACTCTGACTCCTAGGCAGCTGGGATAAACTTGTCACTGAATTGAGCATTAAATTGATTCCATGTAACTTGATCCTCGGCAGTAGCTGCTTTAATAGCATTCCACCAATTCATAGCCCATCCTTGCAGTTGACGCGATGCTAGCTTTCTCTTCATTGCGTCATTGATCCCTAAGTCCTCGAAGATGCGCTCACAACTATCGATCCAGTCCTGAACTTCTGTAGCTGATTCCGTTCCGTGGAATTGCTTCCCTCCAAGACTAGCGTAGTCCTTACAGAGCTTGGCGAAATCGGTCCTAGGCACCTCACCGCTACACCACCACCATTTGTAGCATTAGGAGCTGCCCGCTAAACATCCCTAAGCATCTCTCTCATGAAGTCAGTGAACATCATCCTCATATAAGGAGCATTTCTATTATTGGCCCCTGAGCTAGTATTCCTCGTATATCGGCTCATCGTTCAATCTATAAAGAGAAAACGATTAATCGTCCATTCAGTGGTGCCAGTGTAGTGCGACTCCATCCTTAGATAAACTAATAGTATACATATAGGTTTTGAGAAATAAAATAACACGAATACGCGCTCTCATATATGTATAATATCTCTCCCTGGTGTCTTTACCTAGGTTAACTACGCAACCTAGAGCTCTGATACCAAGTGTGACGGCCCGCCCCGCACGAGCCCACATTTCCAATGAAAGTGCGTTGTGCCAATGCCCGACTAGCACTGGATGGTCGCCAAAGAAAGGAAAAGGAAGGAATTTAAATTAACAAGGAACATGTCGAATGTCTCACAGCGCATGGGAAAAATATGATAATAACATAACTTTGACATAAAACAGGCGAGACAGTGCATAAGCTGAAACTAAACCATCATAGCAGCGGAATCCAAAATACAGCTTATGATCCAACACCATTATTACAACTTCAAAATACTATCTCTAATGCAAAAGAAAGAGGTACACTACTAATGCCCTAAGTAGTGACCAGCAACAACACAGGGAGATTTATATAATTATCATACGTGGAAGCCTCCTACTCGTCTCCGGTACAACTACTCACACATAATCACCTGAGTTATCTCTAGTCTTCCCGTTTAAGAGCACCCAGAGTAATAAGAAGAGACATATAACTCTGGGTCAGACAAAAGTCTGGTATGAGTGATAAGCAGCAAAACAGAACAATAACGGGTATACATAACCGTACCTAGACCTGGACCTGCAACGAAAGAGTTAGCACAACAAGATGTACAATACTCTAAGGTGACACTAACACATGGTGTGAAAATAATAGGGATGGGGTGTGCATGTCATGGTGATAGCAAAACAAAAAACATAACAATCATCCTCACATCTCTCACTCAGTGCGTAAAGCATAAGATATCCACCACTTTGATCACCTAATTCTTTGTTACGATCACTCTGCCCCATGGAGTCATGACGGCTCCACTGCACTGATCCGTAGCCAACATCCATCTCTCCGTGGTGAGTCAAATCTATAAACATCGCTAACCCCTTTGCACTCGTCCCGCAGCAAAGTCCAATTCATGAAGTTAAATCATTGGTTCCCATCTGCATCCAGAGTTCTACTTCCCATTTGGACTACCTTTGAATTTCGGGTTTTGGTTTCCTCTGGATCGGTTCAGAGACAAGCCTCCATTCTGATCGGTCCTCTTCTCCATGTTCGGGTCGGGTCATGAGTTCCTTCCAGATCGGGTCAGTTCGTGGTGCTGTTCCAGAGCATCGGATCGGTCTGGGTGTGCAAGCACGGTTTGTGGTCTACTAAGAGGTTCGGGGTGCTCTCTAGAGTGGTTCAGATCCGTCTGTACTTCTTCCACTAGGTCGGGCCGAAGTTGCATGGTGCTCCATGGTTCGGGGGAAGTGGTTCGAGTTGGAGAACTTCAAGCTTCGTGGCTCTACCAGCGGTTCGTGGGAAGGGGTGCTTCCCGAGCAGGTCGGGTCATACTTCCTCCATCCGATCCGATCCGGCTCCTGCATAGTTTTCTGCAACTTTTCCAGCGACTGTTTTACGCCATACGATGGCATTTTCGACCATTCTAACTTTTCTGATTAATCAAAAAGCATACCATGAAGTCAAAGCAACATGTACAATCAACCATAAACACCAAAACGATGAATAATCAAGCCAATATGAATCGAACATACCCAAAACCCACGGTTTTCCCCTTAATCATGTTTAACTATAACTAATAATAGGATTAGCAAAACATATCCAAATTAACCAAAAATTTTATCAAAGCCCTAAAATAATATTTCAGAATTTTACGAATTTTTCAAAATTTTTATAAAGCATAATTTCGCTAATCATCACTAATCACCCCTAATTAGTCGTAATTAGTGAAAAAACAATGCAATTCACTCACCTTATCCACAAATAAAACTTTAGATCTGAAACTCTACTGTTTAGGGGCATTTTCCTATGCAACACAGCATCTCCAACTCTAAGTTGGTGTTGATTTACCTTGATTTGATGTAGATCGTCTTAATTAGTGATTAGAAGGTGATTTGGGATGATTTTAGAAGGTGGAGGTCATTGTTAGGTTTAGAGAAATGTTTTAGGCGGCTGAGAAAATGAAATAAAACCGTTTCCTAACTAATTTCAGCCTCCCCATAACCCTAATCCTGAAATTGGTTATGGGCCTAGTAGTTAATCACCCTAATTAGGCCCGGTTAAGATGTTTTTCACCTTACAAACCTTATTTCAGCCATATCTCCAAAACGGTGAATCTGTTTGATCAACGTGACAACTCTACGATATGGTAAACCATCATCTGTATCTAATGTAAGTGGTTTCAGGTCAAAACTCCTTACCAATCAAAAGTTATAAGCGAAACAAGATTTGCTTGGGGTAAAACGGTCATTTAAAAATCGGTAAAAAACATGAACATGGGAAATGACCCCAATAGTCGTTCCCCAAAGTTAAATGACCATACGACCTCATATGAAAAAGAAATAAATATTCTACGATCCTTTGATATGTAGAATGCTGGTCATTACACAGATATCGTTAATCCCAATACGATATCCGTGGTTTCAGAATTTGATATTGAATATAAGCTGATATTAATTTCTATTCAGGTCCTTGTATTAAATATCAAATTGTGTTTTGGTTTTGTCGTGGGTGGTGTCTTAAATAACACTGTTCTTAAACCCAGTTGAGGAAATAATAAATCTTGTAACCCGGATTTAATGAAGTTTTCAAATTATATTTTTAAATTAGAATTAAACAGAAGATGATTTTGGGTTAGGCGTGAACAATGATTTAAATGACATTTGTTCATAAAACCCAATTAACAGTGAAGATATGATTTGGAATTTATAAATCTTTTTATTAAGATTTAATGAAAATTTTCGAAAGTAAGTTTTTCCAATTTAATATATTAAATCAGAATTGAATGGAATTCAATTTGGTAATAATCGAGATGAGCTTCTGTGAAGGAAGACCGTTGCTATATATGGAATTCTAAAGGCTTTGCCGTTATTCCATTTGTATTATTGGTCTGATATGGAAATTTATACTGATTACGTCTGATATGATTTCTGTGAAAATTCAATTTCAATGGAAGATGATTATGGGTTTATCGTGAACTGTGTTTTTATATGACATTGGTTCTTTAACTAAGTTAAAAGCAGGACAAATTTCCTAAAATTTGGATAATCATTAAGTAATGATTTTTGATACTAAAACTGAACTAGAGTTTTAATGAATTTTTAATTAGAATGCAATGTGAACGAGCTAATTAAATTCATCGAATTCATGAATTGATCGAGAATGGAGGATCACCAGTTTTACTCTAGACGATAGATAAATCTTTAATTAGATTTGAACGTGAAAAGTTTATTAAATTTACCGATAACACAGTGGGTGTTAGATATCGAGTACTACCAGTTTTGCTCCATGGGATGAATAGGTTGGGAATGGCATTGATAAATAAATGATTACTTTGGTATGGTTCGCTAATCCCGACTAGTTGATAAACCTAAATTTGGTTTTGAATTGTGAAAAGATATAATAAAACCTTTTGAGATGATATCCAAAGGAAGATTAAAGAACTAGTTTAAAAGAATTTATCTTTGATAAAATTAATTGGAACCTTTCCCTAAAAATATGAATATTTAATAAAAGACTATTTTGAATTGGAATGAGGCGTATGATGTGTTTTTATAACACTTGATTATTGATTATAAAATACACGAGTTATTCTGGAAGACCTGGTTTAGCCCATTATGAATAACTAATAAGGAGACTAAAATTTGACGATGAAGTTGGTGGTTGAAGACCGGAGATCTTCACATCGTATGGATGATTACTGATGTCTTGTTTGGGCTGTACACCCAAGAAAAGGTAATAAGTGGTGATCATCCAGACGTACTTGGAGATCGATCGGATATGTGAGGAACTCTCTCCTGTATTAGACATACAGGACAAGGAATAAGGTGCCTCCGGTTTCGTTCCGACCCAGAACGGACTTGTAAATGGATGTGTGTCTAACATTGGATTTCATTCTATATTGATTGATTTCTATTAAATATATATCTTTTTGGTGGCATAGAATTTATTCCCTTGATTAACACCCTTCTCTGAGAAGTATGATCTTAGAGGTTATATATTGATAGACATCAGTCTTATGGCATGGATTTTCAATATGGCATGCTAAGATGCAAAGGAACAAGGCTTTTGTTGAAAAGAAGTGTCTCGTGGATGATGATCAAAGCACAACTTTAATTAGCATAGCTTTGTGTAAAGCTTTAATTCGCGAGCCTCACACCCGGTATGAGTTAGAAACGGGATAAGGAACACAAGGAGTGCATATGTTTCTTTCTAGCTAGAAGTTGTGTAATGTTATGGAGCCCAGACATTTTTACTTATGTGGATAATGGATATGCGAGGCCTGGGATATAGGGCTATATGCTCATAGGATCGACGTACTGACTTGTTTGTAGGCCCGATAGGACAGGGAAACGTATTGTTCAAAAATAACCAATCCACTAAATTAATTGTGGACCGGTCCTACATGATCTTGGGTTTCCCGTAGGTGTGATCCTAAGACATTTGCTAGAGTGTCTCGAATCGGAAGGAGCCATCCCAAGCCTTGACTCATGATGGAAATCGAATTTCCAATACGATATTACGGATTTGATGGTAAACCTATATGGCGGCATAGTGATATGGGACGCTCATGTCGCCTATGATTGATACATTGATATTGAATTTTTTTTATGAAACATATATATACTAATAATAATATCAAATGAATTTTTTTATGCGTACCAAGCATGTTTGGCTATTTGAAGTTAAAAATCTATCCTTCGGCTTGCATTGCATTGTGTGATGGGACTTGAGTCTTATTATAGCGTCATTTTTCAAAAAGCATTGCATTGTTTTACTTTAAAATGAGGTTCATGTGGAATAAACAGGCTCCGTTACATGCGGCGTGGTCCCATGATTTACCATATTATAAAGTAAAAAGTTTAATAACTGTTTTAGTTATCACACTAGTCCCATGACTGACTCGGAGTTTATTGTTTTCACCTAAACTCTGGGTGCCCATATTTTCCACATGGACAGCTAGTAGTTTTGGTTTTCGAAGATACTTCTTTTCACAGGATCTTGGATTACAGCTGGAGCTATATTCGGAAAGCTTTGTATTTGTATATCTCTTTCAGTTGTGTCAGTTGTTATTTTCCGCTACGCATTGTACTTATGTATTATTTTTTTGCTTTTTTGTAATTTAAATCTATGATATTTTCTGTTGGATATTATTTGAACTCTGATATATTCTTGTACTTTGATGTAAATTATTGTAATAGAGATTAAATGTTCTATTGTTTCTGTCTGATGAGTCGTGTTATCAAAGCAATCTGGGCTCCTTCGTCTCTTCGAGGATCGGGGAAGTTTGGGTCGTTACAGATATATTTGCTTAAATTTGTCTTTCTTGATGTAAATTGTTCTTAAAATTAGTTTTTCAGGTGTTGGTTTAAAACTTATTAATCTGAACAAACAAGCCGTTTGGGCGAACATCCCTAACGATATTTTTCATCAGCACCCAAATTACAGAATGTAATATGTGCATCGACAAAGTTCGCAGCGGCCATGACTCAAAATCCTCCGGCATTGATCCTGGATCTGGGATAGATTGGTTTCTGGACCATGGTCGCTGCTCTATGCATTTTAATAAGAAGAAAATAGGAATACGCCTCCCGTGAGTTCACGGATGAAAGCCGCGCAATATTCACTAACTTCGATGACTTCTTTGTACTAGACCTTCCTGAGGGAGGAGTATGAATTACAACGATGATCGAGCTAGGAACTCATACGCGATTTTGTCACATCGATAATTGGGGAAGCATCAGGCTCATTATAAGGGCATGGATCAATCATGGTGGTTCCGTGAGGTGAAGAGCAAGGGGGGGTTTCATATTCGTACAAAGTCCCCTTTCCTCTGCCACTGGAACACCTTGATTGATCCCCTTATTAGAAAGATTATTGTTAACTCCCTATTTCATCATTCTGATATTACAAGACTATTAAATCGCAGGATGTATGGGACTCCGAATTCTCTATTTATAAATTGTGGACATATTACCGATACCTGGTTGTTTTCGGGTCCCATTTCTCTAGAGGGGGTATCAGTCTGAATTGATTTCAAGTTCCTTATTCCCTTTTTATATTTACTTAACATCCCTTCACTTGCTATCCTGTGCCAAGAGAATTTTGGTAGTAACATTTGCCCCCCTATTGTGAAGGGGTGTCTTTGACTTTTCAAGTAAAACTTCTTTCACCTGGCCCTCGCCTATTTGCATACCAATTATTTTCAAATGCTAAGTTGTGCCACGGATCTCATTAAAGAAATTTGTTTTCATCGTCAAGCGGAGGAATGGAGTGTCCTTGATTCCGGTTTTGATGGAGGATTGGAAACTTTTTCTGATAATGATGTTAAGTTGAACACTACCCAGGTTCGGACAAAGCAAGTTGGAAGAGCTGAATTCTCCCAGATTCAGGAACTTAAAGGATGAACGGTATTAATGGATACCCGAATCCACCTAGATTCAGATGTTTTTAGATTAAGGACCGAAAACCCTTACAGCGTTATTGAAGAGCCGAATCCATCTAGATTCAGGCATTAGTATGGAGAACTGGAACCTCTTCCTGTATTAATAGAACGCCGAATCGACCCAGATTGGGTATTGTTATAGAGAATCTAAACCTCTTTCGGTATTAATAGAGCACTGAATCGACTTATATTCAGGTAGTTAGCATAGAGAACTGAAACTTCTTTCGGTATTAATAGAACGCCGAATCGACCCAGATTCGGGTATTTAGTATAGAGAACCGAAAACTCTTTCTGTATTAAGAGAACATCGAATAGACCCAGCTTCGGGTATTAGCGTAGAGAACCAAAATCACTTTTGGTATGAAAAGAACGCCGAATCGACCTAGATTCGGGTATTAACATAGAGAACCGAAATCTCTTTCGATATTAATAGAGTGCCAAATCGACCTAGATTCGGTATTTAGCATAGAGAACCAAGACCTATTTCAGTATTAATAGAGCGTAGAATCGACCTAGAATCGGGTATTTAGTATGGAGAACTGAAACCTCTTTCGGTATTAAAAGAACACCAAATCGGACCAGATTCGGGTATTGTCATAGAGAACCGAAACCTCTTGCAATATTAAAAGAACGCCGAATCAACTTAGATTCCGGTATTAGCATAGAAAGCCGAAACCTCTTTCATTATTAATAGAGCGCCAAATCAACCCAGATTCAGATATTTAGCACAGAGATCCGAAACCTCTTTCGTTTTTAATAGAGCGAGTATCCCCTTCGGATTTGATTTTGAAAGCAGAGGTTGTATGTGCTTCTTGAGCCTCCCCTTGGGCTTTCGTAGTCAAAGCAGAGGATGTACGTGCTTTGTGGGCCACTCTCTAGGCCTCTACGTCCGGTGCGCTTTGCTAGCTCGTCCACAAGCAGGGCCCAAGGACTTACCCGACCTCCTTCTAGGAATCGTCCCACTTGAGCATCGTAGGCGATGATAAGGGCTTAGAAACTTAGGTGGGTCCTTCGTAGGCACAGAACTAAGGTTTACTCTTTTGATGCTCTATACGGACCATCGTAGGCACTAATAGAGGCTTATACGAAACCTCCTCCAAGGGGTGACCTATCCTTATCATTGTAGGCAATGATAGGGGTTTGCACTCCCATCTACGGGTAACGAGGAACATAAGAAGAGGTAGGACGTGCTCTTCTACGAGTAGAGGTAGGACGTTCTTAGTTCGAGCAAAGGCAGGACGTACTCTTCTGCGAGCAGAGGCAGGGCGTGCTAATTTTTAGATGCACCACCACAACCATTTCTGGTGTGAAACGGTGGCTTATGCTTTCAATGCTTTTACCTTGCCCCCTCTGATTTGGGCAAGGAGAAAAACTAACACAATCATCCCCCCTTCGGTGGGGGGGGGGGGGGTTGGCTTGCCCAGGCCAATTGGGCGAAGATGAGGGATTCGATCCTTTTTCCAGCTCAACCGCCTTTTGGTTTTCTTACGAGCTATCGGGAGGGTTTCTATACCTCTAGTTATATGGTGATTTCTTGGTGAAAAGTTATTATCCTCTATTCTTTTATGGTTGGAAAATATGACCTCAAATGTCCCTAGTTCCATGTCCTTGGAACAAGATCGCCGTTGGGCCTGCACAGCCGATATGTGCCAGGTATGACTTCTTGATCGACAATCAGGGGTCCTTCCCAATTTCGGCCGAGAGGACCATCAGCTGGATCTTTGGTGTTCGACATTACTCTTCGTAGTACTAATTATCCCTTAGCGAAGGTTCTAGCTTTTGCCTTCGAATTGTAGTATTTTGTTACTCTTGTTTGGTACTTGGCGGTTCTGACTGTATCCTCATCCCTTAGTTTCTCTATCAAATCTAATGATTCCACTATTAATTCCTGATTGGGGTCAAAAGCATATGCTATCCTTCGATGTGACGGAACTTCGACCTCAAATGAAATCATAGGCTTGCAACCATATGTCAAGGAAAAGAGAGTGTGTCCTGTAGCTGTTTTGGTGGAAGTTCTGTATGCCCATAGCACCATAGGCAGATCCTTTGCCCAATTTCCTTTATCCTGATTTAGGCATTTCTTTAGGATTGTCTTAATGGTCTTATTTGCGGCTTGCACAGCTCCGTTAGCTTTCAGATGGGCTATTGAGGTGAAACTTTTGATGATTCCATTTTTTTCATAGAATCGGGTGAAGTCTTCCTCTCCAATTGTGTTCCTTTATCTGATATGATCTTATGTGGAATCCCGAAACAGGTAACGATATTCTTTATTACGAATGTTAACACTTTCTTGGATGTGATAACTGTAAGGGGTTCCTCCACCACCCACTTATTGTTGTAGTCGATAGCTACTATGACATATTTAGCTCCTCCCTTGGCAATTGGTAAGGGCCCGATCAAATCTATCCCCTATACGTCGAAAGGCCAGAGGCTCAATATAATGGTTAGGTTACTAGGAGGAAGATATGGTAGCTTAGAGTACTTCTGACATTTGTCACATCTCTTGATGTATTCGACCACTTGATTAACCATCCATGTAAAATAATAACCTGGTCACATGGCCCTTTTGGCAAGTTTAACCCCATTGGAATGGTCCCCACACCATCGTTCATGAGCTTCTTTTAAACGGTTGATTCTATCTTCGAAACTTGTACATATTAGATAAGGAAGTGCCCTTTTATAGAGTATACCGTTTGGGATTGTGAATGTAGGAGCTTGGTGTTTTATCTTTCTTTCATCTAGCTTATTAAGGGTAACGTCCCTTTTAAGAGGTAGTCCTCTATGGGAGTCATCCACGTATTATCCTGTTAGGGGCATGTTCCCGCTATGGGAAATTCACTCTCGGGGTTTCCTTCATAACCTTCTCCTTCATTCCTTTTCAAATCTTGGGATCAGGTCAAGACCAATGACTCTTTTCCTGCTTCCGATTCTTCCAGTTTGATGATGGGCTTCTCCTGATATCCCACCGGCACTATCCGGGTTTCGGGAGCTAGCTAATTTGGCTATCGAATCCGCTTGGGTATTCTCCCCGTAGGGTATTTGATGAACTGAGAAATCCTCAAACAGGTAAAGCATTTTTATTACTTTTTCATGTATAAGATGAGCAGCTTATCTTTGGTTTGATACGTCTGTTTTATTTGGTTTACCATTAGTTGCGAGTCGTTGAAGATTTCTATCCTTGGTATCTTCAACTGTAATGCCATATTCAGACCAGCTATCATGGATTCGTATTCAGCCACATTGTTGGTTGCCGGAAACCCTAATTTCATAGTGTAGTGCAGGCGGTGTCCGCCAAGGGTGATTATAACATAACCTGCCCCTGGCCCCTGTTCGTAGGAAGCTCCACCTACAAAGAGTTGCCATTTGGCCTCCGAATCATTTTCTTTGATCGACTGTTCTGAAATGATGTTCGTACACTCGATCATGAAATCTGCGAGAGCCTTCCCTTTAATTGTGACTCGAGGATGGAACTCGATTTCGTATTGGATGAGCTCAATGCCCCATTTAATTAGCCTCCCTGAGGTTTCGGTTTGCTGAACACGGTTTGAGCGGGAAGCTGGTTAGGACTTTAATAAGGTGTGACTGGAAATAACCTCTTAGCTTTCATGTAGTAAGGATTAAGAAATACGCCTATTTCTCCATGATATGGTATCGAGTTTCTGCCTCTTTTAGCCTCCGACTAACATAATAGATAGGGTGTTGAGTCTCCTTATTCTCTCTTATCAGTACTGAGCTTACTGCATGTTCGGAGACTGCCATGTACAGGTATATAGTTTCTCCCTTCTCGGGACTGGACAAAACCTGAGGTATTCCCATGTAAATTTTCAATTCTTGGAATGCTTTCCTACATTCTTCCTTAAATTCAAAATTCTTCTTTTTCCTCATGCATTGAAGAAATGGACGCATTTATCGATGGCGTTAGAATTGAAACTGCTGAGTGTCGCTACCTTCCCGTTTTGGCTCATGACTTCCTTACTCGTTTTTGGTTCTCCAGGTCGTTAGGCTTGTATTTGGTCGGGACTAGCTTTAATTCCTTGCTCGCTTACCACATTTCGTAGAAATTTCCCAGATCAAACTCCGAAGGAACACTTTTGAGGGTTCAGCTTCATCTGGTAGATTTTTAGGATACCAAACATTTCCTCCAGGTCCTTTAGGTGATTCTCTATTTCGGTGGACTTCACTACCAAGTCGTCGGCATACACTTCCATATTGCGCCCTATCTACTCTTGGAATACCCTGTTCACTAGCCATTGGTACATTGCCCCTGCATTCCTTAAACCGAAAGGCATTACTTCATAACAAAATGTTCCCTAGTCGGCAATAAAGCTCGTATGTTCCTCGTCGGGTTTATGCATTGGGATTCGGTTGTACCCCGAACAAGCGACCATAAGGGATAATATCTTGTGTCCACTAGTAGCATCGACCAACTGATTGATCCGCAGATTAGGGTAACAGTCCTTCGGACATGATTTGTTTGAATTTGTGTAATCGACACACGTCCTCCACTTCCCATTGGACTTCTTCACTAGCACGGGATTGGCTAACCATTTCGGGTAATGGACCTCTCGGTTAACTCGTTAATTTCCAACCTTCTGACTTCCACCTTCAAAGCTTCAATTTATTCTCTATTATATTTCTTCTTATTCTGTCGGATCAGGGTTATTGAGGGGTCGATGTTTAATGCGCGGCTCATGATTGAAGGGTCGATACCAACCATGTCCGAATGGGTCCAGGCGAAAACGTCTTTGTTTGAGTTGAAGAAAGTGGATTAAGTCTCTTCAGAGAGGTTTCGTTAGCCTCTTCCTTATGTTGATGACCTTTAATTTATCTTTTAGGTCGACGTTTACTTCTTCTACCTCTTCTATCAGCTTGATCCTTTCAATGTCTCCTCGAGAGTCTAAATCTGTGATTATTTCTTCTTCTTCGATCGAGTTCACCTCATTGGACCTTTTCCTCTTCCTTTTTAGAGAAGCTTACCTACCATTAGTGTGTTTGTCGGTCTTTTTTTAACTTGGTTTCAAATGTGGGACATAAGAATTCCTTATCAGAGGGCATAAAAACAATGGAAAAATCAAAATACAAAGAATACTCCCCTTTGTATTTTTCAACTTTTGCAAAGTACAACTCTTGAGAGCTAAGTTATTCTCCTCGGATGGTACCCCATCCCTGTTTGGTCAGAAATTTTAACATGAGATATTTGGAAGAAAAGAAAGCATTCATCTCCTCTAAAGATGGTCGCTCGAAGAAGGCATTGTAATAGGACAACTGATCAATTACGACGAAGAGAGTTTCGAAAGTGCTGTGAAGAGGAAACGACCCTTCTTGAACCAAGAGGTTGATTTGACCCACTGGAGTTGACCCTTTATTGTTGAACCCGAAAATCAAATCATTGCTAGGCTCCAGCTTCTTTTCCGAAATTCTCATCTGATCGAAGGCATGCTTGAAGATGAAGTTGACAGCGCTTTCGGTATCCACTAATATTTTAGAAATGACCAAAAGACCTATCTGTGCCGTTATCATGAGGGGGTCATTATGTGGGTGACGGACCCCTTTCTTCATTTCTTCTAGGGAAACCACGAGGTTATGCATTTTGAGGGCTTAACGCTCATTCTTCAATGATGGTTCCTTTCGGATGGAGAAGATTCCCTCCAAAGCTTCTTCCAAGTATTGGTCCCAGGCTTTCAGGCAGCTTCCAACATGATATGGTCACCCATGAATCACAATGATTCTGTTCACGGGAGGCCCCAAATCCAAGTTATTCTCCTCTGTAGTGACTCTTGTCTTGTTTACCGAAACCTTCTACTGTCAGCCTACATGTTGAGCCGGTGCTGATTTATTTGAAACAAACTCCTTCTGGTTCCACTCTCGTATTAGTTTCTGAATAATCCCATATAAGACCTTGCACTCGTCTGTCTTGTGCTCGTTGGTTTTATGGAACACGCAGTATTTACCGCCGACATGAGGTTCGAGGAAATTTTTGGCTATGAACGAGGCCGGGAAATTATTGACCCTTTCTTTTGCGATAGCATACACATAAGAGATGGGCTTGTTCAGGGAAATCGAGTTCGTGTTATAGTCTTCCCATCTCGATCTCCTCTGATTCCCTTCCAGGAGCTTTTGTCCGAAGTTTGTCCTTCCTCCTTCTCTTCGAGGCCCGAACTTCCTTTTTGTGAAGTATAGTTCATCCATGCGGATAAATTTATCGGCTTAGAAATGGAAGACTGGTAAATCCTTGCAGTCATGGATATATAATTCCTTCCAGAAGGGGGTATTTTCTAACAAACCTGAATGTACGACGATCAACTTGTCATGATCATTCATATCTTTGGCTTTTAAGGCCTCGACGTTGAACCTTTTGAGGTAGTCCTTGAGAGACTCCCCTTTCCCTGTTTGATGTTAGCGATGACCATATAATCTACACTTGGATCTTTGAAGATGCAAAACTGCATGGAGAATTCGTAGGAGAATTGTTTCCATGAGTAAATGGTGTTATCACTGTACTGGCGATACCATTTCGCAGCTGCACCTTGGAAGGTTCCCGGGAAGAGGCGACATCTGACAGCTCCAGAAGCATTGTAAAGATCCGTCTGGCTGTCGAAAGCCATCAAATAGTTGTAGAGGTCAGTGGTTCAAAGATATTTCATGGTTAGGACTTCGACGCTTTACGGTATCACGGTGTTCATAATATCATCAATGAACGGGGATACCCTCTCGTTGTTGTTAACCATGTCATCCTGGGTTCTCTTCCCCTTGCTTCCCATCATGTCGTTGACAGTCTTCTGAGTGACATCCCAGATGTCGGCCTTCGTGTTGTCATAATTTTCTCTCTTGGGGTCACAGCCTTTGTAGGTGGAGCTCCCGGACTGTTCCTGGTCGCATTGATTTCCTTGACGATCTATTACCGTCAGATGAGATTTCCTTTTCTTGGAAGAGGTTACTTTGGTCCATCCTTTCGCTTCTGAAAATTGAACGGGGGCCTTCCTTTTCCGAGATTCATTTGTATCTTTCAAGCTAGAACTAGTGAGCCAGGAGGACTTCCGTGCCTGTACCGCGTCGACCGGAGCCCGCATTTCTTGGAGTTGCTCTTCCAAAGCTAATATCCTTATGACATTATCCACTGTGGCGTTCGGATCTGGTAGTGGTTGTGGGTTGGACGCAGCCTCTTTCTCGTTATTATTTGGGTTGAGTGCTGGGACCTCATTTCCTTCAAAGGTGACATTGGGGTCAAATTCTTTTTTCTGCTCCTTCAATTTCTTCGTCTTCGTTGTTACCTACCATGAAACGATGAATTCAACCATTTATTTTAAACAAATTAACCACAAGGCCAGAGGTTCGGGCCTACCTTCTAGCGCCAAAATGTTAATGATATTTTTCGTCAACACCCAAATTACAGAATGTAATATATGTATCCACAATGTTCGCAGCTACCATGACTCAGAATCCTTCGGTAATGATCTTGGATCTGGGATGGATTGGTTTCTAAACCATGGCCGCTGCTCTATGCATTTCAACAAGAAGAAAACAGGCTAACGCCTCCCGTGAGTTCATGGATGAAAGCCTTGCAATATTCACTAACTTCAATGACTCCTTTGTACCAGACCTTCCTTAGGGAGGAGTCTGAATTACAACGGTGATCGAGCTAAGAACTCATACGCGATTTTGTCACATCGATACTTGGGGAATCGTCAAGCTCAGTATGAGAGCATGGATCAATTATGGTTGTTCAGTGAGGTGAAGAGAAAGGGAGGTTTCATATTCCTACAAAATCCCCTTTCCTCTGCCACTGGAAAACCTTGATTGATCCCCTCGTTAGAAAGATTAGTGTTAACTCCATGTTTCATCATTATGATACTACAAGACTATCAAATCGCAGGATGTATGGGACCCCAAATTCTCCATTTATAAATTGCAGATATATTACAAGAATTGATGATTTGCTCTCCTTGAGATAGAAGGACCTAAATTGAATAATGAAAGGTTGACCTATCTTTACAGAGTATTTGGAGTCCTATTTATATTTCCATTGATAGGTTGTTGGCCTGGGCAATCCCTATCGGCCGCCTTTTCCTGTGTTTTGGATATCAGCCTGTTGATCCTCCTCGCGATGCCATCTACATCTTTCGAAAGGATGGTCCTGGGTGAATTGGGCTTTCTTCCAGGTGGAAGGGTTTGTTGCCGCAACAGAATGGGGGGGGGGCATTTCGGATGTCTTTGCGAAAGCTCTCAGAGACAGTCTTTTACTGCGGCTTTTGGATGTAGGCTATTGGCTTTATTGTGGGTACTCGAAGGGGCTCGCCCTCATGTCGTGCATAAATGTTTGTCGATTTAGAACCGGTGGTGGTTCAGGTACTAAGTGGATTAGTACAAGTAGCCTGTATCCTTTGATTGTACTATACATAAAAGTAATTATAAGACTTCTTATATATCAAGTGGTTCCAGATTTGACATCCGTATTGATAATAGAACTGATGCAAGGCATAATAGAAATGGAAGCCCATAATATAAGAACCCCTTTGTGATTTCAAATTAATTATTGCATTGCTTGTTATTTTTGTTTATTTATCTGTGTTATGAAACGATCAAAACTACCCAATCCCGGAGGAGACGGAGGAGTCTGGATTGTCATGAGCACATGACTCATTAAAACACAAACAATAGAACATTTCATTGCTATTACAACTATATTACATCAGAGTACAAGAATATCAAAGAATAAATGACATAGCAGCAAAATTAAAATGTATAAAATCAATCTATATTGGAAAATACATCAATTAACACAACTGAAAGAAATACACGGATATAAAGATTTCCGAATATAGCTCCAGCTATAAATCCAGGATCCTGTGAAAAGAAATATCTGCAAACACCAAAACTACTTCCTGCCCGTGTGGAAAATATGGGCACCAAGAGTTTAGGTACAAACAATAAACTCTGAGTCTGTCATTGGACTGATGTGGAAACAAAAAAAGTTATTAGCTTTTATTTTAAAGTTTGATAAATCACGGGACCATGCTGTATAACACGGAATGGGTTTATCCTCCATGGATACCAGTGCATAAAATAAACAATGCAATGCTAAAGAGAAAAATGAAGCTATTATAAGACTCAGGTCCCACTACACAATAAATGCAGTCGAGGGTAGAGTTTTACCTTATAATAGCCAAATATGCTTGATACGTGAAATTTCATCTTTTATTATTACAATAAGTGAAGAAATCAACTTCAAATATAAATGTATCAATCATAGGCGGCGTAGGCACCAATATATTACGTCACCATATAGGTTTACAACTAAAACCTTAAAATCTCGTATTGGAAATTGGATTCCATCTATGAACCAAGGCAAAGGGTATTCCTTCCAATTTCGAGACACACTAGCAATGTCTCAGGTTTCGGACGCTAGCAAGCCCTTGGATCGGCAGGGCCGGTCATCCATCGATGATTGGCAATACCATAAACTATATGTTAGTCGGTTCTGTCGAACCTCCAGAATGGTTAGTCACGTCAACCATCTAGAACCTTTTAGTCGGTTATATCAATTCCGAGGTACCTTGCTTTCCATCAATAAAGTTTTCCAACATCCACATAAGTAAACAGTCTGGGCTCCATACCATGACATTACTCGTAGCTAGAAACTACCATATGGTCATTTCCCTTTGGTCCCTAATCCCGCTTTAGGTTCATAAAAGGGAGTGAAGCTCGCGAATTAACGCTCACAAAGCTATGCTATTTAATGATGTACTTTGATCATCAACGACAAGACTCTTCTTTTCAACAAAAGCCTTGATCATTTGCATCTCGGCATGCCACACCGTCAATCCATACCGTACCACTGGTTTCCACCAATATATAACCTATAAGCTCGTATGTCTCAGAGAAGGGTATAAAGCAAGAGAATAAATTCTCCGCCACCAAACAAATATATATTTAGCATAGATCAACAAATACTTTATAAAGGAATATAATGTCAGACATACCATATTTTTGCAAGTCTATTATGGGTCTGAACGAAACCAGAGGCACAGAATTCCTCGTCCCATATGTCCAATACAGGAGAAAGTGTAACAACCCAGATTCCGACGGACAGATTTTTTTTTCAAAAATCCTATCCACCGAAACCTGAGTTGGTTTCTGTAATAACCCAGAAATTCCGAACCAGTTTAAAAAAAATTTATTTTGGCAATTTTAATGAATTTTGAATATTTAAAATAGATTATTTTAAATAATATCGACGAGAAATTTATTTTGAATAAATTTAGAACGTATATATTATATACGTCGTCGTTAGAATATAAATAATTATATATAATTATAAATAGTACTGAAAATGGCGCGGTAGTTCGATAATTCGATTTCAAACTTCAATTGAATGTACCGGGTGCAAAACAATCTGGATTTTAGTGAAACCAAAAACATTAGGATCTATTTTAGAATATCTTTCCAACGAATTCGGAAAATCGAAATTTCATAGCGGGAATCAAAAGATATGTCCAGTTGAAAATTCTGAATAGCCGCTATGGAATTCAGGCCCTTAAAAATGGGAATTTTGCAAACAAACTCGGATTTCGACGAAACCACTTTTGCTGGGTCCGGGATGTCAAACTATTGGTAGGTTTCAAATTTCATAACTTATCGAATCAATATGTGAGCGTGGCAAAGGAAAACGCGTTTGACCAGTTCTAGTTGATTTTAATCGACTGGAAAATGGCCATTTTTCCAACGGTCTCAGAATTCGACGAAACTAGTTTTTTTAGGACCGTATCGTCAATACGAAGCTAGAAAATATTTTTCTGGAATTTTTCTAGTTAGTATGTGACCCCGGTAAACTGAAATGCGCGTTCAAATTCAGTATATAGAGTTATATGTTGATTTTAACGGAAACCGATCGAAACAGTCGAATCAGCCTACGATATATATCCCATTGTGTTCAGAATGGGGGTAAAACGCTATGGACGACAGGCGGTGGGCCTCGTTTAGAGGTCGTATGTGAAAGTCAACTTTTTAGAAAATAAAATAATTAAATAAAAAAATTAAAAAACCCTCTCCCTCCTCCTTAAATCGCTCTCCCCCCCCCCCCCCCGTTCAAAATCATTTCAAAGCAAAAAAGAAAAAAAAGAAATCGTGGCGGAGAGGAGCATCTCGCCCCCCTAGGGCAGCGCCGCCAACCGCCATGCCCCAGGTGGCGGCGCGCCACCTCCGAAACCCCCCTTGCCCTCGCCTGCGACATCGAGCCCCTCCTCTTCCTACCGCCGCATCATCCCCCCCTCGCCTGACCACCGCACCGCCCCCCTCTTCTTCCTTCCTCCACCTGTTGCCGCCCCTCCACGACCTCCGGCGCCGCCTCTGGAAACCCCCACCTTCGACGAACAACACGCAACAGCCCCCCTTCTTAAAACAAGGTAAGTTTTGCTAATTTTCTTTTATGTTTTAGTTTATTTTATTTAACATTTAAAACTGATTTTAGTTATAAAACTATTTACTTTAAAGTTAGGATTTTGTTTTATGAAAGGAATAATTTTTATTTAAGAAAAGTAGTGTTTTTAAAATAAAAAGATTTGATTTTTGCATTAGCAAAGTATTTAGATTTTTTTATAATGTAAAGGTGAGATTTTTTATAATATAAAGACGAGATTTTATATTATGGAAGTATTAAAAATATATTCTTTACTATATAAAGGATGTAAAAATATGATTTTTGTTTATGTAGAGAAGTAAAAATATAATTTTTACATGATAGGAATATTAGAAATACCATCTCTATATGTGTAGAAAAATAAAAATGTGATTTTTATAATGATATATTTGAAAAGGTGAAATCTTTATATAGAGAATAGCGAGGTAAAGATTGAATTTTTATCTATATAGTAGCGGTGTGGAAATGGAATTTTTATCCATATAGCGAGGAAATAAAAATTCGATTTTTATATATTGAATAGGAAATAAAAATTCGATTTTTATATATTGAATAACGAAATAAAAATTCGACTTTTATATATTGAATAACGAAGTAAAAATTCGATTTTTACATATGTAGAGAATACGGGCAACGAAGGTGATAAAAAGGCGAGAACGATGAAGATTTCTGTAAAAGAAGAGTCGTGGAATTGGGATAGCTTTCGGTGAGAATTTCTCACTCTTCAATTTCTTTCCTAGTTATATATATATACTAGGATGCAGATGGTGCTTAGTAGCACCCGACACAATCGTCCACAGACCATGGACTTGTTTGTTTGGTTGCATAGATTAGTTAGATGATTTGATTTGAAATTGAATTGTTTGGTGAAATGAATGGACTTGATTGATGTGTGAATGGCGTGGGCCTTCACTAGACCGGGGATAAGGCTAGGCCTCGTCCCGTTTCTAGTATCGTGCCGTTATGCCGCCGAAATTTTCTAAAAATAAGTTAGAAAAATAGAAAATATCATTTTATTTAAAGAATGAATTGAATAGATATTCATAAGTCGAAATAAAATATTTTATCGTTAAAAATATAATTTTTAACATTAAAGTGAATAAAATAAATATTCATTTACAAACCGGATGGTTTGTTTATGTACACCTATTTGAATGACATTGATTGGGTCGATAAATTTTACACATCGCTCAACTGCACAACTAAAATCTGTGTTTGATTGTTTGAAACCCCACACGGGTGTTGGGATGAAATTTGAAGTTCACTCATCCTGATTGATTAAATATGTCGATCGATTGATTGACAGGCTGTTATAAGAGTTAGATATCTATATTAGATGCTTATACAGTGTCGTGCACTTTGGTTGATGGTTGATTATTTTTCAATGCTATTATATACGTGTGATGTATGAAAATCCATATAATTAATATTATATGGTGATTGATTGGGCCTCATTCCAATTTAGAAAATAAAGAATATTATAAAATAAAGGTTCATGTGTTGACAGTACTCATCCGTTGAGATTAGTCATGTGTTGAACGAAATATTTTAATAATAAAATTTACATCTTTATCAATATAAAATAAAGGTTCATGTGTTGACTGTACTCATCCGTGAGATTAGTCATGTGTTGAACGTAATATTTTAACAATAAATTTTATATCTTTATCACTATAAAATAAAGGTTCATGTGTTGACTGTACTCATCCGTTGAGATTAGTCATGTGTTGAACGAAATAATTTAAAAAAAATAGTCACAAGTGGACAGTACTCATTCGTTGAGATTAGTCGTGTGTTGACAAAAATAAATATTCATTTGTTGAATAGAATGAAGGAATATATGAAGCCGTGTTGATTAGATTGACGCCATTTTGACGTGAACGATAATTATATCGATTTTATTCATTTTAAAATAAATATTGAAAGGTGATTTCGAAATTGAATATTTTGAAATGGATTCGAATTGAATCGAATAGAAAACAAATTTGAATTGAATTGATTAGAAAACAAATTTGATTTGAATCAATTAGAAAACGATTTCGAAATGAATTGAATATATAACGAATTTGATTTCAATTGAATATATAACGAATTTGATTTCAATTGAATATATAACTAATTTGATTTCAATTGAATATATAACGAATTTGATTTGAATAGAAAACGAATTTGATTTCAATTGCATATATAACGAATTTGATTTCAATTGAATATATAACGAAGTTGAATCAAATAGAAAACCAATTTGAATTGAATCGAATATAAAACCACTTTGAATTGAATCGAATTGAAAACGAATTCGAATTGAAGTTAAAACGAATTGAAATGAATTCAAATTGAATTGAAATTTAAATTGAATAGAAATGAATTTTAAAACGAATTTATAATAGAAAATTCAATTTTGATTTGAATTTGAAATAAAGGTTGAAATTGTTTTTGAAACAAATTCAAAACTATTTATAAAATTCGTTTTAAACAGGAATCGACGAAATATATATTATATATATATAATATAATGGCCTGAATAGAACGCGCCGCGCCGCGGCAGTTCGTGTATTTCGACCATTTATTTCAAACGGACATTACGGGAGATCTGACTGTCAGATTCTCCTAAAACCGGAACCGTTGGGTTCGTATCGAAAAGAGTTTTCTAACGAATATTAGAAATTCAAAATCTAACTGTAATGGCGCGTTTTGTAAGGTATAATAATGAAGTTATTTAATTATTTAAATAACGAATATATTAAATAAACGATAGTTGAACACATAAATTATAATAATAATTATAATCAAGCCCGTAACGACGCGGCAGTTCGTTATTTGGCGAGTTGAACTTCAACTGAATGTACAGGATTCGTTTTAAGCCGGATTTCTGTAAAACAAGAAACGTGTGGAGCTGGTGGAGTATATCTTTCTAGTGGAAGAGAGAGATCGGGATTTCATCGTGTAGATTTTGAGTTACGTCCAAATCAAAATATCAGAAATGCAGCGCCCTGAACATAACGATTTAAATATATTTTAAATAGGGATTTAAATAGAAATCGACCATCGATGTAACTCTGACGATGTAATATCGAGTTGTAAATATATATATAGGATTTTATCTGAGCTGTATAGTATGCCACTGTGAATAAGATGAGAATATTTATTTTTAAATATTAAATTTATTTATATTTAAATATATTTATATATTTAAATAGGTTATTTAGAGCGTTAAAAATAGCCACTTTTGCATACGAAGTCGGAATTCGACGAAACCAGTTTTGTTGGATCCGCAATGTCAAATAGTTGTTAGATTCCAAGTTTGATGATTTGTAGAGTCAGTGTGTGGCTTTACGGATTTTTAGAGTGAGAAATAGTCAGTTTTTCGATAGTTGAAAATACGCTGTGTAAGCATACGGAGTCGGAATTCGATGAAACCAGTTTCATTGGGACAGTAATGTCAAGCTCTAGCTACATGTCCAGTTTGGTGATTTTTGGGTATCGTATGTGGTCGCAGAGATTTTTAAGGACCAGAGATAAAGGAAAAATCGAATGAATAAATTAAATGAATCATAAATAAAATATCTCAACATTTTTCCTGGCCAAAGGGAATGCCACGCAACCTCTCTCCTCAGCCACAAACAACACCTACCAAACACAGCTTATATAACTACCCAATTCATTTCCAATGTGAGAAAATAAATCCAAAACAAATCAAAAGAAATACGATAAATCTAAAATCGATATGCTATGAGATCCTGCAAGCATTCGCCACGTTCTGGTAGTCGAATCCATGGGTTCGAACTTCCTTTCTTCGCTGGAAATATACACTGTGGAGCTAGGGTTAAGTTTATAGGCTAACACAAGCAGCAAGGATCGAATTGATGTTGTTTCCGATCTCAGCAGGTGATTTAGCAGCTTGTATGTACTTGTGGTGGATTTCCGTCGAAATAGATGTCGATCTATGCCTGTAACCGAACATCGACGAACAGCAGGTCGCGAGCTAGATGACAGGCGCGAGTTGGACGTTGAACACCAGGAGTTGAAGAGCATTGGGAGGAGATTTTGGAGGTGTTGTTCGTTTTGGGTTCGATCGCTTGGAAGAGGGAGAACGGCGAGTGAAGTTCGGCCATTTGGATGTCTAGAGTATTTTGGGTTTTACGAATTTGGGGGAGAAGTAGTTTAAGGTGGGTCTGGGCTTGTGTTGGTTGGGCCGACGGGTTATAAAGGGGGTGAGGCCCACTACTTTTAATCCAAGTTTATTTGTTTATTTAATTAAAGCGTATAAATAGTAAATCTAATAACTGGGTCATACGTAGACGGAATTCAGCGAAACAAGATCCGATAGGATCGTATGGATGAGCACTCCGCAATGGAACTTACCGCGAGTCAATTGGAGTCCGTCACAATTTATAGCAAAATAAATTGTCCAGCTGAATAAAGAGATGGTTATCGTCATTGACGATGATCGTCCAATGTGAGTAAAACTCACCAACTCTAAATAGTTCTATCTTTACAGTGTATTCTTAGAACTGTTAACTATTGTCTGTTTGACTGTGTGTTGACTGTTTGATTGAACTGCTAGTCAGTTAGTGGAATATATATATATATATATATATATATATATATATATATATATAAACCGATAAATATTTATATGCTGATTCTGCTTATCAGAATAGTATACCAGTGTTGTCTAACATCTGTGGTGCAGGCAAACAGGTTGGAGGAATCCAACTGGATTCCTCAACAGTTATTTTTACTATGATTTATATATTGTGACATATAATGTGATGTATATAATCCGTTGTGATTATGCGTGTTTGGACAAATATTCATCGTTGTTAGATGATGTGTTAAAAACCATAAGTTAACCAAAGCGAGTTAGTCGAGTTAAACAAAGTAATTGGTTAAGTTAACCAAAGCAAAGTTAGTCGAGATAAACAAAGTAATTGGTTAAGTAAATCAAAGCAAGTTAGTTAAGTTAAAACTAAGTGATTAATCGATGTGAATTAGTTAAGTTAAACTAAGTGATTTATCAAAGTGAATTAGTTAAGTTAAACTAAGTGATTAATCGATGTGAATTAGTTAAGTTAAACTAAGTGATTTAGCAAAGTGAATTAGTTAAGTTAAACTAAGTGATTAATCGATGTGAATTAGATAAGTTAAACTAAGTGGTTAATCGAAGTGAATTAGTTAAGTTAACTAAGTGGTTAATCAAAGTGAATTAGTTGAGTTAAACTAAGTGAATCAGTTAGAGTTAATCAACGTGAATTAGCTAAGTTAAACTGAGTGGATTTGTTCAGTTAATCAAGACGAGTTAACCAGTTAGGTTAAACCAGTTGAGTTGACCAGTTAGAGTTAACCAGTTAGAGTTAATCTGTTAGAGTTAACCAGTCGAGTTAACCAGTTGAGTTGACCAGTTAAAGTTGACCAGTTAGAGTTGACCAGTTAGAGTTATCCAAGTAGAGTTAATCGAGTAGAATTGCCGAATATCACCTATTCGAAGTAGAGTTATCGAATATAGTGTATTCGAGGGAAGAGTAATTGAATATAGTTTATTCGAGTGGAGAAATCAAATGTTATTCATTTGAGAAGAGTTACCGAATATTATTTATTCGAAGAGTAGTTATCGAATATTGGTTATTCGAAGTTAGTTAATCCAAAGGAGTTATTCGAAGTTAGTTAATCCAATGGAGTTATTCGAAGTTAGCTAATCCAAAGGAGTTATTCGAAGTTAGCTAATCCAAAGGAGTTATTCGAAGTTGGTTAATCCAAAGGAGTTAGTCGAAGAGTTAATCGAATATAGTTATTCGAAAGAAGGTGTTAATCGAATATAGTTATTTGAGTAAAGTTAAAAGGGTTAATCGAATTTAGTTATTCGAAATGAGTTATTCGAATTAGATATTTGAATAGAGTTAAACACATTAGAGTTATTCGAATTTGTTATTCGAATAGAGTTAAACACATTAGAGTTATTCGAATCAGTTATTCGAGTAGAGTTAAACACGTAAGAGTTAATTGAATATTAGTTATTCAATTTGAGTTAATCGAATGTAGTTATTCGAGAAGAGTTAGATCGAATTTAGTTATTCGAAAAGAGTTAATCAATTTGAGTTAAGTTAATCGATTTGAATTAAGCTGAATCGAAATGGAGTAAATCGATTAGAATTAAGTTAATCGAGTTAGAGTAAATCGAATATTAGTTATTCGAAGGTAAGTTATTCGAATTAGTTATTCGATAGGAGTTAATCGAAATAGAGTTTATCGAATATAAGTTATTAAAAAGGGAGAGTTAATCGAATAGAGATTACTCGAAAGAGAGTTATACGTCGAATTCGATTATAGCGAATTCAGGAAAGTACTATTTACTTTCCAGGGTTTAAATCAAGATTTAGTTATTGATTTAGAAATTAGGTGTCTGCTAAATTATTCGAGTTAGGAGATAAAGTTATAATTTAGGTTAGATATTGCAGAAGTAGGAATTATAACGTTATAGTTATAATCAAACGTTTTCATATAAGAAGTAGATTCGTAACCTGTATCCGAGAATTTGCGTAAACAGATGATTGGAAAAAGTGAGTGACGAGCTTCATCTATTTCACAGTAAAGGACGTTGTTAAATTAAGGTCTGAGAGGTAATTATACCCCAACTTGATTGACTTCAGAATTGACAAAGGAATAGTTGTGGTTCGATAGAAAAGGTTGATGTGAAATATAGTTAAGTAATAAGCGATTAATGGATTAAGCGAAACGATGTTTTATACAACGTTCATTGGAAATCCGTAAATGAGTTTTGGAAACGTTTTCCAAATATAGTCAGATATGTTTTCTAAACATAGAAAATGAAATGTTTTCATGATAAGAATTTAAGAAATAGAGTTAAGCAAATTCAGAAACTAACTGGAGAGGGTAAGTTGAACGGTTTTCTAAGTGACGATCTGATGTTGGTTTCGACCTTCCGGATTGACACTTAGAGAATTGTTCTCATACTAGTTACAGTTAGGGACTGATAGTTGCGAAATAATAGTGATGTGAAAATAAGCTATGGAAATGTTTTCCAATGATTAATAACATATATTTTCTAAATATATGAAATAAGGAAATATAAACATATGATGATTGATCGATCGAATTTCCATTTGGAAATAAGATCGTTGTTTGTACACCGACATGTTTTAATTTGATAGTTGAATCACAGACTATCAAAGTTTTTACCATTTTAACGTTGTTAATATGGAGAGACCGGTTGGATTATTATCCAAAGAACCACTCTGTATTGGCATAAGCGTTGCGAGCAATATCTGCCAAAGATAAATTGAAGACGGAGTAAAGTGCAAGGGCTGTTGTATAAGTCTTAGATAACTGTGACTAAGATGGATATACTGAATAGTGCCTTCGGTTTGTCCAGTCCCAGGACAACGTATAGGGAAGAAGGTCTGACAGAGTATATCCAATAGATCGCGTAAGTTGATCTATTCAAACGTATTCACGTTTGGTGGCGGAGGAATTCGTTTCTCTTAGCTGTATACCCGTGTTATTTTTGAATAAGTCAATTTGTGATTTGGCGGGTATGACGATGTGGCATTCAAAGTGAATGGTGATCAGATGTTCTGAAGATAGACGTAGCTTCTAGCCTCACACCAGGAAGTAACAAAAGTTGGGCTAGGCAGCATGGCTAGTTGGGTCATTCCCAAGCAGGGTGTATTTCCACCGATCTAGAGAATATTCATATTTATACTTCTTTTTGATTTTGTATCTTCGGATGACGGTTTGATGGCCTACAACCGTGGTTGCAATATATTCGCGACACTCAAGCTAAATGAGTGAGCGGTCATGTGTGGCCGGGTTGCAAGACGTTCTTGTTGAACCCTGAGTGTATCACCTCTAGAGTACACTATTCAGAAGGTGCTCCCATACCTTGTTTGTTGGAATCCATTCTCCGATAAGCGCCTTGCGGTTTATGATTTTATACTATGTATGTAGAACGTGAGATGCAAGTGTTTCTGCTAGATTGATATCTATTTGTACTTAGACATTATTATAATATCACAATGATATTGCTTGTCAAAGTTGTTCAGATACTCATAAGGAAAAACCCGTTCCGTATTCACGGCGTGGTCTTATGACATACCCTATACCTGTTTTAAACTATTTTACTCATACCAGTCCCATGACTGACCCGGAGTTTACTTTGTTGTTTTCTCTAAACTCTTTGGTGCCTAAATTTGTACGGGCAGTCAAGTAGTCGGGATTTACAGATACACTTGGAGAGCTTGGAGCAGGAGGCTGCAAGATTTTATAGCTATAGTTATTTCCGCTGTGTTGTAAGTGTTGTACTCTGATAAGTGCTATTGTATATATATAACAGTTTACTTCAAAGCTATGTTATATATTATATGTTATTCGTTCCGCTGTGAGATTCGTGATACTCTGATGATTCTGATGTTCTTCTTCTTCTTCTATTCTATTAGTTCTATCTTTTCTTTCTCACCTTCTAAATTCTTTCACTAACGTCTCGGAATTATCGACTCTCGAGGAGTCGAAAATTTCCAGCCGTTACAGTTGGTATCAGAGCTTAAGTTAAGTGATTACCTTGGCTCTGTGGCATAACTCGATAGAGATGGGATTAGTAATATCCTAGATTGAGTTTGAGTGTATATATATGAGCGCGTAATTGTTATTCAATATAAAATGGTTTTATATTGTGGAGACTCATTTGTTGAGTGGCTTATGAATTCTGGATGATCAGTTTGATCCACTGTATCGGTAGGAGTTTTATAAATACTTGAATACGATGAACCGACATGATATGTTTTGAAATTAATATAGTATATTAGTTGTGTTGGTTGTTAGTAAAATCGAATGAGATTATAAAAAGATGAAATGGTTATAAATAACTAATCAGAATTCATATAAGTAAAGTATATGAAGTAAGACGAATTGAATCTGAAGTTAAAGCAGAATTGGAATTAAAATAAGTAAATTTTAATTCCTGGGAGATCTTGAACTGTTTTCAAAATGGAAGTGTTTAGAAATGATTTTTGAAAGTGAAATAGTATTGAACTCACTTCGATTACTAGAAAATAGATTCTGATGAGTGTGGCCACATCATCAGTGTTCAATTTCGAGTTCCAAAGTGACGGATTACTGCCAAAGGTTTTGTTTTTGAATTCTTTTGAGAAAACAAGTGTTTAGAAATTCAAATGTTTTGAATTGGTGTTATGATTTCAAATTGATCTGAAATGAACTGAGGAATTTAAGTTCTGGAATTAAAATTTAACTAATGAACTTAAATGGATTAAAATGGAAAAAGTGAATAAATAAATTTGAATTTAACTTGAACTAAGTTAAATGAAATTGGATTGGATTATAGAATAATCTGAAATGGGATTAAGTCGATAACTTAAGAGTTGAAATTTGATATTAGAGTTTGAATGGAATTCGACTTAAGTATAAGCGAATGATTTGGTTGAGAACCAACTGACAGGAGTTTGATTGGAATGACATTTATATATGTGGAGTTGAGTAACAGATGAAAAGGGATATAATGATATGCCCGAAAAAAAGGTACAAGTTTTTGTTATATATGAGTTTCGGTTCTATGAGCCGAGTTGGCAAGCCGCTTGGCTGTTTGATTTTCTTTTGGGTTGGAGATGGCCTAGAGAGGCGAGTTGTGGTTTTACCGATAGGGCTATACAAAGGAGGTTATGGCGAAATTTTCCGAAAATTTAAAGTGTTAGAAAATTTTCAGAATTTTTGAAATTTTTAGTTTGTCGGAAGAATAAATATTTCAGTCGATATTAATTGGTTTGGTTGAAATCAGAAATAAGGGGTAAACCAATCTTAGGAGTTCTAATATATAGGGTCAACCTCTAACTTAGCAATTTCGAGGACGAAATTATTTTAAGTGGGGAAGTCTATAATGGCGCGTTTTGTAAGGTATAATAATGAAGTTATTTAATTATTTAAATAACGAATATATTAAATAAACGATAGTTGAACATATAAATTATAATAATAAATAATTATAATCAAGCCCGTAACGACGCAACAGTTCGTTATTTGGCGAGTTGAACTTCAACTGAATGTACAGGATTCGTTATAAGCCGGATTTATGTAAAACAAGAAACGTGTGGAGCTGGTGGAGTATATCTTTCTAGTGGAAGAGAGAGATCGGGATTTCATCGTGTAGATTTTGAGTTACGTCCAAATCAAAATATCAGAAATGCAGCGCCCTGATCATAACGATTTAAATATATTTTAAATAGGGATTTAAATAGAAATCGACCATCGATGTAACTCTGACGATGTAATATCGAGTTGTAAATATATATATATATAGGATTTTATCTGAGCTGTATAGTATGCCACTGTGAATAAGACGAGAATATTTATTTTTAAATATTAAATTTATTTATATTTAATTATATTTATATATTTAAATAGGTTATTTAGAGCGTTAAAAATAGCCACTTTTGCATACGAAGTCGGAATTCGACGAAACCAGTTTTGTTGGATCCGCAATGTCAAATAGTTGTTAGATTCCAAGTTTGATGATTTGTAGAGTCAGTGTGTGGCTGTACGGATTTTTAGAGTCAGAAATAGTCAGTTCTTCGATAGTTGAAAATACGCTGTGTAAGCATACGGAGTCGGAATTCGATGAAACCAGTTTCATTGGGACCGTAATGTCAAGCTCTAGCTACATGTCCAGTTTGGTGATTTTTGGGTATCGTATGTGGTCGCAGAGATTTTTAAGGACCAGAGATAAAGGAAAAATCGAATGAATAAATTAAATGAATCATAAATAAAATATCTCAACATTTTTCCTGGCCAAAGGGAATGCCACGCAACCTCTCTCCTCAGCCACAAACAACACCTACCAAACACAGCTTATATAACTACCCAATTCATTTCCAATGTGAGAAAATAAATCCAAAACAAATCAAAAGAAATACGATAAATCTAAAATCGATATGCTATGAGATCCTGCAAGCATTCGCCACGTTCTGGTAGTCGAATCCATGGGTTCGAACTTCCTTTCTTCGCTGGAAATATACACTGTGGAGCTAGGGTTAAGTTTATAGGCTAACACAAGCAGCAAGGATCGAATTGGATGTTGTTTTCGATCTCAGCAGGTGATTTAGCAGCTTGTATGTACTTGTGGTGGATTTCCGTCGAAATAGATGTCGATCTATGCCTGTAACCGAACATCGACGAACAGCAGATCGCGAGCTAGATGACAGGCGCGAGTTGGACGTTGAACACCAGGAGTTGAAGACCATTGGGAGGAGATTTTGGAGGTGTTGTTCGTTTTGGGTTCGATCGCTTGGAAGAGGGAGAACGGCGAGTGAAGTTCAGCCATTTGGATGTCTGGAGTATTTTGGGTTTTACGAATTTGGGGGAGAAGTAGTTTAGGGTGGGTCTGGGCTTGTGTTGGTTGGGCCGACGGGTTATAAAGGGGGTGAGGCCCACTACTTTTAATCCAAGTTTATTTTTTTATTTAATTAAAGCGTATAAATTGTAAATCTAATAACTGGGTCATACATAGACGGAATTCAGCGAAAAAAGATCCGATAGGATCGTATGGATGAGCACAACGCAATGGAACTTACCGCGAGTCAATTGGAGTCCGTCACAATTTATAGCAAAATAAATTGTCTAGCTGAATAAAGAGATGGTTATCGTCATTGACGATGATCGTCCAATGTGAGTAAAACTCACCTACTCTAAATAGTTCTATCTTTACAGTGTATTCTTAGAACTGTTAACTATTGTCTGTTTGACTGTGTGTTGACTGTTTGATTGAACTGCTAGTCAGTTAGTGGAATATATATATATATATATATATATATATATATAAACCGATAAATATTTATATGCTGATTCTGCTTATCAGAATATTATACCAGTGTTGTCTAACATCTTTGGTGCAGGGAAACAGGTTGGAGGAATCCAACTGGATTCCTCAACAGTTATTTTTACTGTGATTTATATATTGTGACATATAATGTGATGTATATAATCCGTTGTGATTATGCGTGTTTGGACAAATATTCATCGTTGTTAGATGATGTGTTAAAAACCATAAGTTAACCAAAGCGAGTTAGTCGAGTTAAACAAAGTAATTGGTTAAGTTAACCAAAGCAAAGTTATTCGAGGTAAACAAAGTAATTGGTTAAGTAAATCAAAGCAAGTTAGTTAAGTTAAAACTAAGTGATTAATCGATGTGAATTAGTTAAGTTAAACTAAGTGATTTATCAAAGTGAATTAGTTAAGTTAAACTAAGTGATTAATCGATGTGAATTAGTTAAGTTTAATTAAGTGATTTATCAAAGTGAATTAGTTAAGTTAAACTAAGTGATTAATCGATGTGAATTAGATAAGTTAAACTAAGTGGTTAATCGAAGTGAATTAGTTAAGTTAACTAAGCGGTTAATCGAAGTGAATTAGTTGAGTTAAACTAAGTGAATCGGTTAGAGTTAATGAACGTGAATTAGCTAAGTTAAACTGAGTGGATTTGTTCAGTTAATCAAGACGAGTTAACCAGTTAGGTTAAACCAGTTGAGTTGACCAGTTAGAGTTAACCAGTTAGAGTTAATATGTTAGAGTTAACCAGTCGTGTTAACCAGTTGAGTTGACCAGTTAGAGTTGACCAGTTAGAGTTGACCAGTTAGAGTTATCCAAGTAGAGTTAATCGAGTAGAATTGCCGAATATCACCTATTCGAAGTAGAGTAATCGAATATAGTGTATTCGAGGGAAGAGTAATTGAATATAGTTTATTCGAGTGGAGAAATCAAATGTTATTCATTTGAGAAGAGTTACCGAATATTATTTATTCGAAGAGTAGTTATCGAATATTGGTTATTCGAAGTTAGTTAATCCAAAGGAGTTATTCGAAGTTAGCTAATCCAAAGGAGTTATTCGAAGATAGCTAATCCAAAGGAGTTATTCGAAGTTGGTTAATCCAAAGGAGTTAGTCGAAGAGTTAATCGAATATAGTTATTCGAAAGAAGGTGTTAATCGAATATAGTTATTCGAGTAAAGTTAAAAGAGTTAATCGAATTTAGTTATTCGAAATGAGTTATTCGAAATGAGTTATTCGAATTAGATATTTGAATAGAGTTAAACACATTAGAGTTATTCGAATAGAGTTAAACACATTAGAGTTATTCGAATTAGTTATTCGAATAGAGTTAAACACGTAAGAGTTAATTGAATATTAGTTATTCAATTTGAGTTAATCGAATGTAGTTATTCGAGAAGAGTTAGATCGAATTTAGTTATTCGAAAAGAGTTAATCAATTTGAGTTAAGTTAATCGATTTGAATTAAGTTGAATCGAAATGGAGTAAATCGATTAGAATTAAGTTAATCGAGTTAGAGTAAATCGAATATTAGTTATTCGAAGGTAAGTTATTCGAATTAGTTATTCGATAGGAGTTAATCGAAATAGAGTTTATCGAATATAAGTTATTAAAAAGGGAGAGTTAATCGAATAGAGATTACTTGAAAGAGAGTTATACGTCGAATTCGATTATAGCGAATTCAGGAAAGTACTATTTACTTTCCAGGGTTTAAATCAAGATTTAGTTATTGATTTAGAAATTAGGTGTCTGTTAAATTATTCGAGTTAGGAGATAAAGTTATAATTTAGGTTAGATATTGCAGAAGGAGGAATTATAACGTTATAGTTATAATCAAACGTTTTCATATAAGAAGTAGATTCGTAACCTGAATCCGAGAATTTGCGTAAACAGATGATTGGAAAAAGTGAGTGACGAGCTTCATCTATTTCACAGTAAAGGACGTTGTTAAATTAAGGTCTGAGAGGTAATTATACCCCAACTTGATTGACTTCAGAATTGACAAAGGAATAGTTGTGGTTCGATAGAAAAGGTTGATGTGAAATATAGTTAAGTAATAAGCGATTAATGGATTAAGCGAAACGATGTTTTATAAAACGTTCATTGGAAATCCATAAATGAGTATTGGAAACGTTTTCCAAATATAGTCAGATATGTTTTCTAAACATAGAAAATGAAATGTTTTCATGATAAGAATTTAAGAAATAGAGTTAAGCAAATTCAGAAACTAACTGGAGAGGGTAAGTTGAACAGTTTTCTAAGTGACGATCTGATGTTGGTTTCGACCTTCCGGATTGATACTTAGAGAATTGTTCTCATACTAGTTACAGTTAGGGACTGATAGTTGCGAAATAATAGTGATGTGAAAATAAGCTATGGAAATGTTTTCCAATGATTAATAACATATATTTTCTAAATATATGAAATAAGGAAATATAAACATATGATGATTGATCGATTGAATTTCCATTTGGAAATAAGATCGTTGTTTGTACACCGACATGTTTTAATTTGATAGTTGAATCACAGACTATCAAAGTTTTTACCATTTTAACATTGTTAATATGGAGAGACCGGTTGGATTATTATCCAAAGAACCACTCTGTATTGGCATAAGCGTTGCGAGCAATATCTGCCAAAGATAAATTGAAGACGGAGTAAAGTGCAAGGGTTGTTGTATAAGTCTTAGATAACAGTGATTAAGATGGATATACTGAATAGTGCCTTCGGTTTGTCCAGTCCCAGGACAACGTATAGGGAAGAAGGTCTGACAGAGTATATCCAATAGATCGCGTAAGTTGATCTATTCAAACGTATTCACGTTTGGTGGTGGAGGAATTCGTTTCTCTTAGTTGTATACCCGTGTTATTTTTGAATAAGTCAATTTGTGATTTGGCGGGTATGACGATGTGGCATTCAAAGTGAATGGTGATCAGATGTTCTGAAAATAGACGTAGATTCTAGCCTCACACCAGGAAGTAACAAAAGTTGGGCTAGGCAGCATGGCTAGTTGGGTCATTCCCAAGCAGGGTGTATTGCCACCGATCTAGAGAATATTCATATTTATACTTCTTTTTGATTCTGTATCTTCGGATGATGGTTTGATGGCCTACAACCGTGGTGGCAATATATTCGCGACACTCAAGCTAAATGAGTGAGCGGTCATGTGTGGCCGGGTTGCAAGACGTTCTTGTTGAACCCTGAGTGTATCACCTCTAGAGTACACTATTCAGAAGGTGCTCCCATACCTTGTTTGTTGGAATCCATTCTCCGATAAGCGCCCTGCGGTTTATGATTTTATACTATGTATGTAGAACGTGAGATGCAAGCGTTTCTGCTAGATTGATATCTATTTGTACTTAGACATTATTATAATATCACAATGATATTGCTTGTCAAAGTTGTTCAGATACTCATAAGGAAAAACCCATTCCGTATTCACGGCGTGGTCTTATGACATACCCTATACCTGTTTTAAACTATTTTACTCATACCAGTCCCATGACTGACCCGGAGTTTACTTTGTTGTTTTCCCTAAACTCTTGGGTGCCTAAATTTGTACGGGCAGTCAAGTAGTCGGGATTTACAGATACACTTGGAGAGCTTGGAGTAGGAGGCTGCAAGATTTTATAGCTATAGTTATTTCCGCTGTGTTGTAAGTGTTGTACTCTGATAAGTGCTATTGTATATATATAACTGTTTACTTCAAAGCTATGTTATATATTATATGTTATTCGTTCCGTTGTGAGATTCATGATACTCTGATGATTCTGATGTTCTTCTTCTTCTATTCTATTAGTTCTATCTTTTCTTTCTCACCTTCTAAATTCTTTCACTAACGTCTCGGAATTTTCGACTCTCGAGGAGTCAAAAATTTCCAGCCGTTACACTAACGGTTGGATTTGGAGTTACGTCCAAATCAAATTTGAAAAAGTTCGCTGTAAGTGCAGTTCGATGGCCATTGATGGAAATCCACTGTAGGGGCCTTGATAAAATTATTAAAAATAGTAATAATTTGTGTAAAATCAGAAGAAATGATTTGGGAAAATTTGGGATGAAAAACTCCATATTTGAAAAGATAAAAATAGATTTTTATCGAAATGAACTAGATTGAACTAAATTTAAAACCCGATTTTTTTTAAAATAAATAAATTAGATTTAAAAAGGGGTTTTAAATAATCGGAATTCCTAATATATTTGATTTGAATTGAACTAGAATTGATTTGTCGGTTTATCGTGAATGTGTTTTAAACAACACTAGTTCTTTAACCCGATGATAAATAGAATGTGATTTGGGTTTGTCGTGAATTGTGTTTTAAATGACATTAGTTCTTTAACCCAGTAAAAGGAGTTTTAACGAATCTGCAATTAGATTGAAATGTAAATCTATAATCTTAATTATCAAATTTAGAAGTGAGCGAGAATGGAGTATCGCCAGTTTTGCTCCAAAGCGATAGTTAAATCTTTAATTAGATTTGAACGTGTAATGGTAATTAATCTTACCGATAACACCATAGTATTAGATATGGAGTATTACCAGTTTTGCTTCATGGGATGAATAGGTTGGGACTGAGAAATAAAATAAATAATTACTTCGTTGTGGTTCGCTAATCTCGACTTGTTTGGAAAACCATAATCTGGTTTGAAATGAAATCCAAAGGAAGATTAAAGGATAAATTTTAAAGAATTTATCTTGGATAAAATTAATGGGAACTTTTCCCTGAGAATATGAATTGGAATGAGGCGTATGTTTTGTTTGTGTTACATGTGTTTTTAATATACGCGGGTTGTTCGGAAAGTCCAGGTTTATACCTATTCTGAATAACCGATTCGACGATATGTCGAAGATGATGATGGTGGTTGAAGACCGGAAGTCTTCACATCGTTTGGATAATTACTGACGATCCTGATTGGTCAGTACACCCAGGAGGATGGAAATAGTTGGTGGTCGTCCAGACGTACTTGGAGATGGATGGATATGCAAGGAAAGTGCCTCCGATTTCGTTCAGACCCAGAACAGACTTGTAAATGGATTGTGTGTCTGACATTGGATTTTATTCTGTGTTGATTGATTTCTATTAAATATACATCTATTTGGCGGCGGAGAATTTATTCTTTTGCTTAACGCCCTTCTCTGAGACGTACGAGCTCAGAGGTTGTATATCGATGGACATCAGTCGCATGGCATGAATTGCCTGTGTGGCACGCTAAGATGCAATGAGAAAGGCTTTTATTGAAAAACAGAGTCTTGTGGTTGATGATCAAAGCACGCCTACGTGGCAGCTTTGTGTATAACGTGAATTCGCGAGCCTCACACCTCGGTATGAGTTAAAAACGGGATACGGGCCGTTGGGAGAGCACGACGTTTCTTTCTGGCTTTGGTGGAGTTAGTGACTTACCAGCCCTGACATTTATATACTTTTCACCTTTGTGGTTGTTGGAATGAGGCGCTTCGATTATAGGTCTGTAAGGACAGGGAAACGTATGTTCAGGAATTGCCAATCCTCTAACATAAGTGAGGACCGGCCCAACCGATCCAAGTGGCTGCCCAGAGTGTGTAGTCCTGAGCATTTGCTAGAGTGTCTCAAAGCGGAGAGGAGCTTGCCCCTTGCCTCGACTCATGACAGAAATCCAATTTCCAATACGTGCATTTCGGTTTTAATTGTAGAACTAGTATGGCGACATACTGGTATGGGACATTCATGCCGCCTATGATTTATATTTATGATTGAAATTGTTTTGACACTACACACTTATTATAGTATCAAATGATTTGTTTTAAACGTACCAAGCATGTTTGGCTATTATAAGGGAAAACCCTATCCTCCGGCTTGCGTTGCTTTGTGTGATGGACCTGGGTCTTATAATAGCTTCATTTTTCGAAAAAGCATTGCGCTGTTTATTCTATGCACTAGTATTCTTGGGAGGAAACCCGTTCTGTGTTTTACGGCGTGGTCACTCGAATTACTCTCTTTTAAAGTAAAGCTTTAAATAACTGTTTTAGTTCTCACACCAGTCACATGACTGACCCGGAGTTTATTGTTTTAACCTAAACTCTGGGTGCCCCTATTTTCCACACGAGCTGCTTGTAGTTTTGGTTTTGCAGATTTATATTCACAGGATACTGATTTACAGCTGGAACGATGCTCGGAAAGCTCTGTATCCGTATATCACCTTCAGTTATGCTTTGTATTATTTTCCGCTGCTATGTAATTTATGGTAATCTCTGATATTTGTCAAATGTAATTTATTCATTTATACTCTGTATACTCTTATATCTGATGGTATTGTTGTATTAAGCAATGAAATGTTCTTCTGTTTGTGTTCTGATTTGTCCTGTTCTCAATTGATAAGGGGTTTCGAACGGTCTAGATCGGTTTAGCGACTGATTTTGATCGAGCGAAATTCCTTGTCCTCACAGTTTCTCTGGTATCCTACAGAAAAAGACAAAGAAAAGAGATATGTCAGATTTCAGAAAACACCTCACAACAGAAGGAGTAAAATATAAAATATTTAAAACAAAGTTTTGCCTTAACCACAATACGGCTAAATTAGTATTCCCAAAGCTATAAGTCTCTGTCTAACCTGCGAATGTTATGAGGAGGGGGTCAAAACATAAGTTCGGTGTGAATGAATTTAAACTACACATCTTGAATAATCCTACATATACCATTCAATTACACTTTCTTATTTATTAGGTTATATGTGTTATTAGCACTCAAAGCTTACACACACGTCACACCCATCTACCCCCAGTAGATTAACCTAATATAGTGTATATGCAGATACACCCAAACTGAGGTACACCTCGTGATACCCCACTCGCACGGTCTCCTCCGTATCGCCACAATAATATGCGCAGTCCCTCATCCTATGACATAGTAATGTACAATGCTACATCCGCGTACTTACTGCTATCCTCGAACTATTCGATTGAGTTTGGTTCCATCACTGAATAATGCCCTTTAGTCTACGATACACCACCCAGAGCAGACATGGTTGTACCTAGACTTTCTCACGTGCGTATCATTAATCATACTCGATGTTTCTACTGCACATAACCTCTACTTGTGCACCCAAGTTACGTGGAAGGGCTACACCAAAAAACACGGAACTCGGTCTGGAGCTTTTCTATACCTGTACGGGCCCGGCTCTAAGAGTGTCCAATGTACAGATATCCCTCGGGTCTGGTTTTTCTATGGTGGCTATGGCCCCACCTCACCCCTCCCTCAACTAGTAAAGACCACACGAGCTAAGAGACCACCACTAACAAGCAAACAATCTAAACATCCATGTGGGGTCTCCCCGCACCCGTCCCTTGATAGTAAAGGTTAATGATCTCTAGGGGTTAGCTCTTGTCTTTTTGCATTCCTTAGGCTACTAGTGACAAGCCTTCGACGATCTTGCTATCGTTTGGTCTTGACCCTCCACCTCCGCATGAGGCAATCGCCAAACCACCCTTAGTGCCAACGCGTACAGCATTCTGACTGCCCCCTACTTGTGAATTCAAGGCCTACCCACCTGGGAGTTCCGCGTAGAACCAACCTTTGTAATCCTAGCCCAAAGCTAAACCACTACAGAGGACTACCAGGGGCACCTTTAATGTCTCAGGAAGCTGCGTGGTTCCCCTTCCAGTCCGTTGGAGCCGCCAAAATAGCGAACTTGCGCTCTCCTCGTGCCTTATGACACCATCATTATCTACCTCGTTCGTTTATTCATCCTACAACGTACGGACTGCTTCAAGAGCCTTAGATTTATATGTCATTAGACCCTAATTCTAACAATTTGTTTCACACTTGTGCCACCACGTCAACTTTCTCATTTAACTTTGTTTTTCACATTAGCTTCCCTTTTTTTCGTATTCACCAAGTTACCCTTGCTTATTAATTCAATTTATACTTAACCCACTTAAGTCCATTAATAAGCCGACAGCATGTTATTTTCCAATTTCATAAATTATTCCCTTTTTGGGTTACAACAACATGTTATACTTAATTCATAGTTAAGTATGCCTTATCCCACATACATACTGACTAGGGGATTAACCCTGTAAACACTGGCCCCCAAGACCGAAATCAACATCAAACTGGCACCTAGAGAATTACTCAACCCAACTAACATATATGATTCTAATTTACTTCTTTTCCACTCATATAACTTATATCATTTTCAATTTCACATTTCTCCTTTCCAAACCACTTAATTAAAGTATATCTTTACATATAAGTTATCTCATCTTCCTTATCATTCCCTATAACTTATCTTGTCCGATAAGTTATAATTTCCACCTATTATCCTTTCTTGCCTTATTCAAGTTTATTCATAATAGGTTATTTATCATTCCCCATTTCTTGCCATTAATTTTAGATTTGACTTAACCCTTCAATTTACTTAACCCGTTATTTAAACTTTACCCAATTCAATCAATATATGATACCGTCACGGGTCCCATTTGGTTAAGCATATCTAAATTTTTGTTTCATATGTCAGCCGTGTCCCACTTAACCCCCTTAATTATAGTTTCCATATCTTACACATGTCTTATTATGGTTAAGTCTACCTTTTTCACGTTTTACATCACATGTCTTACAACGGTTAAGTCCACATTAGTCATTCTTTACATGTCATTTATATCACCTACTTAACCCTCTAACCATACCCATGTTACACACATGTCTTATTATGGTTAGTATTTCATAATTTTTTTATAATGCCGTAACGATGTATGACCTCTCACATTAGACGTCCGTTCATGGCTGCTGGATTTGGCCGGCAGTTCTGGGCAGACTTATTCCACAACGCGCCTAACCTCATGCCATAAACCGTTACGCCTCTAGTTCTTGCCGTTGACCTTTCACATTAGACGTCCGCTTGTGGTTGCTGGATTTGTCGGGCGGTTCCGGGCAGTCTGACACCACAAACGCGCCTATCCTCGTGTCAAAGGCGTTCATTAATAATCATCTTTCACCCAAACCCCAAATTCATGTCATATTTTCCAAATTCAACTTAATTACATTTCATTTTAATGCATATTTCCAATTTGTCATTTACTACATCAATTACATAATAGTTAGCCAAATTTTATATTACCCAAATTATCCAATTATAGCCAAATTCACCAATTCCATGTTATTCATACCCAAACATGCTAATTTCCAATATCCAATTATACCCAATTTCATATAATCAATGTTTTCCTAATATATATATATATATATCCCAACATTCCCACGTTCATACATATAATCTAATTAACCCTCTAGGCTTACTTTTCAAGTCACAAATAAATTTCACCAATCCAATAGTTCCAATTGAATTTACATACTTTCATGTTAAGATCATAAATCAAAATTCATAGTTGCACACTATTCAGCATAGATTCATGTTCCCAAAGAATACCCAAAGATTCATTATAGAAATACGCTCCAAAATCCTTAATTTTCAAGTAATATTCCTCGATTGCATAAGATAAATTATGCCCCATTATTCCCATATTTCAATCATACGTGTATATATATATATATAATAAGATTTCGTCCAGGTTCGAGATAACCTAGATCCAAAAATGAAAAGGGGAAAGAATACAAAGGAGAGAATTCAAACGTAGGCATAAATAAAATGACCAATCTTATTAAATTATAATCATATTCATTATGGGGAATGGTAAACGATAGAAGCAATATTATACAACAAATATAGTTCAAATCCACTCACTTTGACTGGATTGCAGAAATAAGTGATTAACTATTGATGTAGAAATGTTGATCTAACTTTCTTATTTGATTGTTGGTGAAGAGCATGAATTGTCGATGAAGAACTTTGCTACTTGATTTGACTGAACTTCAAAGTTGATGAAGAACTTGCAAATTAATTTAGGGCTTTGGAGGCGTTAGAAGGAATTGTTTATGAATTAGGTTAGGTCTAGGCACTATTTTATAGGTGCAGAGAGCGTTTTAGAGCCCTAGGATTGACCTAGAAGCCATCCGGTCCGTACAACACGTCAGACCACGTCATAGGAACAAAAACTGCCCAGATCTAGGGTAGTCGACCCCCAGGTCAACCTACTAGGTGGTAGGTCGACCCCCAGGTCGACCCTTTGGTCGACCTGACCCCCAGGTCGACCTGCCCTGTTCTGGGCGGGAAATTTCCCACCCAGCTGCCAGGGTCGAATTTCGTACTGTTTTGAATCTTCTAAAGGCCATAACTCCTTCGTGCGGAGTCCGATTTTCGAAAACTTGGACTCTATTACATGCAGAATTTCGAGACGAACGCAATGGTGATGTCCGTTTTACTTAATTCCTAATATTTAAATTAAGTATCCTTATTTTATTGTCTTCTCTGTTACGTACACTATTATCGAATTAATTTTTCCTTCTCTTCCATATATTAATAAAGTTTCATTGTACATCAACATTATTTACCTATCTTTGCATATACACATATTTTTAATTAAATTAAAAATGCTGGGTGTTACATTCTCCCACCCTTAAAGAATTTCGTCCACGAAATTTGATAAGAGTAAAATAGATAACCCCTCTCAATATCCATCCATCAAATGTGCGTTTAATTGTTGCAAACATTGTGCACATGTGCAAAGTGAGATACAACATAGTAAAGTATGTATGCCTAATTTGGATCCACCTATATGTATGCTAACTTTAAAAACTCTTTCAAAACACGATGCTCACATCCTAAATATACTTGCAGTTCTATATGAATGCAATATTTTTGAAAAATCAAAACATTTTTCATCCAAATTTTCCTACACTCTTACAGCGCAAGAGCATAGTTCATCCAATTTTCGCATCCAAAACCCTAACCACCATGATTAAATTCGAAATTTAGAAAAATCTAATTTTCCAAATTTGATTTCTTAAGTTATGAAAACGGAAAATTTTACTTCCTTTGTTTTTCTTTTCTAATTGCACTTGGATTTTTACATAACTATTCTATAAAGATTTCCTATTTTCCTATCCAAGTACAACCACATAAGAAAATTTCTTCTCTTTTTCCACTTATCTTGGAAAAATTTCATATTTATTCATCTTTTTCTTAAGATTTCCATTTTCTTTTCCCGTCAGTTTGTTGCTTTATTAGATTTTTTATTTTCTTCTTAATTAGGCTATTCTCTTTCTTAGCTTATTTGACTTACTCCATTTACATAAATTTATTTTCCAAACAAGATTTTCTGTTTTTAACTCGAACTACATCCTACACAGCTACTACCAAGGGCCAACAATCATAAGATTGTTTCTCTAAAGAAAAGTCCAACCACCAACTCTCTACACTTACTTGCCCTTCCACTACCTAGTAGTCATTACTAGTTCTTGTTGTGTATTACTAGCCTATACTTTGTCTCTTTTTCTCAAGCAAAAAACCTAGGTTTCTCAATGTTTATGCAATCTACAGGAATTTTCTATTAGTTTAATATTAGTTAATCTTTGACCGAAAAGTGGTTAGAGAATAATTCGCTAAGCATCAACCCCGAGGACCAAAATCAACGTCAGATTAATACTCAGAGAATCACCCAACTCTAGTAATCTCCAGTTAGGTTCTATTTCTTTAATTCATAGCCTTAACTTTATCTCGATCTTTCTAGGCCTTAATTCTTACCTCTCCCATTCCTTTTAAAAGTATGGTTTGGCCTCCTTCTTTTGCATTGCATATTTCTTCCAAAAACTAAAAGTGGTAAAACTTTTATCTTTTTCTCAAAAAATTGCCTTTGCCAATCCATAAAAACATCTTACTAAAAAATGTAAAAACAGTTTTTTTTTTCAAATCACAAAAACTGGAGTAGGGAAGGAAAACTAATGGGTTACAATGTTCCTATTTACAATGTTAACTTTGGCTGCTAAGGTGCAAATATCTATTTTATTCTTACACTTTACCGCTTATTTTGTTCACCCAACAAAATTTATTTTTTAAAGCAATAATCAAAATTTATTGTTAACCAAATAGAGATTTCAAAACTTCTTTTCATATATGAAAACTAGCGAGTTATTTATGCTCCATAATATACACCTTTTTATGAGAGAATTCGTTTAGAACAAGAAATCATTATTTTACACAATATACCCCACTTTACTTTAAAACCCAACATGCATTTATCAAAATACTTTTAATATTAAATCTTGGAAAATACCACAAATCCTTTAACAAATTCAAGTTCTTAAAAGTTTATCATTGGGTTAGACTCAAAGCGGGTCTTCAACTCAACTAGACTTTCCTAGGCACTTTCATGAATTCAATTCTCTCGACTATATATATTCCTAATCCATTTTTCATTTTTCAACCTTTTCTAGTTTCTAAGGTTACACTTCTAAGTACATTACTCTAACATTTCAGTTTCCACTTTATGGGATACATTCTTTCTACAATGCCAAGTCGTATTGTACACTTTCCAACCAATCCTCTTGGGGGTCTTAAAATTTCTATGTTCAATCCTTGAGTGTACAAACTAGATATCCCAACTCTTTTCATATCTAGTGGGCCACTATATGGATCTAGGTTTATATATATTTATTTATATCTTTGAAAATACAAATACGCTCAGTTGTTATCTATAAAGGAATCATAAACCTATGCTCTGATACCAGATGTAACAACCCAAATTCCGACAAACCGATTTTTTTCCAAAAATCCAATCCACCGAAACCCGAGTTGGTTGCTCTGGTGTCCTACTGAAAAAGACAGAGAAAAGAGATATGCCAGATTTCGGAAAACACCTCAATGCGGAAGGAATGAAATATAATATATTTAAATCATAGCCTTACCTTACCCACAATACTGCTAAATCAGTACTCCTAAAGCTATAAGTCTCTGTCTAAACTGCGAATGTTATGAGGAGGGGGTCAAAACATAAGTTCAGTGTGAATGAATTGAAACCACACTTCTTGAATAATCCTACATATACCGTTCAATTACACTTTCTTATTTATTAGGTTATATGTGTTATTAGCACTCAAAGCTTACACACACGTCACACCCATCTACCCCAGTAGATTAACCTAATATAGTGTATATGTAGCTACTCCCAAATTGAGGTACACACCGTGATACCCCACTCGCACGGTCTCCTCCGTATCGCCACAGTAGTATGCGCAGTCCCTCATCCTATGCCATAGTAACGTACAACGCTACATCCGCGTACTGACTGCTATCCTCGAACTATTCGATCGAGTTTGGTTCCATCACTGAATAATGCGCTCTAGTCTACGATACACCACCCAGAGCAGACATGGTTGTACCTAGACTTTCCCACGTGCATATCATCAATCGTACTCGATGTTTCTACTACACATGACCTCTACTTGTGCACCCAAGTTCCGTGGTAGGGCTACACCAGAAAACACAAAACTCGGTCGGGAGCTTTTCTATATCTATACGGGCCCGTCTCTAAGAGTGCCCAATGTACATATATCCCTCGGGTTTGGTTTTTCTATGGTGGCTATGGCCCCACCTCAACCCTTCCCTCAACTAGTAAAGACCACACGAGCTAAGAGACCACCCCTAACAAGCAAACAATCTAAACATCCATGTGGGGTCTCCCCGCACCCGTCCCTTGATAGCAAAGGTTAACGATCTCTAGGGGTTAGCTCTTGTCTTTTCGAATTCCTTAGGCTGATGGTGACAGGCATCCGACAATCTTGCTATCGTTTTGTCTTGACCCTCCACCTCTACCTGAGGCAATCGCCGAACCACCCTTAATGCCACCGCGTACAACATTGTCACTGCCCCCTACTTGTGCAGTCAAGGCCAACCGACCTGGAAGTTCTGTGCAGACCCAACCTCTGTAATCCTAGCCTGAAGCTAAACCACTACAGAGGACTACCAGTAGCACCTTTAACATCTCAGGAAGCCGCGTTCTTCCCCTTACAGTCCGTTGGAGCCGCCAAAATAGCGAACGTGTGCTTTCCTCGTGCCTTATGACACCGTCATGATCTACCTCGTTGGGTTATTCATCCTACAACACACGGATTGCTTCAAGCGCCTTAGTTTTATATGTCATTAGACCTTAAGTCTAACCATTTATTTCACGCTTGTGCCACCTCATCAACTTTCTCATTTAACTTGGTTTTTCACATTAGCTTCCTTTTTTTCGTAATCACCAAGTTACCCTTGCTTATTAATTCAATTAATACTTAACCCACTTAAGTCCATTAATAAGCCCACAACATGTTATTTTCCAATTTCATAAATTATTTCCTTTTTGGGTTACAACAACATGTTATGCTTAATTCATAGTTAAGTATGCCTTATCCCACATACATACTGATTAGGAGAATAACCCTCTAAACACCAGCCCCGAAGACCGAAATCAACATCAGACTGGCACCCAGAGAATTACTCAACCCAACCAACATATATGATTCTAATTTACTTCTTTTCCACTCATATAACTTATATCATTTTTAATTTCACATTTCTCCTTTCTAAACCACTTAATTAAAGTATATCTTTACATATAAGTTATCTCATCTTCCTTATCGTTTCCTATAACTTATCTTGTCCCATAAGTTTTAATTTCCACCTATTATCCTTTCTTGCCTTATTCAAGTTTATTCATAATAGGTTATTTATCATTCCGCATTTCTTGTCATTAATTTTAGATTTGACTTAACCCTTCCATTTACTTAACCCGTTACTTAAACTTTACCCAATTCAATCAATTTATGATATCATCACGGGTCCCATTTGGTTAAGCATATCCAAATTTTTGTTTCATATGTCACCCGTGTCCCACTTAACCCCCTTAATTATAGTTTCCATATCTTACACATGTCTTACTATAGTTAAGTCTACCCTAGTCATGTTTTACATCACATGTCATACAACGGTTAAGTCCACATTAGGCATGCTTTACATTTCATTTTTATCACACACTTGACCCTCTAACCATACCCATGTCACCCATATGTCTTATTATGGTTAGTATTTCTTAATTTATTTATAATGCCGTAACGATATATGACCTCTCACATTGGACTTCCGTTCGTGGCTGCTGGATTTGCCGGGTGGTTCCGGATAGACCTATAACCCAACACGCTTAACCTCATATCATAGACCGTTGCGCCTCTAGTTCTTGCCGTTGACCTCTCACATTAGACGTCCGCTTGTGGTTGTTGGATTTGCCGGGCGGCTCCGGCCAGTCTTACACCACAAACGCGCCTAATCACGTGTCAAAGGAGTTCATTAATAATAGTTTTTCACCCAAACCCCAAATTCATGTCATATATTCCAAATTCAACATAATTACATTTCAATTTTATGCCTATCCCAATTTCTCATTCACTACACCAATTACATAATAGTTAGCCAAATTTCATATTAACCAAATTATCCAATTATAGCCAAATTCACCAATTCCATGTTATTCATACCCAGACATGCCAATTTACAATATCCAATTATACCCAATTTCATATAATCAATGTTTTCCCTACATATATATATTTATATATATATATATATATCCCAACATTCCCACATTCATACATATAATCTAATTCACCCTCTAGGCTTACTTTTCAAGTCACAAATAAATTTCACCAATATAGTAGTTCCAATTAAATTTACAAAATTTCATGTTAACATCATAAATCAAAATTCATAGTTGCGCTCCATTCAACATAAATTCATGTTCCCAAAGCACACCCAAAGATTCATTATTGAAATACGCTCCAAAATCCCCAATTTTTAGGTTATATTCCTCGATTGCATAAGATAATTTATGCCCCAATATTCCCATATTTCAATCGTACGTGTGTATATATATATATTTATATATATAATAAGATTTCGTCTAGGTTCGAGATAACCTAGATCCAAAAATGAAAAGGGGAAAGAAAATAAAGGAGAGAACTCAAATGTAGGCATGAATAAAATGACGGATCTTACTAAATTATCATCATATTCATTATGGGGAATGGTAAATGATAGAAGCAATATTATACAACAAATATAGTTCAAATCCACTCAGTTTGACTGGATTGGAGAAATATGTGATTCGCTGTTGATGTAGAAACGTTGATCGAACTTTCTTATTTTATTGTTGGTTAAGAGCATGAATTGTTGATGAAGAACTTTGCTACTTGATTTGATTAAACTTGAAAGTTGTTGAAGAACTTGCAAATTATTTTAGGGTTTTGAGGCAGCGGCCATGTTTGGTTGAAGTTTGGCGGCATGGAGGCGTTAGAAGAAATTGTTTATTAATTAGGTTAGGTCTAGGCACTAATTTATAGGTGTGGAGAGCGTTTTAGAGCTCAGGGTTGACCTAGAAGCCATCCGGTCCATACGACATGTTAAACCACGTCACAGGAACAAAAACTGCCTAGATCTGGGTTAGGTCGAACCCCTGGTCGACCTCCTAGGGGGTAGGTCGACCCCTAGGTCGACCCCCTGGTCAACTTGCCCTGTTCTGGGCTTGAAATTTCTCGCCCAGCTGCTTGGGTTGAATTTCGAACTATTTCGAATCTTCAAAAGGCCATAACTCTTTCACACGGAGTCCAATTTTCGAAAACTTGGACTCTATTCCAAGCAAAATTTCGAGATGAATGCAATGGTGATTTTCGTTTTACTTAATTCCTGATATTTAAATTAAGTATCATTGTTTTATTGCCTTCTCTGTTATGTACACTGTTATCAAATTAATTTTTCCATCTCTTCCATGTATTACAAATTTTCATTGTACATCACCATTATTTACCTATCTATGCATATACAAATATTTTTAATTATATTAAAAATGTGAGGTGTTACCGAAAGTCACTCGCATATTTAGCCGATCTCCAAGTACGCCACGAAGACCACCACTTTTTACCTTGTCTTGGGTTTACATCCCAATCAAGACATCAGTAATCATCCATTCGATGTGAAGATCTCCGGTCTTCAACCACCGTATACATCATCAACTTTCAATCGTCGTATCAATTAGTCAGAATGGGTTAAACAGGGTCTTTCGGAATAACTTGCGTATCTTATAATCAAGTGCTGTAAAAACACATCATACGCCTCATTCCAATTTAGAATATTCTTTTATTCAGATATTCACATCTTTAGGGAAAGGTTCCTGTTAATTTTATCAAAGATAATTTCATTTAAATTTATTCATTAATCTACCTTTGGATATCAATTCCAATAGATTTTATTAACTAGTCGGGATTATCAGGGCTTACCGAAGTAACCATTTATTTTATAAACCCAATCCCAACCTATTCATCCAATGGAGAAAAATGGTAGTACTCCATATCTAACACCCACGGTGTTATCGGTAAATTTAGTTACCATTTCACGTTCAAATGTAATTAAATATTTAACTATCGCCAGGAGTGAAACTGGTGGTACTCCATTCTCGATCATTTCAAAAATTCGGCAAATTTAATTACCCCATTCTCATCCCAATCTAATTAAAAATTCATTAAAACTGTAGTCTAGTTTTAATCTCAAAAATTATTCCTTAAGGATTATTCAGATTTTAGGAAATAAATCATGTCTTTAACTGGGTTAAAGAACCAATGTCATTAAAACACAGTACACAATAAACCCAAATCAACTTCCATTAAATATGGAATATTCATGGAAAATAGATCAATCTGTAATTAATATAAATTTCCGTATTAGACTAATAATATAAATAGAATAACGGCCAAGACTTTTAAATTCCATATATAGTACTGGTCTTCCTTTACAGAAGCTCATCTCGATTATTGCCAAATCGAATTACAATTTAATTTGGAAAATTTCGATTAAGTATTAATAAAAAGATTTATAAATTCCAAATCATAGCTTTACTGTTAATTGGGTTAATCAACAGAAGTTATTTAAAAAACTGTTCACGATAAACCCAAGATTCCAATTTTTATTCAATTCCAATTAAATAATAATTAATTGGTAAACTTCTGTAAATCTTGATTAAAAGATTTATTCTTTTCTCGACTGGTTTAAGAATATTGTTATTTAATATAACATTCCCGATAAACCCAAAATCCAATTTGATATCAAATATAAGGCTCTGAATAGAAATCATATCTGGTTATATTCAATATCAAATTCTGAAACCAACGGATATCATATTGGGAATAACAATATTTGTATCTTCCAAATTCCTCAACAATATCCGTATAATCACGGAAACCAATATCGAAATATTTCGAAGATTATTTCTATTCAATTCCATTTCAATTTATATGGAATTCGTGGTTTTGTGAAACCCATTTACAAATCCAATTTATTTATCTAAAAACATTGGATTATCATTCTAGTTAATAACAAGTCCATTAAGATAAAAATATCTTTTATCTTTACAGACGTGGGATATTTCATTCAAATTCTTCCCAAATCAATTATTAAGATTTTACATAAGTTTCCTGTACAGTCGGTTTCCAATAACGGCCATCGAACTGCTTCCATAACGACCTTTTCTGAAATTGATTTGGACACATCTTCAGATACAAACCTTAGATTTCAAATCTCTTATTATCATTCGAAAGCCCTTTTCGATGCGAGCCCAACGTTTCCTGTTTTAGGAGAAGCCGACGGTCGGATCTCCCATTACATCAATTTGAAGTCAATGGTCGATATTCGCAAATGGTCACTGAGAGGCGCGTTCTATTCAAGCCATTATACATGCATACATTCATTCATACATACATATATATATATATATATGTATGTATGTATGTATATATATTATATCATCGATTTCCATTTAAAACTTATTTTATAAATCAATTATGAATTCATTTTGAAACGATTTCAACTTCATTTTCAAATTTAAATCAAAATCGAATATTCCATATCATTATGATGTTAAAATGATAATATTTTCAAAATGTCTGATTTTGAAATCCATTTCCTTTTCATATCCATTCATAAAATGAAGCAAAACGATCGATAACCCGTTCGAGTTAAAATGGCGTTCAACTACTTAACTCGTCTTCACATTTCAATATTTTTGTGTCCATCCAAAATCGGACAGCAAAATCATTATTATAATTCTTCTCCGAATATTATTTTAAAATATACACTATTTCCGAATTGGATTGTGACTCAATCAATTGCCATATAATTTTAATTATATGGATTTCATACATCGCATGTATCCAACAATAATGATAAACAATCATTAAACATCCGAGCAACATCCAAAGTGCAATTTACAACTGTATAAGCATTAAATAATTAAATTACGCTTACAACAGTCTATCAATCAATCGATCGACAGGCAACTAAACAATTAGGATTAGTGTATGTTAAATATCATCCCAATACTCGTGTAGGGTTTCATCCAACAAATACTGATTATTATTTGAGAATTGGACGATGTGTAAAAATTTATCATCCTAATCAAGATCAGTTAAATAGGTGTACTAAACAAGTCGTCCGACTGGTAAATGAATATTTATTCCAATTTTGACTATCGCATTTTTAATTTTTATACATTTTTTAGAAAAAATCGCCATTATAACGTTGCTATTTATAGAACCAGAGTAATATCTAAGCACTACCCCTCCCCTGTACAGGTTTGCGCCATATACAACAATATCAATCATCAACCATCAATTCATAATCATAGTCACAACCCAAAAATCAACCATGGTTTGCAAGAAATTGTAATGACCCGGGATTTCGACCAACTAATTTTAATTATTTAGAATGGATTTAACTATTTAGTTGATAATATAAATCAATTTTTATAGGGAGTTATCGATTTAAAATCGAATATATTAAATAACAGAATACGAAAATGGATTTAGTTGAATTCAAATTTTAATTTGAATTGAAAACAGTTCAAATAATTAATATGAAATTCTATTTGAATTTATAACGATAATAATATTTATTTATTATCGAGGAGAATAAATTGTCTGAAATTAATTTATATTGATTTAAATTAATATCTGTTCCAGATGATCGAACTGGACTTCGATACTTATTCCAATGGGTTCAGAACAGTGGTTTTACCTTAGGAATGTCATTTGTTGGGTTCAGAAAGGAGTCCAGCTTCTTGGGTAATTTAAATTAAAGGATACCAATTCAAATTTAATTTAAAATAAAATACAAATCCTTTTGTTGTGTGGACAACAAACAAATCTGTGCTCTCGTTATTACCACACAATAAAACAAACAGTGCCTCCTTTTTAACCACACACTAAACCAAAACCGAATCCCCTCTTTCGTTTATATCTCCACCAATTCGAAGTACTCAGAAAAAAAACCGAACTCCCTCAAATCTAAAGAAAAATCAATCTAAGCTGAATCAATAGAAGTTCTTCACTTCGATCTTGCGCTTGGGCATTTCAAGGTGCTCGACACCTTCGGGTCACCAAATTTGAACGTCGGGAACACGAAGTTGACCTCGAAGTTGCGGACAACGATGGCTAGTTCAAGAGCATTGGAAAATTGCGATAGATGTTGAGGAAGTTGTATCGTATGGCTCGATTTGGAGATGTGCGATTTTGGGAAGGCTCGATCAAGTAAAGGAGCAGTGGCAATTGTCGGAGGTGGTTCGATGTCGCTCGAGTTAGGGCGGAGGTTGACTAGCGGTACGGTGGAATTGGGGGTTCGAAAGTCGTGTGAAACACTGGGATTTGGGAATGGAAATTCGGCCATTGGTGCTGACAGGTTTTCAATGTTTGGAAGGGTGCGAGGTTTGATGCTTTTGTAGTGAAGTCGGATTGGGATATAAGGCAGGAGGAAGCTGTGGCAAATGGCGGAAAGGAGACAATGTTCGGGTTTGTTTTTTGAGGAGAAAATAAGGTATTCATTTTACGAATTTAAATTTACATAGGATAATTTATTTATTTTGGAAGTTGATTTAAATAAATAAATGTTTGACCGTTAAATATTAAAATAAATAAATGGTAAATCGTTAAATGGTTTGATGTTTAAAATTTCATAGATTAGTTTAATTTTATTTGTTAATTTAAATTAAACTTAGTAACCATTTAAAAGAAGGAAAAATAGTCTTGTTGTACAGAAGAAGGTGAAAGAATTTTAGATACAACCTGCTTATGTAAATTTAGCAATTTAATTTGTTAATGTGTAATTAGCTCTAAATAACGGGTAGTTAAGGACTTGATTATGTAAGTAAAAATATACCTAGGATGATTAATTTATTTATTTAGGTTAATTTAAAATAAATAACCGTTAATCATTAAATAAAATTGATAAACTGTAGGAATAAATTTATTCAAGACAATTCAAGATGGTTTGAGGCTGAGATGATTTGGAACCAAATCAGAATAAATCCTGGTGAGTAAAACTCACCTTTTATTTAGAAATTATTTTATATAGTTAAAAATAATTTTCTGTGCTTGTTTGAATGTTGTTTGATTGTTTTAAAATATATATAGTTATTTAGGACTATTATATATATATATATATATTGGGTTGATGATTGTTTGGATTCCCGCAGTTTCATTAGCGGATGCCCGCGGTTTCATTAGCGGATGATTACCCTATACGCCCCACGCTATGATTAGTGGATGACCTTCTATACCGCGATATCCTGCCACGAAGCAGGATGGGTATTATTTATGTGCTAACATCTATGGATGCAGGAAAAACAGGTTGGAGGAATCCAACTGGATTCCTCAAAATATATTATCTGTTTGTTGTTTGTTTGATTTCATATATATTCCTATATGATGTGTTAAAAATCAAGTGTTTGAAAATTGGTTGATTTGATTGTTGAAAATACCACTAGAGCTTGAATATTGATTTATAAAAATATCGAAAAGGGTATTTGAAATTTAAAAGGGGAGTTCTATTTTTATAAATAGAATTTGAATTTTAAATGTAGTATAGAAACATTAACTTGTTTTGAATATATATATATATAAACAAGTAATAGAATTTATAAAGTTGTTTATAAATGTAAGGATGGAATTTGAATAGAAATTATAAAGTTGTTTATAAATGAAAGGATGGAATTTGAATAGAATTTATAAAGTTGTTTATAAATGAAAGGATGGAATTTGAATAGAATTTATAAAGTTGTTTATAAATGAAAGGATGGAATTTGAATAGAATTTATAAAGTTGTTTATAAATGAAATTATGGGATTTGAATTGAAATTAAAAACGTTGTTTATAAATGGAAAGGTGGAATTTGAATTGAAGTTATAAACGTTGTTTATAAATAATGCAGAGAATTCAAATGGACTTTGAATATAAGGAATTGAAATAAAATTTGAATATAGAATTCAAATGGACTTTAAACTATAGATTTGAATATAGAAATTCAAGAGGACTTTAAACTATGGAATTTGAATAATAGAAGCGAATTGGAGTTTGAATATAGAATTCAAATATTAAAAGAGAAATGGACTAAAGAGATAATTAACAAATTGAGTTAAAACGATTGGTATAGTTAAAATAGATTGGACAGGTATAGACATACAGGAGACAGGTTTGGAACAAAGTATAGAAGTGAAATAAATAGAATGCCCGACAAAAAGGTACGTATTTAATTCATATATGAGATTTTATGCGCCGTATCGGCTAGCCGCTTGGCTTTTTCTTTTTCTTTTTGAGATGAGAAGGACCGGGAAAGCTATTTGAAATTTCCCGATGCTCCCGGTACAAAGGAGGTTATGGCGAATTTTTCCGGGAATTTAAGGAGATAGAATATTTTTAAGATAATTTGATAGTTAGAAATTAACATATCAAAATATATAGAAGTCGATAGGGAAACGAACTTAGAAATAGAATAGTATAATTAAAAAAGGAAGTATAAGAATAAAATCTCATAGGAATAGAAAGAGAAAATGTATATGTGTTTAAAGGTGAATAATCAGTTGTATGGTATTGATTATTCGAGTAAGTAGTCTTGTTTGTTTTGACGTTAAATGTTATTCAGTCAAGGTCTGAGAGGTAATTATACCCCAACTTGGTTGATTTCATGATATACCGATAAGTAGCAAGATTCAGGCTCGAAGATCAATGTGGAATAAGAATTAGTTAAATACTGTATTTGGGTTGTCGTAACGATGTTTTACACAACATCTGTTTTAACCCAAATATGTGCAAGGCTTGGAAATAGAATAATGAACGTTTCCTAAGTATAGGAATAAACGAGATTGGGAAAGAGATAAGTAATTGGAATATTTTCCAATTATAAATAACATATATTTTTTAAAGTTTAGAAAATAAAAAGAAGGCGATATATGGAAATGTTTCCCAAAGAACGTAAAAGGCCAATATGGTTATTGAAAATATTTGATTAACAAATATTGATAAAGAAATAGAAAAGAGACTTAATTAATGGAATATTAATTAAAGGTTCAGTGATTGTTGGATGTTTGGATGAACACTTGTTTTATTCGATAGTTAAATCATCGACTATCGAAACACTTGTTTTTATTTGATAGTTAAATCACAGACTATCGAAGTTTTGACCATCGTTGTCAATATGGAGAGACCGGTTGGATTATTATCCGAAGAACCACTCCGTATTGGCAGTAGCGTGCGAATCAGATTATATAAAGATAATCGAAGATGGAGTAGAGTGCAAGGACTTTTTCTATTAATAGAAATTGTGCCTTCGGTTCATCCTGTTCCTGGGTGACTTGTATGGATGAATGTCTGACAGAGTATTTCCAGACGATCACGTATATTGATTTCTCCAATCGTACCAAGAGTGGAAGCGGAGAAGGAAACTTCTTTCAACTAACACGTAATGTACTGTTGAGGACGTCAATCGGTGATTTGATGGATTTGACGATGTGGCATTCGAAGTGAATCTGGTGTGATGATAAAGCGTAGCTTCTAGCCTCATCAACCGGTAAATGACAGAAATCGGGCAAGCAGCATGGCTATGTAGGTCGCACCTATTAGGGTGTATAATCACCTGATCTAGAGTTTCATTTACTTCTAAAAATTTATTGTCGATGCTGTCCCATTCGGGAAATGGTTGCTGATCCCAACCGTTGGTGATATACATTCGATACACTCAAGCGAAATGAGTGGTCGGTCATGTGTGGCTGAGTTGCAAGATGTTCTTTTTGAACTCGGTGTATTCTCCTCTAGAGATATACCAACGGAAGGTGGTCCCATACCTTGTCATAGTTGGAAATCCATTACCCAATACGTGCTTGCGGTTTTGATTGTATATTATATATGTGGAACGTGAGATGCAAGCGTTTCCACTAGATTGTTATCTACTTGATTCAGACATTACTATAATATCAAAAGAGTTTTGATATAAAGATAAATCAAGTGTTTGGATTCTCATAAGGGAAAAACCCGTTCCGTGTTATACGGCGTGGTCTTATGAGATATCATTTAGTTTTCTGAAACTGTTTTAAACTGTTTACTCATACCAGTCCCATGACTGACCCGGAGTTTACTTTGTTGTTTTCCCTAAACTCTTGGGTGCCTAAATTTGTACGGGCAGTCAAGTAGTTGGGAATTTACAGATATACTGGAAGAGCTTGGAGCAGAAGGCTTCAGGATCATATAGCTATAGTTATTTCTGATGTGTTGTAAGTGATGTACTTTGATATTGATGTATATTCAAGTACAGATGTATATTTCAAGTTATTTTATATATATTATATGTTATTCGTTCCGCTGTGAGATTCGTGTTACTCTGATGTTGTGTTCTTCTTCTTCTATTCTAAGTTTCTATCTTATCTATCCTCACCCTCTAACTTCTTTCTATTAATGGGTTCGAATTTCCGTGATATTTGGGGTTGGACTTGTGTTTCTGGTCAGCTCAAATTCTACCGGATTTTCGGGTCATTACAGTTGGTATCAGAGCTTAGGTTGAGCGAATACCTAGGCTGTGTGGAAATGTGCTCATTAGAGATAGGATCGGTAGTATCCTAGAATGAGTTGAGTGTATATATATACGAGAGAGCGTATTTGTTATTTGATATAAAAAAACCGTTTTATATTGTGTTGACTAGTCTGTTGAGTGGATTATAAATTTTGGTCGAATCGTGGGACGCCACGATGTCGATAGGAGTTTATAAACATTTGAACAGAAGATTGGACACGATATTGTTTTTAAATAGTTAAGTTGATTGTTAGAATTATAATCGAATTAGATTATAAAATAGAAATAGTTATATATATAACCAATGGAATTTGTATATGAAATCAAATATACAAATGTGATAAGTTGAAATTTAATTCCAACCAGAATTAAGAATTTAAAATCCTGGGAAGTTGGAAAAAGTATATTAAAAGAATATAGCTTTATTTTGGAAGGATTTTTGAATAAAAATCATTTGAATGGATTTTGAAAGAAATATAGTACTGAACTCATTCAGTAGCTGGGAAATAATTCTGATGATGGTCGCAACATCACCAGTGTTCATTTTCGAGTTTCTAAGTGATGAATTGCTGCCTTAGAAAAGTTTCGATGGAAATTTGTTTGAAAAGAAACAAGTTGTTTGAAAATTCAAATGTTTTGAATTTGAGACAGATAAATATATGTATATATTTATATGACTTCAAAGGAATTTTGAAATGTGAAATGGGAATATAGATTTCAAATAGAAGTAAAATAATGGAATTTGAATATATATATATATATATATATATATATATATATATAATTCAAATAGAAGTGAAATAGAATTTGAATTCAAAGGAATTCAAATGAGTTTGAATAAAGAATATTCAAATAGAAATTGTATAAGAAAAATTGAAATGGAATTTGAATTCAAAGGAATTCAAAATGGTTTTGAATAAAGAAAAGTCAAATAGAGATTTGAATATTAGAATTCAAATGGAATTTGGTTAAATAGAATTTCAAAGAGAATATAAAGTGGAGGTTAAATATTAGCAATTCAAGAAAATATAGAGTTTGAAATAGAATTTAAATTCAAAGGATTTCAAATAGGAATTTGTATAAGGAATTTAAATAGAAATTGAATAAAGGATTTCAAATAGGAATTGAAAATAAGAAATTCAAACAGAATTTGAAGATAAGAAGTTGAATTAGAATTTGAATCGAAGAAATTCAAATAGAAATTGAATAAAAGGAAATTCAAATATAGGGTTTGAATAAAGAAATTCAAATGGAATTTGAATATTGTAGATGTAGAGGACTTAAATATTTGAAGAGAAATAGATCGGGAATATTATGAAATGGATTTGATATATATAAAAAAAAATATCAGAATGGAGTTGAATTTATTATAAGCAAAGTTAAAACGTTTATATTTATAAATATAATTAAAATGAGCTCGTCATAGCGCGGCAGTTCGTAAATTGGCGATTCGAACTTCAATTTAGTATACAGAACTCAGTTGAAGTCGGAATTCTTTGAAACAAGAATCGTCGGGACCGGTTGAATAAAAGTTTTCTAATGAAAGAGAAAAATCTGGATTTCGTCCTATAGATTTTGAGTTATGTCAAAATCAAATTTTTAGAAAAGCAGCGCCAGAACCATTATAAAAACCATAACGGTTTAATTAAATAAATAAAAGGATTGTTAGGAAATAAAATCCGAATTGGCATTAGAAAAATCCAAATTGGAGATAAAATAAATTTGAACTCTAGTGAAGTAAGTGAAATGATTTTTAAGACAAAAATCATATTTTAAATGGTTAAATAGAATTAACTAGATTGGAGAATAATTAGTTAAAGGAAATTTGATTCGAAATTGGGTTTTTGGATAAGTGAAAGAGATTGAGAATTTATATTCGAAATCGAATATATAACTCGAGTTGAAAATATAATTAGATTAGTCTATAATTGAGTTGACATATATTTGAACAAGTTATATTCAAATAAAAAGGATGAAATAGGCAAAACGGTTAATTAGCAACTAGTTAATGGGAATTTGAATGGTTGAAATTAAATTTAACTTAAGTAAGTTAAATGGATCGAAATGAATAAACTGAGTAAAATCAATGTGAATGAAATATGAATTGGGGGTGATTAAAGGAAATATATTTGTTACACAAATACAAAGGAAGTTATGTGCAAACAAATAGAAGGAGAAATATTTGTAAAAACATTTGCAAATAGAAATTGAACAGGAAATATTTGTAAAAACATTTACAAATGGATTAAATGGAAATATTTATTTATAGTAAATAAATAGAATGTTATAAATGAGATATTTATTTGTTAAATAAATAGAATTTAATCCAAGGAATATTTAGAAGATGAATAGAAAATGGAAATCTGTTTTAACAGATAAATAGAAAGGATTAATTTATAAATAACAGTTTATAAATTAAATTAAATATTTATCATTCCATAAATAGAATATATAAGTCTGAGCTTATATAGAGAAGAGATATTGGTTTTTAACACCAACAGTTTTAAATAGAAGGGGTACACAACACCTGTATAGGTAAAGTAACATTATTAAGAAGAACATTTATAAAGTGAAGAACCGTTACTAAAAGTAAATCTTTATAAATGAATAAATGTTATCCAGTAGGAGTTATTCGAATAGGAGAAGTCGATTAGAGATAGAAATAATCAATTAGAGTAAGTATTAACCAGTTAGAGTTAATCAGTTAGGGTTAATCCGTAGAGTTAATTGAATATTCGTTATTCAATTAGAATTTATCGAATATTTGTTATTCAAAATAAGAGTTAACCAGATAGAGTTAATTAAACGTAGTTAATCGAACTAGGATTTAATTGAATGATAGTTATTCAATTAAAGTTGATCGAATATAGTTATTGAGATAGAGTTAGTCAACCATAGTTACTCAGGATAAGTTGCCATTTTGTACGACTGCTAGCGTAATTCGCAGGGCTGCAGATAGCCTCGGGCGGTCGGATGTTTCCTGGGAGAATAAGGCGTAACCATTGTGATCGCTGCGATCTAGAGTAAAGCGAATGGAGTTAAAGGAGTTATCGATTATTAGTGAATCGAAGGAGTTATCGATTATTAGTGAATCGAAGGAGTTATCGATTATTTGTTAATCGAAATGAGTTATCGATTATAGTTTAATCGAAAAGAGTTATCGATTAGTTTAATCGAAGTGAGTTATAGAATATTGGTTATTCAAAGGAGTTATCGAATTTAGTTATTCGATGGAGTTAATGAAAAAGAGTTAAATCCAATAGAGTTAATTGATAAGAGTAAATTGAATAGAGTAAATCGAATATAGTTTATTTGAAGAAAGGTTTTCGAATCTAGTTATTCGAAAGATAGATTATCGAATATAGTTATTCGAAGGGAGGAGTTATCGAATAAGGATTTATTCGAAAGAGAGTTACGTAAGGAAGTTTGAAATGTTTGAGTATCAACATAAATAAGTTTTGAAAAGATAAATGGGTTTGTAGCACTTTTTCTGCCTTAGCAATTTCGAGGACGAAATTATTTTAAGTGGGGAAGATTGTAATGACCCGGGATTTCGACCAACTAATTTTAAATATTTAGAATGGATTTAAATATTTAGTTGATAATATAAATCAATTTTTATAGGGAGTTATTGATTTAAAATCGAATATATTAAATAACAGAATACGAAAATGGATTTAGTTGAATTCAAATTTTAATTTGAATTGAAAACAATTCAAATAATTAATATGAAATTCTATTTGAGTTTATAACGATAATAATATTTATTTATTATCGAGGAGAATAAATTGTCTGAAATTAAATTATATTGATTTAAATTAATATCTGTTTCGGATGATCGAACTGGACTTCGATACTTATTCCAGTGGGTTCAGAACAGTGGTTTTACCTTAGGAATGTCATTTGTTGGGTTCAGAAAGGAGTTCAGCTTCATGGGTAATTTAAATTAAAGGATACCAATTCAAATTTAATTTAAAATAAAATACAAATCCTTTTGTTGTGTGGACAACAAACAAACCTGTGCTCTCGTTATTACCACACAATAAAACAAACGGTGCCTCCTTTTTAACCACACACTAAACCAAAACCGAATCCCCTCTTTCGTTTATATCTCCACCTATTCGAAGTACTCAGAAAAAAACCGAACTCCCTCAAATCAAAAGAAAAATCAATTTAAGCTAAATCAATAGAAGTTCTTCTCTTCGATCTTGCGCCTGGGCATTTCAAGGTGCTCGACACCTTCGGGTCACCAAATCAGAACGTCGGGAACACGAAGTTGACCTCGAAGTTGCAGAAAACGATGGCTAGTTCAAGAGCATTGGAAAATTGTGACAGATGTTGAGGAAGTTGTATCGTATGGCTCGATCCGGAGATGTGCGATTTTGGGAAGGCTCGATCAAGGAAAGGAGAAGTGGCGATTGTTGGAGGTGGTTCGATGTCGCTCGAGTTAGGGCGGAGGTTGACTAGCGGTACGGTGGAATTGGGGGTTCGAAAGTCGTGTGAAATACTGGGATTTGGGAATGGAAATTCGGCCATTGGTGCTGACAGGTTTTCAACGTATGGAAGGGTGCGAGGTTTGATGCTTTTGCAGTGAAGTCGGATTGGGATATAAGGCAGGAGGAAGCTGTGTCAAATGGCGGAAAGGAGACAGTGTTCGGGTTTGTTGTTTGAGGAGAAAATAAGGTATTCATTTTACGAATTTAAATTTACATAGGATAATTTATTTATTTTAGAAGTTGATTTAAATAAATAGATGTTTGACCGTTAAATATTAAAATAAATAAATGCTAAATCGTTAAATGGTTTGATGTTTAAAATTTCATAGATTAGTTTAATTTTATTTGTTAAGTTAAATTAAACTTAGTAACCATTTAAAAGAAGGAAAAACAGTCTTGTTGTACAGAAGCAGGTGAAAGAATTTTAGATACAACCTGCTTATGTAAATTTAGCAATTTAATTTGTTAATGTGTAATTAGCCCTAAATAACGGGTAGTTAAGGACTTGATTATGTAAGTAAAAATATACCTAGGATGATTAATTTATTTATTTAGGTTAATTTAAAATAAATAACCGTTAATCATTAAATAAAATTGATAAACTGTAGGAATAAATTTATTCAAGACAATTCAAGATGGTTTGAGGCTGAGATGATTTGGAACCAAATCGGAATAAATCCTGGTGAGTAAATCTCACCTTTTATTTAGAAATTATTTTATATAGTTAAAAATAATTGTTTGTGCTTGTTTGAATGCTGTCTGATTGTTTTAAAATATATATAGTTATTTAGGACTATTATATATATATTGGGTTGAAGATTGGTTGGATTCCCGCAGTTTCATTAGCGGATGCCCGCGGTTTCATTAGCGGATGATTACCCTATACGCCCCACGCTATGATTAGTGGATGACCTTCTATACCGTGATATCCTGCCACGAAACAGGATGGGTATTATTTATGTGCTAACATCTATGGATGCAGGAAAAACAGGTTGGAGGAATCCAACTGGATTCCTCAAAATATATTATCTGTTTGTTGTTTGTTTGATTTCATATATATTCCTATATGATGTGTTAAAAATCAAGTGTTTGAAAATTGGTTGATTTGATTGTTGTAAATACCACTAGAGCTCGAATATTGATTTATAAAAATATCGAAAAGGGTATTCGAAATTTAAAAGGGGAATTCTATTTTTATAAATAGAATTTGAATTTTAAATGAAGTATAGAAACATTAACTTGTTTTGAATATATATATATAAACAAGTAATAGAATTTATAAAGTTATTTATAAATGAAAGGATGGAATTTGAATAGAATTTATAAAGTTGTTTATAAATGGAAGGATGGAATTTGAATAGAATTTATAAAGTTGTTTATAAATGAAAGGATGGAATTTGAATAGAATTTATAAAGTTGTTTATAAATGAAATTATGGGATTTGAATTGAAATTAAAAACGTTGTTTATAAATGGAATGGTGGGATTTGAATTGAAGTTATAAACGTTGTTTATAAATAATGCAGAGAATTCAAATGGACTTTGAATATAAGGAATTGAAATAAAATTTGAATATAGAATTCAAATGGACTTTAAACTATAGATTTGAATATAGAAATTCAAACGGACTTTAAACTATGGAATTTGAATAATAGAAGCGAATTGGAGTTTGAATATAGAATTCAAATATTAAAAGAGAAATGGACTTAAGAGATAATTAACAAATTGAGTTAAAACGACTGGTATAGTTAAAATAGATTGGACAGGTATAGACATACAGGAGACAGGTTTGGAATAAAGTATAGAAGTGAAATAAATAGAATGCCCGACAAAAAGGTACGTATTTAATTCATATATGAGATTTTATGCGCCGTATCGGCTAGCCACTTGGCTTTTTCTTTTTCTTTTTGAGATGAGAAGGATCGGGAAAGCTATTTGAAATTTCCCGATGCTCCCAGTACAAAGGAGGTTATGGCGAATTTTTCCGGGAATTTAAGGAGATAGAATATTTTTAAGATAATTTGATAGTTAGAAATTAACATATCAAAATATATAGAAGTCGATAAGGAAACGAACTTAGAAATAGAATAGTATAATTAAAAAAGGAAGTACAAGAATAAAATCTCGTAGGAATAGAAAGAGAAAATGTATATGTGTTTAAAGGTGAATAATCAGTTGTATGGTATTGATTATTCGAGTAAGTAGTCTTGTCTGTTTTGACGTTAAATGTTATTCAGTCAAGATCTGAGAGGTAATTATACCCCAACTTGGTTGATTTCATGATATACCGATAAGTAGCAAGATTCAGGCTCGAAGATCAATGTGGAATAAGAATTAGTTAAATACTGTATTTGGATTGTCGTAACGATGTTTTACACAACATCTGTTTTAACCCAAATATGTGCAAGGCTTGGAAATAGAATAATGAACGTTTCCTAAGTATAGGAATAAACGAGATTGGGAAAGAGATAAGTAATTGGAATATTTTCCAATTATAAATAACATATATTTTCTAAAGTTTAGAAAATAAAAAGAAGGCGATATATGGAAATGTTTCCCAAAGAACGTAAAAGGCCAATATGGTTATTGAAAATACTTGATTAACAAATATTGATAAAGAAATAGAAAAGAGATTTAATTAATGGATTATTAATTAAAGGTTCAGTGATTGTTGGATGTTTGGATGAACACTTGTTTTATTCTATAGTTAAATCATCTACTATCGAAACACTTGTTTTTATTCGATAGTTAAATCACATACTATCGAAGTTTTGACCATCGTTGTCAATATGGAGAGACCGGTTGGATTATTATCCGAAGAACCACTCCGTATTGGCAGTAGCCTGCGAATCAGATTATATAAAGATAATCGAAGACGAAGTAGAGTGCAAGGACTTTTTCTATTAATAGAAATTGTGCCTTCGGTTCATCCTGTTCCTAGGTGACTTGTGTGGATGAATGTCTGACATAGTATTTCCAGACGATCACTTATATTGATTTCTCCAATCGTACCAAGAGTGGAAGCGGAGAAGGAAACTTCTTTCAGCTAACACGTAATGTACGGTTGAGGACGTCAATCGGTGATTTGATGGATTTGACGATGTGGCATTCGAAGTGAATCTGGTGTGATGATAAAGCGTAGCTTCTAGCCTCATCAACCGGTAAATGACAGAAATCGGGCAAGCAGCATGGCTATGTAGGTCGCACCTATTAGGGTGTATAATCACCTGATCTAGAGTTTCATTTACTTCTAAAAATCTATTGTCGATGCTGTCCCATTCGGGAAACGGTTGCTGATCCCAACTGTTGGTGATATACATTCGATACACTCAAGCGAAATGAGTGGTCGGTCATGTGTGGCTGAGTTGCAAGATGTTCTTGTTGAACTCGGTGTATTCTCCTCTAGAGATATACCAGCGGAAGATGGTCCCATACCTTTTCATAGTTGGAAATCCATCACCCAATACGTGCTTGCGGTTTTGATTGTATATTATATATATGGAACGTGAGATGCAAGCGTTTCCACTAGATTGTTATCTACTTGATTTAGACATTACTATAATATCAAAAGAGTTTTGATATAAAGATAAATCAAGTGTTTGGATTCTCATAAGGGAAAAACCCGTTCCGTGTTATACGGCGTGGTCTTATGAGATATCATTTTGTTTTCTGAAATTGTTTTAAACTGTTTACTCATGCCAGTCCCATGACTGACCCGGAGTTTACTTTGTTGTTTTCCCTAAACTCTTGGGTGCCTAAATTTGTACGGGCAGTCAAGTAGTCGGGAATTTACAGATATACTGGAAGAGCTTGGAGCAGGAGGCTTCAGGATCATATAGCTATAGTTATTTCTGATGTGTTGTAAGTGATGTACTTTGATATTGATGTATATTCAAGTACAGATGTATATTTCAAGTTATGTTATATATATTATATGTTATTCGTTCCGGTGTGAGATTCGTGTTACTCTGATGTTGTGTTCTTCTTCTTCTTCTTCTTCTATTCTAAGTTTCTATCTTATCTATCCTCACCCTCTAACTTCTTTCTATTAATGGGTTCGAATTTCCGTGATATTTGGGGTTGGACTTGTGTTTTTGGTCAGCTCAAATTCTACCGGATTTTCGGGTCATTACAGAAATAGTGACAGGAGCTACTAAGCCCCATTTACAACCTATTATATAATAACATAAAAAAATTGATTTGAGTGAGAGAGTTCTCACATTCATTTCAACTCTGCCAGTCTTTTATTGACGATTTGGATTTAAATATGCCCTATATTCTAATTTGCTCCAAATTAGACCCAGTCAGTTTTCTGGTGAAACTCTCGACTCCATGATCGCAACGGATCCTGTTTCGCATGATTTGGAGTTCGTAGCAAATACTTATTAGCGTACTATGTTTAATTAAACAATTAAGTAAAGTAAAATTAAATTAACCTTTCAAATCTCATTCAATAGCTGTTCCCCTTGGCCAAGCTTCCATCGTCGCCGATCTAGACAACCGGATGCTTGACCGCGACCACCATCGCCTCCCTGCCTAATCGACGCACCACCACCTGAAGCTCCCTCACTTGAAATGCCTCCAGTGCCTCTAGTTTTGTGATTGCCCCAAGTTTCGATCGCCCAGGAATTCTCCGCCATCGCGCCGCCTCATGGTCGCGGACCATCGCCTCCGCCTCACCAAGCCAAATCTTTTCCTTCGATGACCATCGCCTAACATGGCCTGTGGCGGCCGCCATAAGTCAACTTTCGTCCATTGCTCCACTAAATCGCTGGCATCATTTCTTCCCGAGATTCCCGCCACCTCAGGTGTGAAGGCCCGCCCCACACCAATAGACGTTTCTAATGAAAGTGTGCTGTTCCAATGTCCAACTAGCATGGGACGGTCGCCAAAGAAAGGAAAAGAAAGGAATTTTGAACCAACGAGGAACTTGTAGCATATCTCACATCGCATGGGATAAAATATAATAAGAATATACTTCGATATAAAACAAGCGAGACAGTGCATAAGCTGAAAACTAAACATCGTAGCAGCGGAAAATCCAAATACAGCTTATGTTCCACCTCATCATTATTACAACTTTAAAATTGTCTCTAGAGAAAAAGAACGGAAAGGTACACTACAAATGCCCAAAGTAGTGACCAGCAGCGACACAGGGAGAATAGATAGAGAATAGTACGTGTAAGCCATCTCCTCGCCTCCGGATAGCTACTCGTGCATAATCACCTGACCTGCCTCTAGTCTGCATGTTTAAGAGCACCCAGAGTAATAAGAAGAGACATAAAACTCTGGGTCAGACAAAAGTCTAGTATGAGTGATAAGCAGCAAAACAGAATAATAACAGGTATACTAAACCATACCTGAACCTGGACCTGTAACCAAAGAATTTGCACAACAACATGTACAATAGTCTAAGGTAACACTAACATAAAGTGTCAAGATAATGGGGAAGGGGGTGTGCATGTCATAATGATGTCAAACAATCAAGCATAGCAACCATCCTCACATCTCTCACTCAGTGCGTAAAGCATACGATATCCACTACCTTGATCACCCAAATCCTTGCTATGATCACTCTACCCCATGGAGTAATGGCGACTCCACTGCACTGATCCAAAGCCACTAGTCCTTGCTATGTCCACTCTGCCCTATAAGTCATAACAACTCCACTACACTGGCTCATAGCCATGCAATAATCACTTTGCCCCATGGGGTAATAACTACCCCACTGCACTGATCCGTAGCCTAACATCCGTCTTGGTGGTGAATCAAAGTTATGGACATCGATAACCCCTTTGCACACATCCCGCAGCAAAGTCCAATCATGAAGTTCACTCGTTGGTTCCCATCTCGATCCTGAGTAACGACTTCCCATTTGGAGTACCTTTGCATCTCACGTTTTGATCTCCTCCGGATCGGTTCGGAAAATAGCATCCATTTATATCAGTCCTTTTTTCCTCGTTCGGTCCATGGTCATCAACCACGCTCGGGTTGGGTCGTGTCATCATGCCAAGTTCGGTTCGGTTCGTAATGCTCCACCCAGGTCGGCTTGTGATCCTCTTGTGAGTTCGGATTGTGATCTCCCCCTCTAGGTCGTGTCGGGTTCATCCTCTGGGTTGGCTCGTGGTCTCCGTCCAATCCAGTTCGTAGTTGGCACATCGGTTCGTGGACACTAGAAGGTTTGGGTCAGTCCTCTTGGCTCGTGCGGGTCGGGGTCGTGGAGTGCTCCATGAGCGAGATCGGGTCGGCGAGCTTCAGATGTCAGCAGGTCGATTTATGAGCTTCTGGATAGGTTCGGTGCTTCTCTAGGGGAGCAGGTCGGGTCGTCCCCCACCGATCCGATTCGGTACGGGTCAATATCCTGCACTGTTTCCTGCAACTTTTTGAGCAACTGTCTACGACACATGATGGCATTTTCGACCATTCTAACTATTCTAATCAATCACAAAGCATACCATACGGTCATAGTGTAACACCCCGGATTTTTGAATAATCAAATTAACTAAAATAAAGAATGATTAATCTCAGATGTGAGAATTAAGGGAATAAGGTAGCGCCATTGTGTTCGTCTCGGAATTCTGGTTGAAATAGACTCCGAGTTTGCGGGAAACGGGTACCGGATGAAGGAGTTATATATGGATGAACGAAGTTTGGTGGCAAAACAAGAAGAAAAAAAGAATTTCACTGGCGCACTTGGGAAGTGCACCAGTACAAATTTGCATTGGTGCACTTCACAAGTGCGCCCAGGCCGAGAGAAAACCTGCACAGCTTTCTGGTTCAGTCCGATCAGTGTTATGGCTCATTGCTGAGTTCTTTCTGACTCCTTACTGAGTCATTAGGGCTGACTTGTCACCCTATCATGGCTGAATGGTTTTGATTAACCCAAAGATCATCCGACAACTTAAATTAATTCAAAACTCTACAAAAAGACCCATAGACTCAAACCAGAAATCAGAATTAAAATTGAAAATATGGCCGTCATGTTGTCGTCTTGAACCCTAGAGTAGGCGCCACCAAAATTAAGAGGAAGAACAGCAAACCAAATCAGAACTACTCAACCCTAACAGCGAATCTTCATCAAAGGAGAGCTAATTCAACTCCAGAAATCAGAATTCAGAACTCAAGACCGCTTTTGAGTAGTGAGTTCGATAGTTTTAACTAGATAATTAGTAATTTAATTAGATTAAGTTATGATGCGAATTGTATGGATGTGATGTGTAGTACTGATTGCCTGTTGTAATTATGTTGTAGGATTGTGATTGAAATCTCTATGACGTTATGTTGTGATGTTATCATTTATGATGTAAAGTTATGTTGCTATCATCCATGTTGTAATCTTATATACAATCAAATCATCATGTTTCATCTGCTAGTTTGGTTAAGATATGATAAATCATATGTAGGCAAGTTTGGATTTTGATTCAAACATGAATCATATACAAGTTGGGTAGAATTATATGTGACCTTACATGGTTATGACACCTAGTTTATGTGAAAACTTAATTTAAAGTTAGGCTATGACATGTGTGAGTTATATGCTAAATTCTACATGATAATTTACATGTTAGATACTAGTTCACAACATTGTTGCGATGTATAAATCACATATGTAAGTTTATGAGTTGGATATGAATCACGTTATGCAAGTTTAGAATTATTACTTATGCAAGTTTACCCCTTTAGATATAAATCACATATGTAAGTTTATGGGGGCCCGTTTCAACAAGTAACCCATACGTATCTTTGTGGGCTCAACCCAAGTCGAGGACGGGACACGCATACTGGGCTTGACTGTAAGAGGCCAAACCAGGTTAGCGGTGGCAACGCAAGTCCAACGGGTTCATATGCGTGTGTGGACCCGGGCTGGTAGGTAAGATGTTGTTGCATCTTGTAGGTATAAGCCGTGCATTGTTGGTTGTATCGGGTTGACACTTTGGGGAGTGATACACCGCACTGTGGGGCCGACACGGGTATCTACGAGTTAGGTAGCCGATTGCTTGGGGTAAGTGGTTACGCCTAGTGGAGATACGGGCAGACAACACCTATGAAGGCAGCTAGGGGTGCACAAAACTTCCAATATCATTATTAAGTTTGTAGGCGGGATCAACCTTAGGATGACTAGTTGTGGTGAAGTATACTAGTGGTGGTACAATATAGCAATTATCCTATAGTGTTGGTGTAGTTTATTAATTATCTTAGGTGCGCTTTAACGATATTGTTGTTCATCTTGTTTCTTTGTTTACTCTGTCGTCTCAATGGTTCATGGTCATTTCCTTATTTTCCAACTTATGCCTTAGCCTAGTTACTTTGTTAATTATATTGTTAAAGTTATCGCACTCGCCAGACTTTATGTCTAACCCCCCTTTGTTTCCTCCTCTTTTCTCCCTTCCCCCCCCCCAGGTGCTGAGGTTTGAACTAGCACCAGTGGAGCTTGATTTTGGACAGCTTTTAGCTTGGATCGCTGAAGTAAAGTTCAGCTTCTCTTTATATATGGCTATTTAGATGTTGGGGATTATTTCTTTCAGTTTATGTACTTTGTTTTATCAAGATGGATATGATGTACTTGACTTTGTTTTATGGTTTTGATGATGTAACCAAACATATTTACCTTTTGCCGCAACAAATAAAGTTTTAAATTTTCAAGTACTGCTTTATATCTGTCTTGTTGTGATTTTCTGTTCTATATTCACTTAAAATGCTCCATGGAAGTTAATGCATTCCCTTTGCGAGTGACATTAATGGATGTGGGGTGTTACACATAGCAACATAGAGAATCAACAGTAAACACCAAAACAACAATTTAATGTGACAATATGGATCTAACATACCTAAAAACTTATGTTTTCCCCTTAATCCGTCTTAGTCAAGTTTAAGCATACAATTAGCAAAACTTATCCAAATTAGCACAAATTTCTATCAGAGCCCTAAAATAATATTTTAGAGTTTTACAAATTTTTCTAGATTTTTCCGAGTTATAATTTCGCTAATTATCACTAATCACCCCTAATTTGCCGTAATTAGTGAAAAACAATGCTAATCACTCACCTTAGCCACAAATAAACTCAGATCTGAAACTTTTGGACAAATTGGTTCGGATTCCAATACACTTCAGCAGCTCTACCTCGATTTCTATGCAAATCCACTTTGATTTGATGTAGATTTGGCTTTATTAGCGATTAGAAGGTGAGTTGGGGTGTTTTAGCAAGTGAAGGCCATTGCTAGGGTTCAAAGGTTGTAACTAGCAGCTAAGAAATGAAATAAAAACTGATTTACTAACTCATCTCAGCCATCCCACAACCCAAATCCCGAAATGGGATATGGGCCCTCTTGCTAGTCACCCTATTTAGGCCCGATTAAGCTATTTTTCACCTTCTAAACCTTTTTTCAGCCATATCTCCCAAATGTTGAGTCCGTTTGGCTAATATTACCACCCTACGGAAAGGTATACCATCATCTGGATCTAACGGAAGTTGTTTCAGGTCATAACTCTTTTTCAATCAAAAATTATGGCTAAAACAGGATCAGCTAGGGGCAAAATGGTCATTTAAAAATCGGCAAAAATCATGAATATGGGAAATGACCCCAATAGTCGTTTCCTAAAGTTACATGGCTATACAACTTCACATCAGAAAGAAATAAATATTCTACGATCCTTCGATGTGTAGAATGCGGGTCATTACATTCTCCCCCCTTAAGAAATTTCACCCCTGGAATTCCCAAACTAAGAAACAAGAAAAGGATCCCGCATGCCTATCAACCATTCACAACAATCAAACATAAAAAAACCAACAAACTATTCTATCCTAGCATGCGGAAAACTAAGTCGCAAATAAAATCTTACCAGGCAAAGAGTTCTGGATACATATTCCTAATGCTCTCCTCCGTCTCCCAAGTAAAGTCATTCTCATTCTCGCCCCACTAAACTTCGACTAGATTCACCGCTTTCCTTCGAAGTTGCTTCGTATCGTGCTCGACAATAGGAATCGGCTTGCGGTTCCCAAACGCCTCGGGTTCTACTTCGATATCATCCAACTTATCAAGTGAAATAGTCATATTGGGGTCGTGCACGAATTTCCTTTACTAGGAAACATGAAATACATTATGAACTCCTGCCATCTTCTCTGGTAATTTTACTTTATATGCCAACTTCCCAACTTGTTCGAGAACTGGGAATGGTCTAACAAATATTGGTGCTAACTTGCCTCTCCTGCCAAACTGAATCCTGCTCCTAAGCGGAGAAATATTGACAAACACCAAGTCGCCAATGGAGAATTTTAAATCTCTTCTCCTCTTATCAGCATAACCCTTCTGCCTATCTTGGACAGCCTTCATTCGCTGTCGGATAATCTTGATCCTATCTGAGGTTTCTCTTATTAGATCTGGCCCAAGCACAAACATTTCACTGGTTTCCAGCCAACATGATGGTGAGTTGCACGGTCTTCCGTACAAAGCTTCAAATGCAGCCGTACCAATACTAGATTGATAACTGTTATAATATGCAAACACTACTAGATGCAAATGGTCATCCCATGATCCACCAAAATCCAATAAACAATCTCTTAGGAGATCTTCTAATACACGATTCACCCTCTCTGTCTAACCATAGGTTTGAGGACGATACGCAGTACTGAGATGTAATTCTGATCCTAAAGCCTCTTATAAGTTCTTCCAAAATCCACTAGTAAATAACAAATCTCGGTCACTCACAATGCCTTTTGGGTACTCCATGAAATCTTACTACCAATTTCATATACATTTCAGCTAACTTAGCTACTGTTCTATTTGACTTGACGGGTGTAAACTTCGCACTCTTGGTCAATCGGTCCATAATCACCCAAATGTTATCATGGCCTGATATAGTCCTTGGTAACCCATCAATGAAATCCAGTGAGACTTGTTCCCATTTCCATTCTTGAATTTCAATGGTTTCAACAAGCCACTAGGCTTCTTTTTCTCAGCTTTAACTAGCTGGCAATTCATGCATTTGGATATAAACTTCCCAACATCTCTTTTCATCCCTTCCCAGTAGTAGGTCTGCTTTATGTCTTGATACATTTTATTACCACCGGGATGTATAGTCAATTTGAGTGATGACATTCTCTAAGAAGTTCATCCCTCAATCCATTGACATTGGGTACAACAAGTCTCCCATTCTTTCAAAGCCGTCCATCTCGATCAAGCCCATACTTATTCATCCCCTCGTCGATACCCATCTCTAACTTCGAGATGATTTCCAATAGGTTAGGATCGTCACTCTGACTGGAACCAATCAGCTCAATCAAAGTGGGTCTGATCGTCAAACTTGCAAACATTTCTGGATCCCACTCGCACTTTGGTCTGAAATCATACGCAGCGATATACTCCAGTTGCTTCCATTCTATAAACATAGCACCTAAAATAGCATGTCTCCTAGTCAAGGCATCAACTACCGCATTGCCTTTTCCTGGTGCATTTGCGATATCAAAATCATATGAAGCTAAGAACTTTAACCATCTCTACTGACGAAGATTCAAATCCTTTTGAGAGAAAATATGCTTCAATGATTTATGATCAGTAAACGACCTGAATCTTTCTCACAAGAGATAACGTCTCCACGTCTTCAGTGCGAATACGATCCCTGCCAATTCCAAGTCATGGGTAGGATATCTTATCTCGTGCGGTTTCAGTTGCCAACTAGCATAAGCTACAACCCTACCTCCTTGCATCAATACAGCACCTAGTCCGGTACTACATGCATCTATGTATACCGTCATCTCTTCATTCCCTTTAGGAATGACTAATACTGGTACACGCGTAAACTTTTTCTTTAGACTCTTAAATGCATTTTCACACCATTCATTCCAAACGAAAGCTTGATTCCTCATAGTCAACTGAGTTAACGGTGACGCTATCTAGGAGGAGTCTTGGATAAAATTGCGATAATATCCTACTAATCCCAATAAACTTATTATGTCCGTTGCATTCTAGAGCATAGAACAATCTTGTACCGTAGCCACCTTCGCAGGGTCCATGGCAATACCATTCTCTGAAACAACATGGCCCAAGAATCTCACTTCCCTCTTCCAGTAGTGACACTTAGAAAACTTTGATTCCAGTTGGTGTTTTCTCAAAACCTCCATCACTATCCTCAAGTGTTCCTTGGGTTCTTCCTGTATCCTCGAATAAACAAGTATGTCGTCCACGAACACAAGAACAAGCTCATTCAACTGATCTCTGAATACCCTATTCATAAGATCCACAAAATATGCTGGTGCATTGGTCAACCAAAATGGCATGACCAAACACTCAAAAAATCCAAACGGCGTCCGAAATGTCGTTTTAGCTATACTCTCAGCTTCCACCCTAAGCTTATGAAAACCTATCGCAAGATCCAGCTGGGAGAATGCTCTTGCACCACTCAACTGATCAAACAAATCATCTATCCGCGGTAGAGGATACTTATTCTTCCTCGTCACCTTATTCAACTCGCGGTAGTCTACACACAATCGAAGAGAACCATCTGCCTTGGTAACAAAGACAACTGGTGCTCCCCACTCGGAGACACTTCTTATGATAAATCCCTTCTTCAAAAGATCACTCACTTGCTCCCCAAGCTCTCGCTTCTCCCTTGGTGCCATACGACGAAGGGGCATCACTATAGGTCTTCCATATTTCACTAAATCAATACGGAACTCAATCTCTCGGTGTGGTGGAAGTCCGGTCACTACCTCAAAGACGCTCGGATACTAGCCAGCCACGGGGACATCTGACAACTCATCACGCGTGATGTCGAGGGAATTTAGATAACTAGCCATTACCCCATCACTAGGTAGACCACCAAACACTACCCTACGACTATCATCCGGTCTAAATGTCACCAAAAAGCCCTCACAATCTACCACCACCCCGTACCTTTGGAGCCAATCGACTCCCAAAATAATGCCAAACCCAGTAAAGTGCAAGACAAAGAAATTACAAGGAAACATACATCCATGACTCGATAAGACCACATTACGACAAATCATTCTAAGGCTAGTCGAACCACCAATCGGGTTCGTTACCGCTAAAGGTCTATCGACTATCTCGGATTCCAATCCCAAAATATCTACCCGGTCACTAGATATGAAGGAACGGGAAGCTTCGGTATGAAATAACACCCAAATAGGAATATCATAAACAGAAAGCATACCTTGAATGATGACATTCTTTCCCTTCTCCACCGCAGTTGGGGCATTCGACGAAGAAGGAACAACATTAATAGCATATTCTTTCACAATCTGCATTTCTTTAGGGGGTTACAGACACTTATCCTTTTGAGTCCCACTTAGCCGTAGTTGAAGCACTTCCTATCTGTTAGCTTTGCTTGACGTTCTTTAGCATAATGGCCCTTCTTGCCACAGCTAAAGTACTCAATATCTTTCTTACTCTTTTTCTGACCATCCTTAGCTTGGTTCTGCTTCCTTTTGTTCTGAGAATTATTCTTGCCTCCACTGCTTGCTTGCGGCTTCGGCCCCTCTGTAGATGCAACAGTGACTTTAGTCTTGGGCTTAGGATAAAGGCTCTCTGACCTCAATGTTTTCCCAACAATCGATTCAAACGTCTCATCGATGTGGTTTATAAGCCTTTACCCCAAGTACTGATCTAAGGCTGTTATGAACTTCTCATTTTTCTTCTCGGGAGTGTCGATATGAGATGGTCCATACTTCGATAAAGTATTGAACTCAGCAATATATTCCGAGATTGCCCTACCATTCTTCTTAAGCTCCAAGAACTTCCTAAACAATTCTGATATCTGAGCAGCTGGGATGAACTTATCAATAAATTGGGCATTTAACTGATCCCAAGTAACTTGATCCTCAGGGGTAGATGCCTTAATAGCGTTCCACCAAATCAGAGCCCGTCCTTGCAGCTGACGGGATGCTAGCTTTCTCTTCATCGCATCCTCGATACTCAAATCTTCAAAGATACGATCATAGCTATCCAACCAATCCTGAACATCCATAGCCGACTCCGTTTCGTGGAACGGTTTCCCACCAAGACTAGTGTAGTCCTTACAGAGCTTGGCGAAATCGGTCCTAGGCACCTGCACCGCAGCACCACCACAGTTTGTAGCATTAGGAGTTGCCCGCTGAACATCCCTAAGCATCTCTCTCAAGAGGTCAGTGAACATCGTCCTCATATCAGGAGCATTCCCATTATTAGCTTCTCTACCACTACCCCTAGTATGTCGACTCATCTTTCGATCTGTAAGGAGAAAACGATTAACCATTTCTTCAGTGGTGCCAGTGCAATGCGACTTCTCCTTAAATACACTAATAGTATAGATATATATTACTTTTGTAAACCAAAATATAACAAATACGCGCTCTTATATACGTACTATCTCTCCCTAGTGTCTTTACCTAGGTTAAATACGCGACCTAGAGCTCTAATACCAAATGTGACGGCCCGCCCCGCACCAACCGATGCTTCCAATGAAAGTGCGTTGTTCCAATGTTCAACTTGCATGGGACGGTTTCCAAAGAAAGGAAAAGAAAGGATTTTTGAACCAACATGGAACCTTTAGCATATCTCACAGCGTATGGGATAAAATATAATAATAACATACTTTGACATAAAAAAAGTGAGACAGTGCATAAGCTGAAAATTAAACATCATAGCAGCGGAAAATCCAAATACAACTTATATTCCACTTCATCATTGTTACAACTTTAAAACTGTATCTAGAGCAAAAGAAAGGAAAGGTACACTACTAATGCTGAAAGTAGTGACCAACAGCGACATAGGAAGAATATATAGAGAATAGTACGTGTAAGCTTCCTGCTCGTATCCGGACAACTACTCGTACATAATCACCTGACCTGTCTCTAGTCTGCGCGTTTAAGAGCACCCAGAGTAATAAAAGAGACATAAAACTCTGGGTTAGACAAAAGTTTTGTATGAGTGATAAGCAGCAAAACAGAACAATAATAGGTATACTAAACCATACCTGAACATGTACATGAAACGAAAGAGTTAGCACAACAACATGTACAATACTCTAAGGTAACACTAACTTAAAGTGTAAAGATAACGGGGAAGGGGGTGTGCATGTCATAATGATGTCAAACAATCAAGCATAGCAACCATCCTCACATCTCTCACTCAGTGCGTAAAGCATACGATGTCCACCGCCTTGATCACCCAAATGCTTGCTATGATCACTCTTCCCCATGGAGTCATGGCGACTCCACTGCACTGATCCATATCCACTAATCCTTGCTATGTCCACTCTGCCCTATGAAATCATAACAATTCCACTGCACTAGCTCATAGCCATGCTACGATCACTCGGCCCCATGGGGTAATAACTACCCCCACTGCACTGATCTGTAGCCTAACATCCGCCTTGGTGGTGAATCAAAGTTATGGACATCGATAACCCCTTTGCACACGTCCCGCAGCGAAGTCGAATCATAAAGTTCACTCGTTGGTTCCCATCTGGATCCTGAGTAACGACTTCCCATTTGAACTACCTTTGCATCTCGGGTTTTCATCTCATCTGGATCGGTTCGGAAAATAGCTTCCATTTGGATCAGTCTTCTTTTCCTCGTTCGGTCCATGGTCATCAACCACGTTCGGGTCGGGTCGTGTCATCATGCCAAGGTCGGATTGGTTCGTGATGCTCCATCAAGGTCGACTTGTGATCCTCTTGTGAGTTCGGATCGTGATCTCCCCCTCGGGGTCAGGTCGGCTCGTGGTCTCCATCCAATCCAGTTCGTAGTTGGCACATCGATTCGTGGACACAAGAAGGTTTGGGTACGTCCTCTTGGCTTGAGCGGGTCGAGGTCGTGGAGTGCTCCATGAGCGAGATCGGGTCAGAGAGCTTTAGATGTGAGCAGGTCGATTAGTGAGCTTCTGGGGCAGTTCGGTGCTTCTCCAGGGGAGTAGGTCGGGTCGTCCGTCACCGATCTGATCCGGTTCGGGTCAATATCCTGCACTGTTTCCTTCAACTTTTCCAACAAATGTTTACGCAAAATGATGGTGTTTTCGACAATTCTAACTATTCTAATCAATCAAAAAACATACCATGCAGTCATAGCAACATAGAGAATCAACAATAAACACCAAAACAACAATTTAATATGACAATATGGATCAAACACACCAAAAAACCTATGATTTCCCCTTAATCCCTTTAAGTCATGTTTAAGCATACAATTAGAAAACCTTATCCAAATTAGCCCAAATTCCTATCAAAACCCTAAAATAATATTTTAGAGTCCTACAAATTCTTCTAGATTTTTCTGAGTTATAATTTCCCTAATTATCACTAATCACCCCTAATTAGCCGTAATTAGTGAAAAACAATGCTAATCACTCAGCTTAGGCACAAATAAACTCAGATCTGAAACTTTTGGACAAAATGTTTCGGATTCCAATACACTCCAGCAGCTCTACATCGATTTCTGTGCTAATCCGCTTTGATTTGATGTAGATTTCGCATAATTAGCGGTTAGAAGGTGATTTGGTTGTTTGAGCTAGTGGAGGCCATGGCTAGGGTTCAAAGTTTGTAAGTGGAGGCTAAGAAATGAAATAAAAACTGATTTACTTACTCATCTCAGCCCTCCCATAACCTTAATCCCGAAATGGGTTATGGGCCCTCTTGTAATCACCCTAATTAGGCCCGGTTAAGCTGTTTTTCGCCTTCTAAACCTTATTTCAGCCATATCTCCCAAACGGTGAGTCCGTTTAGCTAATGTGGCCACTCTACGGAAAGTTAAACCATCATCTGGATTTAAAGGAAGTGGTTTCAAATCAAAACTCCTTCCCAATCAAAAGTTATGGCCAAAAAAGATCATCTAGGGGCAAAACGGTCATTTAAAAATTGGCAAAAATCTTGAACATGGGAAATGACCCAGTAGTCGTCTCTTAAAGTTACATGGCTATACAACTTCGCATGACAAAGAAATAAATATTCTACGATCATTCGATGCGTATAATGCGGGCCGTTACATCAGGCCATATTAGGCCAACCATCCGAAGACAAAATTGATCATCATCCTCTACCATTTTCTCTTTGGTGCCATCATCTAATCCTCGCTCGTTTGTCCATAATTCCACATAAACCAAAACTGCTTTACTGACTTTGACAATTAGTTTCGACGAATCCATGCTATGATAGGTCCTGACATTTTTGTGGTAGGTAGAGATCATCATGACTTACAATATTGCCTTTATGAGTTTGAGCTAATTATTTATGGTTTGGAAGATATAAATTATTTAAAGAAAGTGTAGTTTTTTGCAAAATAAGTTTAAAGAGATGGATGGGCTGTTGCAATTTTCCATAGAAGAGGGAGAATGAGGGTTTGTGGAGTAAAAAGATATAATATAGTGGTGGGTTGTGATTTTTAATTAATTCTCTAGTTCACGATCTCTCCGTTCGACAGTTATCGATGCCACGGTCACACATGAACTCTGTTGGCGACAAAAATCGACATGCTGCTATGACTTGACGATACGGTCCTAAAAAATCTGGTCTCATATTTCGAGTCTGTTTGATTAAAGCCCTGTTTCTGTCCTAAATGGTTGATTTATTCACAATTTATTGTCCACGGCCGCATACTAGCTCCCAAAATTACGAAAATTGGAATCTAGCAATTATTTAATATTCTGGACCCAAAAAAAGTGGTTTCATCGAAAACGAAGGTCGTTAGCAAAATGGCTATTTTTAAGGGCTTTATATATATTTAAAATATATATAAATTCCATAGCGACTATTTTAAATTTTAAACTGGACATAACTTCAACTTATAAAGGGAAATCTCAATTTATTACATTCGTAAGAAAGATATAATTAAATAGATTCTAACGTTTCTTGTTTCGTCTAATTCCGACTTATATTGAATTCTATACATTCAATTGAAATTTAAAATTGAATTTTCAATCTACCGCGCCATTTCGAGTTCGTTTTATAATTAAAATAAATTTATATTTTTTAACTTCGATTTAAATAAATTTTTAGTCCTTATTATTTAAAATAAATCATTTTAAATAATCAAAACCCATTAAAATAGATAAAAAAATAAAAATTTTAAACTGGTTCAGAAATTCCGGGTTGTTACAATCTCCACACTTAAAATCTTTTTGACCTCGAAAAGGAACGGAGCTGAAAGTTATTTAACTAACAAACTCAACTTTCATTCTGACTTGAGTTCTTCAACATTTCAGTTACTAAAAACTTTCTAATTTCTCAAAAATTTGGCTAAAACCCAAAAATTTTGAAAAATATCATCATAACCTCCTTTGTACGCGGAGGGTCTGAAAAATTTATTGGGCCGTATTAGGCACCTAATAATCAATAAAAAGTATACACAATTTTTGTGACCTATCTATGCCCAAGGGAGACGTGTAAAAATGTCGTACTCTCATACCTTACCCCAGTGTTGGAAATAAAATAATCCATGTGCCATAATTAACAACTAGTGAGACGTGAATTATTGTCATATCCAGATCTGTGTAGGGTTTTTATTAAATCCTGCCATGAGCATCGTAACATGTATTTCATAATTAAGTCCATAATCCGTCTTCTGTTCATCTTGTAATTCAGTCATCACCATACAAGCATCTCGCCCGTATGGAAATCTAAACCTCGTCATATAAGCGCCAAGTGATTATATGGAATATGATATGCTATGTTGTCTTCATGAAGTGTGCCATGCGGTGTAGTTCATAATTTATTTATTGCCATCCTATGGCATATGTTTATAATATCACATAGAACAACCATCACAACGTATCTAAAAACACTCACAGTAGTTGATATAATAATAAAATTGTGCAACCAACTCATTAAGGTGCACCTGTTTGTCGGGCACGCAATTTATTTCTTTACTCAACGCGAAGTCATTAAACTGCTCAACACATACACACACACACACAGATATATATATATGTATATATATATGTATATGTATATGTATATGTATATGTATATGTATATGTATATACACACACGATTGTCTACGTATACAATTCCAATAAATTTTCAATGCAGTTCTACATTATATTTAACTTGGCTTTACTTATCATTCATTAATTTACTGGTTTTATCTAACCAATATTTTTTTTATTAGTTAAATTAATTATCACACAACACAACCAACAATAAACTGGTTAATTAAATTTCCAAATCCATAACTTTGTTATATACCCAAAAATATATATTTTCAATGCCAAATCAAAAACAATAGATTCTAACTATGTTTTGGTTCTGACACTAGTCAATTGGAAATATATACATATACTACATTCGAAGTTCGAACATAAATAGGGATGATGCCCGTGCATCACTAGAATTATCCATGGGCGACCAGAGTGTGATTCTATATCTATACAGTGTATTTGAGACTTCAAATACACGTGGATCAGATGTATATTAAAAATCTCCTTGTACACGATAGTCTAAATCAATATAAAATAAAATACTCAAATACGTATAATAAGGTATAAAATTTCAAAACTAAATTTGTTTTTAGAAATAATACTCTTCGAACTCATTCTAGGGCATTACTAACCCTATCTCTAACAAGTCACTCTTATATGATATTACTAATCCTATGTGACGGCCCGCCCCGCACCAGCCGACATTTCCAATGAAACACGTTGTGCCGATGTCCAACCAGCACAGGACGGTCATCGAAGGAAAAGGGTTTGAAATTATGTATCATAAAACAACCTGTGGTATATCTCACAATGCATAGAACAAAATATAATAATAACATAACTTGATATAAAACAAGCGAGGCACTGCATAAGCTGAAAACCAAACCATAATAGCGGCGAAAAATTCAAAATACAGCTTATGATCCAAATCATCATTATTACAACTTTTCAAAACTGTCTCTAAAGAAAAATAGGAAGGTACACTACTAATGACCAAAGTAGCGAGCAACAACAACAAAGGGAGAACATATGGAAATGATAAGTGTAAGCCTCCTGCTCGTCTCCGGACAGCTACTCGTGCATAACCAGCTAACCTATCTCTAGTCTCCTCGTTTAGGAGCACCCAGAGTAATAAGAAGAGACATAAATCTCTGGGTTAGACAAAAGTATGATATGAGCGATAAGCAACAAAACAGAACAATAACAGGTACACATAACCGTACCTGAACCTGCAACCAAAGAGTTAGCACAACAGAATGTACGATACTCTAAGGTGACACTAACACATGTTGTGAAAACAATGGGAGGAGGTGTGCATGTCATGGTGATAGCAAACATCAAACATAGCAATAATCCTGACATCTCTCACTCAGTCCGTAAAGTATATGATATCTACCACTTTGATCAACCAATTCTTTGCAACGATCACTCTGCCCCATGGAGTCATGACGGCTCCACTACACTGATCCATAGCCACTAATCATTTGCTACGTCCACTCTGCCCCATGGAGTCATGGCAACTCCACTACACTGGCTCATAGCCCTGCTGCGATGACTTTGCCCCATGGAGTCATGACAACTCGACTGAACTGATCCATAGCCGCTAATCCGTCTCTTAGTGGTGAGTCAAAGCAATAAACATCGATAACTCCTTTGCACACGTCCCGCAGCAAAGTCTAACTCATGAAGTTAAGTCATTGGTTTCCATCTGGATCCAGAGTTCTACTTCCCATTTGGACTACCTTTGCATCTTGGGTTTTTGTCATCATCTCGATTCGTGATCATCACTTGGGTTCGGGTCATGAATACCCCTTTGGTTCATGGGTCCTCCATCAAGTCATCGCGGTTCGGACTCTAGGCTCCTCTAATCGGTTCAGTTCGTGGTCACCAATCCGGTTTGGATCGGGTTGCATCCTTCCACCAGTTCGTGGCTCCTCCAAGCATCAGGTCGTTTCGGATATGCAATCACAATTTGTGAATGGCACTCCGAGTCGGGTCGAGCTCCTCGGTTCGAGATCACCAAGCGGTTCGGGTTCGTGGTCTTCATGTGAAAGCGGATCGGTTCGTAGAACGCGGGTCGGCCCTTGAGACCTTGTCCGGTTCGGATTGTGGTGCTTGGGTCACGAATGGATGTAAAAATCGGGTTAGTTCGGAGGAGATGGGGCAGATCGTGAGGTGCTCAACTAGCGGGTTCGGGACTCGATCCGATCCCCTTTTCCTGCACTATTTCCTAGAACTTTTCCGGTGGACTATTTACGCCACTCGATGGCGTTTTCGACCATTTTAAGTGTTATATGCAATCACAAATCATACCGAATAGTCATAAATAAAACATAAACAACAAATCATTGAATAATCATGTCAATATGGATCAAACAAACACAAAACCCATGGTTTTCCCCTTAATCATGTTTAAACATAACTAATGATAGGATTAGCAAAACATATCCAAATTAACCCAAATTTCTATCAGATCCCTAAAATAATATTTAAGAATTTTTTACATATTTTTCCTGGATTTTATCATGCGTAATTTCGCTAATTATCACTAATCATCCCTAATCAGCCGTAATTAGTGAAAAAAAATGCAAATCACTCACCTTAGCCACAAATAAAATCTTAGATCTGAAACTTTACTGTTTGGCGTGGTTTCTAATGCAACACAAAAGCTCTAACTCTGATTTGATACTAATCTTCCTTGATTTGGTGTAGATTAAGCTAATACGCGATTAGAAAGTGATTTGGGAGTGATTTAGAAGGTGGAGGCCATAGCTAGGGTTTCAAGGATGTAAATAGCGGCTGGAAAACTGAAATGAAATGTTTTCCCTAACCCTATCAGCCCTCCCATAACACTAATACTGAAATGGGGTATGGGCCTAGTTGCTAATCACCCTAATTAGGCCCGGTTCAGCTGTTTTTCATTTTTAGACCTTGTTTCAGCCATATCTCCCTAAGGTAAGTCCGTTTGGCTAATGTGACCACTCTACGGGAAGGTAAACCATTACCTGAATCCATGGAAGTGGTTTCAGGTCAAAACTCCTTACCAATCAAAAGTTATGGACAAAACCAAATTCGCTAGGGGCAATACCGTCATTTAAAAATCGGCAAAAATCTTGAACATGGGAAATGACCCCAATAGTCATTTCCCAAAGTTACACGACTATACAACCTCACACGAAAATGAGATAAATATCCTACGATCCTCCGATGCGCAGAATGCGGGTCGTTACATTCTTCCCCCTTAAGGAATTTCGCCCCTGAAATTCCTTAACCAAAACGTACAATAGGTCCCGCATGCTTATCAATCATTTACAACAATCAAACACACATATTAACACAACAAGCCAATCCTGGCATGCAGAATAACTATATCACAATTAAAATCTTACCAGGCAAAGAGTTCTGGATACGACTTCCTTATGCTCTCCTCTATTTCCCGAATACAGTCATTTTCATTCTCCCCGCACTGAACCTTGACCTGTTTCACCGTCTTCCTTCGAAGTTGCTTCGTATCATACTTGACAATATGGATCGGCCTATGGTTCCCAACCGCCTTGGGTTCAACTTCGATGTCATCCAATTGATCTAGTGAAATAGCCATATTAGGTTTGTGTACGAACTTCCTTAATTGGGAAACATGAATTACGTTGTGAATTCCTTCCATATTGTCAGGTAATCCAACTTTATATGCCAAATTACCAACTTGTTCGAGGACTGGGAATAGACGAACAAACCTTGGTGCCAACTCGCCTCTCCTGCAAAAACGAAGCACACACTTTAATAGAGAGATCTTAACGAATACCTGGTTACCAACAGAAAATTTCAATTCTCTTCAGCTTTTATCAGCATAACTCTTCTGCCTATCTTGGGCAACCTTCATCCGTTGTTGGGTAACCTTGATCTTATCTAAAGATTCTTTTATTACATCAGGCCCGAGTACGAATTTCTCACCAATTTTCAACCAATACTATGGTGAGTTGCACGGTCTCTCGTACAAAGCTTCAAAACAAGCCATACCAATACTGGATTGATAGCTATTATTGTATGCAAACTCAACTAGATGCAAATGATTATCCCATGACCCTCCAAAATCCAGTATGCAAGGTCTCAAGAGATCCTCCAATACACGATTCACCCTCTTGATCTGACCATTAGTTGGCAGACGGTACGCGATACTGAGATGTAATTCTGACCGTAAAGCCTCTTGTAAGCTCTTCCAAAACCAACTAGTAAACAACGGATCTCAGTCACTCATAATGCTTTTGGGTACTCCATGAGATCTCACTACCCACTTCATATACATTTCTGCTAACTTAGTTTCCATTCTGGTCGACTTAACTAGTAAAAACCATGCGCTTTTGGTCAATCGATCCACAATCACCCAAATGCTATCACGGCCGGATCTAGTCCTGGGTAAACTTTCAATGAAACACTTTGAGATTTGTTCACTTTTCCACTCGGGAATTTCCAGTGGTTGCAACAAACCACTAGGCTTCTTTCGCTCAGCTTTAACCAACTGGTAGTTCATGCATTTGGATATAAACTTCCCAACGTCTCTTTCCATACCTTCCCAGTAGTAGGTCTGCTTCATGTCACGATACATTTTGCTACCACCGGGATGTATTGTTAGTTTTGAGTGATGATATTCTCCAAGCGCTTTATCTCTCAACCCATTGACATTGGGTACAACTAGTCTCCCATTCTTTCTAAGCCATCCTTCTCGATCAAGCCCATACCTGTTCATGTCCTCACTGTCGATACCCATCTCTAACTTGGAGATGATTCCCAATAAGTTAGGATCGTCCCTCTGACTGAAACCAATCGCTCAATCAAAGTGGGTCTGATCATCAAACTTGCTAACATCTCTGGATCGAATTCGTAATTTGGTCTGAAATCGTACCGTCTGATATACTCTAGTTGCTTCCAATCAAGAAACAACGTCCCTAAACTGGCATGTCTCCTACTCAATGCATCAGCTACTGGATTGCCCATTCCTGATGTATATGCGATATCGAAATCATAGGAAGCCAATAATTCTAACCATCTCTACTGATGGAGGTTTATATCCTTCTAAGAGAAAAGATACTTTAACGATTTATGATCGGTAAACAACTCGAATCTTTCTCGCAAGAGATAATATCTCCACATTTTCAATGCGAATACGATCGCTGCTAACTCCAAATCATCGGTAGGATATTTTTTCTCATGCGGTTTCGGTTGCCGACTAGCATAAGGTACGACCATACCTCCTTGCATAAATACAGCACCTAGTCCGGTACCACATACATTGGTGTATACCGTCATCTCTTCGTTCCCCTTAGGAATAACTAACACTTGTGCACTCGTCGACTTTCCATTTAGATACTTAAATGTATTCTACGACCTTTCGTCCCAGACGAAAGCTTGATTCTTCTTGGTCAACTGAGTTAATGGTACCGCTATCTTGGAGATGTCCTGGATGAACTTATAATAATATCCAGCTAAACTCAAGAAACTTCTTATGTCTGTTGCATTCCTGGGCGTAGACCAATCTTGTACTGTATCAACCTTCGTTGGATCCAGGGCAATGCCATTCTCTGAAACAACATGGCCTAAGAATCTCACTCCTCTCCTCTAGAAGTGACACATAGAAATTTTTTCTTTCAATTAGTGTTTTCTCAACAAACCCATCACTATCCTCAAGTGTTGCTTGTGTTCTTCCTTTGTCCTAGAATAAACAAGGATATTGTAACAACCCAAATTTTTATAACATGTTAATACAAGAATCAAGGCATAATTAAATTTTAAAATAAGAATAAGGGAAAACGAGTTGCGCCTTTGAGTTTGTCTCGAAATTCTGCTTGAAAACGAGTCCGAGTTTGCGAGAATCGAAGTCCGTATGAGGGAGATATGGCCCTCCGAAGTTTCGGGAATTTCCAGAGTTCAAAACAGCTCGAATTCGAATTCAAATTTCGAATTAAAGACCCAGAACAGACTGGGCGGGAAATTTACTGCCCAGACCCAGGTCGACTGGGGAGTCGACTAGGTAGTCAAACCCCCCTGACCAGGTCGACTGGGTGGGCGACCTGGTAGTCGACCTGGTCCCCGAGCCCACTTTTGGGCCTGAGTGCATTCTGATGATTCTAGTCTCGTTTTCTGTCCAAATTCATCTACCTAATTTAATATAAACCCCCTGATGCCTAAACCCTAATTCACTACAACATGTCTAGCCACCGTTATGGTACTAAAATCCCACTTGGTCATGGCCGCCGTCTCTAATCTTCTTCTTAAGCTTTCATACGCAATCCAATGCAAAGATGAAGACTTCTACAGCGATTCAGGGGGATGAATCAACAACGCTACAACATCAATTTGAGTTCTTAAATTCGCTAGCCATGCTATGTAAGTTCTAGTTACTTTTTAGAATAAAATACTTAATTTTAATATGGCTATGGAATAAAGTGTAATTGGATATAAGCATGTTTATCAATTCAGACCTATTCATGTTTACCTTTGAACCTTGAGTTTTGAGACTTGTTCATCTCCATTCTTATGTATAGTTCATGCTCTATTCAGTCGTTGAAAATCAGTTTCTTGGATTCATGTTGATATTATTATCAAGATCTAATCTTTGTGCCTATCATGACGATCTATGTTGTTTTCTCCCTGATCTTATTTCATTGCAACTTCTACCTCCCCCTATTTATTTTCCTTTGATGAACCTTGGACAATTTCGGACCTAGGCCTAAACTGCGATTTATGTGCGATTGGATACGGGGGAAATACCGAGATATTGCCTAGTTAGATATATGTGTGTTTGGTAGAATCAAAGGCATAATATAGAATTGAATAATTGGGTATTGCTATTAAAATGGTAATTGTAAGAATTGGGATTGGCATATGTAATTTTTGGCTAGAACTTGATATGTGTAAATTGACATAAAAATTGGCATACGTATAAAATGGCGTGAACTGAATATATGTTGATTTGGTATGAATTGGGCATATGTAAAACTGATATGTAATCTAGAACTTGGGCATATGTTAATTATGTGAGATTTGTAGTTGAAACACATATGATAATTTATGTCTTGAAAAGGGTCTAATATGAACACACCTAAGAGGGTTTTGGGTAGTTGGAATGTAATAGCCTTAAAGGAGGGATAAATATAAATTGAGATAAGTTGCATTTAATGGCATAAGATAAATTGTGGTAAAATTGGTATGATTTTGCATACCATTTATTGATGAACATAATTGAGTCAATTATATACATCGTTAAATTAGGAATTAATTAAAAAATTGAATAGGGAAATTACTAAGACTGGGGTAAATGATTATAAGTGATAATCAATGCTAAGAATACGAGGTTAGACACATTTGTGGCGTAAACCTGCCCGGACCCGCCCGTCGAATCCAGTAGTCACAAATGGTAGCCCAATGTGAGAGGTCCTAGGCCCAAATTAAAAGTGTAACAGTTGTATAGACACGAGGTTAGACTCTTTTATGGTGTAAGACTGCCCGGACCAGCCCGACAAATCCAGCTTCCATAAATGTCAGTCTAATGTGAGAGGTCTTTATAGGGTTACGGCCTTAATGAATTAAGAAATACTTAACCAGATAAACATGTGGTGGGACATGGGGATTAAGTGGGTGACATGTGGGTGACATGCAGAAATACGAATAGTAATACGTAACCAACATAACATGGTAATTAGTCCAGTGGGTGGGTTAAGTAATATTATTAGGCTAATGACACTAATGACACTTAATCAATATGGTATGAGTGGATGGGTTAAGTAATATGATTAGGCTAATGACACTTAACCAATGTGGTAAGAGTGGGTGGGTTAAGTAATATGATTAGGCTAATGACACTTAACCAATATGGTATGAATGGGTGGGTTAAGTAATATGACCAGGCTAATGACACTTAACTGTTATGACATGAATGGTTGAGTTAAGTAAATCTTAATTAATTCCTAGGTGGGAATGATAACTTATGGAATAAAGTAAGTTAGGCGGAACAATAGATAAGACGAGACAACTTACGTAATAAGGAAAGACGTGCTTCATTGTAGATTAAGAAATACGTAAAGACAAGAATGAATTTACAATTGAAGGCGACATAAGTTATATTATAAGAAGGAACAAAACATTGGTTAGGTTGGATAATACTCTGAGTACCAATCTGTTGTTGATTCCGGTCTTCGGGGTTGGTATTTAGGGAATCATTCCCTCTCTCTAGTGTGTTTGTAAGTTAAGGGGTACTTGGTTGTAAAGATTGAATAAGAACATGTTATTGTACCATAACGGGGGTTAATGTATGAATCATAGGAATAACATGTTGTGGGCTTATTAATGGACTTAATATTGTGCAAGTTAAGAATTGAATTAATAAGCAAAGTTGAAGGTTGGTATGAATGGAAATAACCAAGTTAAAAAATAAGACTGATGAGGTAGCACAAGCGCATAATTAACGGATAGACATAGGGTCTAATGGCAGAAAAAGCCAAGGCGCTTGGTTAAACCCAGACATTGGGGGTAATATGAATGACATGTAAAATATAACCTATAAGCACTTAACCAAGATAAAGCATGTATTAAGACATGAGGATGATGTAGGGGTTAAGTGGAGGACATGGGTAACATGTAAGACATAACCGGTGTATACTTAACCAAAATTTAAGCATGTAAGTGGACATGAATAAGATGGGGTACTGTAAGAATTACTAGAGGGGACCAAGCATAGGAGGGAAGATTGTGTCAAGGAAAGCAAACCCTTTTCAAACCAGTAGCCCATTACGTATCTTTGTGAGCTCGACCCATGTCGAGGACGGGGCACGCATACTGGGTTTGATTGTAAGAGGTCAAAACGGGTTAGCGGTGGCTACGCAAGTCCAACGGGTTTCATATGCGTGTGTGGACCCGGGCCGGTAGGTAAGACGTTGTTGCAACGTGTAGGTATAAGCCATGCATCTCCGTTGTATCGGGTTGCCACTTTGGGGAATGATACACCCCACTTTGGGGCCAGCACGGGTATCTACGAGTTAGGGAGCCGATCGCATGGGGATTGGTGGGTACACCTAGTGGAGATAGGGGCAGGCGGCACCTATGTAGTCAGCTAGGGGTACATAAGACTATTATTATGATTTCTAAGTGGTGGGTGGGATCACCTTATTATATAACACGGGCTACTAGTTTGGACACTAGTAGGTGGTAAGGATCCTTGTTACATAGGACACTAGTTGGAGTACTAGTAAGAATACAGATCATTCCTTGTAAGACCCTTGTAAGGGTGCTAGTTTGGTGGTGCAGAGCAAGTAGATCTCATAGAAATATTTTAATGGTAGAGCAGAGGATTTTTGTTATGTTTGATAGGAATCTTACGAAATTATACCTAGTTTATCTTGAATGGAAACCTTGCGATGTTACTTGACAAAAATCACATCATGTTAACTTTAGTTATTTTGCCTGTTGCTCATCTTGTCATCATGCTTATGTTTACTTTCAGTTTACTCATGCCATATTATCGTTAGCTGTTTTTATGCTGAAAGTCACTAGGACTCACTCAGTCTTTATGACTGACCCGTTTTGCTTCGCCTCTTTTTCTTCCGTTCCCCCCCCCCCCCAGGTTCACATGGTGGGAATACAGCTTAGCTCAGACCTTATCAAGCTCCAAGGCTCTTTCATGCAAGGCTTGGATTTTTCTTGGCTATGGCTTGCTTTGCTTTATTGGGTAATACTATATCTTATTTTTATGCTTCTTTTTTTTTTGAGCAAGACAGATATTTTAACTATGTAATTGGGTATTGGAAGTTGATGGGCTTTTATTGTAAACAATCATATTTAATAAATGATTTGAAGTACTTCCACTTTACTTTCGGCTGTTTTATATATGTCTATCTTGTAATATTTCTTTTCCAGTACCCATAATGCTCCATTGAAGTTAAGGCATTCCCTTTGTGAGTGACCTTAATGGATGTGGGGTGTTACATTTGGTATCAGAGCAGAAGGTTACCAGACTGGGCAAAAGTTTTCAAAAACCTTCTGAAACTAATTTTCAAAACATTTACAAAGAAGCAAATTTTCAAGAAAACTTTGTTTTGATTAAAAGGCATATTCCCCAAAGCCATATGCTCTATCTTTTGATTCTCTCTTGAAATCTCTTCTCTCTCTTTTCACCATATTTTCATAGTCATCCGACATATGTCAGAGGGCAAAGAAGTGCCCAACCTCTATTTGTAGCCGCAGTAGTTCCATCTGCGTCTAATCTTATTTCAAGCTGTGTAGATTTGTCGTGCGTTGGAGGTAGATTTCGAGAGACTTGTCAATAAGTTATACAAGGATAGTAAGAAAGAGGAAAAAGGTGAAAGGAAAGAGGCCAAAGTGAAAGCATAGTAAAACCCATGACAAGAGAGAGTATCTTTTGTTTGGTGAGAAGGGACGTGTAGTTAAATATTGTAGGAAAAGGACCAGGGCAAATGACAAGATCGTCGAGAGGGAAATTGTGCACTCTCACTACTAGCGTACCTAAGGGAGGTGGTAACGTTTCTGTTAAAGGTTTATCTTTTCTTTCTATCATCCCGCTAGAACTTTGTTTTTGTACATCGCATCCTTTTAATTCTGCTTCTATAGTTGAGTCTCTGCACCTTAGTACTAGCGTAGTAGAGGATCCCATTTTTTGTCTCAAATCCTGTTGGGGAATCGGCTCATTTATTCATGACTTGTTAGGATTTGAGAATGTCTATGGTAAGTGTTGAGTTTAGAAGGAATGCTCATGCTTTTGTGAGCTATGGGTTGATTCTAGGGATGAAGTGGTTATCCAATAAGGGTGCCATTCTTGGTTTTGAACGGAGGGTAGTTAGACTTTTGACTTGCCTCAGTAATACCCTCGAAGTCGCGTGTAACCTTTAGTGTTCTATTAGGATTAGTTACCTAGAATCTCTTGATATACTAGTTGACCCGCTCGAGTAGTGTTCGCCACTAAGGCGGATGGGTCATTTCGCTTATGCTTGAGTTGTAGAGAGTCACCTAAGTAAGTACATTGGGCAATATGGTTGACATTTGTTTATTTTCAAGAGATAATTCATCTAAGTGGAATACTTTCTAGCAAGTGAACGAGATCCATGATTTACTAGTTAATTTTGGAGAGCTTGTGTGAAACCATGAGTACGCTGTTATGTGTAAGCCGAGTATACTAAAAGGAGAGTAAGTGAAAGTGGAACGAGAGGCAATAGTGAAATGAGTTCCAACTAATATTTTGGAAACAAGAATTAAGAAGCTACGAAATTGTGAAGTTAAAGATGGTCAAAGCACAATGGAGTTAAGCACAAGGGAATGTGGCTTAGAAGATTGAAGACTATATTCATGCATCATATCTCTTTTTAAGAGTATATCCTTGATCCCTCTTTTCCTGTAAAGCTTACTCGCATGCTATCTTTTGTGTATATCCTCTCAGTCCTATTCTCAAATTTATGTTGCAAACCCCATAGAGAAATGACTCATCTGTTAGTAATACATGTTGGGGCATGAGGGTGTCCGTTGGGTTAATTAAACCTTTTGGGTTTTATAGGATATGGGTTTGTTTTAGGTAGGGATTTCTTATGACTTAAAAGGAGCCCATCATGCTTAGTTTCCTAAGAAACATATATATTGGTTGGGTTGAGTAATTCTTTGGGTGTCAGTATGATGTTTATTTCGGTCTTTGGGGCTGATGCTTAGGGAGTTCATCTCCTAATAAATATATATGTGGCGTAGATTTCCAGTTTTGACGTTGCCTAACAGGCACAAAGTTTTTTTAACTTGCTTCTATCATTCGATTATATCCTTAGATAGGAACAATTGGGTTTAAACATGTGTCTGAGACATGTTATGATTGATGGTTGCAAGTAGTTGCAAGTGGTTGCTGGTGGTTGCTCGTGGATGCATTTACACACATTAGGCACTAGATCGGCTCAGTCACCTTTCATATTGCATATGCATGAGTGTTTACACTTGTTTATGGATGGAATTGAATGTGTTATCATATGGATGTTGCATATGGATGGATGTTTGTGCACACATATAGTGTTTATGTGACTAGGACTATTTGCATACATGTTGGACTCATGGCACTAAACATATTTTGCATCTAGATGATCAATCAGGCCTGATCATTTGCATTAGACAAGGAACATATACACACACTTCTTGCATATATTCATACATCATTTGAAATTTCTTAAGGACAATGAATGCATGTGATTGATGATTGAGTAAATGGATGATTGGATGGTAGGACACATTCTTCTTAACATGAATATTTCGGGGACGAAATCCTTTAAGGAGGGGAGAATGTAACAACCCAAATTTTTATAACATGTTAATACAAGCATCAAGGCAGAATTAAATTTTAAAATAATGATAAGGGAAAACCAGTTGCGCCGTTGCGTTCGTCTCGAAATTATGCTTGAAAACGAGTCCGAGTTTGCGAGAATCGGAGTCCGTATGAGGGAGATATGGCCCTCCGAAGTTTCTGGAATTTTCAGAGTTCAAAACAACTCGAATTCGAATTCAAATTTCGAATTAAACACCCAGAACAGACTGGGCGGGAAATTTTCCGCCCAGACCCAGGTCGACCAGGGACTCTACTGGGTAGTCGACCCCCCCTGACCAGGTCGACTAGCTAGTCGACCTGGGAGTCGACCTGGTCCCCGAGCCCACTTTTGGGCTTGAGTGCATTCTGATGTTCCTAGTCTCGTTTTCTGTCCAGATTTGTCTACTTAATCCTGTATAAACCCCCTGATGCCTAAACCCTAATTCACTACAACATGTCTAGCCATCGTTATGCTACTAAAATCCCTCTTGGTCATGGCCGCCGTCTCTAATCTTCTTCTTAAGCTTTCATACGCAATCCGATAAAAAGATGAAGACTTCTACCACGATTCAAGGAGATGAATCAACAACGCTACAACATCGATTTCAGTTCTTAAATTCGCTAGCCATGCTATGTAAGTTCTAGTTACTTTTTAGATTAAAATACTTAACTTTAATATGGCTATGGAATAAAGTGTAATTGGATATAAGAATGTTTATCAATTCAGACCTATTCTTGTTTACCTTTGAACCTTGAGTTTTGGGACTTGTTCATCTCCATTCTTATGTCTAGTTCATGCTCTATTCAGTCGTTGTAAAACAGTTTCTTGGATTCATGTTGATATTATTATCAAGATCTAATCTTTATGCCTATCATGACGATCTATGTTGTTTTCTCCCTGATCTTGTTTCATTGCAACTTCTACCTCCCCCTATTTATTTTCCTTTGATGAACCTAGGTCAATTTCGGACCTAGGCCTAAACTACACTTTATGTGCGATTGGATATGGGGGAAATACCGAGATATAGCCTAGTTAGATATATGTGTGTTTGGTAGAATCGAAGGCATAATATAGAATTGAATAATTGGGTATTGCTATTAAAATGTTAATTGTAAGAATTGGGATTGGCATATGTAATTTTTGGCTAGAACTTGATAAGTGTAAATTGACATAAAAATTGGCATACGTATAAAACGCGGTGAACTGAACATATGTAGATTTGGTATGAATTGGGCATATGTAAAACTGATATGTAATCTAGAACTTGGGCGTATGTTAATTATGTGAGATTTGTAGTTGAAACACATAAGATAATTTATTTCTTGAAAAGGGGCTAATATGAACACGCCTAAGAGGGTTTTGGGTAGTTGGAATGTAATAGCCTTAAAGGAGGGATAAATATAAATTGAGATAAGTTGCCTTTAATGGCATAAGATAAATTGTGGTAAAATTGGTATGATTTTGCATACCATTAATTGATGAAAATAATTGAGTCAATTATGGACATCGTTAAACTAGGAATTAATTAATAATTTGAATAGGGAAATTATTAAGACTGGGGTAAATGATTATAAGTGATAATCAATGCTTAGGACACGAGGTTGGACTCATTTGTGACGTAAAACTGCCCGGACCCTCCCGGCGAATCCAGTAGTCACAAATGGTAGCCCAATGTGAGAGGTCCTAGGCCAAAATTAAAAGCGTAACAGTTGTAAAGACACGAGGTTAGACTCTTTTATGGTGTAAGACTGCCTGGACTTGCCGGCGAATCCTAGTCACAAATGGTAGCCCAATGTGAGAGGTCCTAGGCCAAAATTAAAAGCGTAACAGTTATAAAGACACGAGGTTAGACTCTTTTATGGTGTAAGACTGCCCGGACTTGCCCGACAAATCCAGCTGCCATAAATGTCAGTCTAATGTGAGAAGTCTTTATAGGGTTACGGCCTTAATGAATTAAGAAATACTTAACCAGATAAACATGTGGTGGGACATGGGGGTTAAGTGGGTGACATGTGGGTGACATGCGGAAATACGAATAGTAATACTTAACCAACATAACATGGTAATTAGACCAGTGGGTGGGTTAAGTAATATGATTTGGCTAATGACACTTAACCAATATGGTATGAGTAGGTGGGTTAAGTAATATGATTAGGCTAATGACACTTAACCAATATGGTATGAGTGGGTGGGTTAAGTAATATGATTAGGCTAATGACACTTAACCAATATGGTATGAATGGGTGGATAAAGTAATATGACCAGGCTAATGAAACTTAACTGTTATGACTTGAATGGTTGAGTTAAGTAAATCTTAATTAATGCCTAGGTGGGAATGATAACTTATGGAATAATGTAAGTTAGGCGGAACAACATTGATCGCATATGCTTTCACAATCTGCTTCCCTTTAGTAGGTTATGGAAATTTATCCTTATGATGTCCCACTTTCCTGCAGTTGAAGCACTTCCTGTCCGCTGGCTTTGCTCAACATTCTTTGGCAAAGTGGCCCTTCTTGCCATAGCTAAAGCACTCAACATCTTTCTTATTCTTTTCTTATCGTCCTTAGTCTGGTTCTGCTTCCTCTTATTCTGAGAATTATTCTTGCCTCCGTCGCTTGCCTACGGCTTTGGCCCCTCGGCAGATGTACCAACGACCTCGGTCTTGGGCTTAGGATAAAGGCTCTCTGATCTCATTGCTTTCCCATCAAAATGATTCAAAAGTCTCATCAATATGATTTATAAGCCTTTCTCCCAAGTACTGATCTAAGCCTGTTATGAACTTCTCATTCTTCTTTTTGGGAATATCGATAAGAGATAGTCCATATTTCGATAAGGTATTGAATTGAGCAATCTACTCCGAGACTGTCCTACCATTTTGTTTAAGCTCTAAAAATTTCATAAACAACTCCAATTTATTAGCAGCTGGGGAAAACTTGTCACTGAATCGGGCCTTGAACTGATTCCATGTAACTTGATCCTCAGGAGTTGCTGGCGTAGTAGCATTCCACCATTTCATTGCCCGTCCTTGCAGCTTACGTGATGTTAGTTTTCTCTTCATTGCATCCTCGATTCCCAAATCCTAAAAGATGCGCTCACAACTCTCTAGCCAATCTTGAACTTCCGTAGCCGATTCTGTTCCGTGGAACGGCTTCCCACCAAGACTAGTGTAGTCCTTGCAAAGCTTGGCAAAATCGGCCCTAGGCGCCTGCACTGCTGCACCACCACCGTTAGCTGCAATAGGAATTGCTCCCTGAACAACCCTATGCATCTCTCTTGTGAAGGTAGTAAACATCGTCCTCTTATCAGGGGCATTCCTTTTATTGGCCTCTGAACCTGTATTCCTAGTATATCGGCTCATCGTTCAATCTATAAATAGAAAACGATTAACCATCTCCTTAGTGGTGCCAGTGCAATGCGACTTCATCCCTAAATATACTTATAGTATTTATATAGTTTTTTGAAAAACAAATATCACAAGTACGCGCTCTCATCTACATATACTATTTCTCCTTGACGTCTTCCCCAAGGTCAAATACGCAAGCTAGAGCTCTAATACCAAGTGTGACGGCCCATCCCGCACCAGCCGACATTTCCAATGAAATCCGTTGTGACGATGTCCAACTAGCACGGGACGGTCGTCAAAGGAGAAGGCTTTGAAACTATGTATCATTAAAGAACCTGTAGTATATCTCACAACACATAGAACAAAATATAATAATAACATATCTTTATATAAGTGAAGAAATCAACTTCAAATATAAATGTATCAATCATAGGCGGTGTAACACCCCGTATTTTCTATGAGCATAAAAGCAAAAAAACAAGGTATACTTAATTTTTAAAAGAAGAACTAAGGAAAAATGGTTACGCCGTTGCGTTCGACTTGGAATTCTGCTTGAGATAGAGTCCGAGTTTGCTTAAATCGGACTCCGTATAAAGAAGTTATGGCCTTCAGAAGTTTTTAGAAAATTTAAACAGCTCAATTTGGAATACAAAATTCGAATTCAAATCACACACTTGGGATGGGCGGGAAATTTCCCACCCACGACCCAGGTCGACTAGGTGGTCGACCTAGGTAGATCAGGTCAACCTAGGGGTCGACCTCCCCCTTTTTTCCAAATCCGAGGACAAGTTCAGTTTTCTGCATTTAGACGCACGTTCTGACCAGATTTGTTGCTCCTAAGCTATTTAAACACCCCCAAACCTCACTTTCTCTCCACACAATTTCATTACGCCTATACTCTGCTCTAATTATTATAAAAATTAATCAATGGCGTCGCTACTCTGCAGAACCCTAAGCTAGAACTAGTGCTTCTTCTTCCAATCTGAATAGGATTAAAAGATAACAAATCAACTTCAGAAAATCAGATCCCAGAATTGTTCTTCTCTTTCTTAAATCATGAATTGTGAGTACATTTATTTTCAGATATGAAATTTAATTATGATCTTGACATGGTTATAAATTTGAATTGGGGAATATACATAGTCTTGTTTATCAGATCTATTTTTCTGTGTAGACCTATCCTATTCTTGTTTATCAGATATGTTTTTTGTGTAGATCTATCTTATTCTTGTTTATCAGATCTGTTTTTCTGTGTAGATCTATCTTATTGTAACTATTCTGTATCTCTTCCTTCCTTCCGTTATATAGCCAGGCTACCACGAGCCTGAGCCAAATCTCATAAGATATTGACACGCGAACGCTAAATTTGGGAAAAATATTGAATGATGCATAATTGGACATAACTAATTTGTGACTAAATTGAGAACACAACATGTTGTAACCTAAGATCTAGATCTGGGCATACTATATATGTCGGTTTATGATTTGGATGAAGGAGAATTATTGTATGACAACATATGACTTGTAATATGGGGGCATAATGCATGTTATGATGCATGATCTGATTTTGAGGACATAATACATGTTGTAATTTAAGATCTAGATTTGGGGGCATATTTTATATGATGATATGTGTCTTGGAAGAAAAAGGTTATATGATTTAGGTGTAAAAGATCTATATTAAAATAGGATAACTATTAATTGTGAATACATCTAAATGGGAATTTTGGATATTCGACATACACTGAAATCAAAGGCTATAATTTGGCATGATTCGTAGTGTATATCATGATTTGGGGTTTTTTGGGAATATACTGTACTATGTAAATTTAACTAGAAATTTAGGGCATATGTTATATTGTGAATTATGACCATAATTTAATCATGTAAAATAAGGCTTAATTTTATGGTTAAGCAAGGTATGTCAATGGAATTATAAGGGATGATTAAATCTGTTAAATTGTTTAATCTGCTAAATCTGTTGAAACTAAATACGGTAATTTGGGGTATGGAAATCTGTAGGCTGGATCTAAAATTAAGCAAAACAAGTTAATAGAACTTTGGATAATCTGCTATAACTTGTAAAGAAGTTAATTTGTTGAATTGGTATAGTTAATCTGATATTGGCATAATTCGTGAATGAGTACTTTAACTAAAATAAGAATGCTGAGAGACGAGGTTGGACTCTATTTGCGGAAGAAGCCTTCCCGGAACCAACCATCTTAACCAGCAACCGCAAACTGTCAGTCTAATGTGAGAGGTCGTAGGCATAAAGATGCTTAGACACGAGGTTAGGTCTGGCTTGTGGCAGAAGTCTGCCCGGAATCGCCCGTCACATCCAGCGGCCACCAGCTACCGACCTAATGTGAGAGGTCTGTGCATTAATATTTAATTAATGCAAATCTAAGATAAATGTGATGCCTAAATCGTGTTGGGTGGATAGGGTTAAATCAAGTGGACTGATGAATATAATAAACCAATTTGAAAATCTGTATGCCTAATACAAGGTTAGGTGAAACAATTTGTAAGTCTGTTAATTTGTATATCTAAAACGTGTTGGGTGGATAGGGTAAAATCAAGTGGACTGATGAATATAATAAACCCGTTTGAAAATCTGTATGGACAATACAAGGTTAGGTTAAACAATTTGTAAGTCTGTTAATCTGTATATCTGATCCGTTAGTCTGAAAACTTGTTAATCTGTATATCTGATCCATTAGTCTGTAAACTTGTTAATTTGTATATCTGATCCTTTAGTCTAAAAACTTTTTAGTCTGTATATCTGATCCATTAATCTGAAAACTTGTTTACCTGTATGTCTAATCTGAGGACTGTTAATTTGGACTTTGTACATCTGAAATCTATAAGCAAGTTAATCTGAAATATGTTAGTCTGGGGACACAAGGTTAGGAGGGGTAATTACTTGTGTCATCTGTTGTTTGGGACCCATATTAGACAGTAACCCTTTATGGTATCAAAACTAGGACCTAACACATGGTAGGGTCTAGGGCACACTAACTGAACTAATTGTAAAAGGTTCACTCTGATAATGGCGAGTTGATGGTGCATTCCAACCGGGTCATGTGCATGCATGGATCCGGTCTGCTCTGAGGATGTAAGACGTCGTGACATCTGTAAATAGGTCTATGTCTATAGGTTGCCACTTTAGGGAGTGATACACCCTTCTATGTGACTGGCACAAGGTGTTTTTGTATTAGGGAGCCGATCACTTGGGGTAGAATTTAGGGTACACTTAGTTCTGTCTGTTTCTGCTGGGGTACCGTCTGTTTCTGTTGGGGTGGTAACACCTGTCTATTTATGTGTGGTACCGTCTGTTGGGGTTGTAAAGGCCCATTACTAGTGTACACCTAATTCTAACATTCTGTATCCGTAGGGGTTATTATGTTTCTATCTCTGATTTCGTTCTAGCTTCTGTTTCTATACGTCTGCCTCTGTTACGGTGGTAAAGGCCCGTTACTAGCATTCTTTTTTTGTACCGTCTATCTCTGTTCGGGTGGTAAAGGCCCACTACTAGCATTCTATTTCTGAACCTCGGTTTCTGTTAGTGTAGTAAAGGCCCATTTCTAGCATTGTTTTCCTGGAGGGATCATTCTGTTTTCTTTTTAGTCATTAGGACAACACCTAATTCTGTTATACTAGTATTAGTGCAGAGAATTAAGTTATCGTAAGAAGCATAACTTGGTCTATATCACTCAGTTTCTTCTGTTTACCTGCTATTCTTGTTACGGTTATCTCTCATCCAGTTTTATTTACATATCATGATACTGTTATCTATTTATATGCTGAAATTTACTGGACTAACCAAACGTATGTCTGACCTAGTTTGTTTCGCCTCTTTTCTTCTGTTCCCACCCAGGTTGGGAACGTAGGAGCTTGATTTAGACTTCTCTCTGCTTGAAGTATTTGAAGTATTGATCGGCTTTGATTCTTCCTATTTATGGCAATCTCTGTTGGGGATTATGGATTTAAAATTCCATTCTCTGAAGGCTTTTGTACAAGACTGATATTTATGTACTTGAATTCCGATATTGTGATTTTGAAAGATGTAACCAAACTTATTTCTGTTTCTGCTCCAATAAAGTTATAAATTTTTCAAGTACTACTTTACATATCTGTCTTGTAATATTCTATTATGTTTACTTATAATGCTCCATGGAAGTTAATGCATTCCCTTTGTGAGTGACATTAACGGAAGTGGGGTATTACACTTGGTATCAGAGCTGAAGGTTACCAGATTTGATAAAAAGTTTTTGAAAACTATTTTCAAAAAGGTTTTTAAAAGGAGGTATTTTTAAAAGGAAAGTTATTTTGAAAAACATAGTCCCCAAAGCCATATATCCATCTTTTGATTTTCTGTTTAATCCTTATTTCCTTCTCCGGGGCTCCTGACTTTCTGGGAGGTAACCTCAGCACGACATGGTTCCGTAGGCATGGTAAGATTACGGCGTCTGTCGAAGGGCAAAGAATTTCTTAACTTCCATCTATAGCCATAGTAATTTCACCTATGGCTAATCCTCTTTCGGGCTTCGTGGGGTTTTCCGCGCGATGGGGGAAACTTTAGAGAAAGACCTGTTAACATGTAAGAAGACTGGTTGTTTCCAGTGCGGTGAGACATGACATCTGATCTAGGATTGCCCCAGAAGGCAAGGGCAAAGTGTAGAATCTTCTGGAGGGTAGGTGGATGCTCTCGTAGTTGGTGGGCAGGATAGAGGTCGAAATTTTTTCCACAGAAACTTTGATTTCCTTATCTGATCATTATGGCATTTTGATTTTGTAGTTGAGTCTCTACTAGTCTTGTTTCTGATCCCGCTATAGTCTCAAACCCCATAAGGGTTACGACTCATCTGTTTGTGATAGGTTGGGGTTTGAGGGTACCTGCGTTGGGCAAAAAGTTGACTATGATGCATACATTCTAAGTTTTGTGTGATATGATGGGGTTTTATCATGCTTATTTTCCTAAGAATCATTTGATAATCTGATCTATGCCAGTAGTCTGTAAGTATCTGAATATTTCTGAAAAGGGATAGGGGTTTTTACTCTAAGCGTGAAGTGGATTTCCAGTTTTTCCATTGTTTAATGGGAGTAATTCTCTGTGTGTCAATCTGATGTTGATTTCGGTCTTTGGGGTTGAAACTTAGGGATTTATTCTCTTAACCAATGTTTAATGGGAACAGAACTTTTGTTTTAATTGTACTTTCTTCTATCACTCAGTTGAATCCTATCGATTGAGTCTTCGACCTTTAGGTAGAAACTAATGGGTGTAAACATGTGTTTGAGACATCTTATGCTTGATGGTTGCAAGTAGATGCAAGTGGTTGCTAGTGGATGCTCGTGGATGCATATACACACACTAGGCACTAGATCGGCTCAAAAACACTCTCATACTGCATATGGATGTGTGTGCATTTTCAATTTTTGTGGACGCAAAATGATTGACTCATCACATGGATATTGCATTTGGATGAATGGTTATGCACTCATATAGAGATGATGCGTATCAAATACGATTTCTCGCATACATAAGTGGACCCATGGCACTAACATAATTTGCATTGAGGAGGTCAACTGAATCAGTAGACCGCTTGATCTTTGCATTAGATAAGAGACATATACACACACTTTTGCATATGTTCATACAACATTAGAAGTTTTCTAAGGACAATTGATGCTTGTGGATGATGGTCGAGTAGATGGGTAATTGGATGGTAGGACAAATTCTTGTTAACTTGAAGATTTCGGGGACAAAATCCTTTAAGGAGGGGAGAATGTAACACCCCGTATTTTCTATGAACAAAAAATTAACAAAACAAGGTATACTTGATTTTTAAAAGAATAATTAAGGGAAACAGGTTACACCATTGCGTTCATCTCGGAATTCTGCTTTAGATAGAGTTTGATTTTGCATAAATCGGACTCCGTATGAAGAAGTTATGGCCTTCAGAAGTTTTCAGAAAATTTAAACAGCTCAGTTCGGAATTCGGAATTCGAATTCAAATAACACACCCGGGCTGGGCGGGAAATTTCCATCCCAGGACCTAGGTCGACCAGGAGGTCGACCTGGGGATCTACCTAGGTAGATCAGGTCGACCTTGGGGTTGACCTGGGGGTCGACCTCCCCCCCTTTTCCATATTCGAGGACAGATTCAGTTTTCTGCGTTCAGACGCCCGTTCTGACCAGATTCGTTCCTCCTAAGCTATTTAAACACCCCCAAACCCCACTTTCTCTCCACACAATTTCATTACGCCTATACTCTTCTCTAATTCATAATAAAATAAATCAATGGCGTCGCTACTCTGCTGAAATCTAAGCTATAACTAGTGCTTCTTCTTCCAATCTGAATAAGATTAAAAGATAACAAATCAACTCCAGAAAATCATGTCCCAGAATTGTTCTTCTCTTTCTTGAACCACGAATTGTGAGTACAGTTATTTTCAGATATGAAATTTAATTATGATCTTGACATGGTTATAAATCTGAATTAGGGATTATGCATAATCTTGTTTATCAGATCTATTTTTCTGTGTAGATCTATCCTATTCTTGTTTATCAAATATGTTTTTATGTGTAGATCTATCTTATTCTTGTTTATCAGATCTTTTTTTCTGTGTAGATCTATCTTATTGCAACTTTTATGTATCCCTTCCTTCCTTCTGTTCTACAGCCAGGCTACCACGAGCTTGAGCCAAATCTCATAAGAGATTGACAAGCGAACGCTAAATTTGGGAAAAATATTGAATGATGCATAATTGGATATAACTGATTTGTGACTAAATTGAGAACACAACATGTTGTAATCTAAGATCTAGATCTAGGCATACTATATATGACGTATTATGATTTGGAAGAAGGAGAATTATGGTATGACAACATATGACTTGTAATTTGGGGGCATAATGCATGTTATGATGCATGATTTGATTTTAAGGACATAATACATGTTGTAATTTAAGATCTAAATTTAAGGGCATATTTTATATGACGATCTGTGACTTTGAAGAAAAAGGATATATGATTTAGGCGTAAAAGATCTATATTAAAATAGGATAACTCTTAATTGTTAAATAGGGATTTTGGATATTCGGCATACGCTGAAATCAAAGGCTATAATTTGGCATAATTCATAGTGTATATCATGATTTGGGGTTTTAGGAGAATATTCTGTACTATGTAAATTTTACTAGAAATTTGGGGCATATGTTATATTGTGAATCATGACCATAATTTAAGCATGTAAAATTAGGCTTAATTTTATGATTAAGCGAGGTATGTCAATGGAATTTTAAGGGATGATTAAATCTGTTAAATTGTCTAATCTGCTAAACCTGCTGAAACTGAATACGGTAATTTGGGGTATGGAAATCTTTAGGCTCAATCTAAAATTGAGCAAAACATGTTAATAGAACTTTGGATAATCTGCTGTAACTTATAAAGAAGTTAATTTGTTGAATTGGTATAATTAATCTGATATTGGCATAATCTTTGAATGAATACTTTAGCTAAAATAAGAATGCTGAGACACGAGGTTAGACTCTGTTTGCGGTAGAAACCTGCCCGGACCCAATTGGCTTAACCAGCAACCGCAAACTGTCAGTCTAATGTGAGAGGTTATAGGCATAAAGATGCTTAGACACGAGGTTAGGTCTGGCTTATGGCAGGAGTCTACCAGGAACCGCCGGGCACATCCAGCGGCCACAAGATACCGACCTAATGTGAGAGGTCTGTGCATTAATATTTAATTAATGCAATTCTAAGATAAATCTGATGCCTAAAACTTGTTGGGTGGATAGGGTTAACTCAACCAGACTGATGAATCTAATAAATCCATTTGAAAATCTTTAGGCCAAATACAAGGTTAGGTGAAACAATCTATAAGTCTGTTAATCTGTATATCTGATCCGTTAGTCTGAAAACTTGTTAATCTGTATATTTGATCCATTACTCTGAAAACTTGTTAATCTGTATATCTGATCCGTTAGTCTGAAAATTTGTTAGTCTGTATATCGGATCCGTTAGTCTGAAAACTTTTTAACCTGTATGTCTGATCTGAGGACTAGTTAATCTAGACTTTGTACATCTGAAATCTATAAGCAAGTTAATCTGAAATCTGTTAGTCTACGGACACAAGGTTAAGAGGTGTAATTACTTGTGCCATCTGTTGTTTGGGACCCATATTAGTCAGTAACACTTTCTGGTATCAAAACTAGGACCCAACACTAGGTAGGGTCCAGGGCACTCTTACTGAACTAATTGTAAGAGGTTCACTCTGATAATGAGGGGTCTTGATGGTGCATTCCAACCGGGTCATTTGCGTGCATGGATCCGGTCTGCTCTGAGGATGTAAGACATTGTGACATCTGTAAATAGGTCTGTGTCTATAGGTTGCCACTTTAAGGAGTGATACACCCTTTTATGGGGCTGGCACATGGTATTTATGTATTAGGGAGCCGATCGATTGGAGTAGAATTTAGGGTACACTTAGTTCTGTCTGTTTCTATTGGGGTACCGTCTGTTTCTGTTGGGGTGGTAACACTTGTCTATTTCTGTGTGGTACCGTCTGTTTGGGTGGTAAAGGCCCATTACTAGTGTACACCTAATTCTAACATTCTGTTTCCGTAGGGGTTATTCTGTTTTTGTCTCTGATTTCGTTCCTGCTTCTTGATTCTGTACATCTGCCTCTGTTAGGGTGGTAAAAGCCCATTACTAGCATTCTTTTTCTGTACCGTCTGTCTCTGTTCGGGTGGTAAAGTCCCACTACTAGCATTCTGTTTCTAAACGTCTATTTCTATTAGGGTAGTAAAGGCCGATTTCTAGCATTGTGTTCCTGAAGGGATAATTCTGTTTTCTGTTTAGTCATTAGGACAACACCTAATTCTGTTATACTAGTATTAGTGCAGAGAAGTAAGATATAGTAAGGAGCATAACTTGGTCTATATAACTCGGTTTCTTCTGTTAACCTGCTACTCCTATTACGGTTATCTCTCGTAAAGTTTTATTTACATGTCATGATACTGTTATCTGTTTATATGCTGAAAGTCACTGGACTCACCAGACGTATGTCTGACCTAGTTTGTTTTGCCTCTTTTCTTCTGTTCCCCTCCCCCTAAGTACTCGACTTGGGAACGTAGGAGCTTGATTTAGATTTCTCTCTGTTGAAGTATTGCTCGTCTTTGATTCTTCCTATTTATGACAGTCTCTGTTGGGGATTATGGCTTTAAAATTTCGTACTCGGAAGGCTTTTGTACAAGACTAATATTTATGTACTTGAATTCTGATATTGTGATTTTGAAAGATGTAACCAAACTTATTTCTGTTTCCGCTGCAATAATGTTATAAAATTTTCAAATACTACTTTATTTATCTGTCTTGTAATATTCTGTTATGTTTACTTATAATGCTCCATGGAAGTTAATGCATTCCCTTTGTGAGTGACATTAACGGAAGTCGGGTGTTACAGGCGGCGTAGGTACCATTATATTACGTCGTCGTATAGGTTTACAATTAAATCCGTAAAATCTCGTATTGGAAATTGAATTTCCTTCTATGAACCAACGCAAAGGATATTCCTTTCGATTTTGAGACACACTAGTAACATCTCAGGACTTGGTCATTGGCGACCCCTTGGATCGGCATTGCTAGTCATACGTTGATGATTGGCAATACCATAAACAATATGTTCACTGGTTCTGTCAAACCTCCAAAATGATCGGTGACGTCGACCATCTAGAACCTTTTAGTCGATTCTATTAATTCGTAGGTACCTCACTTTCCATCAATAAAGTTTTCCAACATCCACATAAGTAAACAGTCTGGGCTCCATACCGTGACGTTACTCATATCTAGAAACTAACATATGTCCATTTCTCAGTGGTTCCTAATCCCGTTTTAGGTTCATAACGAGGAGTGAAGCTCGCAGATTAATGCTACACAATGTTTTACTATTTAAATATGTGCTTTGATCATCCACCACAAGACTCTGCTTTTCAAAAAAATCCTTGATCATTTTCATCTCAGCATGCCACACTGTCAATCCATACCGTACCACTGATTTCCACCAATATATAACCTCTAAGCTTGTATGTCTCAAAGAAGGGTGTTAAGCAAGAGAATAAATTCTCCACCACCAATCAGATATATATTTAGCAGAGATGAACGAATACAGTATAAAGGAATACAATGTCAGACAAGCCATCCATTTTCAAGTACGTTCTAGGTCAGAATGAAACCGGAGGCGCCTTATTCCATGGCCCATATGTCTAATATAGGAGAGAGGCCCTCGCATGTCCGGTCGATCTCCAAGTACGTCTGGACAATCAACACTTATTACCTTGTCTTGGGTGTGTATTCCAATCAAGACATCATCCATTCGATGTGAAGATCTCTGATCTTCAACCACCATCTTTATCGTTGACTTTCAATCGTCATAACAATTGTTCAGAATGGGTTAAATCCGGGCTTTCCGAATAACTCGTGTATCTTATAATCAGGGCTATAAAAACACATCATATGCCTCATTCTAATTCAGAATATTCTTTTATTCAAATATTCACATCTTTAGGGAAAGATTCCCATTATTTTTATCAAAGATAAATTCTTTTAAATTTATTCTTTAATCTTCTTTTGGATATCAATTCCAATAGATTTTGCTAATTAGTCTGGATTATCGGGCCTTACTGAAGCAACCATTTATTTTATTAACCGAATCCTATCCTATTCATCCCATGGAGCAAAACTAGTAGTACTCCATATCTAACACCCACGGTGTTATCGGTAAATTTAATTACCATTTCACGTTCAAATCTGATTAAAGATTTAACTATCGCCTGGAGTAAAACTGGTGGTACTCCATTCTCGATCATTTGATTAATTCGGTAAATTTAATTACCCCATTCGCATCCCAATCTAATTAAAGATTCATTAAAACTGTAGTCCAGTTTTAATCTCCAAAATCATTTCTTAATGATTATTCAAATTTAAGGAAATAAATCATATCTTTAACTGGGTTAAAAAACCAATTTCATTAAAACACAGTTCATAATAAACCCAAATCAACTTCCATTAAATAAGGAATCTTCATGGAAAACAGATGAATATATAATTGATAAAATTTCCGTATAAGACTAATTATATAAATGGAATAAAGGCCAAGCCTTTTAAATTCCATATATAGTACCAGTCTTCCTTTGCAGAAGCTCATCTCAATTGGTAACAAATCGAATTCCATTCAATTCCAATTTAATATTTTAAATTGGAAAACTTTACTTTGGAAATTTTCCACTAAGTCTTAATAAAAAGATTTATAAATTTCGAATTATAACTTTACTTTTAATTAGGTTAAAGAAAAAATGTTATTTAAAACACTGTTCATGATAAACCCAAGAATCCAACTTTTATTCAAATCCAATTAAATATTAATTAATTGGTAAGCTTCTCTAAATTTTAATTAAAAGATTTATTCTTTGCTTGACTGGGTTCAAGAATAGTGCTACTTAAGACACCATTCACAACAAACCCAAAATCCAATTTGATATCAAATATAAGGCTCTGAATAGTAATCATATCAAATTATATTCAATATCAAATCCTGAAACCAACGGATATCGTATTGGGAATAACGATATATGTATCTTCCAAATTCCTCAACAATATCCGTATAATCATGGAATCCAATATCAAAATATTCCAAAGATTATATCTATTTAAATCCATTTCAATTAATACGGAATTCCAGGTTATGTAAAAACCCATTTACAAATCCAATTTATTTATTTAAAAACATTGGATTATTATTCTAGTTAATAACAAGTTCATTAAGATAAAAATATCTTTTAACTTTATAGACGTGGAATATTTTATCCAAATTTTTTCGAAATCATTTATTATGATTCTACATAAGTTTTCCATATTTTTAATAATTTTATTAGAGCCCGTACAGTCGGTTTCCAACAACGGCCACCGAACTGCATCCATAGCGACCTTTTCTAAAATTGATTTAAACACATCTTCAAATCCAACCCTTAGATTTCAAATCTTTTATTATCATTTGAAAGCTCTTTTCGATACAAACCCAACGGTTCCGGTTTTGGGAGAAGCCGACGGTCGGATCTCCCATTACATCAATTTGAAGCCAATGGTCAAAAATCGCGAACGGTCGCTGAGCGGCGCGTTCTATTCAACCCATTATAAACATATATATATATATACATATTTATATACATATATATATATATATTATATCATCGATTTCCATTTAAAACGTATTTTATAAATCGTTTATAAATTCGTTTTAAAATGATTTCAAATTCATTATAAAAGTTAAATCAAAATTAAATATTCCATATCATTATATTGTTAAAATGATAATATTTTCAAAATGTCTGCTTTTGAAATCCATTTCCATTTCGTATCCATTTATAAAATGAATCAAATCAATCGATAACCCATTCGAGTTAAAATGGTGTTTTACTACTTAACTCGGCCTCGCATTTCAATATTTTTGTGTCCATCCAAAATCAGTCATCAAAATCATAATTCTGATTCTTCTTTGAATAATATTTTAAAATATTCATTATTTCCGAATTGGAATGTGACTCAATCAATTACCATATATTTTTAATTATATGGATTTTATACATCGCATGTATCCAACAAAAATGATAAACAATCATGAAAAATTCAAGCAACATCCAAAGTGCAATTTACAACTGTATAGGCATTAAGTAATTAAATAACGCTTACAACAGTGTGTCAACCGATCGATCGATATACGACTAAACACTTGGGATTAGTGTATGTCAAATATCATCCCAACACCCTTGCGGGTTTTCAACCAACAAATACTAATTATTATTTGTGCATTTAGGCGATGTGTAAAACTTTATTGTCCCAATCTAGATCAGTTAAATAGGTGTACATAAAAAATTCGTCCGACTGGTAAACTAATATTTATTCCAATTTCGACAATCGCATTTCTAATTTTATACATTCCTATTTTCAGAAAAATTCGCTATTATAACGGCGCTATTTATAGAACCGGATTAATGTCTAAGCATTAACCTCTTCTAACACAGGCTTGGGCCATATACAACATTATCAATCATCAACCATCAATTCATAATCATAATCACAACCCAAAGATCAACCATTGTTTGCAAGAAATAGTGATAGGAACTACTAAGCCCCAAATCTGCCCAAATTCCAGCTTGCTTTAAATTGGACTGAGTCAGTTTTGTTGTGAAGCTCTCCACTCCACGATCGCGAGGATCCTATTTCATGCAATTTGGAGTTCGTAGAAAAAAAGTTATTAGCGTACTAAGTTTAACTAAATAATTAAATTAACCTTTCAAATCTCGTTCAACTACCGTCCCCCTTGGCCTAGCTTCCACCGCCGTCGATATGGACAACCGGACGCCAGACTGCCACCACCATCGTCTCCCTGCCTCCTCGACATGCCACTACCTGAAGCACCCTCACCTGAAACACCTCCAGCTCCTCGAATTTCATGATTGCCCCAATTTCTGTTCACCAAGGAATTCTCCATCATCGCGCCACCTCACGGTCGCAGACCGCCACCGATGCCTCGGCCTCGCAAAGCCACATATTTTCTCTTTGATGACCATCGCCTGACATGGCCTGTGGCGGCCGCCACAGGTCAAGTTTAGTTCGCTGCTCCACTAAACCGCTGGCCTCCGTTCATCTCGAGATTCCCGCCACCACAGGACATATCAGGCCGACCAACTAAAGACAAAATTGTTCATCATCCATTCCTCTGCCATTTTCCGTTTTGGTGCCATCCTCTAATCCTCGTTCGTTTGTCCACAATTCCACAAAAACCAAAACTGCTTTTCATATTTTGACCAACAATTCCGGTGAATTTATGCGATGATAGGTCCTGAGATTTTTGTGGTTGGTGGAGATCATCATGATCTACAATATCGCCTTTATGAGTTTGGGCTAATTATTTATGGATTAGAAGATATAAACTATTTAAAGAAAGTGGATTTTTTTTGTAAAATAATTTTAAAGAGAGGGAGGGGCTGCTGTAATTTTCCAAAGAACAGGGAGAATGAGGGTTAGTGGAGGAAAAAGATATTTGTAACAACACGGAAAATGCGAGCCAGTTTGAAATTTTTAAATTGGCAATTTTAGCGAATTTTGATTATTTAAAATAGATTATTTTAAATAATATCGACGTGAAATTTATTTTGAATATAATTCGAACGTATATATTCTACGCGTCGTCGTTAGAAAATAAATATTTATATATAATTATAAATAGAATTGAAAATGGCGCGGTAGTTCGATAATTCGATTTCAAACTTCAATTGAATGTACCGGGTGCAAAACAATCCGGATTTTAGTGAAACCAAAAACATTAGGATCTAATTGATAATATCTTTCCAACGAATCCGAAAAATCAAAGTTTCATAGCGGGAATCAAAAGATATGTCCAGTTGAAAATTCTGAATAGTCGCTATGGAATTCAGGCCCTTAAAAATGGACATTTTGCAAACGACCTCGGATTTCGACGAAACCAGTTTTGTTGGGTCCGGGATGTGAAGTTATTGCTAGGTTTCAAATTTCATAATTTTTTGATTCAATATGTGAGCGTGGCAAAGGAAAACGCGTTTTGACCATTTCAGTTGAATTTAATCGACTGGAAATTGGCTATTTTTCTAACGGTCTCAGAATTCGACGAAACTAGTTTTGTTAGGACCGTATCGTCAATACGAAGCTAGAAAATATTTTTCTGCAATTTATAGAGTTAGTATGTGACCCAGGTAATTTGAAATGTACGTTTAAAATCCAATATAGTGATTTAAATGTAAATTTAACGGAAACTGATTGTAACAGCCGAATCAGCTGACGATACATATCCCATTGTGTTCGGAATGGGGGTTAAACGCTATGGACGACAGGTGGTGGGCCTCGTTTTGATGACGTATATAAGAGTCAACTTTTAAAAATAATAAAAATAATAAATAAAAAAGGAAAACCCCCCTTCCTCCCTTAACCAGGCCCCCCCCGATATCTTCTCAGAAAAAAAAACGAAATAAAGAAAAAAAAAAGAGGGCGGAGCCCTAAATCGATCGACGGAGCCACCGTTGCGCCCTCCGCCTCTTCTCCTTCCTCCTTCATCGTCTCCGCCCACCCCCCTGCCTCGCGAACGCGAGTAGCCGCCGCCACCTGACGAGGACCGAAGCCCACCTCCACCTCCCCCTTGCCCTGCCGCCGGCCTGAGCAACCCCACCACCACCCCATTCCCGACGTTGGACCCCCCCCCCCCGACCACTCGACAGCGCTCCCCCCCCCCCCCCGTAAGTTTATTTATTTATTTATTTTTACTTTAGTTAAAACTGTTTTTTTTTATATAGTTAAAACTGATTTTTTTTTATAATGTGAAAATCTGAATTTTAAAATATAAAAGTTGTGATTTTTACTTAAAATATGAAAGGTCGAATTTTTAAAATATAAAAGATCAAATTTTTCTTATGGAAAAGAGGTGATTTTTATAATGTAAACGAAGTGATAAAAATATCATTTTTATTATAGGAGAGAGATAAAAATATAATTTTTATTATAGTAGGGAGTCAAAAATATAATTTTTATAAGGTATAGAAGTAAAAATATGATTTTTATATGTGGAACTTCGAAATAAAAATATGATTTTTATATGTTGAACTTCGAAGTAAAAATATGATTTTTATATGTGGAACTTCGAAATAAAAATATGATTTTTATATGTTGAACTTCGAAATAAAAATATGATTTTTATATGTGGAACTTCGAAATAAAAATTTGATTTTTATATATTGAATAACGAAGTAAAAATATTATTTTTATATATTGAGAAGCAAAGTAAAAATTCGATTTTTATATATTGAATAGCATACTAAAAATTCGATTTTTATATATTGAATAACGAAGTAAAAATTCGATTTTTATATATTGAGAAGCAAAGTAAAAATTCGATTTTTATATATTGAATAGCATACTAAAAATTCGATTTTTATATATTGAGAAGCAAAGTAAAAATTCGATTTTTATATATTGAATAGCATACTAAAAATTCGATTTTTATATATTGAATAACGAAGTAAAAATTCGATTTTTATATATTGAGAAGCAAAGTAAAAATTCGATTTTTATATATTGAATAGCATACTAAAAATTCGATTTTTATATATTGAGAAGCAAAGTAAAAATTCGATTTTTATAAATTGAATAGCATACTAAAAATTCGATTTTTATATATTGAATAAAGAAGTAAAAATTCGATTTTTATATATGTAGTGAAAGCGGGCAACGAAGATGACAAAAAGGCGAGAGCGACGAAGTTTCTGCAAAAGAAGTGCCGTGGAGCTAGGATAGCTATATGTGAGAATTTCTCACCTTTCAATTTCTTTTCTAGTTATATATATATATATATACTAGGATGCAGACGGTGCTTAGTAGCACCCGACACAATCGTCCACAGACCATGGACTTGTTTGTTTGGTTGCATAGATTAATTAGATTATTTGATTGAATTGAATTGTTTGGTGAAACTGATTGGTTTGATTGATGTGTGAATGGCGTGGGCCTTCACTAGACCGGGGATAAGGCTAGGCCTCGTCCCGTTTCTAGTATCGTGCCGTTATGCCGCCGAAATTTTCTAAAATATGTTAGAAAAATAAAAATATCATTTTATTGAATAAATGAATTGAATAGAAATTCATAAGTTAGAATAAAATGTTTTATCGTTAAAAATATAATTTTTTAACGTGAATGTGAACAAATAAAATATTCATTTACAAACCAGACGGTTTGTTTATATACACCTATTTGAAGGACATTGATTGGGTCGATAAATTTTACACATCGCCCAACTGCACGAATAAGATATTTGTTTGATTGTTTGAAACCCCACATGGGTGTTGGGATGAAATATGAAGTTCACTCATCCTGATTGATTAAATATGTCGATCGATTGATTGACAGGCTGTTATAAGCATTAGATATATATATTTGATGCTTATACAGTGTAGTGCACTTTGGTTGATGGTTGATTATTTTTCAATGCTATTATATACATGTGTTGTATGAAAATCCATATAATTAATTTTATATGGTAATTGATTGGGCCTCATTCCAATTTGAAAAATAAAGATTATTATAATATAAAAGTTCATGTGTTGACAGTACTCATCCATTGAGATTGGTCATGTGTTGAACGAAATATTTTAGAAATAAAATTTACATCTTTATCAATATAAAATAAAAGTTCATGTGTTGACAGTACTCATCCATTGAGATTGGTCATGTGTTGAACGAAATATCTTTGATAATAACAACTATTTTGAAAAAGAAATATTTGAAATAGAATATTTGAAAATAGAAATTTATGAAGCCGTGTTGATTAGATTGACGCCATTTTGACGTGAACGATATTTATATCAATTTGAAAACGATTTCGAAATGAATTGAATTGAAAACGAATTCAAATTGAATTTAAAGCGAATTGAAATGAATTCAAATTGAATTGAAATTTGAATTGAATAGAAATGAATTTTAAAACGAATTTATAAAGAAGAATTCAATTTTGCTTTGAATTGAAATGGAAGTTGAAATAGATTTTGAAACGAATTTTAAACAATTTATATAATTCGTTTTGAATGGAAATCGATGATATATATATTATATATATAATATATATAATATAATGGCCTGAATAGAACGCGCCGCGCCGCGGCAGTTCGTAAATTTCGACCATTTATTTCAAACGGACATTACGGGAGATCCGACCGTCGGATTCTCCTGAAACCGGAACCGTTGGGTTCGTGTCGAAAAGAGCTTTCTAACGAATATTAGAAATTCAAAATCTAACAGTTGGATTTGGAATTATGTCCAAATCAAATTTGAAAAAGGTCGTTGTAAGTGCAGTTCGATGACCGTTGATGGAAATCGACTGTACGGGCCTTGATAAAATTATTAAAAATAGTAATAATTTGTGTAAAATCATAAGAAATGATTTAGAAAGAATTGGGATGAAAAACTCCCTATTTGAAAAGATAAAAATAGATTTTTATCGAAATGAACTAGTTTTGAACTAGAAATATAATTCTATTTATTTTTAAATAAATAAATTGAATTAGAAAAGGGTTTTAAAAATAACCAGAATATCCAATGATTGCATTGGAGGGGATTTGAATCAAAATTGTCTTCGGAATATTTCGATGTTAGAATTCGTGATTATACAGGTGTTGTTATGGAAATTTGAAAGATATATTTCTATCGTTATTTCCAATACGACATTTGTTAATCGTAGAATTTGATATTGAATATAAGCCGATATATTTTCTATTCAGAGCCTTATATTGAATATCAAATGTGATTTGGGTTTGTCGTGAATGGTGTCTTCACTAACACCGTTCTTGAACCCAGTTGAGAAAAGATTAAATCTTTTTATTTAGATTTAATGAAGTGTACCAATTAAAGAATATTTAATTGGAATTGAATTGATATTGATTTTTGGGTTTATCGTGAACAGTGTTTTAAACAACACTCGTTCTTTAACCCGATAATTAATGAATGTGATTTTTGGGTTTATCGTGAACAGTGTTTTAAATAACACTTGTTCTTTAACCCGATCATTAATGAAATGTGATTTTGGGTTTATCGCGAACCGTGTTTTAAATGACACTGATTCTTTAACCCAGTCACTGATTAAAACTAAGTGGAGTTTTAATGAATCTTTAATTAGATAGGAATAATCGAAATGGAGTACCACCAGTTTTGCTCCAGGCGATAGTTAAATCTTTAATTAGATTTGAACGTGAAATGGTAATTGAATTTACCGATAACACTGTGGTGTTAGATATGAAGTATTACCAGTTTTACTTCATGGGATAAATAGGTTGGGATTGGGAAATTAAAACCAATGATTACTTCGGTAAGGTTCGTTAATCTCGACTAGTTGAATCGAAATTCAAAAGAAGAATAAATTCAAGAAATTCATCTTGGATAAAATTAATGGGAACATTTCCCTATGAATGTGAAATTTAGAAACTAACTGTCGGTTGGCCAAGCAGAATGGTTTTCTGGATATTGATCTGATGTTGGTTTCGGCCTTCGGGGTTAATATTTGGGGAATTATTCTCTTGATTAATTTACGGTTAGTGACTGATGAATTGGAATGAGGCGTATGTTGTGTTTGTGTAACACTTATTTAAAATATACGCGAGTTATTCGGAAAGACCGGGTTTATCCCATTCTGAATAACTGATGCGATGATAAGTCGAAGATGAAGACGATGGTCGAAGACCGGAGGTCTTCACGTCGTTTGGGTGATTACTGATGATCTTGATTGGGCTGTACACCCAAGAAGATGGAAACAGTTTGTGATCGTCCTGACGTACTTGGAGATCGATGGATATGCGAGGTACTAGGTGCCTCCGGTTTCGTTCAGACCCAGAACGAACTTGTAAAAGGACTGTGTGTCTGACATTGGATTTTAGTCCGTGTGATTGATCTCTATTAAATATATATCTGTTTGGCGGCGGAGAATTTATTCTCTTGCTTAACGCCCTTCTCTGAGACGTACGAGCTCAGGGGTTATATATTGATGGATATCAAACGCATGGAGTGAATTGCCTGTGTGGCATGCCTAAGTGGCAATTGATCGAGGCTTCTATTGAAAAGCAAAGTCTTGTGGTGATGATCAAAGCACGGCCTTTGTGGCGTAGCTTTGTGTAACGTTTACCTCGCGTGTTTCACACCCGGTATGAACCAAAAACGGGAGAGGACCTCAGGGAGGGCATGCGTTTCCTTCTAGCTAAAAAGTGGCGTCAGTGGTTTTACACGCCCTGACGAGTTTGACTTATGTGGTTGTTGCAGTTGCGAGGCGCCTCGGATTGATCGGTCGTTCTCGAACCGATGGAGTCATCTGTGGCTCATTGACACCCCAAAGGGTGGGGAAACACATGTTCAGGGTCTAAGTTTAATCCACATCGGTGGACCGGCCCTGACGATCCAAGGGTCACTCGAGCTCTGATCCTGAGACACGGGCTAGAGCGTCTCGAATCGGTTGAGGACTATCTTTTGCCTCGGTTCATAGATGGAAATCCAATTTCCAAATACGTGACATTTGCGGTTTTGATTTTAAACTTATATATGGCGACATAGTTTTATGGGGCATTCATGCCGCCTATGATTGATACTTATGATTTGAAGTTGTTTTATACACTATGCACTTATAATAGTATCAAATGATTTGTTTTAAACTTATCAAGCATTCTTTGGCTGTTATAAGGGAAAACCCTATCCCCCGGCTTGCATTGCATTGTGTGATAGGACCTGGGTCTTATAACAGCTTCATTTTTCTTTATTTAGCATTGCGCTGTTTGTTTTATGCACCGGTATTCTTGGGAGGAAACCCGTTCCATGTTACGGCGTGGTCCCTTGATTTACCTAATGATTTAAAATAAAGATTAACTGTTTTAGTTCTCACACCAGTCACATGACTGACCTGGAGTTTATTGTTTTAACCTAAACTCTGGGTGCCCTTATTTTGACACGGGCAGCTAGTAGTTTTGGTTTTGCAGATTTATATTCACAGGATCCTGGTTTACAGCTGGAATGATATCCGGAAAGCTTTGTATCCGTATATCTACTTCTAGTTGTGTATTGTATTATTTTTCCGCTGATATGTATTTAAATGTAATTTAAATCTCTGATATCTCTGTGTAATATTTATTCATTTATACTCTGTATATTCTTGTAATCTGATGCACTGTTGTAATATACAGTGAAATGTTCTTCTGTATGCGTTCTGTTTTGTCGTGTTCTCAACGATAGGGCGTTTCGAACGGCCTGGATCGGTTTAGCGATTGGTTCGGACCGAGCGAAATTCCTTGCCATCACAGTTGGTATCAGAGCTTTGGTTTACAAAGCTTAGAGAACAAGACACATTAGAACCATACGAAAGAATTCATCAGATATTGGATTAGTAAAATCCAATGGGAATGACTCGTTAGAGATGGGATCAGTAGTATCCTAGAACGAGTGTGAAGAGTATATTTTTCAAATGAAAACATTCTTTGTTTTGAAAATTTAAATCAACTATTCGTATTTGATTATTTATTTATATTGATTTGGACAATGCAGTATATAAAGATTTTGGGTATACGTCTGATCCGCGTGTATTCGAAGTTTTAATATACTGGATAGATATAGATTCACACTCTAGTCGCCCGAGGATGATTCTGATGATTGTAGCTACATCATCAGAATTAGTGTTCGAGTGTTGAAGGTGTGATTTTCTATATATTTCCATTACGCTGGTGTGAGAACCAAAACTTGTATATAGTTAGAACACATTGTTGTGAATTGGCATCAAAAACATGATTTTTTGTAAATGTATCAAAATTATGAATTTGAAACTCTAATTCACTAATTGATTGATGTTTGTGTTGCTTGTTTAATTGTTTGATAATTTTGAACCGTTTATGCCTAATTGAATCAAATATTGAACTATATTGAAAATTGGTCGCATTTGCTTGCATATATGTACTTACCTTGAACAGGTCATAGCAAGGAGGCTAGAGCCAGAGAATAAAATTTGTTTGCCCGACAAATAGGTACATGTTTACTACATAATTTCCTGTTTTGTTTGGGTGATGATGATTTTGTGAGCCTATTGGCTAGCCGCTTGGCTTTTTCTTTTTCTTTTTGAGATCTGAAGGACCGGGGAAGCTATTTGAAATTCCCCGATGCTCCCGGTGCAGGGGAGGTTATGGCGAAAATTTTCAAAAATTTAGGGTGTTAGCCAAATTTTTGAAATTTTGAAAATTCTCAGAAACTGAAAGGTTAGAGAATGGAAGCCAGATCGATCGTAGAGTTGATTAATCAAACCACTTTCGACTTTGTTCCTTTTCGGGGACGAAAAGTTTTAAGTGGGGGAGATTGTAACAACCCGGAAAATGCGAGCCAGTTTGAAAATTTTAAATTGTCAATTTTAGCGAATTTTGATTATTTAAAATAGATTATTTTAAATAATATCGACGTGAAATTTATTTTGAATATAATTCGAACGTATATATTCTACGCGTCGTCGTTAGAAAATAAATATTTATATATAATTATAAATAGAATTGAAAATGGCGCGGTAGTTCGATAATTCGATTTCAAACTTCAATTGAATGTACCGGGTGCAAAACAATCCGGATTTTAGTGAAACCAAAAACATTAGGATCTAATTGATAATATCTTTCCAACGAATCCGAAAAATCAAAGTTTCATAGCGGGAATCAAAAGATATGTCCAGTTGAAAATTCTGAATAGTCGCTATGGAATTCAGGCCCTTAAAAATGGACATTTTGCAAACGACCTCGGATTTCGACGAAACCAGTTTTGTTGGGTCCGGGATGTGAAGTTATTGCTAGGTTTCAAATTTCATAATTTTTCGATTCAATATGTGAGCGTGGCAAAGGAAAACGCGTTTTGACCATTTCAGTTGAATTTAATCGACTGGAAATTGGCCATTTTTCTAACGGTCTCAGAATTCGACGAAACTAGTTTTGTTAGGACCGTATCGTCAATATGAAGCTAGAAAATATTTTTCTGCAATTTATAGAGTTAGTATGTGACCCAGGTAATTTGAAATGTACGTTTAAAATCCAATATAGTGATTTAAATGTAAATTTAACGGAAACTGATTGTAACAGCCGAATCAGCTGACGATACATATCCCATTGTGTTCGGAACGGGGGTTAAACGCTATGGACGACAGGTGGTGGGCCTCGTTTTGATGACGTATGTAAGAGTCAACTTTTAAAAATAATAAAATAATAAATAAAAATAAATAAAAAAGGAAAACCCCCCTTCCTCCCTTAACCAGGTCCCCCCCCCCCCCGATATCTTCTCAGAAAAAAAAACGAAAAAAAAAAAAAGAGGGCGGAGCCCTAAATCGATCGACGGAGCCACCGTTGCGCCCTCCGCCTCTTCTCCTTCCTCCTTCATCGTCTCCGTCCACCCCCCCCCCCCCCCTCTGCCTCGCGAACGCGAGTAGCCGCCGCCACCTGACGAGGACCGAAGCCCACCTCCACCTCCTCCTTGCCCTGCCGCCGGCCTGAGCAACCCCACCACCACCCCATTCCCGACGTTGGACCCCCCCCCCCCCGACCACTCGACAGCGCTCCCCCCCCCCCCCGTAAGTTTATTTATTTATTTATTTTTACTTTAGTTAAAACTGTTTTTTTTTATATAGTTAAAACTGATTTTTTTTTTATAATGTGAAAATCTGAATTTTAAAGTATAAAAGTTGTGATTTTTACTTAAAATATGAAAGGTCGAATTTTTAAAATATAAAAGATCAAATTTTTCTTATGGAAAAGAGGTGATTTTTATAGTGTAAACGAAGTGATAAAAATATCATTTTTATTATAGGAGAGAGATAAAAATATAATTTTTATTATAGTAGGGAGTCAAAAATATAATTTTTATAAGGTATAGAAGTAAAAATATGATTTTTATATGTGGAACTTCGAAATAAAAATATGATTTTTATATGTTGAACTTCGAAGTAAAAATATGATTTTTATATGTGGAACTTCGAAATAAAAATATGATTTTTATATGTTGAACTTCGAAATAAAAATATGATTTTTATATGTGGAACTTCGAAATAAAAATTTGATTTTTATATATTGAATAACGAAGTAAAAATATTATTTTTATATATTGAGAAGCAAAGTAAAAATTCGATTTTTATATATTGAATAGCATACTAAAAATTCGATTTTTATATATTGAATAACGAAGTAAAAATTCGATTTTTATATATTGAGAAGCAAAGTAAAAATTCGATTTTTATATATTGAATAGCATACTAAAAATTCGATTTTTATATATTGAGAAGCAAAGTAAAAAAATTCGATTTTTATATATTGAATAGCATACTAAAAATTCGATTTTTATATATTGAATAACGAAGTAAAAATTCGATTTTTATATATTGAGAAGCAAAGTAAAAATTCGATTTTTATATATTGAATAGCATACTAAAAATTCGATTTTTATATATTGAGAAGCAAAGTAAAAATTCGATTTTTATAAATTGAATAGCATACTAAAAATTCGATTTTTATATATTGAATAACGAAGTAAAAATTCGATTTTTATATATGTAGTGAAAGCGGGCAACGAAGATGACAAAAAGGCGAGAGCGACGAAGTTTCTGCAAAAGAAGTGCCGTGGAGCTAGGATAGCTATATGTGAGAATTTCTCACCTTTCAATTTCTTTTCTAGTTATATATATATATATATATATACTAGGATGCAGACGGTGCTTAGTAGCACCCGACACAATCGTCCACAGACCATGGACTTGTTTGTTTGGTTGCATAGATTAATTAGATTATTTGATTGAATTGAATTGTTTGGTGAAACTGATTGGTTTGATTGATGTGTGAATGGCGTGGGCCTTCACTAGACCGGGGATAAGGCTATGTCTCGTCCCGTTTCTAGTATCGTGCCGTTATGCCGCCGAAATTTTCTAAAATATGTTAGAAAAATAAAAATATCATTTTATTGAATAAATGAATTGAATAGAAATTCATAAGTTAGAATAAAATGTTTTATCGTTAAAAATATAATTTTTTAACGTGAATGTGAACAAATAAAATATTCATTTACAAACCAGACGGTTTGTTTATATACACCTATTTGAAGGACATTGATTGGGTCGATAAATTTTACACATCGCCCAACTGCACGAATAAGATATTTGTTTGATTGTTTGAAACCCCACACGGGTGGTGTTGGGATGAAATATGAAGTTCACTCATCCTGATTGATTAAATATGTCGATCGATTGATTGACAGGCTGTTATAAGCATTAAATATCTATATTTGATGCATATACAGTGTAGTGCACTTTGGTTGATGGTTGATTATTTTTCAATGCTATTATATACATGTGTTGTTTGAAAATCCATATAATTAATTTTATATGGTAATTGATTGGGCCTCATTCCAATTTGAAAAATAAAGATTATTATAAAATAAAAGTTCATGTGTTGACAGTACTCATCCATTGAGATTGGTCATGTGTTGAACGAAATATTTTAGAAATAAAATTTACATCTTTATCAATATAAAATAAAAGTTCATGTGTTGACAGTACTCATCCATTGAGATTGGTCATGTGTTGAATGAAATATCTTTGATAATAACAACTATTTTGAAAAAGAAATATTTGAAATAGAATATTTGAAAATAGAAATTTATGAAGCCGTGTTGATTAGATTGACGCCATTTTGACCTGAACGATATTTATATCAATTTGAAAATGATTTCGAAATGAATTGAATTGAAAACGAATTCAAATTGAATTGAAAGCGAATTGAAATGAATTCAAATTGAATTGAAATTTGAATTGAATAGAAATGAATTTTAAAACGAATTTATAAAGAAGAATTCAATTTTGCTTTGAATTGAAATGGAAGTTGAAATAGATTTTGAAACGAATTTTAAACTATTTATATAATTCGTTTTGAATGGAAATCGACGATATATATATTATATATATAATATATATAATATAATGGCCTGAATAGAACGCGCCGCGCCGCGGCAGTTCGTAAATTTCGACCATTTATTTCAAACGGACATTACGGGAGATCAGACCGTCGGATTCTCCTGAAACCGGAACCGTTGGGTTCGTATCGAAAAGAGATTTCTAACGAATATTAGAAATTCAAAATCTAACGGTTGGATTTGGAATTATGTCCAAATCAAATTTGAAAAAGGTCGCTGTAAGTGCAGTTCGATGACCGTTGATGGAAATCGACTGTACGGGCCTTGATAAAATTATTAAAAATAGTAATAATTTGTGTAAAATCATAAGAAATGATTTAGAAAGAATTGGGATGAAAAACTCCCTATTTGAAAAGATAAAAATAGATTTTTATCGAAATGAACTAGTTTTGAACTAGGAATATAATTCTATTTATTTTTAAATAAATAAATTGAATTAGAAAAGGGTTTTAAAAATAACCAGAATATCCAATGATTGCATTGGAGGGGATTTGAATCGAAATTGTCTTCGGAATATTTCGATGTTAGAATTCGTGATTATACAGGTGTTGTTATGGAAATTTGAAAGATATATTTGTATCGTTATTTCCAATACGACATTTGTTAATCGTAGAATTTGATATTGAATATAAGCCGATATATTTTCTATTCAGAGCCTTATATTGAATATCAAATGTGATTTGGGTTTGTCGTGAATGGTGTCTTCAGTAACACCGTTCTTGAACCCAGTTGAGAAAAGATTAAATCTTTTTATTTAGATTTAATGAAGTGTACCAATTAAAGAATATTTAATTGGAATTGAATTGATTTTGATTTTTGGGTTTATCGTGAACAGTGTTTTAAACAACACTCGTTCTTTATCCCGATAATTAATGAATGTGATTTTTGGGTTTATCGTGAACAGTGTTTTAAATAACACTTGTTCTTTAACCCGATCATTAATGAAATGTGATTTTGGGTTTATCGCGAACCGTGTTTTAAATGACACTGATTCTTTAACCCAGTCACAGATTAAAACTAAGTGGAGTTTTAATGAATCTTTAATTAGATTGAAATAATCGAAATGGAGTACCACCAGTTTTGCTCCAGGCGATAGTTAAATCTTTAATTATATTTGAACGTGAAATGGTAATTGAATTTACCGATAACACTGTGGTGTTATATATGAAGTATTACCAGTTTTACTTCATGGGATAAATAGGTTGGGATTGGGAAATTAAAAACAATGATTACTTCGGTAAGGTTCGTTAATATCGACTAGTTGAATCGAAATTCAAAAGAAGAATAAATTCAAGAAATTCATCTTGGATAAAATTAATGGGAACATTTCCCTATGAATGTGAAATTTAGAAACTAACTGTCGGTTGGCCAAGCAGAATGGTTTTCTGGATATTGATCTGATGTTGGTTTCGGCCTTCGGGGTTAATATTTGGGGAATTATTCTCTTGATTAATTTACGGTTAGTGACTGATGAATTGGAATGAGGCGTATGTTGTGTTTGTGTAACACTTATTTAAAATATACGCGAGTTATTCGGAAAGACCGGGTTTATCCCATTCTGAATAACTGATGCGACGATAAGTCGAAGATGAAGACGATGGCCGAAGACCGGAGGTCTTCACGTCGTTTGGGTGATTACTGATGATCTTGATTGGGCTGTACACCCAAGAAGATGGAAACAGTTTGTGATCGTCCAGACGTACTTGGAGATCGATGGATATGCGAGGTACTAGGTGCCTCCGGTTTCGTTCAGACCCAGAACGAACTTGTAAAAGGACTGTGTGTCTGACATTGGATTTTAGTCCGTGTGATTGATCTCTATTAAATATATATCTGTTTGGCGGCGGAGAATTTATTCTCTTGCTTAACGCCCTTTTCTGAGACGTACGAGCACAGGGGTTATATATTGATGGATATCAAACGCATGGATTGAATTGCCTGTGTGGCATGCCTAAGTGGCAATTGATCGAGGCTTCTGTTGAAAAGCAAAGTCTTGTGGTGATGATCAAAGCACGGCCTTTGTGGCGTAGCTTTGTGTAACGTTTACCTCGCGTGTTTCACACCCGGTATGAACCAAAAACGGGAGAGGACCTCAGGGAGGGCATGCGTTTCCTTCTAGCTAAAAAGTGGCGTCAGTGGTTTTACACGCCCTGACGAGTTTGACTTATGTGGTTGTTGCAGTTGCGAGGCGCCTCGGATTGATCGGTCGTTCTCGAACCGATGGAGTCATTTAGTTGGCTCATTGACACCCCAAAGGGTGGGGAAACGCATGTTCAGGGTTTAAGTTTAATCCACATCGGTGGACTGGCCCTGACGATCCAAGGGTCACTCGAGCTCTGATCCTGAGACACGGGCTAGAGCGTCTCGAATCGGTTGAGGACTATCTTTTGCCTCGGTTCATAGATGGAAATCCAATTTCCAAATACGTGACATTTGCGGTTTTGATTGTAAACTTATATATGGCGACATAGTGTTATGGGGCATTCATGCCGCCTATGATTGATACTTATGATTTGAAGTTGTTTTATACACTATGCACTTAAAATAGTATCAAATGATTTGTTTTAAACGTATCAAGCATTCTTTGGCTGTTATAAGGGAAAACCCTATCCCCCGGCTTGCGTTGCATTGTGTGATAGGACCTGGGTCTTATAACAGCTTCATTTTTCTTTATTTAGCATTGCGCTGTTTGTTTTATGCATCGGTATTCTTGGGAGGAAACCCGTTCCGTGTTATGGCATGGTCCCTTGATTTACCTAATGATTTAAAATAAAGATTAACTGTTTTAGTTCTCACACCAGTCACATGACTGACCTGGAGTTTATTGTTTTAACCTAAACTCTGGGTGCCCTTATTTTGACACGGGCAGCTAGTAGTTTTGGTTTTGCAGATTTATATTCACAGGATCCTGGTTTACATCTGGAATGATATCCGGAAAGCTTTGTATCCGTATATCTACTTCTAGTTGTGTATTGTATTATTTTTCCGCTGATATGTATTTAAATGTAATTTAAATCTCTGATATCTCTGTGTAATATTTATTCATTTATACTCTGTATATTCTTGTAATCTGATGCACTGTTGTAATATACAGTGAAATGTTCTTCTGTATGCGTTCTGTTTTGTCGTGTTCTCAACGATAGGGCGTTTTGAACGGCCTGGATCGGTTTAGCGACTGGTTCGGACCGAGCGAAATTCCTTGCCGTCACAATATTATATAGTGGTAGGTTATGATTTTTAATTAATTCTTTAGCTCACAATCTCTCTGTTCGATAGATATCGATGCCACGGTCACACACAAACTCCGTTGGCGATGAAAAATAACATGCTACTATGCCTTGATGATAAGGTCCTAACAAAATTGGTTTCGTTAAATTCCGAGTCCGTTTGCTCAAAAAGCCCTGTTTTTGGCTTAAATGGCTGATTGATTCACAATTTATTGTGCACGGCCCCATACTAGCTCCTAAAATTATGAAAATTGGAATCTAACAATAATTTAATATTCTGGATCCAACAAAAGTGGTTTCATCAAAAATGGAGGTCGTTTGATAAATGGCTATTTTTAAGGGCTTTATATATATTTAAAATATATATAAATTCCATAGCAACTATTTTAAATTTTAAACTGGACATAATTACAATTAACAAAGTGAAATTTCAATTTCTTACATTCATTAGAAAGATATAATTAAATAAATTCTAACATTTCTTGTTTCGTCTAATTCTAACTTATATTGAATTTTATACATTCAATTGAAATTTAAAATCGAACTTAACTACCACGCCATTTTGAGTTTGTTTTATAATTAAAATAATTTTATACGTTCTAACTTTGATTTAAATAAATTTTTAGTCTTTTTTATTTAAAATAAATCATTTAAATATTCAAAACCCATTAAAATAGCTAAATAATAAAAAAATTAAATTGGTTCAGAAATTTCTGGTTGTTACATGTTATCTCCTATGTTTTGATTGGACTGATGGTTTGAAATTGAAATTGATTCGTATCATATATTAGATTGAAAACATGCATATATATTTGACTTGGTAAGCACCTGACATTATCTTTCTTTAATAACCCCATATTGTGCCCATTACATGTAAAGGCCCGCAAATCCGTACCCTTTGAGTTGATTAATTACAACTCACGTCCAACCCAAATTGCATGAAAATACGTATCTTTAGGAGAAGAATTTATAGGATGAGAAGAAGAGAGGAAGAAATATTAGATAGAAGAAGATGAAGAATAGCAACATTACGGAATCAGAGTAGAATAAAATCTCTGAGGAACGAAAAAAATAAAATATATAAAACTCACTACATAAATAGAAAACTGTATTTATATATACAACATCAAAGTACACATACAAATCAGATTATAGAATCAGATTTATACAACACACATAGCTGAAATAAATTAATACCAGAAAATTCAGGAATACGTCTTGACTCCAACTCCACTACTCAAGCTCCAAGTAAATCCAAATGCAACCTGAAAAATGCACTTAGCCTGACCAAACCAATTTGGGAAAGAAAAATCCAACTGATTGTTCATCCGAAAGACTTGTAGGAAATCCTTTAAAAGAATGGAACTCTCATAGGAAACGACCAAACATAAATATGGCAAGTGTTTTTACCATAAGATAACCAATATGCTTTTCATATCAAAATCCAGTGATATTATAATAATGTCTATCAATCCACAAAAAATTAAGAATTTAGCTGGAAAGCTTGCATATCATTTTCCTACATAGTTTTTTTTTACAACTAAAAATATCCGGCTCATATTGAAGTTTGGAATCCAACATGTTAAGGTATGGAACCACCTCATGATCAGCATTTCTCTAGAGAGGAAACACTGGGATTCAACAAGAACATCTTGTAACCTAACCCAACGCCACATGACCGACCACTCACTCAACTTGAGTGTACCAAATATAATATCATCCATGCTTGTGATCAGAAACCATTTTCGGTAAGCATACATAAGCGATAGAAGAATAAACAAATGAATTTTCTCTAGATGGTGACAATACACCTTAATGGGAATGACCTACATAGCCATGTCGTCTGTCCAATTTCTGTCATTTCCCGGTTGATGAGGCTTGAGGTAACAATTACCATTTTAGAACATCACATTAACTTAGAATGCCACATTGTCAGATCCATCAAATCACTAATTGATTTGCACAAACTTACTCTGGTGTTAAGCTAATGAAGTTTCCTTCTTCGCCACCAAACTTGGTATATTTGGAAATATCAACGTACGTGATTCTAAGAATTACTCAGTCAGACATCCGTCTTTACAAGTTAATTCTAGGACTAAACGAAATCGAAGATACATTGGGATGTCGAGGCTTACAACTACAATTTTAATCCTGATTATTAACCAAAGACATCAGTGAGTAATCATCTCGCTTCGAAGATCTATGTCTCCAATTTTATCTCATAAGATCCCTACAATGTCAGTTTCGAATGCAAAGTTGGTTCGAAGTGGTTTTGTGTCTGGTTCTAATCCTGGTCTCTACGAACTAACACGTATATAGTCTAAAAGCAAAATTTCATCGATAGTCGAGTTTTTAACTATCGAATTAAAATAGTATAGATCAGTACATTGGTAGCTCAGACCCTTTTTATTCAAAACCATTCATTAAAAATTCTATCATCAAATCAATATACTTATCTCAACAAATATCTTTTGTTTTCATTACCGTTAAAATAGTAAACAACACTAATATCTTTTAGAATAAAGTATTTACCAAACCCCTCTTTATTCTCACAAAAGCCACTTTTATTTCTTTTACCTTGTAAATACTGTTATACATTCACAAAGCCCATTTCCATCCCCTTTACTTTGGAAATATCTCTATATATATTCTCAAAACAACTTTTATTTCTTTTACTTCTAAATATCACTATTTATGCTTAACCCAATGGTATAAGTTTAATTACCAATGATATATTATTAATTTTATAAATCCAAATGGTTTTATTTAACCACACACTTACAGATTAATGTTTAAACTTTATTCAAGGAAATAATAATTCAATTTCCATATCCATTTTCATTCTCAAACCCATATAACTTCTCGCTTCATTTTCTTACGAAAATCTCTACCATTTACTTATTTCTTCAAATAAGTGTATTCACTAAACTCTATTATTTTTAATTATTTAGAAAATAATGCTATATACTAAACCAAATGTAGAAGAATATATCAAACTTAACATCTGGCCAAACAATGACAAGTAATACATTGTTTCATGGAAAAACCCAATAGTTTCATTATATTTCAATGCCTTGCAAATAACGTTGCAATATTATTTCTCTAATGAAAATAATAAATTATTTCCAACAGCTTTACCATTAAAAAATAATGTCATCCTCAGAAAATACTGAAGTCGTACAAGTTGGGTTATTTTATTTACCTCTCAGACCTTGATCAACAATGATCTTACCTTAAGATAGATAAAAGTTTGTAATTCAAAAACTGATATTAATTATAATATGTCACGAATATCATTACTATTGTATTTAGTTATGCTTTTGTAAACCATTACTTCCATTTGAAATTAGCCTTCCAATCATAGTCTGTAACACCCCGGATTTTTGAATAATCGAATTAACTAAATTAAAGAATAATTAATCCCAGACATGAGAATTATGGGGAATGGGTTGCGCCATTGTGTTCGTCTCGAAATTCTGGTTGAGATAGATCCTTGTTTGGGTAGAACAGATATTGGATGAAGGAGATATGGATGAATGAAGTCAGGCGGAAAAACAGAAGAGGAAGAAAGAGAATATATATATATATATATATATATATATATATACTGGCGCACTTGGGAAGTGCACCAGTACATTTTTACCTCGGTGCACTTCCCAAGTGCGCCCAGGCTGAGAGAAAACCTACACAGCTTTCTGGTTCAGTACGATCAGTGTTATGACTCATTGCTGAATCCTTTCTGACTCCTTGTTGAGTCATTAGGGCTGACTTGTCACCCTATCTTGAATGTGTGGTTTTTGTTAACCCTAAGATCATCCGACGGCTAGAATTAAATCAAAATCTATAAAAAGACCCATAGACTCAAACCCTAAATCAGAATTAAAATTAAAACTATAGCCGTCATGCTATTGTCTTGAACCCTAGAGCAGCCGCCACCAAATTAAAGAGGAAGAACAGCAAATCAAATCAGAACTACTGCATCCTAACAGCGAATCTTCTTCAAAGGAGAGCTAATTCAACTTCAGAACTCAAGACTGCATTTGAGTTGTGAGTTCGATAGTTTTAATAATATAATTAGTAATTTAATTGGATTAAGTTATGATGCGGATTGTATGGTGATGATGTGAATTATTGACCGCATGTTATCATTTATGTTGTAATTTTGTGATGTTATCATTTATATGATAAATTCTATGATGCTATGTTGAGTTGTTATCATATATGTTGTGATCTATGATGCTATCATCTATGTTGTAATCCTATGATTGGCTTATGTCTAGTTGAATCATCATGTTTCATATGCTAGTTGGTTATATTGATTCATATGATAAATCATATGTATGCAAGTTTAGATTTTGATTTAAACATGAATCATATACAAGTTGGGTAAAATTATATGTGACCTTACATGGTTATGACATTTAGTTTATGTGAAAATTTGATTAAAAGTCAGGCTATGACATGTGTGAGTTATATGTTAAATTCTACATGATACTTTACATATTAGATGTATGTTCACACCATTGTTATGATGCATAAATCACATATGCAAGTTTGTATAAATATATGAGTTTAGAATATGAATCATGCTATGAAAGTTTAGGGGTATTGCCTATGCAAATTAACACCATTAGATTTGGATTTATGACGTATGTTGTTTATGCAAGTTGTAACTTTGGCCTATGCAAATTTCAGATGTAGAACATAATTCACACATGCAAGTTCACCCATATGTTTGGATCTAGTCTTATTCTATGTATGTTGTGATGTTTTCTCTTTATTCAATAAGTTAGGCTATTTGAGTCTAACATATATTTTACGCTAACAAACGGATGTAAAACGTGGGGTGATGGGAGAATATTAAAAAATGTAATATTGAGGATTTGCATAAATGCCTTAAAAGGCATATAATAAATTTGATATGATAATTGATATGATTTTGCATTCCAAAAATAGATGGACATAATTGAGTCAATTATGGCCATAGTTAAATTTAGAATTGATTGATAATTTGAATAGGGAATGTAATTCAAATTGGGGGATGATTAATTAGGTGTAATTAATCGTCTAAGACACGAGGTTAGGCTCTTTTGTGGCGTAAGACTGCCCGGACCCGCCCGACAAATCCAGCTGCCACAAATGCCAGTCTAATGTGGGAGGCCTTAGGCATAAATTAAATACGTAACAATTGTAAAGACACGAGGTTAGGCTCGTTTGTGGTGTAAGACTGTCCGGACCCGCCCGGCAAATCCAACTGCCACAATGCAAGTCTAATGTGAGAGTTCTTTATGAGGTTACGGTCTTAATGAATTAAGAAACACTTAACAAGATAAACATGTAGTGGGACATGAGGGGGTTAAGTGGGTGCCTTGGGTGGCATGTGGAATCTAGTGGGTGCCTTGGGTGGCATTTGAAATACGATTAGAAACACTTAACCAAAATGTGAAACATGAAAGTGAACATGAATAAGAAAAGGGTTAAGTGGGATGTACTAGAGGGGACCAAGCTTAGGTGGATAGCTTGTGTCATGTCATGGGATTCCATTTCAACCAGTAACATAATAGTATCTCTGTGGGCTCGGCCTAAGTGAGGATGGGACACGCGTACTGGGCTTGACTGTAAGAGGCCAAAACGGGTGAGCGGTGGCAACGCAAGTCCAACGGGTTCATATGCGTGTGTAGTCCTGGGCTGGTAGGTAAGACGTTGTTGCATCGTGTAGGTATAAGCCGTGCATCTCTGGTATTATCGGGTTGCCACTTTGGGTAGTGATACATCCCACTGTGGGACCAGCACGGGTATCTACGAGTAAGGGAGCCGATCGCTTGGGGTAGGACTTAGGGTTCACTTAGTTCTGTCTGTTTCTGTAGGTACCGTCTGTTTCTGTTGGGTGGTGACACCTGTCTGTTTCTGCTTGGTACCGTCTGTTGGGGTGGTAAAGCCCATTACTATTGTATACCTAATTATACATTTTGTTTCCATAGGGATTATTCTTTCTCCGTCTCTGATTCCGCTTCCGATTCTGTTTCCGTACCTTCTGTCTGTTGGGGTGGTAAAGTCCCATTAGTTGGGTGGTAAAGGCCCATTATTAGTAATATGTTTCTGTACCTTCTGTCTGTTGGGGCTGGTAAAAGCCCATTACTAGTATTTTGTTTCCGTCTGTTGGTGTGGTAAGAGCCCATTACTAGAATCTTATCTCTAGAGGTTATTCCGTTTCTGTTTCTGTTTCAGTTTAAACAGTAGGGTAACACCTAATCCTGTTATAATAGTGGTAGTGCAGTATAGTAATTATCCCATAGTGTATAATTTGGTTCATCTTAGTTCCTTGTTTATTCTGTCATACCCAATTATTCATAGTCATTTCCTGATTTTCCAACTTATGCCTTAGCCTAGTTATTTTTATAATTATATTGTCAAAGTTATCGCACTCACCAGACGTATGTCTGACCTAGTTTGTTTTGCCTCTTTTCTTCCGTCCCCCCCCCCCCCCCCCCAAGGTTCTCAGGGCGGGAACACACAGGTTTAGTCAGGTTTTGGATATCATCTTCTAGGAGCTACTTCTGAAGTATGGCTCGAATCTCTGTCTCTTATGTGGCTTGCTCTTTACTTTCGGGAATGATGTTTTTCTTTTAAATACCTATGTACTTTGATAATGTAAGACAGAAGTGTTTTGTTGTAAGGGTTTTATAACTCATGGCATTATGTAACAAAGTATTTTGGTGATTTAATAAAGTTATTTAGTTCCGCTGCAAAAATTTTAAGATTTGTCTTGTGATATTCTGTGTCTGTTTACCTAAAATGCTCCACTGAAGTTAAGGCATTCCCTTTTGAGTGACCTTAATGGAGGTGGGGTGTTACACTTGGTATCAGAGCTGAAGGTTACCCGAACAGATATGAATTTTGAAAAAACCATTTTTCAAAACAATCTTTATAAAGAAGTACCTTCAAAAGTACGCTTTATGGAAAGTATTTTCAAGAGAATAGTATATTTTAGAAAGCATAACCCCAAGAGCCATGTATCTTTCCTTCTTTTCTTTTATACTGAATCTTTCCTTTTTCGTTTCAGCATGTCTGGAATTCCCGAGATACCAGAGGGTGTTAATGTACCCTGTTGGTTTCGTCAATATCTTGAGGCTAGGGCCGCTACTGCGGGTCCGACCAACGTTCCTCCTCCTCCTCCTCCTCCCCGGGTCGATACGTTTGCAAAGATATGTAAGGACTTTAGGGCAATGGGTGGAAAACCTTTTCACGGGACAGATACATTTGTTGAAGCTCGTAATTAGCTAAAGGAGGTGGAAGAATTGTTTGAAATCTTTGAAGTGGATGATGGAAGAAAGGTCCAGTTAGCTGCCTGGCTAATGAAGGATGAGGCCTCGTTTTGGTGGGAGGTCACTAATAGGGAGCGTCCAGTTGATACATCACCAGACTTCAGGTGGAGGTTTGAGGCAAAATTTCTCTCACGAGCAGAAGAGAATCTATACATGGAAAGATTTTTGGCATTAAAGCAAGGGAATCTATCGGTGAAAGAATACATCAACAAGTTCAAACAATTGGCGAGATTTGGCTTGGGCTTGGTGAATACACCAGAAAAGAAGGCCATGAGATTTGCTAAGGGTTTGAATGAGCCACTTCGTGGGTTAGCTATGACCCACATTCCTATGGCGGCTACCTTGGAGAAATTGGTTGACATGGTGTTAATGCATGAAGAGGTAGACAAAGGGGAGAAAAAAGAAGAAAAGCTCGAAGGACCACAGAATAAGAAAACGGGGCCCAAAAAGGAAACACGAAAGAAGAATGGGAAGTCTGAAGATAAGAAGAAGAAGAAGTGCTTTACTTACGGAAGCTCGACCCATCTGAAAAAGGATTGCAGGAAGAGGAAGGGCACTTGCTTCAACTGTGGCGAAGCGGGACATCTGATTAAGGACTGCCCAAGGAAAGGGCAGAGGGCAGGACCTACTTCTGGAGGGAAGGCAAATACCCTCGATGCTGGTGGATAGGATAGAAATAGGGAAAAATTTCTGTAGACGGTTTAATTTCCTTATCTGATTGTTGAGTTAAAAATCTTTCCAATTCTAGCATTTTGATTCTGTAATTGAGACTCTGCACTTTAATACTAGTCTTGTTTCTGATCCCGTAGTTTTTTCAAACCCCATTTGTGGTTCGGCTCAATTGTTAGTGATTTGTAGGGGTTTGAAATTATCTGTCTTACGCGTCAAAAATTTGAATGTGACACTTGTGTGCTCAAGTTTATGGGCTATGGGTTGGGTCTAAATCGACCAGCTTTCTATATAGAGGGTCGTTCTAGAATTTGAGAGGAGGGTCGTTAAGTTTCTAACTTTTCATGGGAAGACTGCCAAAGTTTCTTGTAACCCGCAAGGGTCTGTTGTGCTTAGCTTTCTGAGAATCGTTCTGTAATCTGATCTGTACCAGTAGTCCGTAAGCATCTGAATATTTCTGAAGGATAGGAGTTTCTACTCGAAGCATGAAGCAGATTTCTAGTTTTGACATTGTTTAATGGGGTAATTCTCTGAGTGTCAGTCTGATGTTGATTTCGGTTTTCGGGGCTGAGACTTAGGGAATTATTCTCTTAACCGATGTCAAATGGTAACAGAGCTTTTGTTCTAGTTGTATCATTCGTTTGTATCACATCGACCGGATCTTCTGCCTTTAGATAGGAAATCCATGGATGTAAACATGTGTTTGAGCATGTTATGTTTGACGGTTGAAAGTGGATGCAAGTGTTTGCTAGTGGTTGCTTGTGGACGCATATACACACACATTAGGCACTAGATCGGCTCAATCATTTCATATTGCATATTGCATATAAATGTGTGTACATATTTAAGTAATTGATGTATAATGGTTGTGTTATCACATGGATGCTGCATTTTGGTGAATGGTTGTGCACACATTTGGAAAGAATATGTATCGATAGGATTCTTTCACATACATAATGGATGCATGACACTATAATGGTTTGCATTAAAGAGGTCAACTGAATCAGTAGACCGCCTGATTTTGCATTATATAAGGAACATATACACACACTTCTTGCATATGTTCATACAACATTAGAAATTTTATAAGGACAATGGATGCCCGTGTTTGTTGGTTGAGTAGATGGTTGTTTGGATGGTAGGATATGCATTCTCCTTAACTTGGAGATTTCGGGGGCAAAATCCCTTTAGGAGGGGAGAATGTAACACCCCAGATTTTTGAATAATCTAATTAAATAAATTAAAGAATAATTAATCTCAGACTTGAGAATTAAGGGGAATGGGTTGCGCCATTGTGTTCCTCTTGGAATTCTGGTTGAGATAGAATATGAGTTTGCGTAAAACGGATATCGGATGAAGGAGATATGGACAAACGAAGTCAGGCGGAAAACCAAAAGAGGAAGAAAGAGAAAAAAATAAAAAAATATATATATATATACCGGCGCAGTTGGGAAGTGCGCTAGTACATTTTTTCCTTGGTGCACTTCCCAAGTGCGCCCAGGCCGAGAGAAAACCTGAACAGCTTTCAGATTCAGTCCGATCAGTGTTATGACTCATTGCTGAGTCCTTTCTGACTCCTTGTTGAGTCATTAGGGCTGACTTGTCACCCTATCTTGAATGAGTGGTTTTTATTAACCCTAAGATCATCCGACGGCTAGAATTAAATCAAAACTCTATAAAAAGACCCATATACTCAAACCCTAAATCAGAATTAAAACTAAAACTATGGCTGTCATGCTGTTGTCTTGAACCCTGGACCAGCCGCCACCAAATTAAAGAGGAAGTACAACAAATCAAATTAGAACTACTCAACCGTAACAGCGAATCTTCTTCAAAGGAGAGCTAATTCAACTCCAGAAATCAGAATTTAGAACTCAAGACTACTTTTGAGTTGTGAGTTCGAGAGTTTTAATAATATAATTAGTAATTTAATTGGATTAAGCTATGATGCGGATTGTATGGTGATGATGTGAATTACTGATCGCATGTTATCATTTATATTGTAATTTTGTGATGTTATCATTTATGTGATAAATTCGATGATGCTATGTTGAGATGTTATCATATATGTTGTGATCTATGATGCTATCATCTATGTTGTAATCCTATGATTGGCTTATGTCTAGTTGAATCATCATGTTTCATATGCTAGTTGGTTATATTGATTCATATGATAAATCATATGTATGCAAGTTTAGATTTTGATTTAAACATGAATCATATACAAGTTGGGTAAATTATATATGACCTTACATGGTTATGACATTTAGTTTATGTGAAAATTTGATTAAAAGTTAGGCTATGGCATGTGTGAGTTATATTTTAAATTCTACATGATACTTTACATATTAGATGTAAGTTCACCCCATTGTTATGATGCATAAATCACATATGCAAGTTTGTATAAATATATGAGTTTAGAATATGAATCATGCTATGCAAGTTTAGGGGTATTGCCTATGCAAATTAACAACTTTAGATTTAGGACATATGTTGTTTATGCAAGTTGTAACTTTGGAATATGCAAGTTTTAGATGTAGAACATCATTCACACATGCAAGTTCACCCCTATGTTTGGATCTAGTCTTATTTTGTGTATGTTGTGATGTTTTCTCTTTATTCAATAAGTTAGACAATTCAAGTCTAACATATATTTTACGTTAAACGAACGGATGTAAAACGTGGGGTGATAGGAGAATATTAAATGATGTAATATTGAGAATTTGCGTAAATGCCGTAAAAGGCATAGACTAAATTTGTGATGATAATTGCTATGATTTTGCATACCATAAATAGATGGACATAATTGAGTCAATTATGGCCATAGTTAAATTTGGAATTGATTGATAATTTGAATAAGGAAAGTAATTCAAACTGGGCGATGATTAATTAGGTGTAATTAATCGTCTAAGACACGAGGTTAGGCTCTTTTGCGGCGTAAGACTGCCCGGACCTGTCCATAAAGTCAGCTGCCACAAATGCCAGTCTAATATGGGAGGTCTTAGGTATAAATTAAATGCGTAACAGTTGTAAAGACATGATGTTAGGCTCGTTTGTGGTGTAAGATTGCCCGAACCCGCCCGGCAAATCCAACTGCCACAAATGCAAGTCTAATGTGAGAGGTCTTTATGAGGTTACAGTCTAAATGAATTATGAAACACTTAACCAGATAAACATGTAGTGGGACATGTGGGTTTTAAGTGGGTGCCTTGGGTGGCATGTGGAATCTAGTAGGTGCCTTGGGTGGCATTTGAAATACGATTAGAAACACTTAACCAAAATGTGAAACATGAAAGTGAACATGAATAAGAAAAGGATTAAGTGGGATGTACTAGAGGGGACCAAGCTTAGGTGGATAGCTTGTGTCAAGTCATGGGGGTCCATTTCAACCAGTAACCCAATAGTATCTCTGTGGGGTCGACCTAAGTGAGGACGGGACACGTGTACTGGGCTTGACTGTAGGAGGCCAAAACCGGTGAGCGGTGGCAACGCAAGTCCAACGGGTTCATATGTGTGTGTGGGCCCGGGCTGGTAGGTAAGACGTTATTGCATCATGTAGGTATAAGCCGTGCATCTCTGGTTTTATCGGGTTGCCACATTGGGGAGTGATACACCCCACTATGGGACCAACACGGGTATCTACGAGTAAGGGAGCCGGTCGCTTGGGGTAGGACTTAGGGTACACTTAGTTCTGTCTGTTTCTGTTGGTACCGTCAGTTTCTGATGGGTGGTAACACCTGTCTGTTTTTGCATGGTACCGTCTGTTGGGTTGGTAAAGGCCCAATACTAGTATACACCTAATTCTACATTCTGTTTCCGTAGGGATTATTCTGTCTCCGTCTCTGATTCCGTTTCCGATTCTGTTTCCGTACCTTCTGTCTGTTGGGGTGGTAAAGGACCATTAGTTAGGTGGTAAAGGCCCATTATTAGTAATCTGTTTCTGTACTTTGTGTCTGTTGGGGTGGTAAAAGACCATTACTAGTATTTTGTTTCCGTCTGTTGGGGGTGGTAAGAGCCCATTACTAGAATTCTTTTCTGTAGAGGTTATTCCGTTTCTGTTTCTGTTTCAGTTTAAACAATAGGGTAACACCTAATCCTGTTATAATAGTGGTAGTGCAGTATAGTAATTATCCTATAGTGGATAATTTGGTTCATCTTATTTCCTTGTTTATTTGTCATACCCAATTATTCACAGCCATTTCCTGATTTTCCAACTTATGCCTTAGCCTAATTATTTTGGTAATTATATTGTTAAAGTTATCGCACTCACCAGACGTATGTCTGACCTAGTTTGTTTCGCCTCTTTTCTTCCATTTTCCCCCTCCCCCCCCCCTCCCCCCCCCCCCTCCCCAGGTTCTCAGGGAGGGAACACACATGTTTATTCAGGATTTGGATATCATCTTCTAGGAGCTACTTCTGAAGTATGGCTCGAATCTCTGTCTCTTATGTGGCTTGATCTTTACTTTGGGGAATGATATTTTTCTTTTAAATACCTTTGTACTCTGATAATGTAAGACAGAAGTGTTTTGTTGTAAGGGTTTTATAACTCATGGTATTATGTAACAAAGTATTTTGGTGATTTAATAAAGTTATTTATTTCCGCTGCAAAAATTTTAATATCTGTCTTGTGATATTCTGTGTTTGTTTACCTAAAATGCTCCACTGAAGTTAAGGCATTCCCTTTGTGAGTGACCTTAATGGAGGTAGGGTGTTACATAGTCACTTTTTACTTTTCTTGATTTTACCCAATCGTTATCTTTAAAACCCCTTAAATGCAATTCATTTCAATTCATATTTTTACCCAAAAATCCATTAACCAAATCATTTACCAAAACCCATTAAAAACACTTTTACTTAATTTGATGATTAAGTAAACTAGTACTTAATAATAACCCTTGACTTTAAATCTCTTTATACAAAATACATTTACAACTCTTATTTATTATAAAATCCATTAACAAGTCTTTAACACCAATCCATATAAGCATTCTTATTATAAATCTTAAACTGGATTTTATTTTCAGGATCCCTTTACCAAATCCTTTACGCAAAAATTCATTAAATAGCCTTTCTTTTGCATTTTATAATTTTTAGTTAATTCACTATCGCTTTACTAAATTTGATTATTAAATAATGCTTATCCTAAAACTTCGCCTTAGCTCTAAATCTCTTTTATATATTTTCTTTTATAAAACTTCGATCTATTATAAGATAACTTTCAGATTATAATCATTTCACTTAATACAGTTTATTAAATAAACATTCAATCAAATCACTACATAAGCCTTGCAGCTTCTTTTATAAACTTTTGTTTCATACAAACCCTTATAAACCCTTTTTCAAAGTCCAACTCAAACTCATTATAAATTGATTACCTCCTTAAATGAATATTCGTTCAAAAAGGTAATCCTTTAATTATTATAAATTAAAAGAATAATTAAGTTCAATGTCAACTATAAGTAAAAATAATTTTACTTCAGTTATTAACTAAAATAAAATAGCTAATCCCTTTTAAAAACTTATTAGAATAATAACTAATTTCATTAATAACAAAAAAATTCTATAATTATCTTTGAATATTGTTAATTAAAAGATAGCTAATTCTTCAGAAGTCTTGTTACATTTTAAACAATCATTTGTCAAAACTATTTCTATCAGATTAATTGATTAACGAATTTATCTAATACTGAATTTCAATTAAAATAGTTGACTGAGTCAACTTCAAAATGTCAGTTAACTTGTTAACTGTCCTTCCTCTAAACTAACTAATAATATAATTAATTTAGAAATATCGCTTAATTGTTTCATAAAAACTACTATTCTGTATTATTAACCCGTAGGTTAATTTCTAACTTATATGCTTATAAAACTTATTAAACATAATAATTTGCTATATAAAATATTTTATAATTACTTTATAACAACAAGTTATAAATATTGATTTATTTACAAAACTTCTATTTTCCATAGCTTATAAAAATATAAGTCGAAACCTTGCTTCAGTTATAAAATAAATTTTATAACCTAAACTTCGTCAATTCTCCTGATAGCAAATCAACATCTTAAAAAGTTGAATTTAGGGTCATCTATTGCCAATCACTTAATCACTAATGTCTATTGATTAATATCACATCAACATTTATTTTCAATTCAACAATTAACATCTAATTTAACAATCAACATCCAAATAGGGTTTAACATTACATGAGATAAACAATTCACATATCAATAATATGAAAAGCAAGTAACATACAATTATTTGAGGAAACCAGTTGGATCCTTCCAACCTATTTTTCCCTGCATCACAGCTCATAATATCGTTTAATAATTTCATATGAGATAAGAATTTAACTATCTAATGCATTTATACAATGTAAAAATAAATATTATCAATCAACAATCAAACATTCAAACAATAATCACCAGAAGCATCCAAACATCCAATTTATACTAAAAATGGTAAATTATAATTATAAGAATTTTACCACATCATAGTATTTCAAAAAGCATGAGAGTTAATTCATATTTTGTTTCGATCGATGACTCATGTCTATTTATATAGTTTTAAATAAGCATTTGAAAAAAATTCCATTTAGCTCTGAATTCTTTCAAACCATTTTGTACACGCAGCCTTCGTCCATATGGTCTCAACGAATTTTGTTTCATTGAATTATGTTCACAAACGAACGAGTTACATTGGTTACAAGTTTTAACTATATTAAACAGCTTAGATTACTAATCCCTTATTTTGTTACCTGAATTATTTAATTAACTATGCTTAACCACGCTTATAATTCTTCTTCCCTCTCCATCAAAGAATTCACACTCCATGCAAAACTGCCAAACACAAAACCCACTCCATTCATCACTCCTCACCACCCGGTTTCTCCACTAAAATCCACAAACTCTTCACCGATCTCTCCCTCTTCACGAGTGTTTCAATCTCCAACACTGAATTTCCCCCGCGCATGACCCTCTTGAAATGCATCGACAACCTACTCCTGGAGCATGCACAATACATGCAATTATTTTAGCTTCAGTCTTTCCCAAATTTACACATGAAATGCAAATATCCACCACTCACGCCATGTTATCCTCCGAAGCATCCAACGATGACCAAATCAATAATAAAAACTAATCCAAGATCATTACAAAATTTCGAACATCAGAAATTTTAGTCGAACCAATTTCTAAGACTATAAAGTTGAAGTTTATGCTTGTAGAAGTTCAATGGATCTGAAATTTCTCAATTCCATTAATTCTTCGATTTTATATTAATTTTTGACGTATTTATTAATGGCAGCCAGTAAATTCATTGACCAGAACGAATAAAGAACAAAAGGAAGATGAGGGGTTGGAAATAATTTATAATAAGGGTTTGGAATATACTTCGAATGCTATGTTGCTATTTCTGTTTGACGGTGCTTTATTCGTACGATCACATAGAAAATTCGATCCTGATTTAAATCCTGGTATAGTTTAACTTTCCAGACCCAATGAAACTTATTTCATCGATATCCATGTTTTTTGAAAAATAGCACAATTTTGAATATTAATCATTAATTGATTCACGTTTATTTTTCGCATGCTGATATAACAACTCCGATTGGCTTGAAACTTGAAATCTTACAATTGCTTAACATTCCGGGCACGATGGAACTGGTACCGTTGAATTCCGAGATTATTTTAAAATTCCATTTTTAATTTCACAACGTAAACCAATACGCGTTTATATCGTGCACGATGACAAATGACTCCAATTGATACGAAACTGGAAATATTACAATAATTAACCATTACGGAATTTATAAGATTAGTTTCATCGATATCAGAGATTATTTGAAAATAGACTATTCTGAAGTTCCATATTAAATTGACAAAATATAAATTCATTTTAAAACAAACAAATCAATTGATAATAAAATATTATTATCATATATATTCAAATAGAATTTATATAACTGCCAAATAAGCTAATTTGGATTTTAAAATTGATATTTTTATTTCCAAGATAAATCGATATTCAATTATTTAAAATCCTTTTATTCTATTAAATAATTATAATTCACAAACGATTCTGTAGCGGCTTTTTGAAAATTTGATTTTGACATAACTCAAAATCCACAAGGTGAAATTTAAATTTTTTTCTTCCATTAGAAACTATAATCCATTAAATTCAGAAGATTCTAGGTTCAAAGGATTACAACTTATATTTGATTCTGAATAATCAATTGAAGTTCAGAATGTATAACTACGAACTACTGCGATGTTACAAGCCATTTTTATTTCAGTTATTAATCATATGTTTAAACAACGTTTAATAAATAAAGTTCCTATTATACACTATAAGAAAAAAGCTGATTTTGCAGCGGTGAAATCCACTGGTGATCTGTCGCTATATAGGCGTTAGCGACGCATTAACTACGAATCCGAGTGGTCGGTAAATTTCATGAGTGTATTTGTGTCAAACTTTTGCGACGGATTTTAGTGTGAGTTCTCCAACAATTTTCCGCCATTTCTTTCAATATAAAATTTTAATTATCAATTATTTACCGATGTTTTAGCGACATATACGTATTTTTGAGAAATTATTATTTATAAAAATCCGTCGATAATCCCTTGCTAATTAGCAAGGGACTTGCAACGAAATATACTTTATTTAAAATATTTTTTTCAGTAATTTGTCGGTAAAAGATGAAGGATTAGCGACGTGTTTTTATTCATGTGAACATTTCAACAAGCATCATTAGTTGGCAATCTGTCCCTGTTCCCCTTTTGATCTGCCTATATATGTATATATGTGTGTGTATATATATATATATAATGGCATTGTTATTGGCACTCCAAATATTGTTAAGGGGTGGCCAATTTTTTTTCTTATAAAATTATTATGGGGAGTACAAATGAAGAAAGTAGCCCCTTAACAAATTAAGGTAATTTTACATTATTAACCATTTCGCCCCTTAATAAATAAATTTAATTTTACCTTAACAAATATTGGAAGGGTCGTAGTAATTTTTTGATTCGCATATATCAATTTTTTTAAACCCTAAAGGATAAGCGTTCCAGAGGAATTGAATCGGGCCATTTTTTTGTCGACATAAATATGTCGAATTTTATAATTACGGAGGCACTGCATTGAAATGATTATTAATTTTTGACATATCACTGTCAAATACATATATAATTGATTACGTGCCGCATTCGGGGCAGTGGTTATGAACTGCTTATTTTAATTCGGTTTACCTTATCGTATAAGTTTTTTTAAATTTATTTTGAATGGGCAACCCAAGAATATTGAGTAGTATGAAATAATATGATTGTGTAGCCCCTTAACATTTTTTCAAAGAGTGGAGTGTTTTTAAAAAATGGACCCCCAACAATAGTTGGAGTGTCAATAACAATACCCATATCAAACTAATATCATCCAATTGTGAATTTGGAAATAAATTGCATATGAAAAAAGAAAAGTTAAATTTGCCAACGATATTATAATTTTGAACTGAAAAGAACATTCATAATCAAATACAAGAACGAAAATCCATAATCCTTCATTAATTCATACACGAAGTTAAATTATTATCAACAAAACTATTCAACTGGTGCTAACATTATCCCATATACAAACACTTACAATGTTATACTAATTCCACATAACATTAAATTTACACTAACATATGTCTTAACATACATAACCAATCAACGAAGACGACGGCGACTGTAACATCCCGTATTTTTGCGATATAATAATTAATTAATTTAATTATTTAAATAGCGATTTAAAGATTTAAATGGTTGTTTAATTAAATAATATTGAATATTTAATTAGTATAAATAATAGAATAATAACTTATTCCCAAAATAGTCGAAAATAATGGAATTCACAATATTGTGTGAATTGTATTATTTATAAAATTTAATTTAGTTTAGAATTGAATTATAATAATAAATTTATTATTTAAACAAAGTTTGAACGTATAATTATAATATAATTATAATCGAGCCCGAAATAGCGCGGCAGTTCGTAATTTGGCGATTTGAAGTTTAAACGAATATACATAATCCATTTTAAGACGGATTTCTGCGAAATAAGTAATGTTCAGAGCTAGTGAAGTATATTTTTCTAATGGAAGATAAAAATCGAGATTTCGTCGTATAGATTTTGAGTTATGTCCAAATCAAATTTTCGAAAAGTCGCTATGGAATTCCTTTATAAATTATAACGATTTATTTATATTATAATAGGGTTTTTAATATAAATTGAATATCGATTTAACTTGGGTTTTGAAATATCGAGTTCAAAATCCAGTTATGTGTATTTTGGAGCTGTATGATGTTCTATTGTGATATATACGATAATATTAATTTATTACTATTATTTTAAATTGTTCTTAAATATATTAATATTTAAATTTGTTTATTTAGAGCCATAGAAAATGCCCATTTTATAAATGACCTTCGTTTTCGATGAAATTAATTTTGTTGGATCTGGAATATTAAATTATTGTTTGATTTCAATTTTCATGATTTTTGGAGTTAGTATGTGACCGTACGGGATTTTAATGTGAAAAACAGTCAATATTTTGGGTTTAAAAGTATGTTGTGTGAGCAAATGGACTTGGAATTCAACGAAACAAGTTTCGTTGGGTTCGTAATGTTGAACTGTAGCTGCATGCCCATTTTGATGATTTTTGGACATCGTATGTGATCATGCTGATTTTTAGAAGACAAGTACAAGCAACGATACAATAAAAACAATTATAATAATTTATAAAAAATAATAATTTTTTTATCTTATATGTACCCCTCCCCTAAAAATCTCTAAACCTAAATTCCATTTCCTTAGTCAACAAAACCACCGCCATTGTTTTCTTCAAACAACATAAAACGTGAAGATATTAAAATAAAAACAAGTCATAACAAGATCAAAAAAATCATGAGACAACTTTATTTGGTATCGGATCAGGGTGAGGTTCACTCTAGTATGGCTTCTACTTGGTGCGGTCATAGCTCGTGGGACTGGAAAATTCACAGTGGCAGCTAGGGCCGACCGTAGTTCAAAATCTAGGTGGCCGGACGATAATCCATGATTGTAGGTGAGTTCGAGGTGAGGAAACTGGCAGGATAGCAAAGTAAGAGCTATTTTTAGGAAAATTAATGTTGTGTTGTTTTCGTTAAGTGTTGTAGATTGCTCGAAGTCACATGTCAGGATTTAGTTGCGAGCTGGATGAAATTGGTTCGGGGTTGATGAGCGTTTGATAAGAAGAAGTTTGGTGGAGTTAGTTTGTGTTTTAATGGAAAGATGGAGGAGTTTTGTAGGGTTGAAGCTTGACAATGGTGTAGTAAGTAGTAGAATGTCGCGACTAAGGAAGCAGGTCCAAATCACGTATTGCCGTGATGAAGAGAGCGAGCTAAAGAAAAGAAGAGTGGTGACGAAAGTCGTGCATTGAAAGGTTGAGAGGAGAGGGAGAACCGTGGGGAAGAAAACATGGTTATGGCCATTGGTTTGAGGAGGATACGAGAATATGTGAGCTGGAGTTATATTTGAGAAGAATGGGTCAACGGGCTTTTAAGTTGTACATGGGGCAAGGAAGTTAGAGGCTGAGGCCCAAAACTAATAATTATAGTTTAAGTTAAACTTAACAGTTATAATAACTTGTATAAATCATATCTCAGTCATATTGTATCATAATTTTGAATGGTTTGATCCATTGAGATCGTATGAACAACCGCTCCACAATGGAACTGATTTGGATTGAATTTGAGCTCGTTACAATTTATAGCAAAATAAATTGCCAAATTTGAATCAACGAAGGTTATCGTTATTTAACGATAAACTGACCAAAGTGAGTAAATTTTACTAACTCTGATCAGTTTATATTTTTATGATGTATTTTAAGAATTGATAAATGAGTGTTGATTGCGGTGTGTTGACTGTTTAGATGAACTACTAATCTATTAGTTGAAAATATAGATAACAATATATATATATATATATATATACACACACATACATATTTATATATATATATTGTTAATCAAATATTGATTTTGTTTATCAGAGTATTTCATATTGAAATGAAGTTGAAGTTAATTATATTGTTTAGCATCTGTGGATGCAGGGAAATAGGTTGGAGGGATCCAACTGGATTCCTTAATATTTATAATACTGTTTGTTTTCATATATTGTCATATATGATGTGATATATAATATGTGATTGATTATGATGACACTGGTCCTGTTATTGGCATTATAAATACCACAAGAAATATTGGAATGTAAAAAGGGAATTTCAAAGTGTATATTGAAAATTAAATATTTATTTAGGAAATTATAATTATAAAATGGAATATTTATGTGAAATAAATAGGATATATTAAATGAAATATTTATATAAAATAAATAGTATATATTAAATGAAATATTTATATGAAATAAACAGGATATATTAAACGAAATATTTATACGAAATAAATAGGATATTATAAAAGGAAATATTTATATGAAATAAATAGAATTATAAATGGGATTATTTGGAAAATGAATAGAATTATAAAAAGAAAATTGGCGAGATATAAAAGAACTATGAGATGATGGATTTAAAGGCAATTTTTAAATAGAAATCTGTTTTAACAAATAAATGGAGAAGATTAATTTATAACTATTTTTTTTTTATCAATTAAGTAAAATAATTTATCATGGGATAAATTGAATATATAAGTATGAATTTATATAGAGGAGTAGAAATTGGTTTTAACACCGATATTTTAAACAGAAATTGAACTTACCATTTATAAAGGGAATTATAAATGAGACTTTTAGTGTTAGTAGTAAATAGGAAATTTTTCATAATTAATTCTATAAATAGAATTTGGAACAGAGGATATTATTTTAAATGCGAAATAAAAATTAAATTGATTATATAAAAGAAATATTATTCACATTCGGTGTGGATAATTGATTAAAATAAATATTTTATAAATTAAAACATTTATAAGGAAAATTGTGTTTTGAGATAGGAATTCAAATGGGAATTTGAATGAGATAGAAAATAGAGTTAATCGAATATTAGTTATTCGAAATAGAGTTATTCGAAAGAAAGTTAATCGAATATAATTTATTCGAAGAGAGTTAATCGAATATAATTTATTCGAAATAGAGTTAATCGAATATGATTTATTCGAAAGAGAGTTAATCGAATATAATTTATTCAAAGAGAGTTAATCGAATATAATTTATTCGAAGAGTTTTAATCGAATATAATTTATTCAAAAGAGAGTTAATTAAATATAATTTATTCGAAAGAGAGTTAATCGAATATAATTTATTCGAAAGAGAGCTAATCGAATATAAATTATTCGAAAGAGAGTTAATCGAGTATAATTTATTTGAAAGAGATTTAATTGAATATAATTTATTTGAAAGAGAGTTAAATCGAATATAAGTTGTTTGAAAGGGAGTTAAATCGAATAGTGATTATTTGAAAGAGAGTTATATGTTTAAATTCGATTATATCGAATTCGAGAAAGTACAATTCACTTTCCATTTTTAAATTAAGATTTATTTATTTATAAATAAATTAGTTGTTTGTTTATTTATCCAAATTAATAAATAAAAGTTATATTTAAGTTATTACATTTCAGAAGCAAGGGATTATAACACTATTGTTATAATCAAATGATTTCTGTAAAAGAAGTGGATTCGTAAATAGAATCCGAGAGTTATGTAAGGAAGTTCATTAAAGATTTAAAAGGTGAACTTTGTTTATTTTGAGGTTAGAAATGTTATTCAGTTAAGGTCTGAGTGGTAGTTATAACCCAACTTGATTGACTTTGTTTTTAACTAAGGAATGACGAAAGTGAAGGTTGGTTATGTGAACTTAGTTAATTAGTGTAATGGTTTGAGTTGGCATAGTGATGTTTTATTTAAACATCTGTTTAAATCCAATGAAGGGGTTTTGGAAATGTTTTCCAAATAAGAATCAGAAATGTTTTCTAATGTAGAAAATAAGAAATGAGAGTAAATATGGAAATGTTTCCCAATGATTAATAACGTATATTTTCTAAATTTAGAAAATAAGAATTTATGAACATATGGAAACAAGAATAGGGAAATGAATAATTAAATGACAAATTAAATTAAAGGGGATTAGTCTTGATTGATGATTTGCTCGGTTAGATTTCCATTTAGAAATATGACCGTTGTTTGTACACATGTTTTCCTTTGATAGTTAAATAACCGACTGTCAAAGTTTTTGACCATTTCCGTTGTCAATACGGAGAGATTGGGATCAGATTTATTATCTGAAACCCACTCCGTATGGGCATTTGCGAATAAAATATGATGAAGATAATTGAAGACGAAGTTTATGCAAGGGCTGTTCTAGCAAACCCTAGGCAGAAATTGCCAAAGATGGGTTTACAGAATAGTGCCTTAGGTATTTCCAGTCCCAGGACAACTTATATGGAAGAATGTTTGACAGAGACATTCAATAGACTACGTAAGATGATCTCTTCAAACGTATTTATGTTTGGTAGTGGAGAAATTCATTTCTCTTAGCTGTGTACCCGTGGTGTTTTTGGAGAAATCAATTTGTGATTTGGCGGGTATGACGAGGTAACATTCAAAGTAAATAAAGGTGTGGTCTATACGTTATGACCTCAAGCCTCACAATCAGGAAATGGTATAAAATCGGGTAGGTCGCATGGCTAAGTGGTTAGCTGCCAATTAGGCTGTATTGTCACCTGATCTAGAGAAATTCCATTTAATTATATAATCTATTTCGATGTTGTCCCTTTGGGGAAATGGCTGTTGATCCCAACGGTTGGTGATAATACATTTGGTACACTCAAGCGAAATAGGTGACTGGTCATGTTTAGCCTGGGTTGCAATAAGTTCTTGTTGAACCCGGTGTATTCCTCTCTAGAGACACACTGTCGGAAGGTGGTCCCATACCTTGCCAGTTGGAATCCATTACACAATAAGCGCCCGTGGCTTTTGATTATATATAATGTATACGGAACGTGAGATGAAAGCGTTCTGCTAGACGATTATTATATTGTGGTTATTAGACAGTATTAAAATATCCAAATAGTATTGATATAAAGATTATCATTTCTTTCAAAAGGATTTTGAATGATAAATCAAGTGTTTTGGATTTCCATAAGGGAAAAATTTGTTCCGTATTGTACAGCGTGGTCTTATGAGATATCGTTTATTTTTTCAAACTGTTTTTAAATTGTTTACTCATACCAGTCCCATGACTGATCCGGAGTTTATTTTGTTTTGTTTTACCTAAACTCTTGGGTGCCCAAATTTGTATGGGCAACCCAGTAGTCAGGATTTTACAGATACACTGAGAACTTAGAGTAGGAGGCTTTAGGATTTTATAGCAATTGTTTATTTCCGTTGTGTTGTAAGTGCTGTACTTTGATAATGATTTGTATATTCAAGCACATATGTATATTCAAGTACAGATTTGTATTCCAAAGATATGTTATACAGTATATTTTATTCGTTCCGCTGTGAGATTCGTATCACTTTGATTCTTTCGTTATGTTTTTCTTCTTCTTCTATTTTAATTTTATATCTTATCTATTCTCACCCTCTAATTTCTTTCTATTAATGATCCGAAATGTTCGATGCCTAAATAATTAACATGGGTTTTACGTTGATTTTCTGGGTTGAAAATTCTAGTTCGTTACAGTGGTATCAGAGCTGAAGGTTATGTGATTTCCTTGGCTCTGTTGTGTAACTCGACAGAGATAGGATTAATAATACCCTAGATTGAGTTAAGTGTATATATAAGAGAGAATGTATTTGTTATTTGATATAAAAATGATTTTTTATTTTGGAAGTTTATTGGTTGAGTTGTTTATGAGTTCTGGTCAATCGGTTTGATCCACCTTATCGGTAGGAGTTCCTAAACATTTGAACACAATAAACCGACACAATATCTTTTGAAAATAGGGTAAATGAAATAATTTTACCCAAATTATATTTTCGTGTACAAGATTATATTGAAATTATTATAATATGTTGGATATATTGGTTGTTATTATAATCGAGTAAGATTATAAAAAGTGAAATGGTTATGTAAATAACCAATCAGAATTCAGATAAGTGTTATGAAATGAATTAAATATGAATTTAAATAAGAATTGAAATTATAACTCTGGAAATGTGAAAAAGTGTTTGCAAATGGATTTGGATTTAATATATGAGAATTTTAAAATCTTGGGAGATTTTAAATTGTTTTACAAACATTAGAAGGATATTTTGAAACAAATTTCAAAATAGAAGTATTTAAAAATGAATTTTGACAAAGTGATATAGTATTGAACTAACTTCAGTCGCTGAGAAATAATTCTGATGATGCTGGTCACATAATCAGTGTTCATTTTCGACTTTGTAAGTAATGGATTACTGCAAAAAATATGTTTTTGAATTGTTTTGAGAAAAGAAAGTTTGTTTGAATTTCGAAAAGAAATATTTGAAATTAGGAAAAACTAAGTGGTTTGAAACTCCAAGGAAGGATTGTTTGATTTGAAAACAAATTAAAAAGGATTTGTGAAAAAAAATTGAAATTGAGTTAAGACCAGTAAAGTGGAAATTTTATTGAAATGGGGTAATATCGAGTAAAATTGGAAGTTGGTATATAATTAGGCTCGGTTGAGTAAATAGATTGATTTTTGAAATAAAAATCAGAATTTTGATTTTGGGATGAAGACAACCGATTAGGGAAATTAATTAGTTAATGAAACGTGGGGATGAAACTTAACTTGGGAGAGTAATTGGATTATGAGTTTGGAATCAAGAATGAAACTTGAATTTGAAATTGAATTTGGCTCGGATAAGCGAATGGTTGTGTGGGAGACAAAAGTGATTTGAGTTTGATTGTGATAACATTTATATATGTTTTATTAGTAGTAGATATGTAAGATCGAATGATATGCCCGACAAAAAGGTACAAGTTTATTTTTATATGAGTTTGGTGATTTATGAGTCTATTGGGCAAGCCGCTTGGGTGTTCGATTTTCTTTTGGGATGGAGAAGGCCTAGAGAGGCGAGTTGTACTTGTACCGATTAAGCCGTACAAAGGACGTGTTGGATAAATTTTTCGAAAATTTCAGGTGTAAGAAAATTTTCAGAAATTTTGAATTTTTTGTTAACAATAATTAATTAACATTTAATTGAAATAAATGGGTTCAGTTGAATCAGAAGTTAAACGTAAAACGAATAATTTTTTACCCAGTTAACATGGTTTGTTTTCTACCTTAGCAATTTCGAGGACGAAATTATTTTAAGGGGGGAAGAACGTAACGTCACTTATTTTTACGGTATAATATTTAATCTATTTAATTATTTAAATAGTGATTCAAAGATTTAAATGGTTGTTTAATTAAATAACATTGAATATTTAATTAATATAAATAATAGAATAATATATTTATTTCCGAAATAGTCGGAAATAATGGAATTCGCAATATTGTGTGAATTGGATTATTTATAAAATTTAATTCAGTTTAGAATTAAATTATAATAATGAATTTATTATTCAAACAACGTTTGAATGTATAATTATAATACGATTATAATCGATTTAACAACCCACGTCCGTTAGTGTCACTCACAAAGGGAATGCACTAAGTTCTGTGGAGCATTTTGGGTAAAAGATGCAGATAAATTACAAGACAGACAAAAATTAAACAGTGGAAAATAAAACTTTGCTTTATTGATAAAATAGTTTGTACAATGATTTCTTTACAATATCAGAGTATCATCTGTCTTACAAAATAAAGAAGCATAAAAACAATATTTATATTCCCCAGTTTTAGCAAGAGCCAGCCATAGCATATGGAAAGGAAGTCCAAGCAAAACTTCAACAAATCTTCTAGCAAGAAAAGAGTGGATGTACAACTTAACCTGAGCTAAACTATCCCCTCCTTTACTACTTGGGGGGGGGGAACGGAAGAAAAGAAGACGAAAGAAAAACAGAGTCAGACATAAAGCCTGAGTAAGTTCAGTAACTGCTAGCATGTGAACATGGAAAAACAAAACGACATGAATTAACTGAAGACAAGATTACACCATGACGATAGGGTCAACAAGATTAGACAAGGTAGTCACAAGATATGCTAAGATAAGATAAACTGGATACGCTCTAATACTTTCTCCGCTTCGCTATTTCCTTGTTATACTGGTTTTTATATCTCTGCACCGCCTATCTAGTGTCCCAACTAGTAACGATAACGTGATCCCAATCCCTGTATTTTCCATCGCCTTCAGGCATCCATTTATTTATTTGTTACCTAGATTTAATCTAGGGTTTTCTACCAAGTGCCTTCTAGATTCAACTAGAGTTTACGCTGTCTGCTGAACGCTTCTCGGATTCAGGATTTATGCCACCTAGTTCAACTAGGAATTATGCTATCTGTCGAACGATGCCCCCAAGTCTAGGACACACTAGCTAGAGTGGTATATGTTCCTATACTTCCCCACGCATGTATCGCGAATCGTTATCGCTTGTCTAGATGCACATGTCCCATAATGTGCGGTCCGAGTCCTGTGTCAGGGCAAATCAAGGAATACAGAACTCGGCCGGGAGCTTTCAGATATCTGCCGATGCAGATGCTAAGGTCTGTTTTTGTTCCAGTGGTTATGGTCCCACTTGACCCCTCCCTCAACTAATGAAAGGAACACCTTGTAAAATGAGAACTTTACGCCGGCCCCCGGTGCCCCACTATCCTATGGCCATCCTCACCCATAACTAGATAGCAAGTATATGGTCTTTTGGAGTTCTCCGTCTTTCCGCTTCACGTATCTCGATTGACTGAAGATGGATGGTAGACGACGAGTTGCTATCACAGGGCTACCATTTTCTCGCCGAATCACGCCGGTCCATCCTGGTCTTTAGGTTGCCATGTATTGCCACCAAGGCATACCCCTGGTTCTTCTACGCAGACCTTAACCTCTGTGAGCCCAAGAGGATCATCTCCAGCCTCACAGAGGGATACCAAGAGTACCCCCATGTCCCCTCGAAGCCTCGGGCTTCGTAACCCAATTCGTTGGAGCCTCCTTTTTACTCAGACGGACATTCGCTCCTTCCCGTGTTATACTAATAATTACTACTTAGTTTTACTAACTAAGATTTACCACTTAGTTTCCAGAATCGTTGTTTTCTAAGGTTTACTACTTAGTTCCGTCAATTTGGATTGGTTAAGTGTCATCAGTCAATTCAAGGCAACTTAACCCTCTTCATTCATCATGTTATACTGGTCAAGTGTTATCAGTAATTCATGTTGACTTAACCCCACCACAAACCAAGTTATATTGGTTAAGTGTTTATTACTTAACCCTACCCATTCACCCTGTATTGGTTAAGTGTTCCTTTAACTTAACCTTGCCCGTCTGTTTTAACTAACATGTTATTAACGGTTAAGTATTATCCCTTCATGTTTTAGACTTAACCCTATTCTTTTATCACAATCTGATGGTTAAGTGTTCAAGTTTACTTAACCCTACGGTCTAGCCCAGCTAACATATCAAATTGGATAAGTGTATTAAATCTTACTTATCCCCAACCTCTAGTCTGGTTAACATGTTAATTTGGCTAAGTGTATTAACTTTACTTAACCCCACTTTCTAGACTAGTTAACACAATAATTTGGCTAAGTTTTTTCTTAGTTACTTAACCTCTACAAATCTTGTCTTGTTACCATGAGTTTGGTTAAGTGTCCCTATGGACTTAGCCCTCCGTTCTAGCTTTACTGTGCTAAGTTGGTTAAGTGTTCCTATGGACTTAACCCTCCCATTCTAGCTTAACTGTATGAATCTAACCCCACATAACAGTCTTGTTATCATGTTGAGTTGGTTAACCCTAGCATTCTTGTCTAGCTTTAACTAAATAAATTAAAGCCACGACCATTTACATTAGACAAATATCGTTCCGATTACTGGATGTGCCGGTTGGTTCCGGGCAGGTTTACATCGCAACTCAGTCTAACCTCGGGTTTGGCATATTCGTGTTTTTGTATTCTCCAAACTCAAGCCTAGACACTATCCTCTCTATCACCCCAGAACTTTCTGGTGCATTGTTAAAAGAGATGTCGTTAATAAACCTTTAATTTGTCTAAATTTATATTTCCTCATTCAGGCCAAATTCTATAAGTAAATTATTTCTAATTTACTTATTTCCTAATTACTCTTTTAATGTAAATTGTCTACATTCATTCTTATGGCCCATTTCCCCTTCTAAATCATATTTATGCTTTTTGGTATGTGGACTATACCAAATGAAGGTTCACTAACCATGATATTGCTAAACCTGCCAATTACTCCCAATTATGGCCAATTTCATATTTATGCCAATAAACTTACCGTGCCAAATTAGCTAATCCTATTCCAATTCAACGTTCTAATTCTAGACTTATTACTCTAGTTCACTATTCATGTAAATGCTAGGTTTACAAGTCAATTCTAGATTCAAATTACACATCTTATAATTCATGTCAAATTTATCCAATTTGCATTTCTATGAACATGCCATAGTACATGTTCCTTATTTATACCAAATTCCGAGTTTATAACTATGTTTTTAGTACATTTCACATTATGCCCAAATCGTATTCCCACTGTTCGTATAATTGCGATTCAATCTAGATTATGGATAAACCTAGACTCGTAGAAAATAGGGAATGAACCAAAGATGCTATGAAAAAGGATGGACATAATAACTGGCATAAAAAGGGTTGAATAACGACGTCGGTTCAAGAACATGGTAGACCTAACTTAATAGGTAAATTCCCAAGGTCTAAAATCAAGGATAGACAAAATAGAGACGCAAGTTCAAGAACATGGGTAGACCTAACTTAATAGGTAAATTCCCAATGTCTAAAACCAAAGAAAACCAAGGACGAGCAGAATAAATAATCGAGTTTAGACCCAATCTCATAATCATAGAACTTAAGCAACACATTCCTAGTCATGAATCATAGGTGCTTAATCACAGTTGTCCCATTTATGTCATAGACAATAATTTTGCTTCCTAATCAAAGGTATAGGCTTGTGTTCATAGTCATGGAAATAATTCAAATATTCGCAGTCACAGTCAAGGGGATGTCCATAGTCATAGGCAATGTTCATAGTCTTAGGAAATGTTCATAGTCTTAGGAAATGTTCATAGTCATAACAATGTTCATAATCAAAGAGGCATATGGTTCTAAGGTCCATAGTTTCATAGCCACAGTCTTATTTGTCCTCGAATCATAATAGTTCTTAATTTGGTCCAAAGGAATAGGCACTGATTCAATAGAAAGAATTGGCATACTCTTTTATTCCATTAATTTCATGTCACGAAAAGAGAAACGCTCAAATCTGGAAATAACTGACTTACAGAGATTCAGATTAGAAAAGAAAGATGGCGTTGCAATGATTCGTGCGACGTTAGCCTTTGATCCTAATCTTGAAGCTTTAATATTGATTTGAATCTCCTCTGGACAATTTGAGCAGCATAACCTTGCCTTGGATTTTTGTATTATCTTCTTATTTTTATTTATTTATATATTTTCTCAGAGGCAGCATAAGGATAGAAAAGAATTGTGAATAGAGAAGAAGACTAGGGCTGTTTATATAGTGTTAGGCGGACGAACCTGGTCAGAATGGCGTCCAGATACATCAGAACGAACAGGGTGCAGAAGGCTGCAAAAATAGGGGGGTCGACCCCCAGGTCGACTATGTAATCGACCTGGGTGCCCCAGGTCGACTACCCAGTCGAACTGGGTGTCTTGGGCGGGAAAATTCCCGCCCTGGCCAATCCGACCCGATTTTGAAATTTGAATCTGTTTTCTGTCTGTTTTAATTCTGAAACTTCCGGAGGCCATATCCCCCTCATACGGACTCCGATTTACGCAAACTCGGACTCGTTTTCATGCAGAATTCCGAGACGAACGCAATGGCGTAGCCCGTTTCCCTTGATTTTGAATTTTACTTTTAATTCTTTCTTGATTTGTGAATCTTAGCGTTACAGAATCATGGGGTGTTACATTCTCCCCCACTTAAAAGGATTTCGTCCCTGAAATCTTCAAGTTAGGAAGAATGTGTCCTACCATCCAATCACCCATCTACTCAACCATTCACTCAAACTCATCCATTGTCCTTAAAAGATTCTAATGTTTCATGCTCATATGCATAGTGTGTGTATATGTCTTTATCTACTGTAAAATCAGGCGGTCTACTGATTCAGTCGACCTCCTTAATGCGAGTCATGTCAGTGCCATGCGTCCAACCATGTATGCAAGCATCCCTAGTTATGTAAATACTATATGCGTGCACGGCCATTCATCCGTATGCAACACCCATATGATAACATATCAAGTTCAATTTACAAACAAATACATATCTGTAAATGCTATATAAAAGCGTCTGAACTGATATAGTGCCTAATACATATGCATATGCATTCACAAGCAACCATTAGCAACCACTTGCAACCACCAACCATAACATGTTTCAAATACATGTTTACATCCATTGGCTTCTACCTAAGGATTGAAGATGCGACCTAGGTGATATACTTCGGAAAGAGAGAAACAATTATGCGTAAAGCTCCTACACAAAGAAACCAAGGATGCACCCTTAAGAAAAAGGGTATGACGCTAGTATCTAGCCTTCTTGAGCTTTACTCCACTGTATCTTAACTAATTTAACTTCACGATTGTGAAGTTTCTGACCTCCAATTCCAAAATAAACAGATGTCAATCACGGTACCAAGTATATGTACTAAGATGATTAGAGGTCTCTCCTCTTAGCTTATCCATCACGCCATAACTATGAGAGTAAAAAGATCACTCCGTACTTTTTAGAGTGTCTGCCACAACTATTCATCTCCCACGCAAACCATCCTAGTCGAACTTGACATTCCTCAAGTACAAGCCCCAAAGGCCTAAACCAATATCAGACAAGCACCCGAGGAATATCTCCTTCGAATTTAGACGATCTACGTGAGATGATATAAGCAAAATCGATAGCTATTCTCAAATCCCTACTAACCAAAAATAAACTGGTCAGACCACCAATTGGATTTGAGAATCTAGTGGGATCTTTCTACTATACAAGTACTATGGTGCAGAGACCCAACTATGGAAGTGGATATGAACAAATGAGAAGCGCTAGGACCTAAGGAAATAGTACGAACAGAAAACTAGAATCTTCCAACTGGACTACCTTTTCCTAGGTACGCTTGGTGGCGAAAGCATGTACTTGTCCTTATGAAAATCTCGTCCTCGTCCTTATCCTTAAGTATATGCCCTATCATACCCTAGTAAAGATACTTCCTCTTGTCTTAGGTTTTATAATTTCTTCCTCCTTCGTGCGCTAAGTCTACATCCATGAATTCCTCATCCTACGGTTATGCTCCTTAGCCAAACTCATCATCCCCTTCCGTGTGTAGTCATGTTAAAAATCTCTCTAAAACTGCCCCCATCGTCCGGAAAACCCCATAAGCTTCGAAAGAAAATTGCCCGTAGATGAAACAACTACGACTATGGATGGAAGCCGGGCACTACTTTGCCCTTCGATGAGGTTACCTCCCAGAAAGCCAGGAGCCCCAGAGACTTAAGAAAGAAGAAGACAAGAATTTAAATAGAGGAAGAGAAGATAGTGCGTATGGCTTTGGCGAATATGTCTTTAAAGCAAATCTTTTCTCTTGAAAATGCTTCTTTAAAAACCGTTTTGAAATAATTTTTCAAATCCTTTATCTGATCATGTAACCTTCAGCTCTGGTACCACGTTTAACACCCCACGTCTGTTAGTGTCACTCACAAAGGGAATGCACTAAGTTCCGTGGAGCATTTTGTGTAAAAGATGCAGATAAATTACAAGAAAGACAAAAATTAAACAGCGGAAAATAAAACTTTGCTTTATTGATAAAATAGTTTGTACAATGATTTCTTTACAATATCAGAGTATCATCTGTCTTATAAAATAAAGAAGCATAAAAACATTATTTATATTCCCCAGTTTTAGTAAGAGCCAGCCATAGCATCTGGAAAGAGAGTCCAAGCAAAACTTCAACAAATCTTCAAGCTAGAAAAGAGTGGCAGTCCAACTTAACCTGAGCTAAACTATCCCCAACTTTACTACCCCCGGGGGGGGGGGGATGGAAGAAAAGAAGACGAAAGGAAAACAGAGTCAGACATAAAGCCTGAGCAAGTTCAGTAACTTCTAGCATGTGAACATCGAAAAACAAAACGACATGAATTAACTGAATACAAGATTACACCATGACGATAGGGTCAACAGGATTAGACAAGGTAGTCACAAGATATGCTAAGATAAGATAAACTGGATACGCTCTAATACTTTCGCCGCTTCGCTATTTCCTTGTTATACTGGTTTCTATATCTCTGCACCGCCTATCTAGTGTCCCAAATAGTAACGATAACGTGATCCCAATCCCTGTATTTTCCATCGCCTTCAGGCATCCATTTATTTATTTGTTACCTAGATTTAATCTACGGTTTTCTACCAAGTGCCTTCTAGATTCAACTAGAGTTTACGTTGTCTGCTGAACGCTTCTCGGATTCAGGATTTATGCCACCTAGTTCAACTAGGAATTATGCTACCTGTCGAACGATGCCCCAAGTCTAGGACATAATACCTAGAGTGGTATATGTTCCTATACTTCCCCACGCATGTATAGCGAATCGTTATCGCATTTCTAGATGCACATATCCCATAATGTGCGGTCCGAGTCCTGTGTCAGGGCAATTCAAGGAATACAGAACTCGGTCGGGGGCTTTCATATATCTGCCGATGCAGATGCTATGGTCTGTTTTTGTTCCAGTGGCTATGGTCCCACTTGACCATTCCCTCAACTAATGAAAGGCACACCTTGTAAAATGAGAACTATACGCCGGCCCCCGGTGCCCCACTATCCTATGGCCATCCTCACCCATAACTAGATAGCAAGTATATGGTCTTTTGGAGTTCTCCGTCTTTCCGCTTCACGTATCTCGATTGACTGAAGATGGATGGTAGGCGAAGAGTTGCTATCACAGGGCTACCGTTTTCTCGCCGAATCACGCCGGTCCATCCTGGTCTTTAGGTTGCCATGTATTGCAACCAAGGCAAACGCCTGGTTCTTCTATGTAGACCTTAACCTCTGTGAGCCCAGGAGGATCATCTTCAGCCTCACAGAGGGATACCAAGAGTACCCTCATGTCCCCTCGAAGCCTCGGACTTCGTAACCCAATTCGTTGGAGCCTCCATTTTACTCAGATGGACATTCGCTCCTTCTCGTGTTATACTAAGAATTACTACATAGTTTTACTAACTAAGATTTACCACTTAGTTTCCAGAATCGTTGTTTTCTAAGGTTTACAACTTAGTTCTGTCAATTTGGATTGGTTAAGTGTCATCAGTCAATTCAAGCAAACTTAACCCTCTTCACTCATCCTGTTATATTGGTCAAGTGTTATCAGTAATTCATGTTGACTTAACTCCACCACAAACCAAGTTATATTGGTTAAGTATTTATTACTTAACCCTACCCATTCACCCTGTATTGGTTAAGTGTTCCTTTAACTTAACCTTGCCCGTCTGTTTTAACTAACATGTTATTAACGGTTAAGTATTATCCCTTCATGTTTTAGACTTAACCCTATTCTTTTATCACAATCTGATGGTTAAGTGTTCAAGTTTACTTAACCCTACGGTCTAGACCAGCTAACATATCAAATTGGCTAAGTGTATTAAATCTTACTTAACCCCAACCTCTAGTCTAGTTTACATGTTAATTTGGCAAAGTGTATTAACATTACTTAACACCACTTTCTAGACTAGTTAAGATGTTAATTTGGCTAAGTGTTTTCTTAGTTACTTAACCTCTACAAATCTTGTCTTGTTACCATGAGTTTGGTTAAGTGTCCCTGTGGACTTAGCCCTCCGTTCTAGCTTAACTGTGCTAAGTTGGTTAAGTGTTCCTATGGACTTAACCCTCCCATTCTTGCTTAACTGTATGAATCTAAACCCACTAACCAGTCTTGTTATCATGTTGAGTTGGTTAACCCTAGCATTCTTGTCTAGCTTTAACTAAATAAATTAAAGCCACCACCACTCACATTAGACCGATATTGTTGCGATTACTAGATGTGCTGGTTGGTTCCGGGCAGGTTTACATCGCAACTCAGTCTAACCTCGGGTTAGGCATATTCGTGTTTTCTAAGTTCAAAGGGTTTTGATTAATTTTCAAATCAGGTTTTGAAAGTAACCATCCCGTCCATCGGATCAGTTAGGGATAGCCAGGGAGAGCAGGAAACTTGTATTTTCGAAACTCAAGTCTAGACACTATCCTCTCTGTCACCCTAGAACTTTCTGGTGCATTGTTAAAAAAGATGTCGTTAATAAACCTTTAATTTGTCTAAATTTATATTTCCTCATTCAGGACGAATTCTATAAGTAAATTATTTCTAATTTACTTATTTCCTAATTACTCTTTTAATATAAATTGTCTACATTCATTCTTATGGCCCATTTCCCCTTCTAAATCATATTTATGCTTTTTGGTATGTGGACAATACCAAATTAAGTGTCACTAACCATGATTTTGCTAAACCTGCCAATTACTCCCAATTATGGCCAATTTCATATTTATGCCAATCTACTAACCATGCCAAATTAGCTAATACAATTCCAATTCAACGTTCTAATTCTAGACTTATTACTCTAGTTCACTATTCATGTAAATGCTAAGTTTACACGTCAATTCTAGATTCAAATTAAACATCTTATAATTCATGTCAAATTTATCCAATTTGCATTTCTATGAACATGCCATAATACATGTTCCTAATTTATGCCAAATTCCAAGTTTATAACTATGTTTTTAGTACATTTCACATTATGCCCAAATCGCATTCCCACCATTCGTATAATTGCGATTCAATCTAGATTATGGATAAACCTAGACTCGTAGAAAATAGGGAATGAACCAAAGATGCTATAAAAAAGGATGGACATAACAACTGGCATAAAAATGGTTGAATAACGACGTCAGTTCAAGAACATGGGTAGACCTAACTTAATAGGTAAATTCCCAAGGTCTAAAACCAAGGATAGACAAAATAGAGACGCAGGTTTAAGAACATGGGTAGACCTAACTTAATAGGTAAATTCCCAAGGTCTAAAACCAAAGAAAACCAAGGACGAGGAGAATAAATAATTGGGTTTAGACCCAATCTCATAATCACAGAACTTAAGCAACACTTTCCTAGTCATGGATCATAGGTGCTTAATCACAATTGTCCCATTTATGCCATAGACAATAGTTTTGCTTCCTAATCAAAGTATAGGCTTGTGTTCATAGTCTTGGAAATAATTCTCATATTCGCAGTCACAGTCATAGGCAATGTCCATAATCATAGGCAATGTTCATAGTCTTAGGCAATGTTCATAGTCATAGGCAATGTTCATAGTCAAAGTGGCATATGGTTCTGAGGTCCATAGTTTCATAGTAACAGTCTTATTTGTCCTCGAATCATAATAGTTCTTAATTTGGTCCAAAGGAATAGGCACTGATTCAATAGAAAGAATTGGCATACTCTTTTATTCCTTTAATTCCATGTCACGAAAAGAGAAACGCTCAAATCTAGAAATAACTGACTTACAGAGACTCAGATTAGAAAAGAAAGATGGCGTTGCTATGATTCATGCGATGTTAGCCTTTGATCCTTATCTCGAAACTTTAATATTGATTTGAATCTCCTTTGGACAATTTAAGCAGCGTAACCTTGCCTTGGATTTTTGTATTATCTTCTTATTTTTATTTATTTATATATTTTCTCAGAGGCAGCATAAGGATAGAAAAGAATTGTGAATAGAGAAGAAGACTAGGGCTGTTTATATAGTGTTAGGCGGACGAACCTGGTCAGAATGGCGTCCAGATACATCAGAACGAACAGGGTGCAGAAGGCTGAAAAAACGGGGGGGGGGGGGGTGGTCGACCCCCAGGTCGACTATGTAGTCGACCTGCGTGCCCCAGGTCGACTACCCAGTCGACCTGGGTAGCCCAGGTCGACTACCCAGTCGACCTGGGTGTCTTGGGCAGGAAAATTCCCGCCCTGGCCAATCCGGCCCGATTTTGAAGTTTGAATCTGTTTTCTGTCTGTTTTAATTCTGAAACTTCCGGAGGCCATATCCCCCGCATACGGACTCCGATTTACGCAAACTTGGACTCGTTTTCATGTAGAATTCCGAGATGAACGCAATGGCGTAGCCCATTTCCCTTGATTTTGAATTTAACTTTTAATTCTGCCTTGATTTGTGAATCTTAGCATTACAGAATCACGGGGTGTTACAATCGAGCTCGAAATAGCACGCCAGTTCGTAATTTGGCGATTCAAACTTTAAAAAAATATATAGAATCAATTTTAAGTCGGATTTCTGTGAAACAAGAAACGTTCGGAGCTGGTGAAGTACATTTTTCTAATGGAAGAGAAAAATCGAGATTTCGTGCTGTAGACTGTAATTTATGACCAAATCAAATTTTCGAAAAGTCGTAATGGAATTCCTTTATAAATTATAATGATTTATTTACATTATAAAAAGATTTTTAATATAAACTGAATATCGATTTAACTTGGGTTTTGAAATATCGAGTTATAAATCCAGATATGTATATTTTGGAGTTGTATGATATTCTATTGTGATATATACGTTAATATTAATTTAATACTATTATTTAAATTTTTTTAAATAAATTAATATTTAAATTGGTTTATTTAGAGCCCTAGAAAATAGTCATTTTACAGATGACCTCTATTTTCGATGAAATTAATTTTGTTCAATTCGGAATATTAAATTATTGTTAGATTTCAATTATCGTGATTTTTGGAGTCGGTATGTGATTGTACGGGATTTTAATGTGAAAAACAATCAATATTTTGGGTTTAAAAGTTTACTGTGTGAGCAAATGGACTCAGAATTCGATGAAACAAGTTTCATTGGGTCCGTAATATTGAACTGTAACTGCATGCCCATTTTCATGATTTTTGGATATCATGTGTGATCATGAGGATTTTTAGAAGACAAATACTATAACAACCCGGAAAATCAAAACCAATTTAAAATTTTTATTTTAGCAAATCTAATGAATTTTGGATATATAAAATGAATTATTTTAAATAATAACGGCTAAAATTTTATTTTAAATGAAGTTAGAACGAATAAATTTGTTTTAATTATATAACGAGCCTAAAATGGCACGGTAGTTCGAAAATTCGATTTCTAATTTCAAATATATATATAGAATTCAATATAAGTCAAAAATGGATAAAACAAGAAATATTTGAATCTGATTAACAATATCTTTCTGATGGATGTAAGAAATTGAGATTTCACTTTATTGATTATAAGTTACGTACAGTTTAAAATTCAGAAAAGTCGATGTGGAATTTATATATATTTTAATATATATATATATATGGTGCTTAAAATAGCAATTTTGCAAATGACTTCCGTTTTCGACGAAACCACTTTTGTTGGATCCGGAATGCCAAATTATCACTAGATTCCAAAACTCATAATTTTTGGAATTAATATGTGAGCAAGGAAAAGGAAAATGTGTTTGGCAATTTTAGTTTGAATTTAATTGACTGGAAAATGACCGTTTTTCAAACGGTCTCCAAATTCAACGAAATTAGTTTTGTTTGGACCGTATCGTCAAAAAAAAGTCAGAAATAATTTTTCTGTAATTTTTGGAGTCAGTATGTGGCCCCAGTAAATTAAAAGGTACGTTTGGATTTAAAATATGTTTATTTATATTTTAAATTTAACGAAAACTAATCGTAATAGTCAAATTGGCTTACGGGACATATCCCATTGCGTTCGAAATGGAGGAAATTAGTTAGGGGCGACAGTTGGTGGGTTCGATTTAGACTTCGTATGGGAAAGTTGTTAGTCTTGGAGAGATTATAAATAGTAATCTAAACCCTAGTTTTATAAATAATAATAATAATAAAATCAGAAAACCGCGGCCCCTGTTCTCCCCAAATCTTGATTCCCCCGTCGCCTTCGAGCAAATCGACCATGCCCGACGCCAGTGCCCCCACCTCTGGCAATCCCCTCCTCCTCTTCTCTCTCCTCCCCCAATCTCGAGATTCCCATGCCGTAGCACCCAAAACCCAAGCCGCCAGCCTCCTAGCCCGTCGTTGCCACCTAACCACCCCCACCCACGACCTCTAGCGACACCCCACCACTACCTGCTCCCCCTTCCGACCACCAGTGGGCCCTCCTCCGAGGAAGATGCAATTTTTACCTATAAAGGTGAGTTTTTTTTTTAATATTTTATTTTATTTTTAAATCAGATTTTATTTTAAGTTAAAAACATAGTTTTTGAATCAGTTTTTATTTTATATAATACATAGAAGAAAATCAGTTTTTATTTAATGTAAATACATTATTATAATATTTTTTAAATATAAATTTGAGATTTTAAAAATAAAGGTATGATTTTTAATTTATTTCATGATGTATAAAAATTGGATTTTAAAAATAAAAATACGATTTTTATGCATAGAGATTTGAAATAAAAATATGATTTTTATTAAGTGAAGAGCAAGATAAAAGTTAGATTTATATATATATATATAGCGAATATAAAAATTAGCTTTTTATACATATAATAACGAAATGAAGATATTTTTTTATATAAAAACCTTTGTTATAAAAATTCGATTTGTAGCTATATAAAGATCATATTAAAAATGTGATTTTTAATATCAACAGCGTGAAAGAGAATGCATTGGAATTCCGGGAAAATCCGAACTGTTCAAAAATTCAGAAATAAAATTGGTGGAGTGGATCCCCAAAGGCGAGAACTTCTCACTTTAGTTTATTTTCTTGTTAAAAATATATACTAGGATGCATACGGTGCTTAGCAGCAACCGACACCGTTGTCCACAGGCCATGGCCGACTTGTTTGATTATAATGTGTTGTGAAAATTGAACGTGATGTGGAATGGAATGTAAAATATTCATATGTTGAATAAATATAATTTTTAAAGTGTATATGAATAAAATAAATATTCATTTACAAATTGGACAATTTGTTTATGTACAGCCATTTAACTGATATGGATTGAGACGATAAATTTTACACATCGGCCAACTGCACAAATAAAATCTGTGTTTGTTGATTAAAACCCCACATGGGTATTGGGATGATATTTGACATACACTAATCCCAATTATTTAGTTGTATGTCAATCAATAGGTTGACAGACTGTTGCAAGTGTAAATTATTTATATTTAATGCTTATACAATGTAGAATGCACTCTGGATGATGGTTCATTGTTTATCATTGTAATTATATACATGTGTTATATGGAATCCATATAACTAACATTATATGGTAATTGATTGGGTCTCATTCCAATTTGGAAGATAAAGAATATTTTTAAAACAATATTCATAAAAGGATACAATATATTCATGTGTTGAATAAAATATGTGACGATCCCAAAACCCCGTGACACGGTGTTAAGGATAATCATTGGAATATAACACATTAATCATCATTAGCAGAACACAGATAATAGCATAAACAGAAAATAGAATAATTTACACACATATGACAGCGGAATCATATAGATAATATCACATCAGAGAAGCACAGTACAGGATACAACTTAGTGCACAATGATACATAATCAGTCACCATCGCCTGAGGCGGAATCATACATAAAGAGTACACAAAAGGAATATCAGTCTACATCGCCAGTGGCGGAATCATAATATAGATACAATAATGGCGGAGAAAATCCAAGTCAGCACGGTGTAGTCAAGCCTCGCCATGAGCCAAAAGGTGCGTCAGAAACCTGTAACTAGGCTGCCCGTGTGAAAATAAGGGCACCCGAGTTTGCAAGGTGAAACAAACTACGAGTCAGTCATGGGACTGGTATGAGAAATCTATTCAACTTATTAACAACAATAATAAGGCAAATCAAAGGACCACGCCACTTTCGCGGAACGGGTTTACTCCAATGAGTGCTAGTGCATGAAATAAAACAAACGATTAAATCAACGCAATGCTTTTTCTAAAATGAAGCCATTATAAGACTCAGGTCCCATCACACAATGCAACGCAAGCCGGAGGATAGAGTTTTTACCTTATAATGGCCAAAGATGCTTCATACGAATAAACAAAGGTGTTTGATATTATTACTAGTGCATATATGTTTCAAAAGCATATTCAATCATAAATATCAATCCTAGGCGGCATAGCTACCATCTACTATGTCGCCGTACTAGTAATACAATCACAACCGCACATTTCGTATTGGAAATTGGATTCCTTCATGAGTCGAGGCAAGGGGCAAGCTCCTCTCCGTTTGAGACACTCTAGCAAATGCCCCGGGACCGCACACAGCAATCCCCTGGATCCTCCAAGGCCGGTCCTCTCTTAATTTTGAGGATTAGCAATTCCTGAACACACGTTTCCCGGTCCTTACAGACCTATAATCGAGGCGCCTCGCATTCCAACAACCACACAGGTGAAAAGTATATATAATGTCAGGGCTGGTAGGTCACTGACACCACCACAGCTAGAAAGAAACGTCGTGCACTCCTTGGGTCCTTCTCCCGTTTTTGACTCATACCGGGGTGTGAGGCTCACGAATTCACGTTATACACAAAGCTACGTCACACAGACTATGCTTTGATCATCAACCACAAGACTTTGCTTTGCAATAGAAGCCTTGATCACATGCCACTTAGGCGTGCCACACAGGCAATCCACTCCATGCGACTGATTTCTGTCAATACATAACCTCTAAGCTCGTACGTCTCAGAGAAGGGCGTTAAGCAAGAGAATAAATTCTCCGCCGCCAAACAGATATATATTTAACAGAGATCAATCAACACAGAACAAAATCCAATGTCGGACACACAGTCCATTTACAAGTCCGTTCTGGGTCTGAACGAAACCGGAGGCACCAATTCCTCGCATATCCGTACAATCAACACTATGTTTGGACGGTTACTACTTCAATTCCTTCATAGTAGCTACTCCAATCACGAGCATCAGTAGCGCCCATCCATCCAACGTAGAGATCGTCGGTCTTCAGTCGTCTTCGACTCTTCGACTTCTCAACGTCGATCGATTATTTGAAATGAGATAAACTCGGCCTTTTCAAATAACCCACGTATATTTAGATTTTCAAACCAATTAACCACAGGGTTGAACTATTCAACATTCACATTTCAGTTGTTTAGTTATAAATTTTCACGTCAAATACATTCAACCATCACATATCAAGCAAACACAACAAAATTGGTTTATTTTCACTTTATATCGTCTATAGCACTTAATAACGATATATCGCCATTTTTATTTAACTTAAAACGGCCATATTTAATTAAACGACGTTTCAGGTCGTGTCGACGCACTGGCGCTGCTTTCCACTAATTTTGTTTTACACATATAGGAAAATCTAACCGTTGGATCTTCACAAATTTTACACCATTAGGAAGGTCTTTTCAAAACGAACCCAACGGTTCCAGTTTTAGGAAAATCCGACGGTCGGATCTTCCACACTAACCATTTGAAGTTACGATTTCAATTTACGAACTGCAGCGTCGTTATTCGATTTAATTTAATTATATTTATATATATATAAATATAATCGTTTCTGGCGCTGTTTTTCACTGATTTTGAATTAAACATTCCAGACAATCCAACCGTCGGATCTTCACAAAGTTGGTGCCGTTGGAAAGATATTTCCAAGGCGAACCCAACGGTTGAGGTTTCGGGAAAATCCAATGGTCGGATCTTCCGCACTAGTCATTTGAAATCACGGTTTCAAAATATGAACTGCACGGCCACGTTTCGTTTTAATTATATTTATATATATATATTTATATAAATATAGTCCATTCAACAATTCCCATATCGTTTTCACTTCAAATATTTTTCTAACACCTTAGAATTTTGCAAAATTTCGCCATAACCTCCCCTGTACCGGGGGCATCGGGAAATCGCAAATAGCGTTCCCGGTCCTTCTAGTCTCAAAAAGAAAAAGAAAAAGCCAAGCGGCTAGCCAATAGGCTCATAAAATCATCACCCAAAAAAATCTGTAAATGTGTACCTATTTGTCGGGCACAAAATTTTATTCCTCTTCTCTAGCCCCTTTTGCTTTAACCTGTTCAATAGATATGCATGCACATATATACAATTTCTAACATTTATCATTTTCTACTCGACTTCATATTTGACTTGCTTTGGTCTAAAAATACCATTCATTCTAATGTCGCATGCATAGGCTAAAATTATATCATTAGCTAGTTAATGTATATTTCAGCTCATGCACGTTTATTTGAACAAGTAGATATTTTTAACACTTCATATTTCAAAGATGATAATTTTGGCGAACTAAAATAGATTTCAACACATGACTATTTTATTTAGTTCCTATGCATGTTAAAAATAATATTTCTATCACAAATATTTATTTCAACGTCCGCATATCTTTAGCATATCACACATATGATAAAAATGATATTTTTATCATTTAAAATATTTATTCAACCAATGTATGGTTTCAACACTTCATAGTTTCAATACAAAGGTAATTTTTATCGTTCAATCTTTTTATTCAACACATGCACCTTTCCACTACACACTTTTCTCAACAAATGAGTAATTCCACACATGGACAATTTATTTATGATGTTCATATTAGAAAGATGGGATTTTTATGATTGAAACTATTTATATAAGGCGAATATTTTTCTTTCTTCATATATATATATAAATGTGATTTTTATTGTTTATACACTTCATTCATTCACAAATGAATTTTATTTTCACACAACACTTTTCAACACATGAATATTTCCACTACACACATTTCTCAACAAATGAGCATTTCCACACATGGACAATTTATTTATGTTGTTCTTATTGAAAAGGTGAAATTTTGATTGTTGAAACTATTTATATAAAGCGAATATTTTTCTTACTTCATATATATATATAAATGTGATTTTTATTGTTTATACACTTCATTCATTCACAAATGAATTTTATTTTCACACAACACTTTTCAACACATGAATATTTCCACACATGGACATAGTTTCAATATATGGCTTTAATTTCAATGCATGTAAAATAATTTCAACATATGAAAATAATTCTAACACACAAAGATTATTCAAAATTTCGGCAGCATAACGGCAGGGTAGTTAAACCGGCACCGTCCCTAGTACGGCTCCTCGCTCTACCTTAAAACCTCGCGGTTTTTGACAATGGGGATCATGCATCTAATTCGCACGCAGGCGGCATGTTTATATTTATTTCATTACCACAAACTAATCCTAAGTGGTTTCAACCAAATATTTTTCCAATCACAAACGGGTATTTTTCAACCTCAATCAATTCAATGCCAACCACAAAACTATCCCAAACAACAATTTGCCATCAACCAATTTTCACCACAATTTCAACCAATAAATATCGTCCATGGTTTGTGGACGAGGGGGCGTGTATATATATATATATATATATATATTTATATATAGCAATTCACTTTTATTTTCCACACATATGTATATAAATATAAATTGAAGAGTGAGAATTTCTCACCAGTAGCTATCCAATAACACAACTCTTCCTTTATGGAAATCTTCGTCTATTTCGTCTTCTTGTCGCTTTCGTTTCCCGTATTCTCTACATAAGTAAAAATCGAATTTTTACTATGTTAATCAATATATAAAGATTATATTTTAAAAACAAAGATTATATTTTTAATATTCCTATGATGTAAAAATTATATTTTTATTGCTTTAAAAATATAAGAATCACATCTTACTTCTTCTACTTAACAAAATTCTGTCTTTTCTCTTTTTAAAAATATGATCTTTATTTTTTAAAAGTTCAAATCTTTTTCTACTAAAAGATTAAATCTTTTTCTATTTCAAAGTTTAAAATAAAATCAGTTTTCTTTTCCTTTTCAAATCAGTTTTTATTTTCTTTTCCAAACAGTTTTTCTTTTATTAAAATGCAGTTTTTAAAAATCCTTTTAAAAATGCAGTTTTTTAAAATCTTTTAAAAACAGTTTTTTTTTTTCCTTTTATAAAATTTCAGTTTTTAAATCCTAAAACAAAAATCAGTTTTCACCTTTTATAATTTCAGTTTATAAAAAAAACAGTTTATAAAACTAGAAGAAATCAGTTTTTAAATTTATTAAAAATACAGTTTTATAACTCAGAAATAAAAATAAAAATAAATTAACTTAAAAAAAAAGGCTCACCGTTTCGAAGTGGAGGAGGCGTCGGCAGCAGGGTTGGTGGTCGGTGTGGCGTCGCGACAGGGTGCGGAGGCTTCGGGTTGTCGAGGGCGAGGGTTGCGTCGCCTGGAGGGGCTCGATTGGATGTCGCGATGTCTGGTGGGAGGAGGAGGTTGGTCGGCGGCTCGAGCGTCAGGGGCTTCGGCGAAGGGTTCGGCGGCGCGATTTAGTTTCTAGGGTTCTTCTTTTTTTTTTTTCACTTTCTGATAAATGATCGGGAGGGGGGGGGCAAGCAGAAAGAAAAAGGGGAGAAGTTTATTTTTTTTATTATTTTATTTTATTATTTAAATTATTTAAATTTGCACTAGGGTTGACTTTCATATCCGACCTCGAAACGAGGTCCACCGCCTGTCGTCCATAGCGTTTTACCCTCATTCCGAACACAATGGGATATGTATCGTACGCTGGTTTGATCGTTACAATCAGTTTCCGTTGAATTTACATTTAAATCTTTATATTGAATTTTAAACGTACATTTCAAATTACCGGGGTTACATACTAACTAGAAAAATTCCCGAAAAATATTTTCTAGTTTCGTATTGACGATACGGTCCTAACAAAAGTGGTTTCGTCGAATTCTGAGGCCATATGCAAAATATCAATTTTCAAACTGACTTACTATTCTTAACTCACTAATTTATTGAAATATTCTATTTCAATGCTTCAAATTGCTTTGAAATAATCAATTTAAAAATTTTAAATTGGCTCGTATTTTCCGGGTTATTACAAAATAAATGACGAATATTTTGAAATAATATTCAGTAAAAGTTCAAAATATGATTTTGATGTCCAATTTTGGATGGAAACGAAAATATTGAAATATATAAAGCCATGTTGATTAGATATGTGCCATTTTGACGCGAACGATATTTATATAGATTTTATTCATTTTTATAATGAATATCGAAAAGGAATTGATTTCAAAATCAGATATTTTGAAAATATTATCATTTATATATTAATGATATGAAATATTCAATTTTGGTTTAAAATTGAAAATGGAGTTGAAATCGTTTTAAAAAAACGATTTATAAAATATGTTTTAAATGGAAATCGATGAAATATATATATTATATAAATTAAATGGCCCAAGTAGAACGCGTCGCACCGCGACCATTTGCGAATTTCGACCATTGATTTCGAATGGAAGTTACGGGAGATCCGACCGTCCGATTCTCCTAAACACAGAACCGTTGGGTTCGTATAAAAAAGGGCTTTCCAACGAATATAAGAAATTTAGAATCTAACAGTTGGATTTGGAATTATGTCCAAATCAAATTTGGAAAAGGTCGTTGTAAGTGCAGTTCAAAGACCGTTTATGGAAATCGACTGTATAGGCCATGATAAAATTATTAAAAATATTAATAATTTGTGTAAAATCATATAAAGGATTTGGAAAGAATTTGGATTAAAAATACCATATTTGGAATGATAAAAATATATTTTTATCGAAATTAACTAATTATTAACTAGAATTATAATCCAATTATTTATAAATAAATAAATAAATTGATTGGGCTCATGCTGATGAAGATCTGGATTTGTTCTGTGACTACGTTTTTGTTTGGTTTTGCGTCTTCTTGTATGGGTTATTTGGGTTTGTACTGTTTTTACTTTTCTGCAATCTTTCGGGGTTGAGCTAGCGTCTTCTTCGGGGTAGATAGCGGTTTTCTCTGATGGTAGTTCGATTTCACCCAGCTTCAAGTGAAGTGTTAGTTCTAAACTGCTGGTTTGAATTGAAAGTGCTTTCCTTTTGCTATCTATCTCCCTGTATATGTCATATGCTGAAGGTATTCAAGAAGAAACTCTTTGGATTGGTTTCTTTCTTGCTAGCTGTTTGCTTCGCCATTTGGAACATGTCATTTCGGTGATGAACTGAGCTGGGTCTTCATTGCTTGTTGGGTTCTTGGTTTGGTTTATTATCATGTCAGAGATTTATGTTATCTTTCAAGCAGGTCGATGCCTTGTGCCTTAGGGCCACATGCTGCTTGCATCCAACTACGTCAAATCAATATGCTACTGGGTACTTACAATTTCTTCAGAGGAGCCATGCTATGGATCTAACCCCACTGTTCATGATGTCTACCAGCATTAGCTACTTGTTTGTCTGTTTAGGTCCTCTCTGGGGTTCTAAATGTAATTTGAAATATAATTTTGAATGTTATTGTGTGTCAGCCCCCTGCATGGTGTGTTTGACTATGAAATTTGTAATAGTGTGGACAGAACAAAATAAACTCCGTAGATGGTGGACGGTCCACCTTAAAAACCGAAATTAGTTGATATGCACAAAGCATATCACCTAAACTTATTTGTATTTTTATTTTGAAATAAATAAAAGAGTGTTACGGATCACTTTAAAAACCGGTCGGCCGTGCCTAAAAATTTTTAATAAATTGGATAGAGAATGGGTTATAAAATAACCAGGACTTCCATTGCATGAATTGGAAAGGATTTGATTGGAAATAACCTTCGGAATATTTCAGTATTGGATTCTGTGATTATACGGATATTGTTATGGAAATTTGGAAGATACAGATATCGTTATTCCCAATACGATATCCGTTGATTTCAGAATTGGATGTTGAATATAAGCCGATATAATTTCTATTTAGAGCCTTGTATTCAATATTAAATTGGATTTTGCGTTTCCCGTGAATGGTGCATTCATTAACACTGTTCTTAAGCCCAGTTGAGAAAAGATTAAGTCCTTTAATTAAGATTTAATGTAGTTTACCAATTAATTAATATTTAATTGGAATTAAAAAGAATTGGATTTTGGGTTTGTTGTGACTGGTGTCTTAAATAACACTGTTCTTGAACCCAGTGTGAAAAGAATAAATCTTTTAATTAAGATTATTAGAGTTTCCAGTTAAATAACATCTAATTGGAATGAAATGAAATGTGAGTTCGGTTTATCGTGAACTATGTTTTAAATAACACTTGTTCTTTAACATGATTTACAGTGAAATGGGATTTGGAATATATAATTCTTTTATTAAGATTTAATGGAAATTTTCCAAAGTAAATTTTTCTAATTTAATAAAATAAATTGGAATGAAATGGAATTCGATTTGGTAATAATCGAAGTGAGCTTCTGTGGATGAAGACTGTTAATATATATGGAATTTAAAAGGCTTTGTCATTATTCCATTTATATTATTAGTTGGATACGGTATTTGACATCAATTATATATTGATATGTTTTCCATGAAAATTCCATAATTAATGGAATGTGGTTTTCGGTTTATCGTGAACCGTGTTTTAAATTACATTGGTTCTTTAACCCAGTTAAAGACTGGATATGTTAACCCTCTTTTTTGGCAAGTGTCTCAACGAGCCTGACCAAAGCCCAAAACGCGCAAACACACATAAGCCGCGCTTCAGGAAGTCCAGCAGAAACACAGTCCAAAGTAATCACATCTCGGCCCAAGTCCAGACTAGCCAGAGTGACTGGTCACCCCGGAAGCATAGGTCTCATGGTAGACCGAGTTTCTCGCCTCTAGATAGAATGCATCGACCGATTATCTCGGGCTAGCGTGGAAGATTGCTACAGAGTTAGTCCACCAAATATCCCGATTTTCAAGGCAGTAATGGTGGTCAAACCATATGCAGACAAAGCTCTACTTTTGATATTCCTCTCTGTGGACGCCACATCAGCCACTACTTCCGAGGATACTATTTATGAATAGTGGAATCAGCCTTCCAACCGCAGCTTAAGCCAACAGATGGATTCCACTTGTCTAGGCCTTCCCGAAATGGCTGGACCATATCGCAACAGCCCAAGCTACATTCTCTGCCTATAAATACCTCTAAGCTTAAAAAAGAAAGAAGAGTCTCTCTTTTTCTGCCAAATCCGATGTACTTCAATTCTGAAGTTCATCTCTCTCAATATTTCCCAAGAGGAAGAAGCGAAATAGCCATCTTCTTTCCTTTCTTCAAACAAAGCATTATACTAGTAATCAAAAAAAGAGAAATAATATATAAAGTGGACTTAGTCACCATCTTTGCCGAACCACTATAAAAATTCTGTTTGTGCTCCCCGTTCTTTTATTGCATTTTTAATCTTTATTCGTGTGTTGATCGTACGATTGGGGGTTGACCGTCACTAGTGACCAACTTTTGATGTCAACACTTTGGCGTGCCGGGTAGGGGCAGCGCACCGACATCGCCATCGAGCCTCTGTTCAACTCAGCCCATGGCGAACAAATGAATGAAAGATGCAACATCCTCTCGTCCCGCAAACATTGATGCATTCGATACAAATGCTATAGAAGTAAGCCACAAAGTCTCCTCTCAAGACGATATGTCTCGATTCCTAACTCGGGACGACATAGATAAGATCATAGTCAAGCTCAGAGACCATATGGCATCTCAGGGTAAAATCCTCGAACGACAGCAGTAGTTTATGGATCACTTTCTCGATCGACTAGAAACAGGAGTGAACGCTTCAACATTAATTCCTCCACCGACCGAAGGTGGGGCAACAACTGATCTTTGGTCTGCATAGAATCAGGCAACACCTTTATTTCATCCTGGTATGGTCCCACCAACCGATCGACCCCAGCCGGGAGTATCACTTCCAGCAACCAGTGCAGCTGTGGCCATAGAACCTAGGGAGGCAGGCGATCAAGGTCTAGGTCATCTGGAAAATATGCCTCCAGTCTTTGGAATATGTTGACCTATAGAATCGGTCGAGCTCCAACCGGGTCCATCAAAATCAATGCCATTCCCATTACTACCCGTAATCTTACCGCAGACCAGTCTAACGACTCTTTCCCTTCAGCAAAGAGTTGGCACAACCTTCCCTTTGAGTAAGGGAAGCCATTCTACTATGTCGGTCCTGACCATGGCGGAAGAAAACGCTACCATAGACCCTCCTAACCTCGCTCCAAACGAGGGGCAGCCCTAGGCTCCGAACATCACATGCTATGCTGGATCAGCCTAGACCCTTTGCTACGGGTATGGCTCGACCCACGACTCATCGGGTTCCAGAGGGGTCATTCTTCCCAGAAACACCTGCTAGATCTCAGTTTCCCTCACACCTTCACTCAACTCTCGGAGGTCGAGCCCAGCCAAAGGCCACCCTTCCGAGCATGCTTTTGTCAGATCCTCGTGCAGAACCTCCTCAGGATGCAGAATTAAATTCATGGCAACGACTCCTCGGAGATGGGAGTCAGCTTGCAAGCATCATCCGACCCTTCACTCAGGGCAATTCTTTGCAACAAGACATAGACAATGTCTATCGCGGTCCCTTCACCAGGGAAATCCGAAATATCGAAACCCTCCGGACTTCAAGTTCCCAGCTATTGAGCCGTACAATGGTCGCACTGACCCGACCATTCATCTCATGCAATACATGAGACATATGGAAGTACTTGGTGCTTCGACCAGCTTCATGGCTAAGTGCTTTAACCTCTTTCTCAAGGATATAGCCGGCATGTGGTTTCGGCAGCTAACAACGCAGTCGATCAGCAGCTGGAATACTCTGATCACTAGCTTCATCGAACAGTTCTGAGTACATATTTCTCGACCAAAAAGTGTCATGTTCTTACCTACCATCAAGTAGCGATCCGGAGAGACGCTCAGATCCTAGCTTGAAAGATTCAACGCGGCCGTGACATCTGTCGATCGGCCCGAGCCATCGGTGGTACTCATGGCCGCCATCGCGGGAGTCTAGAAGAGATCTGAATTCTCAAACTCCCTTACCAAAGATGCTCCCAAAGATATAGATGATTTTTACTCCGAGGCCGAAAGATTCCCCCGACAAGAGAATGCCAGCCTTGAAATGGAGAGCCTTGAAGTTCTAGTAGCCAAACAACAAGGTCCATTCAGCGGTAATGGCCAAAATAAAGGAAGAGGAAAGGCCCCGGAGAAGAACGAGCGATGTGTGCGACCTTGTAATGAAAACAAATATGATCGATACAACGAGCTCAAATTCCTCTTTGCTCGACATCTATCTCGATATACGCGAGTCCTTGCCCTCTCCAAGACCATCTCGATGAGAATCGACTCAGATGGAGCTCGACTATTGCAAGCATTGTATATTCCACAACGTAGTTGGACATAATACAAATGATTGTCGACATCTGCACGATCTCATCGAAGGACGAGTCAGAAAGGGGGAGCTCGTCGAATATGTCATAGATCGTGCCCCAGCCATGCCGCCAGGTCCTTCTGCCCAAGCTCCTTAGGCTGGTCCTCGAGCTCGCTTTTGGAAATGGAAAGGACCCTGAGAATAGCACCCGCGGCATTATCATTAATTAGATTGCTTTTATCTTTCTTGATGTGTTTCGTTCAATAATAAGGACACCTTGATGTACAAATGTATGTGGTTAGGGTTTAGCTCCTAGGCATGCTCTGGAATCAATGGTTGTCTCTTTAGAATTTCTTTGTAATAGTTACTCAGCAGCTATAAATTTTCTTTTGCAAACATTAATCATGTTTAAAAATCTCTAAGCCGAGCATGAATAAATGCTCGCCCCTATCTTATGTGGTCAGCGCGAAAGCCCACCAACTTTTTTCTAAACGCTTACTCTCTTTTCTCTTTACCCCACGAGCATTCACAGATCACTGGACAAACTAACTTAATGCATGTCGAGCATAGAAATACTTGCCCTATGCCGAGTATGATGACTACTCGCCACCTCACTAAGCCAAAACTGGATTAGCGTTCGCCACCAAGCTGAACTTGGATTAGTGTTCGCCACTAAGCTGAGCATGGTTTATGCTCGCAACTAAGCCAAGCATGGTTTATGCTCGCCACCCTCTAAAGCCAAGTGGAATAAAATGCTCGACCGATCGCCCTCCTCTGAAATGAGGATGGTTTGTTTTGTATTTGTAGGAATCGACTCTCATACAGATGGCGATCATCATCTCGTCCTCAATATGGTTCCCGACAGTTGTTGGTTTTCCGGCCTTAATACGACTTGGCATGGTCGTCGGTTTTCTGGCCTTAAAATGGTCCGGTGTGACCATGGCAGATCGAGCGTTTGTGCTTCGGTCCAGATTTCAGAACACATCTCCCTCTATCGATGAAGAAATATTTTGAGGGGCAAAGTGTTAACCCTCTTTTTAGGCAAGAGTATCAACGAGCTAGACCAAAGCCCAAAATGCGCAAACACACATAAGCCACACTTCAGGAAGTCCTACAGAAACACAGTCCAAAGGAATCACATGTTGGCCTAAGTCCAGACTAGCCAGAGTGACTGCTCACCCTGGAAGAATAGGTCTCATGGTCCACCGAGTTACTTGCCTCCAGATAGAACGCGTCGAACGATTATCTCGGGCCAGCGTGGAAGATTTCTACAGGGTTAGTCCACCAAATATCCCGATTTTCAAGGCAGTAAAGGCGGTCAAACCATATGTGGACAAAGATCTACTTTTGATATTCCTCTCTGTGGATGCCACGTTAGCCACTACTTCCACGGATACTATTTATGAATAGTGGAATCAGCCTTCCAGCCGTAGCACAAGCCAACAAATGGATTCCACGTGTCTAGGCCTTCCCGAAAGGGCCAGACCATATCGCAACAGCCCAAGCTACATTCTCCGCCTATAAATACCTTAAAGCTTAAAGAAGAAATAATAGTCTCTCTTTTTCTGCCAATTCCGCTGTACAACAATTCTGAAGTTCGTCTCTCTCAATATTTCTCAAGAGGAAGAATGGAAATAGCCATCTTCTCTCCTTTCTTCAAACAAAGCATTGTACTTGTAATAAAAAAAAGAGAAATAATATATAAAGTGGACGTAGGCACCATCTTTGTCGAACCACCATAAAAATTATGTGTGTGCTCCCCGTTCTTTTATTGCATTTTTAATCTTTATTCATGTGTTGATCGCACGATTATGGGTTGATCGTCACTAGTGACCAACTTTTGACGTCAACAGGATATGATTTCCCAAAGTTAAATAATAATTAATATTGATTTTGGGGAAGATTAAAACTAAGTGGATATAACGAATCTTTAATTAGATTGAAATGTGGATTTGATAATTTAAATTATCAAATTTGAGAAATGATCGAGAATGGAATATCACCAGTTTTGCTCCAAGAAGTAGTTAAATCCTTAATTAGATTTGAACGTGAAATGGTAATTAATTTTACCGATAACACCATGGTGTTAGATATGGAGTTCTACCAGTTTTGCTCCATGGGATAAATAGGTTGGCATTGGGAAATAAAACAAATGATTACTTCGGTAAGGTTTGCTAATCCCGAGTAGTTTGGAAAACTTTAATTTGTTTAAATTGTGAAAAGATTATTTGAAAAAAAGAATATTCTGTATTGAAATGAGGCATATGTTGTGTTTGTGTAACACTTGTTTATAAAATATGCGGGTTATTCGGAAAGACCGCGTTTATCCCACTCCGAACTGATACGACGATGAAGACGGTGGTTGAAGATCGGAGGTCTTCACATCGTTTGGATGATTACTGATGTCTTGATTAGGCTGCACACCTAAGACAAGGTAATAAGTGGTGATCGTCTAGACGTACCTGGATATCGACCGGATATGCGAGGCCCTCTCTCTTGTATTGGACATATAGGACGAGGAATAAGGTGCCTTGGTGCGAGGCCCTCTCTCTTGTATTGGACATATAGGACGAGGAATAAGGTGCCCTGGGTTTCGTTTAGACCCAAAACGAACTTGTAAATGGACTGTATATCCGACATTGGATTTTATTCTGTGTTGATTGATCTATATTTAATATATATTTGTTTGGTAGCGGAGAATTTATTCTCTTGCTTAACACCCTTCTCTGAGAAGTACGAGCTCAGAGGTTATATATCGATAGACATCAGTCACATGGCATATATTGCCTATGTGGCATGCCTAAGTGGCAAATGATCAAGGCTTCTGTTGAAAAGAAGAGTCTTGTGGTTGATGATCAAAGCACGACCTTAAATGGCACAGCTTTTTGTATAGCGCTAATTCGCGAGCTTTGCTTCCTGGTATGAACTAGAAAAGGGAGAAGGATCCAGGGAGAACATGCTTTTCTTTCAAGTTAGAGGTGGTGTCTGGGTTTTACAAGCCCAGACATTTTTATATTTTTACCTATGTTGTTGTTGGAATGCGAGGCGCCTCAGATGTATCGGTTACTAAGGAACTGATGGATATTAAGTCATCTGGCTCATGTACGCCTATAGGGCGGGGAAATATATTGTTCAGGGATTTTTAATCCACTTAAAATGTGAATCGACCCAGTGGATCATAGGTGCATTTGCGGCTGTAGCCTGATACACAGACTTGAGCATCTCGAATTCGGCAAGGACGATCCCTTGCCTTGGTTCATGATGTAAATCCAACTTCCAATACGACATGTGCGGTTTTGATTATAGAGCCTAGTATAGTGACATAGCAGCATAGGATACTATGTCGTCTATGATTGATACATTTATATTTGAAGTTGATTTCTTCACTTATAGTAATAATATCAAATGATTTGTTTTATACATATCAAGCATTATTTGGCTATTATAAGGTAACACCCTATCCTCCGGCTTACGTTGCATTGTGTGATGGGACCTGGGTCTTATAATAGCTTCATTTTCTTTAATTAGCATTTCGCTGTTTATTTTATGCACTAGTATTCTTAGGAGGAAATCCGTTCCATGTTATACGGTATGGTTCCTTGATTTACCTAACCTTAAAATCAAATTAATAATTGTTTTAGTTCTCACACTAGTCACTTGACTGACCTGGAGTTTATTGTTTTAATCTAAACTCTGGGTACCCCTATTTTCCACATGGGAAGCTAGTAATTGGGTTTTTGCAGATTTATATTCACAGGATCTTGGATTTACAATGGGAGTTATATTCGAAATGTTCTGTATCCATGTATTTCTTTAAGCTGTGTTATGTATTATTTTTCCGCTGCTATGTATTTAAATGTAATTTAAATCTCTGATATTTATCAAAAGTGTAATATTTATTCATATTCTATTATATTCTTGTACTCTGATGTAATTGTTGTAATAAGAAATGGAATGTTCTATCGTTTATGTTCTGATTTGTCGTGTTCTAAACTCAATCCAGGGTTTCCTTTACAGCGATGTTTGGGTCGTGTCTGTTTGGTATTAGAGCTTTGGTTTACAGAACTCTAGAACAAGACACATTAGAAGCAAACGAAAGAATTCAACAGAGATGGGATTAGTAATATCCGATAAGAATGACTCGTTAGAGATAGGATCAATAGTATCCTAGAATGAGTCTGAAGAGAGTTATTTTTAAAATAAAAAAGAAAACCAATTTAGTTTTGAAAATTTAAACTAATTATTGGCATTTGAGTATATTATTTTATTTTATTTTGGACAATTGAGTATAGGATATTTTGCATATACACATCATGAACACACATTCGAAGTTTTCATATACTGTATGGATATAAAATCACACTAAAGTCGCCCGGAGATGATACTGATGATTTCTAGTATCATCAGTGTTTATGTTCGGGTGCCGAAAGTGAGATATCTATATATTTCCAATTGACTAGTGTGAGAACTAAAACAAGATAGGGTTATTATTTTGATTTGACATAAAAATGGATTTTTAGCATATATAACAATTTATGTGATTGAAATGATAATCCACTAATTGATTGCTGATTATTTTGTTTGATTATTGGTTTGATTAATTAAAATTTTGAACCATTAAGCCAAATTGAATAAAATATTGTACTGAATTGAAAATTATTAGAAATTACATGCATGTACATATATATATGTATTGAACAGGTCATAGCAAGGAAGCAAGAGAAGAGGAATAAAATTGTATGATTGACAAATAGGTACATGTTTACTAATTTATTTTGTTTGGATGATTTTATGAGCCGCTTGGCTTTTTTTGGATGATGAGGGCCCTGCGTTGCTAGTTGTTTTTTTAAATGTCTCCCCGTAAAAAGGAGGTTATGGCGAAAATTTTCAAAATTTAGGGTGTTAGCCAAATTTTTGAAGAATTTGAAAATTCTTAGAAACTGAAAAGTTGAAGAATGAAAGCCAGGACTTAAGTTGAGTTGATTAGTTAAACAACTTTCAGCTCCATTCCTTTTCGAGGACGAAAAGATTTTAAATGGTGGAGAATGTGTGACGGCAAGGAATTTCGCTCGGTCCGAACAAGTCGCTAAACCGACCCAGACCGTTCGAAACGCCCTATCGTTTTAGAACAGGACAAAACAGAACGCATACAGAAGAACATTTCACTGTATATTACAACAATGCATCAGATTACAAGAATATACAGAGTACAAATGAATAAAATGATATTTTTATTTTTCTAACATATTTTAGAAAATTTTGGCGGCATAACGGCACGATACTAGAAACGGGACAAGGCCTAGCCTTATCCCCGGTCTAGTGAAGGCCCACGCCATTCACACATCAATCAAATCAATTTATTTCACCCAACAATTCAATTCAAATCCAATCATCTAATCAACTACACAACCAAACAATTTAACAAACAAGCCATCCATGGTCTGTGGATGACGGGTGTCGGGTGCTACTAAACACCGTCTACATCCTAGTATATATATATAACTAGAAAAATTAAATTGAAAGGTGAGAAGTTCTCACCGAAAGCTATCCAACTTCACGGCACTTCCATGCAGAAAATCTTCACTGTTCTCGTCTCTTATTACTTTCTTCGCCCGTATCCTCTACATATGTAAAAATCGAATTTTTACTTTGCTACTCAATATTTAAAAATCGAATTTTTACTCCGGTGTTCAATACATAAAAATCGAATTTTTACTTCAAAGTTCAATATATAAAAATCGAATTTTTACTTCAAAGTTTAATATATAAAAATCGAATTTTTACTTCAAAGTTCAATATATAAAAATCGAATTTTTACTTGAAAGTTCAATATATAAAAATCACCTTTTTAATTCGAAAACAAATGCAAAATTCCTTTTAAAAACAAAGCTAATTTCATTTTAAAAATCTGTTCTATTTATATTTCAAAATCATTTTCTATACTGTTCTTTCCATTTTTAAACAAAGTAAATTCCTATCTTCTATTTCAAAACATTGCTAATTTTATTTCAAAATTCAATTCTAATTTTATTTCAAAAAAACCGAACTATTTTTATTTTAAACACTTATGTTTATTTCAGTTTTTAGAACCCATGTTTTTAAAACAAAGCGATTTCATAAAAAAAACAATATTGATTTCAGTTTGAAATGAAAATAAGTTTTCAGTTTTTAAAAATAAAATAAAATCAGTTTTAAACCTTTTTAAAAAAATCAGTTTTCATTATTTTTGCAAATCAGTTTTTATTCTTTATAAAATTTCAGTTTTAAAATTCTTTATAAAAATTCAGTTCATATAAAATAAAAATAAAATAAATAAAAACAAACTTACAGAGGAGGGGGGGTTTCTGCAGCTCGTCGGCGGCAAGCTTCGAGGGGCGGCGCTAGGGCTTCGAACGGGCGGCGATGGCTTCAGGAGTCGAACTGGGTGGCGATGGCTTCGGGCGTCGAACTGGGCGGAGCGGTGGGAGGTTGGTTGAGCGTCGAACTGGGCGGAGCGGTGGGAGGTTGGTCGAGCGTCGAACTGGGCGGAGCGGTGGGAGGTTGGTGGAGGCAGTCGATTTGGTTTAGGGTTTCCTTCTCTTTTTTTTTCTGTTAAATTAAGTCGGGGGGGGGGGGGGGCAGGAAGATGAAGGAGAGAGGGAATTAGAAATATATATATATATATATATTTTATTTATTGCATAAAGTTGACTTTTACCCACGACCTCGAAACGAGGCCCACCGCCTGTCGTCTATAGCGTTTTACCCCCATTCCGAACACAATGGGATATGTATCGCAAGCCGATTTGATTGTTACAATCAGTTTCCTTTTGAATTTTCAATTAAATCATTATATTGAATTTCAAACGTACATTTCAAATTACCAGGGTCACATACTAACTAGAAAAATTCCTGAAAAATATTTTCTAGCTTCGTATTGACGATACGGTCCTAACAAAACTAGTTTCGTCGAATTCTGGGACCGTTTGAAAAATGGCCATTTTCCAGTCGATTAAAATCAACTAAAACTGGTCAAACGCGTTTTCCTTTGCCACGCTCACATATTGAATCGAAAAATTATGAAATTTGAAATCTAGCAATAACCTGACATCACGGACCCAACAAAACTGGTTTCGTCGAAATCCGAGGTCGTTTGCAAAATGTCCATTTTTAAGGGCCTGAATTCCATAGCGACTATTCAGAATTTTCAACTGGACATATCTTATCATTTCTAAGATGAAATGTCAGTTTGTTAACTTCGTTACTAAGATATAGTTATACAGATTCAAATATTTCTTGTTTCGTTTAATTCTGACTTATATTGAATTCTGTATATTCATTTGAAATTAGAAATCGAATTTTCGAACTACCGCGCCATTTTCAATTCCTTTTATAATTATATATAATTATTATATATATTCTAACGACGACGTATATAATATATACGTTCTATTATATTCAAAATAAATTTTCGTCGATATTATTTAAAATAATTCATTTTAAATAATCAAAATTCGCTAAAATTGCCAAAATAAAAATTTTAAACTGGCCTAGATTTTCGGGTTGTTACAATCTCCCCCACTTAAAACTTTTCATCCCCGAAAAGGAACAAAGTCGAAAGTGGTTTGATCATTCAACTCAACGTTCGATCCGGCTTCCATTCTCCAACTTTTCAGTTTCTGAGAATTTTCAAAACTTCAAAAATTTGGCTAACACCCTAAATTTTCGAAAAATTTCGCCATAACCTCCCCTGCACCGGGAGCATCGGGGAATTTCAAATAGCTTCCCCGGTCCTTCAGATCTCAAAAAGAAAAAGAAAAAGCCAAGCGGCTAGCCAATAGGCTCACAAAATCATCATCACCCAAACAAAACAGGAAATTATGTAGTAAACATGTACCTATTTGTCGGGCAAACAAATTTTATTCTCTGCTCTAGCCTCCTTGCTATGACCTGTTCAATGATATATATGTATATGCAAGCAAATGCAACCAATTTTCAATACAGTTCAATATTCGGTTCAATTAGGCTAAATGGCTAAAAATTAGCTACCAAATAAACAAACAACACTAACATCAATCAATTAGTGAATTAGAGTTTCAAATTCATAAATTTGATACATATACAGAAAATCATGTTTTTGATGCCAATTCACAACAATGTGTTCTAACTATATTAGTTTTGGTTCTAACACCAGTCTAATGGAAATATATAGAAAACACACCTTCGTAACACGAATATACATATTGATAATGCGGCCGCATTACCAAAATTATCTCCGGGCGACTAGAGTGTGATTCTATATCTATCCAGTATATTAAAACTTCGAATACACGCGGATCAGACGTATACGCAAAATCTATATATACTGGATTGTCCACATCAATATAAATAATCAAATACGAATAATTGATTTAAATTTTCAAAACAAAATTTGTTTTCATTTGAAAAATATACTCTTCACACTCGTTCTAGGATACTACTGATCCCATCTCTAACGAGTCATTCCCGTTGGATATTACTAATCCAGTATCTGATGAATTCTTTCGTACGGTTCTAATGTGTCTTGTTCTCTGAGCTTTGTAAACCAAAGCTCTGATACCAACTGTGACGGCAAGGAATTTCGCTCGGTCCGAACCAGTCGCTAAACCGACCCAGACCGTTAGAAACGCCCTATCGTTTTAGAACAGGACAAAACAGAACACATACAGAAGAACATTTCACTGTATATTACAACAATGCATCAGATTACAAGAATATACAGAGTACAAATGAATAAAATGATATTTTTATTTTTCTAACATATTTTAGAAAATTTCGGCGGCATAACGGCACGATACTAGAAACGGGACAAGGCCTAGCCTTATCCCCGGTCTAGTGAAGGCCCACGCCATTCACACATCAATCAAATCAATTTATTTCACCCAACAATTCAATTCAAATCCAATCATCTAATCAACTACACAACCAAACAATTTAACAAACAAGCCATCCATGGTCTGTGGATGACGGGTGTCGGGTGCTACTAAACACCGTCTACATCCTAGTATATATATATAACTAGAAAAATTAAATTGAAAGGTGAGAAGTTCTCACCGAAAGCTATCCAACTTCACGGCACTTCCATGCAGAAAATCTTCACTGTTCTCGTCTCTTATTACTTTCTTCGCCCGTATCCTCTACATATGTAAAAATCGAATTTTTACTTTGCTACTCAATATTTAAAAATCGAATTTTTACTCCGGTGTTCAATACATAAAAATCGAATTTTTACTTCAAAGTTCAATATATAAAAATCGAATTTTTACTTCAAAGTTCAATATATAAAAATCGAATTTTTACTTCAAAGTTCAATATATAAAAATCGAATTTTTACTTCAAAGTTCAATATATAAAAATCACCTCTTTAATTCGAAAACAAATGCAAAATTCCTTTTAAAAACAAAGCTAATTTCATTTTAAAAATCTGTTCTATTTATATTTCAAAATCATTTTCTATACTGTTCTTTCCATTTTTAAACAAAGTAAATTCCTATCTTCTATTTCAAAACATTGCTAATTTTATTTCAAAATTCAATTCTAATTTTATTTCAAAAAAACCGAACTATTTTTATTTTAAACACTTATGTTTATTTCAATTTTTAGAACCCATGTTTTTAAAACAAAGCGATTTCATAAAAAAAAACAATATTGATTTCAGTTTAAAATGAAAATAAGTTTTCAGTTTTTAAAAATAAAATAAAATCAGTTTTAAACCTTTTTAAAAAAATCAGTTTTCATTATTTTTGCAAATCAGTTTTTATTCTTTATAAAATTTCAGTTTTAAAATTCTTTATAAAAATTCAGTTCATATAAAATAAAAATAAAATAAATAAAAACAAACTTACAGAGGAGGGGGGGTTTCTGCAGCTCGTCGGCGGCAAGCTTCGAGGGGCGGCGCTAGGGCTTCGAACGGGCGGCGATGGCTTCGGGAGTCGAACTGGGTGGCGATGGCTTCAGGTGTCGAACTGGGCGGAGCGGTGGGAGGTTGGTCGAGCGTCGAACTGGGCGGAGCGGTGGGAGGTTGGTCGAGCGTCGAACTGGGCGGAGCGGTGGGAGGTTGGTGGAGGCAGTCGATTTGGTTTAGGGTTTCCTTCTCTTTTTTTTTCTGTTAAATTAAGTCGGGGGGGGCCAGGAAGATGAAGGAGAGAGGGAATTAGAAATATATATATATATATATATATATATATTTTTATTTATTGCATAAAGTTTACTTTTACCCACGACCTCGAAACGAGGCCCACCGCCTGTCGTCTATAGCGTTTTACCCCCATTCCGAACACAATGGGATATGTATCGCAAGCCGATTTGATTGTTACAATCAGTTTCCTTTTGAATTTCATTTAAATCATTATATTGAATTTCAAACGTACATTTCAAATTACCGGGGTCACATACTAACTAGAAAAAATCCTGAAAAATATTTTCTAGTTTCGTATTGACGATACGGTCCTAACAAAACTAGTTTCGTTGAATTCTGAGACCGTTTGAAAAATGGCCATTTTCCAATCGATTAAAATCAACTGAAACTGGTCAAACGCATTTTCCTTTGCCACGCTCACATATTGAATCGAAAAATTATGAAATTTGAAATCTAGCAATAACCTGACATCACGGACCCAACAAAACTGGTTTCGTCGAAATCCGAGGTCGTTTGCAAAATGTCCATTTTTAAGGGCCTGAATTCCATAGCGACTATTCAGAATTTTCAACTGGACATATCTTATCATTTCTAAGATGAAATCTCAGTTTGTTAACTTCGTTACTAAGATATAGTTATACAGATTCAAATATTTCTTGTTTCGTTCAATTCTGACTTATATTGAATTCTGTATATTCATTTGAAATTAGAAATCGAATTTTCGAACTACCGCGCCATTTTCAATTCCTTTTATAATTATATATAATTATTATATATATTCTAACGACGACGTATATAATATATACGTTCTATTATATTCAAAATAAATTTTCGTCGATATTATTTAAAATAATTCATTTTAAATAATCAAAATTCGCTAAAATTGCCAAAATAAAAATTTTAAACTGGCCCAGATTTTCGGGTTGTTACAGAATGTAACAACCCGGAAAATCAGAACCAACTTAAAATTTTTATTATAGCAATTTTAATGAATTTTGGATATTTAAAATTAATTACTTTAAATAATAACGACAAAAAATTTATTTTAAATGAAATTAGAACGAATAGATTTATTATAATTATATAACGAGCTTGAAAGGGCGCGACAATTCGAAAATTCGATTTCTAATTTCAAATGAATATAGAAAATTCAATATAAGTCAAATTGGACAAAACAAGAAATATTTGAATCTGATTAACATTATCTTTCTAACGGATGTAAGAAACTGAGATTTCGCTTTATAAATTATAAGTTATGTCCAGTTAAAAATTCAGAAAAGTCGCTGTGGAATTTATATATATTTTAATATATATATATATAGTCCTTATAAATAGCCATTTTGCAAACGACCTCCGTTTTCGACAAAACCACTTTTGTTGGCTCCGGAATGTCAAATTATTACTATATTCTAAAATTCATTATTTTTGGAATTAATATGTGAGCGTGGAAAACGAAAACGTGTTTGGCAATTTCAGTTTGAATTTAATCGACTGGAAAATGACCATTTTTCAAACGGTCTCCAAATTCGACGAAATTAGTTTTTTCATGATCGTATCGTCAAAACATAGTCAGAAATAATTTTTCTATAATTTTTGGACTCAGTGTGTGGCCCCAGTAAATTAAAAGGTACGTTTGAATTTAAAATATATTGATTTATATTTTAAATTTAACGAAAACTGATCGTAACAGTCGAACGCTTACGAGACATATCCCATTGCGTTCAGAATGGGGGTAATTAGCTAAGGGCGATAGTCGGTGGGTTCGAATTGGGAAAGTTGCTATTTTCGGGCAGATAATAAATAGAAATCTAAGCCCAAGTTTTATCTGATTCCCCTATCGCCCTTGAGCAAATCCGTCGCCGCCCAGCTTCAGGGCCGCCACGCCCGATGCCAGCGCCCCCACCTCTGGCCATCCCCTCCTCCTCTTCTCCCTACTCGCCCAATCTCGAGATTCCCATACCTTAGCACCCAAAACCCAAGCCGCCATCCCCCTAGCCCGTCGTCGCCAACTAATCACGCCCACCCATGACCTCCAGTGACACCACACCACCGCCTGCTCCCCCTTCCGACCACTAGTGAGCCCTCCTCCGAGGAAGATGCGATTTTTACCTATAAAGGTGATTTTTTTATTAATTTATTTTATTTTTAAATCTGATTTTATTTTAAGTTAAAACATAGTTTTTGACTTAGTTTTTATTATATATAGTACATAGAAGAAAATCAGTTTTTATTTAATGTAAATACTTTGTTATAAGATTTTTTTAAAATATAAAGTTGAGATTTTAAAAATAAAGGTCTGATTTTTAATTTACTTCATGATGTATAAAAATTGGATTTTTAAATATATAGTTATGAAATAAAAATGTGATTTTTATATGTGTAGCTATGAAATAAAAATACGATTTTTACGCATAGAGATTTAAAATAAAAATATGATTTTTATTAGGTGAAGAGCATGGTAAAAATTAGATATATATATATAGCAAATTTAAAAATTAGGTTTTTTTATATATAGTAACGAAATGAGGATATGATTTTTATATAAAAACCTTTTTTATAAAAATTCGATTTTTAGCTATATAAAGATCATATTAAAAATGTGATTTTTAGTATGAACAACATGAAAGAGATTGCGCTAGAATTTCAGGAAAATCATAACTGTTTAGAAATTCAAAAATAAAACTGGTGGAGTGAATCCCCAAAGGTGAGAACTTCTCCCTTTAATTTATTTTCTAGTTAAAATATATACTAGGATGCAGACGGTGCTTAGCATCTCCCGACACCATCGTCCACAAACCATGGACGAATTATTTGATTATAATGTGTTGTGAAAATTGATTGTGATGTGGAATGGAATGTAAAATATTCATGTGTTGAATAAATATTTTGTCCTTAAAGATATAATTTTTAACGTGTATATGAATAAAATAAATATTCATTTACAAATCGGACAATTTGTTTACGTACACCATTTAACTGATATGGATTGGGACGATAAATTTTACACATCGCCCAATTACACAAACAAAATCTATGTTTGTTGATTGAAACCCCGCACGGGTATTGGGATGATATTTGATGTACACTAATCCCAATTATTTATTTATATGTCAATCAATTGGTTGATAGACTATTGTAAGTGTTAATTATTTATATTTAAAGTATATACTGTGTAGAATGCACTCTAGGTGATGGTTGATTGTTTTTCATTGTTATTATATACATGTATTGTATGGAATCCATATAATTAACATTATATGGTACTGGATTGGGTCTCATTCCAATTTGGAAGATAAAGAATATTTTAAAAACAATATTCAGAAAAGGATAAAATATATTCATGTGTTGAATAAAATAAATGACGAATATTTTAAAACAATATTCACTAACACATCAAAATATGATTTTGATGTCCGATTTCAGATGGACACAAAAATATTGAAATATATAAAGCCGTGTTGATTAGATATGCGCCATTTTGACGCGAACGATATTTATATCGATTTTATTCATTTTTATAATGAATATCGGAAAGGAACTGATTTCAAAATCTGATATTTTGAAAATATTATCATTTATGTATTAATGATATGAAATATTCAATTTTGTTTTAAAATTGAAAATGGAGTTTAAATAGTCTTTAAAACGAATTTGAAACGATTTATAAAGTACGTTTTAAATGGAAATCGATGAAATATATATAATTTATATATATATATATTAAATGGCCTGAACCGGACGCGTTGCGCCGCGACCGTTCGCGAATTTCGACCATTGACTTCGAATGGACGTTACGGGAGATCCGACCTTCGGATTCTTCTAAAAGCAGAACCGTTGGGTTCGTATTGAAAAGAGATTTCCAAAAAATATAAGTGATTTAAAATCTAACGGTTGGATTTGGAATTATGTCCAAATCAAATTTGGAAAAGGTCGTTGTAAGTCCTGTTCGATGACCATATATGAAAATCGACTGTGTGGGCCTTGATAAAATTATTAAAAATATTAATAATCTATGTAAAATCATAATAAAGGATTTGATGAGAATTTAGATGAAAAATTCCATATTTGGAAAGATAAAAATACATTTTTATCAAAATGAACTATTTATTAACCAGAATTATAATCCAATTATTATTAAATAAATAAATTTGATTGAGAATGGGTTTTAATATAACCAGAATTTCCAGTGTATGAATTGGAATGGATTTGAATGGAAATAATCTTCGGAATACTTCGGTATTGGATTCCGTGATTATACGGATATTGTTATAGGAATTTGGAACACACAGATATCGTTTTTCCCAATACGATATCCGTTGGTTTCAGAATTTGATGTTGAATATAAGCCGATATAATTTTTGTTTAGAGCCTTGTATTCAATATTAAATCGGATTTTGGGTTTGCCATGAACGGTGCCCTCATTAACACTGTTCTTAACCCCAGTTGGGAAAAAAATAATTATTTTAATTAAGATTTACTGAAGTTTACCAATTAATTAATATTTAACTAGAATTGAAAAGAATTGGATTTTGGGTCTGTTATGAATGGTGTCTTAAATAACACTATTCTTGAATCCCGTGTGAAAAGAATAAATTTTTTAATTAAGATTACTAGAGTTTCTAGTTAATTAACATCTAAGTGGAATGAAATGAAATTAGAATTGGGTTTATCACAAACTGTGTTATAAATAACATTTGTTCTTTAACCTGATTTACAGTGAAATGGGATTTGGAATATATAAATCTTTTATTAAGATTTAATGGAAATTTTCCAAAGTAAAGTTTTCCAAATTAATAAAATAAATTGGAATGGAATGGAATTCGATTTGTAATAGTCGAAGTGAGCTTCTGTTGAGGAAGACTGTTAATATATATGGAATTTAAAAGGCTTGCCGTTATTCCATTTATATTATTAATCGAATACGGAATTTGACATCCATTATATATTGATATGTTTTCCGTGAAAATTCCATAATTAATGTAATGTGATTTTGGGTTTATCGTGAACCGTGTTTTAAATGACATTGGTTCTTTAACCCAGTTAAAGACCGGATATGATTTCCCAAAGTTAAATGATCATTAATATTGATTTTTGAGAAGATTAAAACAAAGTGAGTTTTAATGAATCTTTAATTAGATTGAAATGAGGATTTGATAATTTAAATTATCAAATTTGAGAAATGATCGAGAATGGGATATCACCATTTTTGTTCCAAGTGATAATTAAATCTTTAATTAGATTTAAACGTGAAATGCTAATTAATTTTACCAATAACACTGTGGTGTTAGATATTGAGTTCTACCAGTTTTGCTCCATGGGATAAATAGGTTGGGGTTGGGAAATAAACAAATGATTACTTCGGTAAGGTTCGCTAATCCCGAGTAGTTTGGAAAACCTTAATTTGGTTTAAATTGTGAAAACAATATTTGAATAAAAGAATATTATGGATTGGAATGAGGCGTACGTTGTGTTCGTGTAACACTTGTTTATAAAATACGCGGGTTATTCCGAAAGACCGGGTTTATCCCATTCAGAATAACTGATACGACAATTAGTCGACTATGAAGATGGTGGTTGAAGACCGGTGGTCTTCACATCGTTTGGATGATTACTGATGTGTTAATTGGGCTGTACACCCAATACAAGGTAATAAGTGGTGATCGTCCAGACGTACTTGGAGATCGACCGGATATGCGAGGGCCTCTATCCTGTATTGGACATATGAGATGAGGAATAAGGTGCCTCCGGTTTCCTTCAGACCCAAAACCAACTTTGAAATGGACTGTGTGTTTGACATTGGATTTTATTCTATGTTGAGTGATCTCTATTAAATATATATCTATTTGGTGGCGGAGAATTTATTCTCTTGCTTAACACCCTTCTCTAATATGTACGAGCTCAGAGGTTATATATCGATAAACATCGGTCGCATGGGGTGAATTGCCTGTGTGGCATGCCTAAGTGGCAAATGATCAAGGCTTCAGTTGAAAAGTAGAGTCTTGTGGTTGATGATCAAAGTACGTCCTTAAATGGCATAGATTTGTGTATAGCGTTAATTCGCGAGCTTCACTTCCTAGTATGAATTAGAAACGGGAGAACGATCCAGGGAGAACATGCGTTTCTTTCTAGTTAGAGGTGGTGTTTGGGTTTTACTAGCCCAAACTTTTTTATATTTTTACCTATGTAGTTGTTGGAATGCAAGGCACTTTAGATATATCAGTTATTATGGAACCGATGGATATTGAGTCACCTAGCTCATGTATGCCCCATAGTGCGGGGAAACGTATTGTTCAAGGATTTTTAATCCACTTAAAATGTGGACCGACCATACGGATCCTAGGTGCAGTTGAAGCTGTAGCCTGAGACACGAAATAGAGCGTCTCGAATTCGGTAAGGGAGATCCCTTGCCTTGGTTCATGATGGAAATCCAACTTCCAATACGACATTTGCGGTTTTGATTGTAGAGCCTAATATGGCGACATAGTAGCAAGGGATAATATGCCGTCTATGATTGATACATTTATATTTGAAGTTGATTTCTTCACTTGTAGTAATAATATCAAATGATTTGTTTTATAAGTATCAAGCATTACTTTGATATTATAAGGCAAAACCCTATCCTCCGGCTTGCGTTGCATTGTGTGATGGGATCTGGGTCTTATAATAGCTTCATTTTCTTTAATTAGCATTATGCTGTTTGTTTTATGCACTGGTATTCTTGGGAGGAAACCCGTTCTGTGTTATACAGCGTGGTCCCTTGATTTACCTAACCTTAAAATCAAATTAATAACTGTTTTAGTTCTCACACCAGTCACATGACTGACCTGGAGTTTATTGTTTTAACCAAAACTCTCGGTGCCCTTATTTTCTACACGGGCTGCTAGTAGTTGGGTTTTTTCCAGGTTTATATTCACCGGATCCTGGATTTACAGCGGGAGTTATATTCAGAATGCTATTTATTCGTATATTTCTTTAAGCTGTGTTATGCATTACTTTTCTGCTCCTATGTATTTAAATGTAATTTAAATCTCTGATATTTATCAGAAGTGTAATATTTATTCACACACTGTTATATTCTTGTATGATGTAATTATTGTAATAAGCAATGGAATGTTCTGTCGTTTATGTTCTGATTTGTCGTGTTCTCAACTCAAATCCGGGCTTTCCTTCATGGGGAAGTTTGGGTCGTGTCAAATACAAGCAACGATACTATAAAAATATTTATAATAATCAATAAAAAATATTATTTTTTATCTTATATATACCCCCCTAAAAATCTCTAAATCTAAATTCCATTTCCTCGGTCAACAAAACCGCCGCCACTTTTTTTTTCAAACAACATAAAATGTGAAGAAATTAAAATCAAAACAAATCATAAGAAAATCAAAAAAATCATGAGCCAACTTTATTTGGAATCGGATCAGGGTGAGCTTTACTCCAGTATGGCTTCTACTTGGTGCGGTCGTAGCTCGTGGGACTAGAAAATTGACACCGGCAGCAAAGGCTGACCGCAGTACAAAATCTAGGTGGCCGGAGGGTAATCCACTATTGCAGGAGTGTTCGAGGTGAGGAAACTCGTGGGATAGCAAAGTACGAGGTATTTTTGGGAAAACGTATGTCTTGTTGTTTTCGTGAAGTGTTGTAGATGGCTCTAAGTCGCATGTCAGGATTTAGTTGCGAGCTGGATGAAATTGATGCGGGGTTGATGAGCGATAAGAAGAAGTTTGGTGGAGTTAGTTTGTGTTTTAATTGAAAGATGAACTGGTGTTGTGGGGTTGAAGCTCGATAATGGTGTGGTAAGCAGTACAAGGTTGAGACTGAGGAAGCATGTCCGAATCACGTATTGTCGTGATGGAGAGAGTGAGCTCAAGAAAAGAAGAGTGGTAGCGAAGGTCATGCGTTGAAAGGTTGAGAGGAGAGGGAGAACTGTGGGGAAGAAAGCACTGTTATGGCCATTGGTTTGAGGAGGATAGGGGAATAAAGGAGCTGGAGTTTTATTTGAGAAGAATGGATCAACAGGATTTTAAGTTGCATGTGGGCCAAGGAAGTTAGTGGGTGAGGCCCAAAACAAATAATTATAGTTTAAATTAAATTTAAATAGTTATAATAACTTGTAGAAATCATATTAAGGTCATATAGTATCCGAATTTCGAACGGTTTGATCCGTTGGGATCGTATGGACAACCGCTACACAATGGAACTGATTCGGAATGAATTGGAGCTCATTACAATTTGTAGCGAAATAAATTGCTTGATCTGATTCAATGACGGTTATCGTTATTTAACGATAAACCAACCAAAGTGAGTAAATCTCACTGACTCTGATAAGTTTATATTTTTATAACGTATTTTTAGAATTGATAAATGATGGTTGATTGCTGTGTGTTGACTGTTTAGATGAAGTGCTAATCTATTAGTTAAAAATATAGATAACGATAAATATATATACGTATATAAATATATATATCGCTAATCAAATATTGATTCTTTTTATAAGAGTATTTCATATTGAAATGAAGTTGATGTTAATTAAATTGTTTAACATCTATGGATGCAGGGAAACAGGTTGGAGGGATCCAACTTGATTCCTCAATATTTATAATATTGTTTGTTTTCATATATTGTGATATATGATGTGATATATAAACTATGATTGATTATGATGACACTGGTCTTGTTATTTGGTGTTTTGAATACCATAAGAAATACTGGAATGTAAAAAGGGAAATTTCAAAGTGTATATTGAAAATAAAATATTTATTTGGGAAATAAATATAATTATAAAAGGGAATATTTATATGAAATAAATAGGATATATTGGATGAAATATTTATATGAAATAAATAGGATATTATAAAAGGAAATATTTATAAGAAATAAATAGAATTATAAACGGGATTATTTGGAAAATAAAAAGAATTATAAAAAGAAAATTGGTGAGATATAAAAGAACTACGCGATGATGGATTTAAAGGAGATTTTTAAATATAAATATATTTTAACAAATAATTGGAGAAGATTAATTTATAAGTAATGTTTTTATAAATTAAGTAAAACAATTTATCATCAGATAAATTGAATATACAAGTCTGAATTTATATAGAGGAGTAGAAATCGGTTTTAACACCGATATTTTAAATAGAAATTGAACTTACCATTATAAAGGGAATTATAAATGAGACTTTTAGTGTTAGAATTAAAAAGGAGATTTTGCATAATTAATTCTATAAGTAGAATTTGGAATAGGGGATATTATTTTAAATGCGAAATCAAAACTGAATTGATTATATAAAAGAAATATTATTCACATTCGATGTGGATAATGGATTAAAATAAATATTTTATAAATTATAATATTTATAAGGAAAATTGGGTTTTGAAATAGGAATTCAAATGGGAATTGAATGAGATAGGAAATAGGATTAATCGAATATTAGTTATTCGAAATAGAGTTATTTGAAAGAAGGTTAATCGAATATAATTTATTCAAAGAGAGTTGATCGAATATAATTTATTAGAAAGAGAGTTAATCGAAAATAATTTATTCGAAAGAGAGTTAACTGAATATAATTTATTCGAAGAGATTTAATCGAATATAATTTATTCAAAGAGAGTTAATCGAATATAATTTATTCGAAAGTGAGTTAATCGAATATAATTTACTCGAAAGAGAGTTAATCGAATACAATTTATTCGAAAGGAAGTTAATCGAATACAATTTATTCGAAGAGAGTTAATCGAATATAATTTATTCGAAAGAGAGTTAATCGAATATAATTTACTCGAAAGAGAGTTAAATCGAATATAAGTTGTTCGAAAGAGAGTTAAATCGCGTAGAGATTATTCGAAAGTGAGTTATACGTTGAAATTCAATTATATAGAATTCAAGAAAGTACTATTCACTTTCCGTTTTTAAATCAAGATTTATTTATTTATAAATCAATTAGTTTTTTGTTTATTTATCCAAACTAATAAATAAAAGTTAAATTTAAGTTATTATATTTTGGAAGCATGGGATTACAACACTATTGTTATAATCAAATGATTTCTGTAAAAGAAGTGGATTCAGAAATAAAATCCGAGAGTTACGTAAGGGAGTTTGTTGAAGATTTAAAAGGTGAACTTTGTCAATTTCGAGGTTAGCAATGTTGTTCAGTTAAGTTCTGAGAGGTACTTATACCCCAACTTGATTGACTTCATTTTTAACAAAGGATTTTTTAAGGTTCGATAGTGAAGGTTGGTTAAGTGAATTTAGTTATTGAGTGTAATGCTTTGAGTTGGCATAGCAAAGTTTTATTTAAACATCTGTTTAAATCCAACGAAGGAGTTTTGGAAATGTTTTCCAAATAAGAATCAGAAATGTTTTCTAATATAGAAAATAAGAAATGAGAGTAAATACAGAAATGTTTCCCAATGATTAATAACGTATATTTTCTAAATTTAGAAAATAGAATTTACGAATACATGGAAACGGGAATAAGGAAATGAATAATTCAATGACAAATTAAATTAAAGGGGATTAGTGTTTGCGTCAAAAATGACTCAAACACCAAGAGTACTAAGAGTACTTCATAAGATACTTGATAATATATAATGTGGAGCCCATCAGCAGTAGAAATGTAAGCAAAGGAGGCACAATGGTTTATAGTGGTTCAATCAAGTGCGATCTACATCCACTTTGACTAGCGACAACATTATTGCACTTGGAATTACAAAATGAGCAAATTCTCTAATTACATTCATCATTACATTCTTTTAGAACTTGATTAAGGAAAATCGATGTGATTCCTCGAGTATTGAAATGGTAGATCAAATTTAGACTCTTTATGATGAATTCAGAGTTGAATCTTCACTTTGGTATGATTAAAGATGATGAAATCACTTAGTAAGTGTTGAGAATTGGATTTAGCAACCCTTTGGGGTCATCAAAATCCTCCCCTATTAAAGTGTGGTTGGACCTAAATTTTTAGGTGTGGAGCAAATGAGGAAAATGGCCAAAATATTTGGTGTAGGGAACCGGCCGGTCGGATATTTATTTACAGAAATGCCACTGGGTAAATTTGACGACAACTGGAAAGTGGTACCGGTCGGTCTTGTACCGGTCGGTCGGTCATATTTTATACACTGGTTGGTCGGTCTTGAATTCACTACTGGTCGGTCTAAATATGAGACACTGGCCGCCCTTCATATTTATACACCGACCAGTGGATGTCTGCCTTTTATTGTAAGGATACCGATCGATTCCTTTATGACTTAATTCTGGCCGTCCCTTTCTTTTTACACTTTTGCCACTTTGTCACATTGTGCTGATCTCCATTTTGTATCTTTTTCCTCTGATTTAATTATACCTTGGTCATTTGCATCGTATCTTTTGTATTAAATTCTTTTATGCGAATACTCGTGTTATGTATATAATCTAGGACCAATCGGTCCAAGCATCCACATGCCGACCACTATGTATTAAGCTGATCAATCATACTTTTCAAGTTGTTAACATGCTGATCCCGAAAAGCTTAATCTTCTAGAAGCCACGTACATAATTACACGTGTCCATGTTATAACAAAATTCCTCCTTCATGCAAATAGTATCGATTGATTATGATGTCGTGTATAACGTGAATATGGACCAGGCCATATTTTGACGTTCCATATTTGCATGGTTGCCTTTGTCTTCATACATACATGCCACGTGTATCCCATACTATTGCACCATCCACTCCATAACTTATATTTTCCCCTTTTCATATTATGTTGTTGTATAATGCGTTGCTAACATGTATTTTTCCCATGCATTCACTACTTCCATGCATGTAATAGTACGCCATGGTGACTAGTGCATATAATATGCCTATACATGACGGGTCAGAACGTTGCGTCCACACTCAAACATAGACCGATCGGTATGACATCGTATTAACAGATCAAATGGAAGCTGGTCAACCGACCAGGTGTTGTACATCGACTAGGAGTGCTATAGCCAAATGTGTTCGACTGAATGGTGTTGAAACTTATTAACTGACCGCTTGCTACTTGTTGCAACACGTCCAACCAGATGACGGTGTTCGACGGAGAGCTGCAGTTTCTAGACTTCGTTAACAACGGAGTTAATATTTGACCCTCAAAGCTTGTATTTTTTGCTTGCAACAAATGCGAGCTTCGAAATGAACATTGTTGATATTTTCGTGGCCAATCCATAATAAATTACTTATTCCATGAACTCTTTTAGCCTTTGGATTTTACTGAAGCAAAGCACATGTTTTAAAAGAATGACAGCCGCACCTTTTTTCAATTCTGCAATCAGGCAGAAGCCTAGTTATAGTTATGAAAAGGAGACCACTTTTTTTAAAATTAGAGCTTCAATTTGAACTTCTGAAGCTAGAGCGATTGCATCTTTTGAATTGTAAATGAATCATCCTTTTGATTATCCCCGTCCTCTTGATGATTTTCTAAAGAGGTGCCATTATATGCCAACTCAATGTGTTATTAATTAATCTTGCATTCAGCTTGGCATTCCATAATTTGTTGCGAAATTGCCAAGAAATGAGGAATTTGTTGATTATTCGTCTTCGAGCTCAATTGAAGTAACTTGATTGAATTCAGAGTTTAAGTTTGAATTTACACATGGCTTTGAAAAATCAGTTGATGATGCATACTAGACTCGTTGATTCCAAATGATTAAAGTATAGAACTTATTAATTGGATTTATAGGCTTTGTTCCATCAGGTAGAAGACTAGTTGTTATTCTGGAAGATAGATCACTCCTGCTTATGCTGAATTTTTATCTAAGTTTCCGGGGTTAGAACAATTACAGCTTCTGGATTAGAAGCGGAAAAAAAATTTCATTTTCCCTTAACCTCTTGACAATTTTCCGGAGGGGTGTCATTTGATTGTTCGTCCTTTGGCTTTGTTACATTAGTTTGGTTGGATTAAGAAGTCTCAATTTGAATTTGAACATAATTACTTAACAAGCCAATGGTACATATTGGCTTCATTAGTGTCTTTTGCCTTATTTCGATGAACGGTAGTGTAACACTGGCTCAGTTTCATTGGAGGGTTTCCCTTAGCATAAGTAACTTTTTAGAGAATCTAAAATGAAGAGCTTTTGCGTGCATTCAATGGAAAATTCATTGTCGATCGCTCAAGATGACAACGGGTTAGTCTAGTAAAAGGAGATTTATCATGAGAAATGTTCATAGATTTGAATGTGTTATTAGTGTGAAGCTGCTTTTTATTTAGGAATTTATGACTTGGTAGATGTAGTTCACACTGATAATACACTTAATTTTCTTATCAATAGCACTCGAGATTTGTCAGTCTCTGTTTTGGACTGCCAATTCTAAGCAATATCTTTCAAAATATCATTGTATTAAGATTCAATACATTATGAAATGCGTGCACCTGGCAATTTGATTTATGGAATTCCAAATTTGGCTTGCCTTGTTCGATTATTAGTGATGCCCCATTCAGCTTGACTCGTGTTCTTAGCCAATCCTCTTGGGTGGTCATGACTTTAGGATTTTTGGTAAACTGAATTGCTTATGTGCATGACTTATTAAGGTGTGCCAGGCCGGCGTTTTATATAATGCTTTTGTAGTATCCATTCCGAGGACCTCGAACCTTGGAATTAGGTTTTTGGAATTTGAATGTCGTTCATTAATGAATCGCTCCATGCACCATTTCTGCATTTGCCCATATCATCTTTTCCACAGTCCGAGAAGCTTTGTTCTATATTGCAACCTTGTTTTGTTATTGTCTCTTCTAACCATATTTGATATCATAGATCATCCTGGGCTAGACAAAACTTTAAATTTTCGTTTTATGAATGTTTACCCTAGCACAGGGTTATTGCTCAACCTTTCTTATAATTCATGTTGATATCATTGATGGATGCTAGCTTCGATTCCGAGAGAAATGCTATAGCTTTATGCGATTATGCCATATTAGCATAGTCGTCTTTCAGCATCAGTTATATTCAGGTTTGAATTAGAGTACCATCAGGTTCTTTGAGTTATATACGATTAAAGCTTTGCGGTCAAGGAAGCTTCATGTTGGAGCGCTTTAGATTTTCTTAGCCAAGGGATTCATTCCTACAAGAGATTGTTTTTTATCTATCTTAACCGATGTATCTAACCTTTCTTCTCCTCGGGGCCAGTCGAAGTTTAACAAATCGATCCTTCGAGGTTGCTTTTTACTGATGTATCAAGTCATATTGATTTCTTTCTCACAATTTTCAAATGCCCTTCTTTGAAGTAAAGCCTTTTTGATGAGCTTTTGAGGATTGATCTCCCGTTGTTTGCCCACTTTGGCTTACGTATTTCTGAGTATACTTGCCTTTGTATTGAGTGCAAATCTGGTTTTTGTTTATTGCGATGTCCTGGTGAATTCGTGATATGCTTTCCGGACATTGTCCAATTCTAAGTATGATCATATTACTTTTTTATCGTAGGTTGGCACGAATTGCATGAGAGGAGCGCAATCAATTTTGCCGAATTTCCTTGATTTAGATAGTCGCACTAAGAGCTTCTAATTTGTTGGAAAAAGTATTTTGCTTTTATTGGCTTATTTAGAGCTTCTGAGCTTGCCGATGTATCTAGGAAACCTTGATTTAGTAGCCGAATTTGTGCTTGAGTCTTTGAAGGCTATCGATGAGCAAGATAAAACTAAGAAGTTCATTATCACAGAACAGTTCGTCTGCGAAATCGGACTACTCGCACTAATTCGACCCTTTTTCTCTCAAGGAATTCTTTCTGCTTTCCTTTGTGTGCCCAAAGCATCGGGTGTCCCAGGCTTTAACGGAGATGCAACATTGGAAAATTCCACCGTAGATTTTGCATTAAAAAAGCATTTGGATCCTGCTATGCCTATGAACTTTATTAAGACTCACTTTTGTGATATTGTGATGGAAATGTGCTCTACTTGTTGTACTTTAAGCTTTTATTTTTGCTTTGTCGTACTTCCTTGTTTTGCATTCCACACCTATTTCCTTTTCATATTCACAGCACAAATTTTAATGATATAAGTCATTTGTTATTGCAATGCTCAGTATTGAAATGATTTCGTGGTACATTTTGTAAATTAGGTTTTCATTGTAGCCACGATTCATTATTAGCTGGATTTACTTAACCGCTTTCGCTGCTGAATTTCCTTAATTCTGGCTGAAGCAATTTTCGAGACATTCTTTTCCGTGAACAATCACCTTTTCGCTTATCACGGTATCGAAGTTTTCAAGTTTGTTATAGCCATTTAAGGCTCAACTTTGTTGGTCAAGGCAACCCTTGTAGATACTAAACCTTTGATTTAATATTGTGATGAATTTGTAGTATGTTTAAGAAGTGAGCATTGTCGAATTCCTTTGATGTGGTGGTAATCCCCCCATACCAAAATTTGTCACAGACTTTAAAGGTTAGGTGCAACAGTTTTTGACCGACTTTGTTCGGAGTCTAATGGTCATGTGCTTCATGCCATTGTTAAATTCCATGGCATGATCATGATCAAAGGTTTCCAGTCTAGTCGATCCTACTGATGCCTTTTTATGGAGATAAACTTCTGTTTTTGTGCCCTTGCTTGAGAGGTCTAATATTCTATATATTCAACCATATTTCTCGCTAGCCTAGTAATTCAGGCCCTTTGGAGATTAGATTTGAACACATGCCCCAGGAGAGGTCTTATTTCTCATTCCTCTGAAGAAGTATTTGTAAACCCATTATTCATTGTGACTGAATGACTCGGCCACTTGTAGAATTTGTAGGGTGCCACTGAGAAGGTCTTTGGGTCCGTCACTAACCGAATTTGGAATACTCGGCTTATGATCGGATGCCCCAGTAGGGGTCTTTTAAAGTCTGCCAGTAACAGGATTTGGAAGACCCAGAATCAATAGCTAGATTTGGAAGATCTAACATCTAGTCGGATGTCCCTAAAGGGGTCTTTCAGAACCCAGTGTTTGTATCGCTATCTAGCCATGTATTAATGACATCGACGATGAACCGAGTGCCCCTCGGGTAGGTCTTTGGTTTATGATCCCAGTGTGTGTCACAATTCTGCCATGTGTTAATGGCAACGACGATTGACTGAGTTCCCCTCGGGGAGGTCTTTGGTTTAAAAACCCAGTGTGTGTCGCATTCCGACCATGTATAAATGGCATCGGCGATCGACTGGGTGCCGCTCGGGAAGGTCTCTGGTTTAGAAACCCAATGTTTGTTGCAATCCGGCCATGTATTAATGGCGTCGGTGATCGACTGGGTGCCCCCCGGGGAGGTCTTTGGTTTATGGTTGCGTTATTTCATTGGGAAGACGCTAGTTCATTTATCGGGCTTTACCATGATTTGTTAGAAATAGGGGAAAGGACCTTGCAATCACAAAGGTGCCCCTTTGATGAAACTTAAAACTTGTTCGTAATATGAACGCTGCATTATTTGACCGTTCAGCTTGTGGTTTCCCTTATTTGCTAGGTTGTGCTCCACACCTTCGTATTTGTTGCGAACGATGTTTTGAGTATTGAGATATGGGCATGTGAGCTATCCCAATCGGGATGTGCTTCAGTGATCACCAGGCTCTGCTTCATTCTCCCATTGACGAGATAGGAGTTGATGGGATCATGCATGGTCCTAGTTTTATGATGGTGTCAATGATTTGACCAAGCTCCTCCAATCTTAGTATGGTTTGTTGTGCCCTAGGAACCGAGTAGTTTTAGATTCTCCTTTGTTCGATTTGGATATTTTCCCCCACCTTCACAGTTGATGTCGACTTTTGATAAGTTTCTCCATGTGGTGTTGCATGCTATTGCATCGTTCCATGAGGCAGACACTAGATTTTAATTGGATGCTCGTTTTAATAAGCGATCTTGGTTATAAAACCAATGTCTTGGACCTCGCCTCGCATGAGGTACATAATGCAATAGATGATGCCTGAATTATGATGGTTTGAATGCATGGCAAGAATTGTATGATTTTACTAGTTCATGGTGGGGCAAGGATCATTTGAGTAATTTGCAACATTTATTCAATCATTAGTGATTCTTTTTCAATTTGTTTTAAGGAAATTTTCACAAATATAAGATCGAAATGAGAGTGCATTAGCAACAAAGATAATATCCTGTTATAGCCCCTCCCTTTTACCATAGGAGGTTTATAGTTGTAAGTTTTCCCCTAGGATACGAAGAGTGCATTATGCAGAGAAATGTCGCAATCTGTAACACCCCACCTCCGTTAAGGTCACTCACAAAGGGAATGCCTTAACTTCGGTGGAGCATTTTAGTAAACAGAACAGAAACTTACAAGGCAGATAAAACAGTACTTGAAAATTTTATAACTTTATTACAACAGAAACCAAAATAAGCATGGTTACATCCTTTCAAATCACAATATCAGAACTCAAGTACAAAATATCAGTCTTGTACAAAAGCCTTCAGAATGCATAGTTTAAAATCGTAATCCCCACAGAATAAGACAAGCCATACTTTAAGCACTTCAAGCAAATGGAATCAGGATCAAGCTAGAGTATTCTCTCCTTAGAAAACCTGGGGGGGAGAAAGGAAGAAAAGGAGGCGAAACAACAAGTGTCAGACATAAAGTCTGGCAAGTCCAGTAACTTTCAGCATATGAATAGATAATAATAATGACATGAAAGCAAAGCTGGATAAGAGATGGCAGTAACATGAGCAGCAGGTATACTTAGGTTAAACAGCAGAAACAGATTGATGTAGACTAAGCCATGCTTCTTATTCATATCTTACTTCTCTGCACTAATACTAGTATAACAGAATTAGGTGTCACCCTAAAGTCTAAACTGAAACAGAAGCGGGTACAGAATAATTTCCACAGAGGAGAGGGCTAGTAATGGGCCTTTACCACCCCAACAGAAACAGATGGAAACAGAATGCTAATAATGGGCCTGTACCACCCAAACAGAAACAGATAGAAACAGAAACAGATTAATCCCTACGGAAACAGAATGTAGAATTAGGTGTACACTAGTAAATGGGCCTTTACCACCCGAACAGACGGTACCACGCAGAAACAGAAAGGTGTTACCACCCAACAGAAACAGGCGGTACTAACAGAAACAGACAGAACTAAGTGTACCCTAAAGCCTTACCCCAAGCGGTCGGCTCCCTAATACATAAATACCATGTGTCGGCCCCATAGTAGGATGTATCACTCCCTAAACTGACAACCAATTGGCACAGACCTATTTACAGATGTCACGGCGTCCTACATCCTCAGAGGCAGACCGGGATCCGTGCACGCATATGACCCAGTTGGAACGCACCATCAACACCCCTCGCCATTATCAGAATGAACCGCTTATAATTAGTTCAGTAAGCGTGCCCGGACGCTACCTACTGTTGGGTCAAATTTTTGATACCGGAAAGGGTTACTGACTAATATGGGTCCCAAACAACAGATGACACAAGTAATTCCCTTCCTATCCTTGTGTCCCCAGGCTAACAGATTTCAGATTAACTTGTTTACAAGTTCAGACATACAGAATTCAGATCAACTAGTTCACAGACAAGTTTTCATACTAATGGATCAGATATACAGATTTAATAGACTTACAGCTTAACTGGTTATAGGTTAACAGACTTACAGATTAATTAGTTATAGATTAACCGGTTACAGATTGTCTAACTTTGTATTGGGCCTACATATTCACGAAACCGGTTTATCAGATTCATTGGTCCAATTGGCTTAACCTTACCCACCCAAAACATTTTAGACATCATATTTATCTCATATTTTCATTAATTAAATATTGATGCCCTGACCTCTCACATTAGACTGACTATTTGCGGCTATTGGTTCGGCCGGTTGGTTCCGGGCAGGTTTCTGTCGCAAACTGTGTCTAACCTCGGGTTTCAAGCACGTTATGACTAACTTCTCACATTAGAACCTATTGTTTGCGGCCACTGGAATATTTCGGGCGGTCCCAGGCAGAATTACACCGCAAACTCATTCTAACCTCGAGTTAGCCATGTTTATCTTTGCAGCCAATTAATTAGTGATTTACCATTTATACCCACGCACAAAATACATGTCAATTATTCATAACTATAGCCAATTCAGATTATGTCCATAATCAATTCATCAGATATAGCATATAACATATTTGGCATCTCAACAGATTTAGTTTAGCAGATTTGACATTTTCGACAGACTTAGCAGACGACAGGTTTGGCAGATGAACATATCTAACAGACTAGGCAGTAGAGCAGAACTAGCAAATTAAGCAATATAACAGAACTAGCAGATTAGGCAATGTAACAGAACTAGCATATTAGGCAAATATAGCGGAACTAGCAAATTAAGCAATATAACAGAACTAGCAGATTAGGCAGAACTAGCAGATTAGGAAAATATAACAGATTTAATCATTCCTTAAAGTTTCACAAACATATCTTGCCTAATGATAAATTTGGCCTAAGTTTGCATGCCTAAATATTTTTCATGATTCACACTATGATCATATACCCCACGTTTGCATTGAATTTACATGTCACAGATTATGGTCATAATTTACGTGTTCCAATTTAGTTCAGCTTGCCTAGTACAAAAGATTCACATATAAATTATACCAAATATGGCCATCGATTTTAATGCATGTCATATATCCCAAAGATCCCTTAATTGGTTTTTATTTACATTAATAGATACCCTACTTTCATTTAAATCTTTATACCTAATCCATATTCTCTTTATCTCAAATCATATTTTCAATATCCTTTATGTTATAAATATAACATGTCCAGTCATATGTCTCAGATTTATGTTCTAACTACAGTCCATGTTTTTTTCCTCAAATCAGTTACCTATTGTTCACGCCCAATTTATGCATCATTCATTTTATTGTCCCAAACATTTTAGCGTATGTTAATCTATTATGAGATTGGCTCAGGCTCGTGGTAGCCTGGCTATAGAACAGAAAGAGGAAGGAAATACAAAATAAGATCTAAACAAAACAGAACAGAACAGAACAGATATAACCGCAGATTCAGATTTACAATTCATGTCACAATCAGAATTTACGTTTATATCGGAAAATAACTGTACTTGCCTTCGTTGGACTAAAGAAAGAACTTTAATTGCTGTAGAATCGTTCCAGAAGCTATAATCTCTAATTTGAATTGAGTTGCTTAGGTTGATGTTGGTTAGCTTCTAGTTTTGATTCCAGCAGAGTAGTGACGCCATTTTTAATTTTATTAGAACAGAGGTAGAGTAGAAGCAGAATAGAATTATGTGTAGAGAAGGCTAGGTCTTAGGATGTATTTATAGGTGTAGGAAATCATTTAGGCCCTCAGATTAACCCTAGAACTCATCAGGTCCGTCCAAACACGTCACAGCCCTCAAAATGCATACACACGCACGAGGTTCGATAAGGGAGGTCGACCCCTAGGTCGACTGCTCAGTCGACCTGGTCTGAGGGCGTCGACTGCCCAGTCGACTCCCAGTCGACCTGGGTCCTGGGGGGTCGACTGCCCAGTCGACTCCCCAGTCGACCTGGGTCCTGGGCGAGAAACTTCCCGCCCAGCCAGCTTCTGGGTTTGAATTCGAATTTTGAATTCGAATTTCGAGCTGTTTTCGATTCTGAAAATTCCTGAAACTTCGGAGGGTCATATCTCCCTCATACGGACTCCGATACTTGCAAACTCGGACTCGTTTCCAAGAAGAATTCCCAGACGAACGCAATGGCGCAACCTTTTTCCCTTGATTCTTAAATTAAAAATTAATTATCCTCTGATTTGTTACTTATACATTCACAGAAAATACGGGGTGTTACATTCTCCCCTCCTTAAAGTATTTTGTCCCCGAAATCTTCAAGTTAAGAAGAATGTGTCCTACCATCCAACATCCATCTACTCAATCATCAATCACAGGCGTCCATTGTCCTTAGAAACTTCTAATGTTGTATGAACGTATGCAAAAGTGTGTGTATATGTTCCTTATCTAATGCAAAGATCAGGCGGTCCACTGATTCAGTTGACCTCCTTAATGCGAATTATGCCAGTGCCTTTAGTCCAACATGTATGCAATTTTCCTACTCGATACATATCATTTATATATGAGTGCACAACCATTCAGTCATATGCAACATCCATGTGCTGAGTCAATCTTTTTGCATCCACAAAAATTGAAAAATGCTCACACATCCATATGAAGTATGAGAGTGTTTTCAAGCCGATCTAGTGCCTAGTTTGTGTATATGCATCCACGAGCAACCACTAGCAACCACTTGCATCCACTTGCAACCATCAAACATAACATGTCTCAAACACATGTTTACACCCATTAGTTTCTACCTAAAGTTCGAAGATTCGATCGATAGGATACAGTCGAATGATGGAAGCGAGTACAGATAAAACAAAAACTTGGTTCCCATTAGACATGGGTCCTAAGTATCCGCCCCGAAGACCGAAACCAACATCAGATTGACCCCTAGAGGATTACCCTCTTTAGATAATGTCAAAACTGGAAATCTTAACCTTATTAGAAATATTCAGATATTTACAGATAACTGGTATAGATATGATTACCGAATGATTCTTAGGAAACTAAGCATGATAAATCCCAGAATGTATGCGTCCTAGTTGACGCCTAACAAGAATATCTCTCAAACCCCAATCACAAACAGATGAGTCATAACCCTTATGGATTTGGGTCTACAGCGGAATTAGAAACAATACTAGTATTAAAGTGCAGAGTATCGATTACAGAATCAAAATGCCAGAATTAGAAAGAGTTTTAACTCAACAATTAGATAAGAAAATCAAAACTTCTACTTAAATTTTGTTATTTCTAACCTATCTACCAGTCCCTTGAGCATTCGCCTATCCTCCAGAAGTGGGTTCTGCCCTCTTCCCTTGCCCTCGTTTCTTCGGCCAGTCCCCGGTGAAGTGTCCCATCTCACCACAGTTGAAGCAAGTGCCCTTCCACTTTCGGCAATCCTTGTTCAGATGAGTCGAGCTTCCACAAGTAAAGCACTTTTTCCCCTTCTTATCTTCAGACTTCTCATACTTCTTTTGTATTTCCTTTTTAGGCCATGATTTCTTATTCTATGGTTCTTCCTTCTTTGTCTCTTTCTGGCCCTTGTCTTCCTCGTGCAGTAGTGCCATGTCCACCAATTTCTCGTAAGTCGCTCCCATGGGTACATGGGTCATAGCCAGGCTGTGCAGTGGCTCGTTCAATCCTTTAACAAAGCGGAGAGCCTTTTTATGCTGAGTGTTGACTAAATCGAATCCGAACCTAGCCAGTTGGTTGAACTGGTTGACGTATTCCTTGACCGTCATACTTCCTTACTTAAGAGATAAGAACTTTTCCAGTTGTAGACTTCGTCCAGCTTGCGAGAGGAATTTTGTCTCATACCTTGTTCTGAAATCCATCCATGTTTCAACTGGCCTCTCGGCGTTAGTTACTTCCCACCAATAGGAAGCTTCATCTTTGAGCAGCCATACCGCCAGCTGTACCTTCTGCCTATCGTCCACCTCGAATATAACGAATAGATCCTCAGTTTCTTTGAGCCAGTTCCTCGCTTCTACGGATGATTCAGTTCCCTTGAAATCCTTTCCACCCATGGCCCTAAAATCTCTACAGATCTTTGAGAATGCAATTGCACGAGGAGGGGGCGGAGGAGGAGCGGGATCATTTGCTGGACCTGCGGCGGCGATCCTAGCCTCAAGATATTGACGAAACCAACCGGGTACATGAACACCTTCTGGTATCTCAGATGCTTCAGACATGCTGAAACGAAAAAGGAAAGATTCAATACAAAAAGGAGTGAAGGAAAGATATATGGCTCTTGGGGATCATGTTCTTCAAAATAAGCTTTATTTTTGAAAATACTTCCTTTCAAAACCTTCTTGAAAATAGTTTTCAAAAACTTTTATCTAATCTGGTAACCTTTAGCTCTGATACCATGTGTAACACCCCACCTCCGTTAAGGTCACTCACAAAGGGAATGACTTAACTTTGTTGGAGCATTTTAGTAAAAAGAACAGAAACTTACAAGACAGATAAAACAATACTTGAAAAATTTATAACTTTATTACAATAGAAACCGAAATAAGCTTGGTTACATCCTTTCAAATCACAATATCAGAATTCAAGTACAAAATATCAGTCTTGTACAAATGCCTTCAGAATGCATAGTTTAAAATAGTAATCCCAACAGAAGAAGACAAGCCATACTTTAAGCACTTCAAGCAGAAGGAATCCGGATCAAGCTAGAGTATTCCCTCCTTAGAAAACCTGGGGGGAGAAAGGAAGAAAAGGAGGCGAAACAACAAGGGTCAGACATAAAGTCTGGCAAGTCCAGTGACTTTCAGCATATGAATAGACAATGATAATAATGACATGAAAGCAAAGCTGGATAAGAGATGGCAGTAACATGAGCAGCAAATATACTTAGGTTAAATAGCAGAAACAGAATGATGTAGACTAAGCCATACTTCTTATTCATATCTTACTTCTCTGGACTAATACTAGTATAACAGAATTAGGTGTCACCCTAAATCTAAACTGAAACAGAAGCGGTTACAGAATAATTTCCACAGAGGAGAGGGCTAGTAATGGGCCTTTACCACCCCAACAGAATTGGACGGAAACAAAATGCTAACAATGGGCGTTTACCACTCAAACAGAAACAGACAGAAACAGATTAATCCCTATGGAAACAGAATGTAGAATTAAGTGTACACAAGTAAATGGGCCTTTACCACCCGAACAGATGGTACCACGCAGAAACAGACAGGTGTTACCACCCAACAGAAACAGACGGTACCAACAGAAACAGACAGAACTAAGTGTACCATAAAACCCTACCCCAAGCGATCGGCTCCCTAACACGTAAATACCTTGTGTTGGCCCCACAGTATGGTGTATCACTCCCTAAAGTGACAACCAATTGGCACAGACCTATTTACAGATGTCACGGCGTCCTACATCCTCAGAGGCAGACCGGGATCCATGCACGAACATGACCCGGTTGGAACGCACCATCAACACCCCTCGCCATTTTCAGAATGAACCGCTTATAATTGGTTAAGTAAGCTTTCCCGGACCCTACCTACTGTTGGGTTAAAGTTTTGATACCAGAAAGGGTTACTGACTAATATGGTCCGAAACAACAGATAACACAAGTAATTCCCTTCCTATCCTTGTGTCCCCAGGCTAACAGATTTCGGATTAACTTGTTTAAAAGTTCAGACATACAGAATTCAGATCAACTAGTTCACAGACAAGTTTTCAGAATAACGGATCAGATATACAGATTTAACAGACTTACAGATTAACTGGTTACAAGTTAACAGACTTACAGATTAACTGGTTACAGATTAACCGGTTGCAGATTGTCTAACTTTTTATTGGGCCTACAGATTCACGAAACGGGTTTATCAGATTCATTGGTCCAATTGGTTTAATCTTACCCACCCAACACATTTTAGACATCGTATTTATCTCAGATTTTCATTAATTAAATATTAATGCCGAGACCACTCACATTAGACTGACAATTTGCGGCTACTGGTTAGGCCGGTTGGTTTCGGGCAGGTTTCTGTAACAAACTGAGTCTAACCTCGGGTTTCAAGCACGTTATGACTAACTTCTCACATTAGAACCTATTGTTTGCGGCCACTGGAATATGCCGGGCGGTTCCGGGCAGAATTACGCCGCAAACTCATTCTAACCTCGAGTTAGCCATATTTATCTTTACGGCCAATTAATTAATGATTTACCATTTATACCCACGCCCAATATACATGTAAATTATTCATAACTATAGCCAATTCAGATTATGTCCATAATCAATTCATCAGATAGAGCAGATAACAGATTTGGCATCTCAACAGATTTAGTTTAGCAGATTTGGCATTTTCGACAGACTTAGCAGATGATAGGTTTGGCAGATGAACAAATCTAGATGACTAGGCAGTAGAGCAGAACTAGCAGATTAAGCAATATAACTGAACTAGCATATTAGGCAATATAACAGAACTAGCAGATTAGGCAAATATAGCGGAACTAGCAAATTAAGCAATATAACAGAACTAGCGGAATAGGCAGAACTAGCAGATTAGGCAAATATAACAGAATTAATCATTCCTTAAAGTTTCACAAACATATCTTGCCGAATTATAAATTTGGCCTAAGTTTGCATGCCTAAATAGTTGTCATGAGTCACACTATGATCATATACCCCACGTTTGCATTGAATTTACATGTCATAGATTATGGTCATAATTTACATGTCCCAATTTAGTTCAACTTGCCTAGTACAGAAGATTCACATATAAATTATACCAAATATATCCATCGATTTTAATGCATGTCATATATCCCAAAGATCCCTTACTTGGGTGTTTATTTACATTAATAGATACCCTACTTTCATGTAAATCTTTATACCTAAGCCATATTCTCTTTATCTCAAATCATATGTTCAATACCCTTTATGTTATAAATATAACATGTCCAGTCATATGTCTCAGATTTATGTTCTAGCTACAGTCCATGTTTTTTTCCTCAAATCGGTTACCTATTGGTCATGCCCAATTTATGAATCATTCATTTTACTGTCCCAAACATTTTAGCGTATGTTAATCTCTTATGAGATTGGCTCATGCTCGTTGTAGCCTGACTATAGAACAGAAAGAGGAAAGAGATACAAAATAAGATCTAAACAGAACAGAATAGATATAACCTCAGATTCAGATTTACAACTCATGTCACAATCAGAATTAACGTTTATATCGAAAAATAACTATACTTTCCTTGGTTGGACTAAAGAAAGAACTTTAATTGTTGTAGAACCGTTGCAGAAGCTTTAATCTCTAATTTGAATTGAGTTGCTTAGGTTGATGTTGGTTAGCTTCTAGTTTTGATTCCAGTAGAGTAGCGACGCCATTTTTATTTTTATTAGAGCAGAGGTAGAATAGAAGCATAATAGAATTATGTGTAGAGAAGGCTAGGTCTTAGGATGTATTTATAGGTGTAGGAACTCATTTAGGCCCTCAAATTAACCCTAGAACTCAACAGGTCCGTCCAAACACGTCACAGCCCTCAAAATCGCACACGCACGAACCAGGTTCGACCAAGGAGGTCGACCCCCAGTGTAACACCGCACCTCCGCCAATGTCACTCTTGCAAGAACACTAGCTTTGGAGGGGCATTAAACGAGGTAAACATGCATGAAGATATCACAAGACAAAACATATGAGTAAAACAGAGTAAATAAAGCAGCGGATAAAATTTCTTTTTCAAAACCATAGTCAAGTTACATCAAAGTACTTAGTCATCATTTTCCCAACAAAACAAAGTCCAGAAAAAAACATAAACTGAAAAATAACATAAGTAAAGTATTCCCCAAAGATAACAGTAGTGTCTCCATAGAAATGCTCAAGTCCAAACCGTACATGAGCTATCCAGTAAGCAATCTAAAGATCCAAGCTAGGTGCTAGTATTCCCACCCTGAGAACCTGGGGGGGGGGGACGGAAGAAAAAAGGCAAATGAAAACGGGTCAGTCAAAAAGACTGGTAAGTCCTACATACTATTAGTATGAAAACTAATAAAGTTAACTGGGCATGTAAAACAGAGATGAAACATAGGATGATAACTGGCATGGTGAAAATTTAATAAGATAGATCAAGTGTGGCATCGCATATACAAGGTTAAGTTGCACCAAGTGTACTAGTATTTCTAATCCATGTCAAGTAAAAACAAAAAATGATCCCTTAGCACAATGTTGGCCCAAACTCATGAGATGACCTAAATCAAGGTCCAACTACTCGGTCTAGTCGATCGGCTCCCTATAACCCTAACTCGTCGTGTATCGGTGTCATACGGCCTAATCATGAAATGTAGTTAACTGTGCAAGGTCCACCCTAGGGTGTATCCATCCCTAAGGTGTAAACCACAGACACAAATCAAGCACGCACAGTCTATACCTACCGGTGCCCATGTTCAACTCCGGACTTAATGTGCACGACCATGGTCCGCCTGAAAAACCGGTGCACTCTTCAGCCGTCTCTTTTAGCCTCTTACAATCAGTCAGTAATCGTGCCCCACCCTAGCCTAGTCCAGGGTATCTAGATACTTCCAAGTATGTTACTACTGAAAAGGACCACGTAACTAGGGTTTTAAACGGGTTAAGTGTGGTTAACCCTATCCTAACCATGTATTGAGTTGGTCAAGTGTATCCAAGCAGTTCATGACTTAACCCTATCAATACATCGTGTTCAACTGGTTAAGTATATTCAAGTAGTCCATGACTTAACCCTATCAATACATCGTGTTCAACTGGTTAAGTATATTCAAGTAGTCCATGACTTAACCGTACCAATCCATCGTGTTTAATTAATTAAGTATTCAAGTAGTCCATGACTTAACCCCATCATGTGGCATTAATTAACTTAATGCACCCCAACCTCTCACATTAGACTTTGTTGTGGTTACTAGTTAAACCGGGCGAGTCCGGGTAGCTTTACACCACAACCTAGTCTAACCTCGGGTTTTAAGTGCGATGTGACTAACTACTCACATTGAGTCCTATTGTTTGTAGCCACTAGTTAAGCCGGTCGGTTCCGGGTAGATTTATGCTACAAACTCAACCCAACCTCGAGTTGGCCACTTTCATGTTTTCTACATGTCATGTCCACGTTCATGTTTTCAAGCATAATCACATGTCATATTTTCAAGTCATGTTTCATGTCATTAAAGTTTACCCATAACTTAACCCAATCGCACGTAAGTTCGCATCAACACAAATAGATAAAAAGGGGGAACATAGGATTATGACAAGGTGGGCATAAGATGGCAAAATCTATCACAAGTTAAACATGGTGATATTTGAGGCCAAAGAGGGTTCAACATACTAGCATATGGCCTCAGCATGTATGATAGCATCAAAGGTGACTTGGCCTCAAACATATCAAATAACATAAGGGTGCTTTGGCATCAAGCATGCATAATAGCATAAGGGTGCTTTGGCCTCAAGTATGCATAATAGCAAAAGGTTGCTTTGGCCTCAAGCATGCATAATAGCATAAGGGTGCTAGGAATTGGCCACAAGTTAAACATGGTGGCACATGAGGCAAAATGTGTTCATTAAACTTGCATATTACATTATAAACCTCAAAACATGCATGACATCAAACTTAGCAAACAGGTGATACATGGTCATAAATGGCATAGGATGATAACTAGTGATTCGCATATAACATCATATGCAAGATAACATAAGGGTTATGAGAGTTTCTATGTTGCTTTATGTAACATTTCCACTCAAAGCTCATAGCTTTCTATGCACAAAGTCAAGGTGATAGCTTTACAAACGTGCATAGGATAAATCTATGCATAACATGATAGAATCAAAGCACAAATCATACTTAGGCCCAAATACAAACTTGCAACATGTCATTTTTAACTTCATAGTTTAAATCTAAGAGTAGAATAGGGCTTACAATGCTATGAAGACTATAAAATAAAACAAGATTGAGACGAAGCCACAATAGCAACACTAAAAACCCCCAATTGAATATAAGTTCCAAGTTGTCTTGAGAAACAAGAAGCTCCTTTGATTTGTATGAAGAAAGATCATTGTTTTGATGAAGAAAGATGGCTCTTTTACTATCTTAGAACACTCAAACTTTCATGAAGAAGATGGAGGCCATGATATGAAGGTGGAGGCCATGATTAGGAAGCATTTTGGCATAGTTTAGTTGTAGGAATGATTTGTGTTGATTTAGGCTAGGTATTAGGGTCTTTTTATAGAAGATTAGGTTAGTTTAGGCCATAGGATTAACCCTACTTCAGATCTGAGCCATTAAAAACTGTCACCAGCCCTAAAGCATGTCTTGAGGAACAAGTCAGCTACACCCAGGCCAAACTGGCCGACCACCCAAGTCGACAGGGGTGTCGACTGGGCAGTCGACACCACCTGGGGTGTGTCGACTCCCCAGTCGACTTGGGGGTGGCAAGAATTTTTCCCGCCTGTCCTGCTTGGCTGAACTTGAATTTTGATTTCAAATTTGAACTATTTTTGAACTTGAAATCTTCTGAAAACTTCAACGGGCCATAACTTGGTCGTACGGACTCCGATTTTCGAAAACTCGGACTCTATTTCGCGTATTTTTCCAAGACGAACGCAAGGACACAGCCCGTTTCCCATGATTTAGATTTTATCATTTAATTCTGCCTTTATTTATGTTATAACTTATTATTCAAAATACGGGTTGTTACATTCTCCCCACCTTAAAGGATTTCGTCCCCGAAATCCTCAAGTTAGGAAGAACATATCCTAACACCATCATCCATCTACTCAAAACATCATCCACGAGCAGTCATTGTCTTTAAAAGATTCTAAATGCTGTATACGCGAAAGGTGTGTCTATATGCACTTCTCTAATGCGAAAATCAGTAGGTTACTGATTCAGTAAACCTCCTTAATGCAAAGTATGTTAGTGAAATGAGTCCATAATTATGCATATTCCTAACATAATTCATAATCTCTATATGAGTGCACATAACATTCATCCATATGCAACATCCACGTGATAGCATAACAAGTTTCAGCCATGAATAAGTATAAGCACTCATGCATATGCAATATGAAAGTGTGTGAGCCGATCTTAGTGCCTAATGTGTATCATGCATCCACGAGTATCCACTTGCAAACACTTGCAACCACTGGCAAACATCAAGCATAACATGTTTCAAATACATGTTTCATCCAAAAGGTTTCTACCTAAGGTTCTTAAGACAAGGTTAACGAGGTAATAAGATAAACATGGATAGCAAAGGAAAGATATGCTAACTAGGAAAAGAGATTAAGAATTTACCCTCAAAAAGGAATGGATAAAGCCCACGCATCTTCTCCTCGGTTTCCCAAGTTGCGTCCTCTTCGACTTCACTCCACTGAACCTTTACTAGCTTGACTTCTCAATTCCTAGGCTTCTTGATCTCCGTTCCCAAGACACGGATCGGAGCTCACCTTAGGGTTGCCTCTTTCTCAACCTCCACGTCTTCAAGAATGCTAGGCTCAACTACCTCGGCTGACTCATGTGGGCACTTTCGGGGATGCGAGTCATGAAGAACATTGTGCACTCCGGCCAGCTTCTCGGCAATTCTACCTTATGAGCCATCTTCACAATCCTCTCTATGATAGGGAAGGGTCCTACGAACCTTGGTGCCAGCTTCCTAACTGCTCCAAAACAAACCACATTTCGCAAAGGACAAACTTTCACAAAGACCATATCTCCAACTTCAAACTCTAAGTCTGTCCTTCGCTTGTTTGCATAGGATTTCTATCTATCTTGGGCCGCTTTCATCCATCGTCTCTCACCAACATGTTGGTGACTTGCACGGCCTCCCATATAAAGCTTCGAATGGTGCCATCCCTATGCTTGCTTGGTAGCTGTTATTGTAAGCAAACTTTACGAGAGGAAGGTGGTCTTCCCAAGTGCCACCAGAGTCAAGAATGCATAGCCTCAACAGATCTTCTAGTACCCTATTCACCCTTTCAGTCTGGCCATCCGTCTGTGGGTGATAGGCCGTACTTAGATTCAATCGCGTACCCATCGCTTCCTGCAAACTATTCCAGAATTGGCTAGCGAGAATTGGGTCACGATCGCCAACTATGTTAGAAGGAACTCCATGCAATCGCACTATCTCTCGAAGATGAACATGCGTTAGCCATGATTTGGTCCTCTTGCTCTTCAACGGAACAAAGTAAGCACTCTACGTAAGTCTATCAACTATGACCCATATCCCATAAAGCCCAAATAGTTTGGTCAACTTAACGGACATCCAAACCTAATCTATATATCACAAACAGGCGAGTCATACTCCTTATGGGGTTTGCAACAGAACTAAGATTGAGAATAGGACCGAGAGGATATACTTAAAAGATAGCATGCGAGTAAGCTCTACAGAATATTAGGGATCAAGGACATACTCTTCGAATGAGATATAATGCGTGCATCTAGTCTTCAATCTTCTAAGTCGCATTTTCCTGAGCTTAATCCTATCGTGCCTTGAACATCTTTTAACTTCACAATTTTGCAGCTCTTAATTCTTATTTCCAAAATATGAGTTAGAACTCATTTCACCGTTGCCTCTCGTTCCACTTCCACTTATTATTTTCCTAAAATACTTGGCTTAAACATAACTGCGTGCTCATGGTTTCATGCCAGCTTTCCAAAATTCGTTAGTGAATCCTGGATATCGTTTACATCCTATACGGTATTCCACGCAGAAGAACTATCCCTTGAAAACAAATGCCAATCCACATTGCCAAATGTACTTACTAGGGTGATTTCTCTAACCCATGCTTAAGCGAAATGGACTATCCGCATTAGCGGCGAATCACCACCGGAGCACCCCATTCTAAAATGCTTCGCCTAGCGAAATTTTTCTCAGGCTACTCCTTGATTTACTTGCTAAGTTCTCTTCTTTCTCGCGGGGCCATGTGCCTAACAGGCAATGAAACTGGCTTGGCATTATCAATAAGATGAATACGGAAGTTTATCTCGTGTTTAGGGGGTAACCCCTTAACCTCTTCAAAGACACCAGGATATTCTTGGACCACTCTCATAGATTCCAGATCATCGACGGACGAGTCAAGAGATTCAAGATAACATGACGGGATCCATAGGGTTACCAAAAATTTCTAGGGTATTACCGAGGCGAGTCACGAGCCTCACTACCCTGTGCTCACAGTCAAGAATGGCTCCATAACTGGTCAACCAGTCCAGGCCCAAAATCAACCCGTATCCCATGAACCCGAGAACATAAGCATTACACATGATTTCTACGCTCAAGATAGAGATTTTCAAATCCATACAAATCACAGGTAGATGGGCGGAACCCCCAATTGGATTTGAAACACTAGCGGGACCTCAACTAGACTAGTACTTAGGTGAAAACTTTCAACAAGATCAGAAATAAAACTATGCGATGCGCCAGAATCAAATAAGGTACGAACATGGAAATCAGAAATGTAAACATGACTTTCTATAGAAACACTACCTTGATCAAAAGCTGGAAGAGCGAGGAGAGCCTGCAACTGCCCTCCAGAGGGTCCTACTTGCTGAGTTTGCCTTTTTCCGTGTTCTCGATTTTTCGGGCAATCCTTGCTATAGTGTCCAGACTCTCCGCAACGAAAGCATACGCCCAGCTTCCTCTTCTTCTTCTTACAGTCTTTGGCTATGTGCCCAGCGATCCTACAAAAGTTGCACTTTCTTGTCTCTCTTGCCTTGTTGTTGTTGTTGCCGTTGTTTCCCTTATTGTTGTTCTTGTCTCTTTTTCTCGGTATCTTCCTTCTTGCCTTGAGACTCATTTGCCTTGACCTCCTTCTTGCCACTCTTATCTTCCTCTTGATGTAAGGCCATATTCACCAAACTCTCGAAGGTCGCCCCCATGGGTATATGAGACATGGCCAAACCGCGCAATGGCTCATTCAATCCTAGAGCAAAGTGTAGGGCCTTCTTCTGAGCTGTGTTAACCAAGTCTAAACCGAACCGAGCAAGCTGATTAAACTTATCCACGTATTCTCTAACGGTTATGTCCCCTTGCTTTAGTGATAGAAACCTCTCCATCTGAAGGTTCTCTTCTGTCGATGATAGAAACCTCAATCCAAACCTTCTCCTAAAGTCGTCCCAAGTTTGAATTGGCCTAGTAGTGGTGGTGACTACCCACCAATATGCAGTTTCCCCTTTCAACAGCCATACTGCTAACAGAACTTTCCTACGGTCTTTTATATCAAAGATAGCAAAGAGGTCTTCAGTTTCCTTCAACCAGTTTCTTGCCTCAAAAAAAGTCTCTGTCCCAACAAAATTCTTGCCACCCATCGCCTTAAAGTCCTTGCAAATCTTTGCGAAATCCTCTTGCGGATGCTGAGGAGGAGGAGGAGGAACCTCAGCTACGGAAGGAGGATAAATGTTAGCCACGGGGGAAGGAGGAGGAATGTTCGCGGGGCCGGCTTCATTCGCCCTTGCCTCCATGTACCTTCTAAACCAAATAGGTAATGGTACGCCCTCTAGAATGGCAAAATTATCGGCCATACTGAAACGAAGAAAAAAAAAAGATTGAGAATGAGGAAACAAAGGATAGTGCTAATGGATTTTGGGGAATAACCTTTTTAAAATAAACTAGAATTTTCTTGGAAAATACTTAATTGGTTTTGAAAATAGTTTTTCAAAAGGTATGTTTTAAAAACCTTTTGCTCAAATCTTGTAAACCTTATGCTCTGATACCAAACGTAACACCCCACCTCCGCCAATGTCACTCTTGCAAGCACACTAGCTTTGGAGGGGCTTTAAACGGGGTAAACATGCATGAAGATATCACAAGACAGAACATATGAGTAAAACGGAGTAAATAAAGCAGCGGATAAAATTTCTATTTCAAAACCATAGTCAAGTTACATCAAAGTACTTAGTCATCATTTTCCCAACAAAAAAAGTCTAGAAAAAAACATAAACTGAAAAATAACATAAGTAAAGTATTCCCCAAAGATAACAGTAGTTTCGCCATAGCAATGCTCAAGTCCAAACCGTACATGATCTATCCATAAGCAAGCTAAAGATCCAAGCTAGGTGCTAGTATTCCCACCCTGAGAACCTTGGGGGGGGGAATGGAAGAAAAGAGGCGAAAGAAAACGGGTCAGTCAAAAAGACTGGTAAGTCCTACCTACTATTAGAATGAAAACTAATAAAGTTAACTGGGCATGTAAAACATAGATGAAATATAGGATGATAACTGGCATGGTGAAAAGTTAACTGGATAGATCAAGTGTGGCATCGCATATACAAGGTTAAGTTGCACCAAGTGTACTAGTATTTCTAATCCATGTCAAGTATAAAAAAGAAATGATCCTTTGGCCCAGTGTTGGCCCAAACTCATGAGATGACCTAAATCTAGGTCCAACTACTCGGTCTAGTCGATCGGCTCCCTATAAGCCTAACTCGTCGTGTATCGGTGTCATACGACCTAATCATGGAATGTAGTTAACTGTGCAAGGTCCACCCTAGGGTGTATCCAACCCTAAGGTGTAAACCACAGACACAAATCAAGCACGCACAGTCTAAACCTACTGGTGCCCATATTCAACTCCGGACTTAATGTGCACGACCATTGTCCGCCTGAACAACCGGTGCACTCTTCAGCAGTCTCTTTTGGCCTCTTACAATCAGTCAGTAATCGTGCCCCACCCTAGCCTAGTCCAGGGTATCTAGATACTCCCAAGTAGGTTACTGCTGAAAAGGACCACGTAACTAGGGTTTTAAACGGGTTAAGTGTGGTTAACCCTATCCTAACCATGTATTGAGTGGGTCAAGTGTATCCAAGCAGTTCATGACTTAACCCTATCAATACATCGTGTTCAACTGGTTAAGTATATTCAAGTAGTCCATGACTTAACCCTATCAATATATATTGTTCAACTGGTTAATTATATTGAAGTAGTCCATGACTTAACCCCTACCAATCCATCGTGTTTAATTGGTTAAGTTTTCAAGTAGTCCATGACTTAACCCTACCATGTGGCATTAATTAACTTAATGCACCCCAACCTCTCACATTAGACTTTGTTGTGGTTACTAGTTAAGTCGGGCGGCTCCGGGTAGCTTTAAACCACAACCTAGTCTAACCTCGGGTTTTAAGTGCGATGTAACCAACTACTCACATTGAGTCCTATTGTTTGTAGCCACTAGTTAAGTCGGTCGGTTCCCGGTAGATTTATGCTACAAACTCAACCTAACCTCGAGTTGGCCACTTACATGTTTTCTACATGTCATGTCCACATTCATGTTTTCAAGCATAATCACATGTCATATTTTCAAGTCATGTTTCATGTCATTAAAGTTTACCCATAACGTAACCCCATTGCACGTAAGTTCGCATCAACACAAATAGATAAAAAGGGGGAACATAGGAATATGACAAGGTGGGCATAAGATGGCAAAGTCTATCACAAGTTAAACATGGTGATATTTGAGGCCAAAGAGGGTTCAACATACTAGCATATGGCCTCAACATGTATGATAGCATCAAAGGTGACTTGGCCTCAAACATATCAAATAACATAAGGGTGCTTTGGCCTCAAGCATGCATAATAGCATAAGGGTGCTTTGGCCTCAAGTATGCATAATAGCATAAGGGTGCTTTGGCCTCAAGCATGCATAATAGCATAAGGGTGCTAGGAATTGGCACAAGTTAAACATGGTGGCACATGAGGCAAAATGTGTTCATTAAACTTGCATATTACATTATAAACCTCAAAACAATCATGACATCAAACTTAGCAAACTGGTGATACATGGTCATAGATGGCATAGGATGATAACTAGTGATTCACATATCTTGGCTCGCTTTTTGACCAAGCCACCCAGGATCATTCGTAAGAGGAAAGCAGGAAACCACGATATCTAAAGACATGAAGGAATGGATGGCGCACCATCGTCTTGCCCAATATCGATTCGCGTACCATCATCTCGACCACCGTCGGATCGCGCACTATCGTCTCGCCCAATATCGGATCGCCCCATCTCATCAGCGAACAACGCAGCTGGGCGATCCGATCCAAACTTACATTGTTACCCCGAGCGAACCGATCCAATCCCCTGGTGCATGGCGAACCCTCTGACCTGTTCAAGCGCAAGCTAGTCTTCAGCGATCCGAATCGCACGGATCTGGCGACACGTGTCCCTAACCGTCACTTGGACCGATTCTCTCCATCTACACGATCCGATTTTCAAACAGATCACGACACCTATCCACAACGGCTAATTTGACTGTTTCTTCAACGGTGGCGATGCGATCCGGTGCTCTCGGGATTCGTGCCACGTGTCCGCGATCCGCCTGACAAAATCAGCTATAAATAGCCCAGAACTTGGCATTTTTCGGGACTTTTTTGGCAATATTGAGTACTGAATCCGCCATTGTTGTCAAAACTACTGAAATATTGAGAAATCATTGTTGTACTAGCTTTTAAAGTATAATCAATAATATATAAAGTGGACGTAGGCTCCTTAATGCCGAACCACTATAAATTCTGAGTGTTATTTTCTTTTTCCTTGTTCTTCACTTGAAATTCTCTACTGCTCATAACAATTTGGGTGTTAGGTCCAAATTTCGATCTAACATTTTTGGTCTTTCACTGAGAGACTCAGTCATAAAGTTTCACTATTCGCTTCTTTGAAAATTCCAGCGATTCAGATATCATGGCTGGAAAAAGATCTAAAGCTTTGCAGACCAACGAAACAATTGAGGAAAGTGTGCACGAACTGGGCAATGAAGAAACTCTGGATCGCGGAGCGCAGGGGGCGAACCGATCCGACGAAGACACCACGTTCCGAGTCGATGAGAATGAGACGATCCGTGCCACTGAAGGTGTTGTTACTCGATCCCAAGGTAACACCTCGCAGCCTCATCGTACCGCAACCATGAGTCGATCTCAGGGGGGCGCAGCGAATCGCCCTCCACGAACCGCAACTATCCGAACTGATGGTCAGACTACAACTCGACCTGGAAAAGAACCTATGACCCACTCCTATCGTCCCGGAACCTCTGCTCGACCCGGTTCGAGCTCTTTGCGCATAAGAGAGAGTGATGATGACCACTATGATCCTGCTGCTCCTGTCACTGAGGGGGATCTCTCTCACTTCGCCGAAATGTGGGATAGGTTGTTTGATGAGTTGGCTGCCCAAAGGCAGGAAAGTTCCATCCTGCGGCAAAATTTGACGGCTATGGATAGAAGACTTGATGAGCTAGCAAGGCAAAGAGCATCACCGGTTCGTCCACTCACCCCAGTATATTCTTCTTCGTCTGAAGAATCGCCGAGACCTCCGCGGCGACCGTATGAGAGAGCCGAAAACATAGAACAGCTTCGGTTCGGAACCCTGCCCTCACAGGAAGAAGAAGAACTAGGGGCGGGGCCCCCAAACCGTAATGTGAATGGTCAAGCAACGGCTCTCAGGACTCGAGATGTGGACAGTCCTGTGCATAACAGACCACCTCAGCCCCGTCGCCGCACGCATACTCATGATAACAAGGGGCAGCGAAGCCCTGTCCGAGCCCCGGATTTTGTGGCTGCTTCCCGAAGAGAGATCAGTGAACCTCGCCGGGCCAGAGGCACTGACCCTGAACCTCCTTTGACCAGTGCGAATGTTGGAGCCATGGTCCACCAGATTCTGGCCGACAGCCGCGGACAGTGGAACGAAGATTGGGGGATCGACCGCAGTCATACTCCTTTTACTGACGATATTTTGGATGCGACTTTTCCAAGGCGTTTCAACATGCCACAAATGAACCGATATGCGGGAAGATCTGATCCTGTCCAACACCTAATGAGATACTCTTGGTCGATGACCGCTGCCGCCGCTTCTGACGCGGTTAAGTGTAAAGCGTTTCCCATATTCCTGGAGGACGTGGCTTTGTTATGGTTTACTCGCCTACCGGCGAGATCGATTTCTAGCTTCAGGGAGCTGAGCGAGAAGTTCGTAGAACAATTCCGTATCTACGCACAGAAGACAAAAAGCGTGATCGATTTATTCCTTGTCAAACAGTGACCAGGCGAGATTCTAAAGATGTACCTGGATCGTTTCAATTTGGCCGCCACTGAGGTTAAAGATCCTCATGAAGCGACATTATCGCAGCACTGATTGACGGAGTAGATAAGGACACTGAATTCGGGAGGTACTTGGCAGGCAAACCTCCCCACATTAGAGAGTTATTCTACGAGAAAGCCAACGTACATCTACGCCGGGAAGAGGTATACGCAAACCGAAAGGTTAAAACAACTGATAAGGAGGAAATTCAGAGCAATGTCGCCATCAAACAGACTGGAGACAGCTCGGGGAAAGTTGAAGTTAACGTAGGAAATCAGAATCAGGGTGGTCGCCAGCCAGGTAACAACAATAACAATGGTAGCGGCAACAACCGGAAGAGGGGCCGAGGGAACGACTCCCGGAGAAGGACTCGTCCCAGGGCCTTTGAAAGTTATACACCCATAAGTGATACTTTGGAAAATATCTTCATGGATGCATACGAAGTCCTCTAAAATAAGAGGCCACCTCCCTGAGAGTCGACAGAGAAAGAGCGTGAGACAGGGAAGTTTTGTCTCTTTCATCAAATCCACGGCCATTCGACGAATGAATGTCATCACCTGACGGATGTAGTCGAAAGGCTGCTTCGAGAAGGAAAGCTAGATGAATACAGAGTAACGCCCGGGGACAGGGGGCAAGCAGTGCAGGCCCCGAATCAGAATCAAAATCAACTTGCTACTAGGCCGACTGCTCAGCAAAAAGGAAAGAATATTGTTATCAATACCGTGATTGGAGGAATTTATCTTGCTGGGCACAGTTCCAAAGCATTGGATCAATACGTCAACGTGGCCAAACAACACCTCAAGGTGGGGGAATGTAGCAACCCCGAGGACAGTATCCCGGTGAAGCAGCAGAAGATGATGACCGATGATGTTGTTTTCCGAGAACGAGAAAGCATCGGAGTCCATGCTCCAACTGAAGATCCACTTGTAATTACGATAACCATAGGGCCAGCCACTGTTCATAAGGTTCTGGTGGACAACGGGAGTTCCGTTAATATTCTTTTCAAAAAAGCCTTTAACCAAATGAATCATGAAATAAAAGACTTGAAGCCCTGCCAAGGATGGATCCGTGGATTCAACGGAGCATCCACCGCTCCGATGGGTTATGTAGAGTTGCCAGTTACACTTGGGGAAGGAGAACGCCAGAGAGTGAGAATCCTTCCCTTTGTGGTTTTGGATGTTGAATCGCCCTACAATGCCTTCTTGGGCCGACCGGCCCTCGCAAAGTTCAGAGCCTGTATAGCCCCCTGGTGCTTGTTATTGAAATTCCCCACAGAAGCTGGCATTGGTTTCGTCAGAGGGGATCAAGTTGCTGCGCGAGCATGTTATATTGCCGAACTAAAGTTACTTCGAAATGGAGGGGATATCAAAACTAAAGGCACTTCTCCCCCTTCGGGGGCGGAGACCTTATAGCAACCAAAGAGGATAATCGTTGGAGAGTTGCCCAGAGAGTTGCCCAAGGATATAGATCCCAGAGAGGATCAAGAACCCGGGGGCAAAATGGCGACCCCCAACGAGGCAACTGTGGATGTACCAATCGATGACAGTGACCCGGAGAAGGTCCTTAAGATTGGACCCCAGTTAAGTCCGAATCTTACTGAAGAATTGACGGATTTCTTAAAGAACAATTTGGATGTATTTGCTTGGACCCACGCGGACATGTGCGGGATATCCCCATCAATCATGAGCCATTATTTGAACATTGACCCCAAACATCCTCCAGTAAAGCAAAAAAGGCGAATGTTGAGCCCAGAGAGGTCCGCTGCCTTGAAAGAAGAGGTTGGAAAGCTAAACAGTAATGGATTTATCAGAGATTCGACCTACCCAGACTGGATTTCGAACCCAGTCCTAGTAAAAAAGGCCAACGGGAAGTGGCGAACGTGTATCGACTTCTCGGATTTGAACAAAGCCTGTCCAAAAGATAGTTTCCCATTACCTCGGATTGACCAGTTGGTAGATTCAACGGCAGGTCACGAGCTTCTCTCATTTATGGATGCTTATTCAGGATACAACCAAATTCCAATGCATGTTCCAGATCAAGAGCATTCTAGTTTTATCACCTATCTGGGATTATATTGTTATGTGGTAATGCCCTTTGGTTTGAAGAACGCAGGCGCTACATATCAACGTTTGGTCAATAGAATGTTTTATAACCAAATCGGGAAAACAATGGAAGTATACGTCGACGATATGTTGGTTAAGTCCAAGCAATCTTCTCAGCATACTACTGACTTGGCGTAGATGTTCGGCATTCTTCGAAAGTATGGAATGAAACCCAATCCAACCAAATGTTCATTCGGGGTCGCTTCTGGAAAATTCTTGGGATTCATTGTCAGTTCCCGCGGTATCGAGATTAATCCAGACCAGATCGCGGCAATCAGAAACATTCAGGAACCTAGGCAAATTAGGGATGTGCAAAGCCTTGCCGGAAAAGTGGCCGCACTAAGCAGATTTATCTCCAGGGTTATGGATAAGTGCATCCCATTCTTTGAATTAATAAAGCGAGGAAAACGCCACTTTAAATGGACATCTGACTGCGTAGAAGCGTTTCAGAATTTGCTCAAGCACTTGGAGAAACCTCCAATTCTATCTAAACCAATAGATCATGAGGATTTATTCGTGTATTTGGCAGTGTCATCCCATGCGATCAGCTCAGCATTGGTAAGGGAAGAGAATAAGGTCCAAAGACCTGTATATTATGTGAGCAAAAAGTTGACAGCAGCAGAGCGTAATTATCCACGGATAGAGAAGTTGGCGTATAGTTTACTGATTGCCTCCAGAAAATTTCGGCACTACTTTCAGGCACATCCTATCACCATATACACTTATCATCCACTCAAGCAAGTTTTACAGAGACCGGAGGCATCTGGAAGGTTACTCAAATGGAATATTGAGTTGAGTCAATTTGACTTGAACTTTCAGCCCAGACGGTCAATTCGGGGGCAAGTGATAGCCGACTTCATAGCAGAGTTCACTATTCCTGAAGAAGATATAGCAAGCGAAGAAGTGGAACCTTCAAAGTTACTTTTCGATCCTAATGCCTGGAGATTGTATACTGATGGCGCTAGGAACGACGAAAGATCCGGCGCTGGAATAGTGCTTGAAACCCCCGAGAAACGATTGATAACCTATGCAATCCGAATGGAGTTTCAGGCCACTAACAACGATTCCGAATATGAAGCTCTGATAGCTGGATTGAAGATTGCAAAGGAACTAGAAGTCACAAACTGAACACCTTCTGCGACTCCAAGTTAGTTGTGAATCAAGTCACTGGAAGATTCCAAGCTAAAAGTGCAAGATTGATTCTATACTTAAAGAAAGTGAAAGAACTGCTGAATGATTTTGATCACTACAGCATATCTCATATTCCGCGGTCAGAGAACTAGCAGGCAGACAAGTTGGCAAAGATGGCTAGTTCTGGCGATCCTGAAGTTACTGGGCTGGCCCCGGTTGAAGTACTTCGGTCCCCTAGCATAGATCAGATGGAAATCGACCTAGTACTAGAGACGGAACCAGAAAGGGAGTCCTGGATGACCCCTATAAAGAATTTCCTAATGGATGGAACGCTTCCGACCAAGAAAAGCGAGATGCGTAAAGTGATTCGTAAAGCCGCCCGATACGTTCTGCAAGGCGGAGTTCTTTATAGACAAGGGTTTTCAATGCCCCTCCTTCGGTGTATAGCCCACAATGACATCAAACGTGTGCTGCAAGAAGTCCACGAAGGCGAATGTGGCGACCACACTGGAGGGAAAACTTTGGCGAAAAAGGTATTGCGGCATGGTTATTTCTGGCCTACCATAAACAAGGATGCAGTAAGATATGCACGACGATGTGATGCGTGCCAGAGGTTTTCAAAGATACCTAAAGCGCCTCCAAGTCTGTTAAAAACAATGATGAGTCCATGGCCTTTCGCTATGTGGGGAATTGATATCATAGGAAGTCTCCCCATAGCAAGGGGCGGAGCGAAGTTCGCTATTGTGGCCGTAGATTATTTTACTAAGTGGGTCGAGGCAGAACCACTAACTACAATCACAACTAAACGAGTGATCAACTTCATTGTGAGAAACATCATCTGTCGATTTGGGATTCCAAAGATTGTGATAACAGACAACGGAACTCAGTTCGATAGTGCTGAATTCAGAAATTTCTGCCAAAGATACCACATCGAGAATCGGTACACCTCCGTGGCACACCCACAATCGAACGGGCAAGTCGAAGCGGCAAATAAAGTAATTAAGTCCATTCTGAAAAGAAGAATGAAGCGGGCTAGAGCCATGTGGGCTGATGAACTGCCCTTGGCACTATGGGCCTACAGGACAACATATAAATCGGCAACAGGACACACCCCGTTCTCTCTTGCTTTTGGAACGGAAGCAGTCATCCCGGTTGAGATAAAGGTACCTTCTCATCGGGTGACTTATTATGATCCAATGACCAATAATGAATTGCTCCTTGAGTCCCTGGATATGATCGAAGAAAAGAGGGATGAAGCAGACCTGCGTGCCTTGAGATGCAAACAGCAGGTCGCCCGATATTACAACAAAAAGGTTCGAGTCCGAACATGGGAACCCGAAGACTTGGTTCTGAAACATGTCTTCCCACCCCCAACTCTTATGGGAGCGAAGTGGGAAGGACCGTACTCCATTTTGAGCAAGCTTGATAATGGAACCTTCAAGCTAGCAACCGTAGATGGACAGGAAATCCCCAGAGTGTGGAATGCCCAACATTTACAGCCATATTTAACATGAGAGTTTCAAATCTATTCTTTTGCTTTGTTAAAAAACTATGTACAGGGCATGACTTGCCTAGAATAGTCTGATTCCTTAAATCAAGAGATTATAAAGTGGACGTAGGTCATGATTCAACCGAACCACTATAAAAATACTGTGTGTCATTTGCCTTTATTGCTTCTTTATTTATTTGCCTGTTTATTTTTATGAAAATCAATGTGAATAATGCAGGTACCCGAAGTCCGGTGCCAACCATTCCTCCCGTAGATTAATCGGAGGAACCCAAAGCTTTGGCAAAGGCTCCAACTGCTTGTCCGACTAGCTTTAATCCACGGAGCATGGGTTAAAGTATACACCAAGGATGAGTTTAATGAGAATGCATGATTGCAGACTGCTTGATCCGTGACTCTAACTCTCCAGAGAAGAGAGAGAGTATAAAGGACACAAAAATCGACATTCACGAATAACGGCGGTGTACCATGATCGGAGCTGCCTAAGCATAAACTCTAACTATCCAAAGAGAGAGAGAGTATAAAAGCGTCTCCGATTGAGCGTTGAGAAAGAGCTCCTTTCCCGTTGAAGGATCGGGGAGCGAGTGAATCGCTGAGCTCAAACTCTAACTCTCCAGAGAGAGAGAGAGTATAAAGGCGTCTCCGATTGAGCGCTGAGAAAGAGCTCCTTTCCCGCTGAAGGATCGGGGAGCGAGTGAATCGCTGAGCTCAAACTCTAACTACCCACAGAGAGAGAGTATAAAGGCGTCTTCGATTGAGCGATGAGAAAGAGCTCAAGCTCTAACTCTCCAGAGAGAGAGGTAGTATAATGGCGTCTCCGATTGAGCGCTGAGAAATAGCTCCTTCCCCGCTGAAGGATCGGGGAGCGAATGAATCGCCGAGCGCAAAACTCTAACTCTCCAGAGAGAGAGACAGTATAAAAGCGTCTCCGATTGAGCGCTGAGAAAGAACTTATTCCCTGTTAAAGGAACAACGGCTGACTGAACTACTGTTATCCCATGAAATCTCCTATACCCCCGTATTCAGAAATAGGGGGCAACTTGCCGACAGTACTAATCAATCCTTAGTAAACCCCAGTCAGATGCTACGGTAACAACTGATTGGGGGGCACCAGGCACTCATATGCAAACACTAAACTTTGATACAATAGTGTAACATAGCATGGAAATTCTTCTGCCTTATTGATTGAATGATTTGTAGTTATTATTAGTTAGCTAATGACTAAACATGGAAAGTTTATTTGAATACAGGTACACAATGATGCAAGGAAAGATAAACCCTTGTTTATATACTGCAAATCAACAAAGTGAAAAAACAACCTAGAAACAAAAGTGAGGACCAGTCTCACAATTACACTTCCTGGCCAGTGGAAAACCTAAAGACAAAATATCAACAAACAACAAACATCCTATTTACGCTTTGACCTCTTCTCTTGCTTCTGCCTCTCCAGCCTCTCCTTGTCGGCTTCAGATGGATCCCCTTTCTTCCTCTTCCGCTTGTCTACGAGGGGAACATCCGACTCCTCTGAAGTCTCCTCTTCCACCTCTTTTCTCTTGCTTCTACTGGAGAGGGAAGCCGGGAAGTCATCGGGGTTTGCGAAGTGAAGCTGCCGGCTGATGGACTTGGGCTGGATTTTCACAATCATCCCAGTTTTGGGATCGAATTTTGCAAGAGGGACTACGTCCAAAGCCTCATCTCCCACCTTCTTTGAAGCCAACTCTTTCTCTTGTCTGGCTTTTCGACTGGCCAGGGGTTCCTCATCATCATCATCATCGGCCTTTTTGGTGCCGGTAATGTCCTCTTCGTCATCCACATGACGACCATCCATGTCTTTTAAAGCTTCGATAGTCTCAGCATCTTTGGGTACATCGGTGCTAAGTGCCGGGATGCTTCCTTCTACTATTGTGACCTCGACCCGCTCTGAAACATCAATACCAGCACCCGGCAGGGCAGCCCCCTTCTCCAATTCTCTCTCTTTTTCAGCACCCTTGTCGACGGGCTCGCCACCTGCATTACGAGAGACACACATTACTAATTCAATGGGTTGTTCTGCCAGACGATGACAATTCGCAATTGCTTTAGCAAATTGCAGGGAAAAGAGAGAGATACCTTCAGCAGATACTCCCTCTTGAGTAGTTCCAGATGCTCCAACAACCACGGGAGTTAGGCCCAAAGGGATTAGAGGATCATCAGGATGGTACTCCTCAACTCCGGAGGTTTTAGGCTTCGCGGCGGAACTGGTACTTTCATCAATTTTGCTTTTACCTTTAGCCAATGTTCTCTCCTTTTCCATTTCTGCCAGAATCAGGCGATGACCTTCTGCCAGGTCCTCAGGTTCATTGTCTCTTAGGATGCTCTTCATCAGTTCATCCTCATCGATTTCTTCGACTCCCAATCTATGCTTTTCACTCTCCACGATGGCATCCCATAAATTGGCCAAAGTAACATGGTAATCCGGGATCCACGAGATGTTGCGAGTCTTGAGAACCTGGCCAAGGAAATCGAAAATCATCTCCTCAAACCCCTCGATTTCTTTCTCTCTTTCGAGGAGCTTGTTGGTAGAAGTAGTGGCCAATTCGAGGGCACTTTCAACGTTCTTTTCGGCTAGGGCTGCCCTCCTTTCCGCATCTGAGACCTGGTCGTTCAAAATCACCGTTTCCTCTTTTGCCAGAGCTAAACTTTCTTTTAAACTCGCTTTTTCCGCCTCCCAAGCAGCCTTCTCAGCTTCAAAATGACCTTGTGCTGTTTTCAACTCGATATTGGCCATTTTGAGATCTTCAACCTCCTTCTTTAAAGCCATTTTTTCTTGGCTATTGGAGTCCAGTTCTGAATGAAAGCGCTGCTTGGCATTCTCTTATTCAGTCTTATAATTTGTAGCGTCCCTCCGTGCTAAAGCAAGTTGGGACTGAGCATCTTCCAGGTCTTTCTCCAGTTTTGTCCTAGCCCTTTCGTTATTTTCAAGCTTCGCTTTAGATCTGTGTGCTTCTATTTCGAGCATTCGGATCACTTCTGAAAGATTAACTGCGTGCTTTTTCATCATTTCGTATTTCCTGGCCACGTGACGGATGTGGCCGATAACTTCAATATCCCAATTTTTAGGAACCGGTTCCAAGGCAGGAACAAATACCATCCTGTCAAAGAATATGTCTGGGAATTGTTCCCGCAGCTTTCCCAGCCTACCTTGGATCTCGGCACCGTGGACGTAATCCCGTGCCCCGGGGGCAGCTAACTCTGGTTGGCTGGTGGGGACAATATCACTTCCCTCATTCTCAGTCTCTTTGGATGATTCTCTGTCCCTATCTTTGGATTCGTGACGCCTTTTGGACGACCGACTGTGGGAAGGTGCATTCTTTGGAGGAGTCAACTCTTTTGGAAGTTTCTTTACCCCGGTCGGAATTGTCGGATGACTCGAAGGCCTGTTAGAGGTTGATTTGGGTGGAGATCGAGGTTGCGAGGAACTCGGCCTATGAGGAGGACCGCGAGGGCGCTCAGTATCCGGGCGAAGGCTAGGTGTGCCCTCACGAAGAGAACGATACGAATAAGATTTCCTACGGGACATCGCTCCTGTAAAAAAGAAAGAAGAGCATATTAAAACTTTGAATACCCACGATATAATAGTGCAGGGTCAGACAGCGTGTGTGATGTGTGAATCCCATATAATTCCCCCTAACAGACCCGGGCCTGGAGACAGGATCATCTGACCAGTTTCTTGTCCCCTAGTTGAAGCGATTGCCTCTTCGGAAGCAGAAAAGAAAGGCTCCTCTCCGAAGTCTTTTTCTGTATATACAATATCGGGTAGAGGGATTTTATTCAGCTCGTCAAATAACTACTCTTCTGTCAAGTCGTCGGGAGCAACGGTTTCAATTGGAGCAGAAATAGGAATTTCCTTGGACAGGTCATCGCGTACCTCATCCCCTCTGTAAATGTTCAGGTCCTCATCATCTTGGATGACTATCGGAGAAGGGCTCTTGCGAAACTTAGTTGTCCCTGCCGCTTGCGAAGTTACCTCTCCTTCCGTTGGGGGCACATACTTATAAGGTTTGCCGCCAGTGCCAAGTCCAAATCTTCTGTCTAGAAGACGATGCTTGTGAAGATTGTCATCAGTAATACATTTTTTGATCCTTAGAAAGTCGGATCTTCTCTGTGAAAGAGTGGATAATCGATGGTTATATAACGGACCCTCCGTTTTCGGGAAGATATGATCTGTTTAAGACAAAGAAAAAGGGGGAAAAATGTTAATACTTAGACTCCTCAAGCAAGATATTCGATTAGAAGATCGAAGTTTACTTGATTTAAGCCATCTTCATGAGCATCCGGCCTGTTTCCTTATATAAAACCAATCAGATTTAGGGTCCCCTATATTGTTATAACCATCGTGTAGAACCTTCCTGTTCGCCACTGATTCAAAAAAGGAAAAGTTTGGAGTTGCCGAAGAACGGTGCTTGAAGAGAAAGAAGAACACCAGATCTCTGAATTTAAGTTCGGCATGCAGGATCTCTGCATATGCGACATATAAAGAGTATAGAGATGCGTAGGCGTTTGGATGAAGCAGCATCGGAGCAATACCTAGTCGTCTTAAAGTTTCAATGGCGATCGGAGGAAACGGAGGAATAGCTCCTACTAGACACATTGTTCGACTGATCGCCATATACCCTTCCGGTGCTAGGTGGGTTCTATCTTCGCTTCCAGGCGTCAAGACATCGTCCCAAGGAATTTCGTGTCTTAAACAGATTCTTTTAAGTTTAATCTCGTCAAGCTTGGATGCTAAAGAATCAGAAAATTTACCTATCGCGAGTGCGCCTGGGATCTCGTCAGGAGCTTGCTCATCAGTCTCAGAATCGTTGCTGGATGAAGTACTTTCCGTCAGATCTGATTCTGTGGCTTCGTACTCAGATCCAGAATCTTCACCTCCCGGATTGATTGGAGGAATTTCAGGATTGTACTGTTCAGGAGTCTCGGATTCCGCTTCTGCTACAGATCTTGAAGAAGAGTGATCATTCGACATTGCTGCAAGGACGAGAAAACATGACCAATGAGATTAACACTACCCGTCCCCCGGTCTGCAAGTGCTGGTGTGTGTACTCGTATGTGTGCATTTAAGATAAAGCGTGAAAGTAATCAAGATCATCAAAGCATTAATCGTCGTATGCCGTCAAATTATGAGGTCATTTTGTCCAGAAAGTCCAACATCAAGGCTCTATCCTAACTGTTCAGAGTTTTATAGTGACAAGGCGTTGATTAAAGTCTGAAATTTCTTCGTATCGTCAGCTATGAGTCGGATCACAAAGCAGAGGGATCGCCCCTTTCGGATCGCATGGCAGAGGGATCGCCCCTTTCGGATCGCATGGCAGAGGGATCGCCCCTTTCAGATCGCCGGGCGAAGGGATCGCTCCTTCACGAACCGTTGCGAACCCCACGATAGGTCCCTTGCTGCCACCACTCACTTTCGTCTCGCCACTCACTTTCGTTTTCTCTTCTTGACCACGAACCGAACCGGCCTTCATTCTTCTTCTTCTTCCTTTTTCGTTTTCCTCCCCTTCTTTCCTTCCTCGAACTCCGAGCTCCACACTAGTTAGCCATGGCGTTTTGATGATTTCGTTAGAGAAGCACAAATTTTCGTCGTTTCTAGTCGAGAAAGTTCATGAAAAAGCGGCGTCCACGAATAAGAATACTTTTTGTGGAGTTACCTTTCTAAAGATTAAGAGAATGCTCGGATTTTTGAAGGTTTGGAAAATTTGGGTTCGTTCTTCGATAACGCGAGACGATTCGGCAGAAAGAAAGAAGAAGGGGAATGAAGAGGAGAGGGTCGGCTTATATAGGCAAAGAGGGCGACCGTTTGTCTCCCTTTCTTTGTCCTATTCGGTCCACGAAACGTCATGCAGGCCACGATCCAAAGCTTGTATCGCATAGAAGCCCACGGACCGCCTCAAACGATGGCCCACCAAACTCAAAGCCCGACACGACTCGAAGGAAAGTCCGCCGCATTTCGCACAGAGGCCTAGATACTCAGCTCGAGACGAGCACGTGACCACTCGGACCGTGGCGCTCTATGGCGATCCGATTCATGCATGCGTTGACTTGAACCAATGCGACTGTTGATTTACGTCCCTTCAAGAAAATGTAGATTAGAATCTTCGAAGCATGTTCCATCATCGATAAAACATACTTCGAGGGGGCAAAATGTTGGCTCGCTTTTTGACCAAGCCACCCAGGATCATTCGTAAGAGGAAAGCAGGAAACCACGATATCTAAGGACATGAAGGAATGGATCGCGCACCATCGTCTCGCCCAATATCGATTCGCGTACCATCGTCTCGACCACTGTCGGATCGCGCACTATCGTCTCGCCCAATATCGGATCGCCCCATCTCATCAGCGAACGATGCAGCCGGGCGATCCGATCCAAACTTACATTGTTACCCCGAGCGAACAGATCCGATCCCCTGGTGCATGGCGAACCCTCTGACCTGTTCAAGCACGAGCCAGTCTTCAGCGATCCGAAACGCACGGATCTGGCGACACATGTCACTAACCGTCACTTGGACCGATTCTCCCCATCTGCACGATCCGATTTTCAAACAGATCACGACACCTGTCCACAACGGCTAATTTGACTGTTTCTTCAACGGTGGCGATGCGATCCGGTGCTCTCGGGATTCGTGCCACGTGTCCGCGATCCGCCTGACAAACTCAGCTATAAATAGCCCAGAACTTGGCATTTTTCGGGAGCTTTTTGGCAATATTGAGTACTGAATCCGCCATTGTTGTCAAAACTACTGAAATATTGAGAGAAATCATTGTTGTACTAGCTTTTAAAGTATAATCAATAATATATAAAGTGGACGTAGGCTCCTTAACACCGAACCACTAAAAATTCTGAGTGTTATTTTCTTTTTCCTTGTTCTTCACTTGAAATTCTCTACTGTTCATAACAATTTGGGTGTTAGGTCCAAATTTCGATCTAACTAACATCATATGCAAGATAACATAAGGGTTATGAGAGTTTCTATGTTGCTTTATGCAACATTTCCACTCAAAGCTCATAGCTTTCTATGCACAAAGTCAAGGTGATAGCTTTACAAACGTGCATAGGATAAATCTACGCATAACATGATAGAATAAAAGCACAAATCATACTTAGGCCCAAACACAAACTTGCAACATGTCATTTTTAACTTCATAGTTTAAATCTAAGAGTAGAATAGGGCTTACAATGCTATGAAGACTATAAAATAAAACAAGATTGAGACGAAGCCACAATAGCAACACTAAAAATCCCCAATTGAATATAAGCTCCAAGTTGTCTTGAGAAACAAGAAGCTCCTTTGATTTGTATGAAGAAAGATCCTTGTTTTGATGAAGAAAGATGGCTCTTTTACTAGCTTAGAACACTCAAACTTTCATGAAGAGGATGGAGGCCATGATATGAAGGTGGAGGCCATGATTAGGAAGCATTTTGGCATAGTTTAGTTGTAGGAATGATTTGTGTTGATTTAGGCTAGGTATTCGGGTCTTTTTATAGAAGATTAGGTTAGTTTAGGCCATAGGATTAACCCTAATTCAGATCTGAGCCATTAAAATCCGTCACCAGCCCTAAAGCATGTCTTGAGGAACAAGTCAGGTGTACCTAGGCCAAACTGGCCGACCACCCAAGTCGACAGGGTTGTCGACTGGGCAATCGACACCACCTGGGATGTGGCGACTCCCAAGTCGACTCCCCAGTCGACTTAGGGGAGGCGGGAATTTTTCCCGCCTGTACTGCTTGGCTGAACTTGAATTCTGATTTCAAATTTGAACTGTTTTTGAACTTGAAATCTTCTGAAAACTTCGACGGGCCGTAACTTGGTCATACAGACTTCGATTTTCGAAAACTCGGACTCTATTTCGTGTATCTTTCCGAGACGAACGCAATGGCACAGCCCGTTTCCCTTGATTCAGATTTTATCATTTAATTCTGCCTTAATTTATGTTATAACTTATTATTCAAAATACGGGTTATTACACCCAGGTCGACTGCCCAGTCGACCTGGTCTGGGGGGTCAACTGCCCGGTCGACTCCCCAGTCGACCTGGGTCCTGGGAGGTCGACTGCCCAGTCGACCCCCAAGTCGACCTGGGTCCTGGGCGGGAAACTTCCCGCCTAGCCCGCTTCTGGGTTTGAACTCGAATTTTGAATTCGAATTTCGAGCTGTTTTCGATTCTGAAAATTCCTGAAACTTCGGAGGGTCATATCCCCCTCATGCGCACTCCGATTCTTGCAAACTCGAACTCGTTTCCAAGTAGAATTCCGAGACGAACGCAGTGGCGCAACCCGTTTCCCTTGATTCTTATTTTAAAAATTAATTATCCTCTGATTTGTTACTTATACGTTCATAGAAAATACAGGGTGTTACACAATCGGTTACCAGGAGAAGCTTCTAGGATCTAAACTACATCAACAATCTTTAAAGTATAAGTCTTTAAAGTCGCTTTTATCTCTGTAGGCGTTACTGAACCCGTAGGGCTATTTTCCAGATTTTCCGGGTGACCTTTTACTGTTTTCCAAGTTCACTTAGCTAAGCGGGAACTATTTGCCATAGTAGTGAGCTTTGGTGTCGCTCTATTTCATGGTTGAGTCTTACTTCCTTGATTAGGTTGGTTGACGAGAGAGCTTTAGCATTCTTTGCTTTAGTAGCCTATAGGTAGAACTGCTCTTTGAACTTTTTGGTCAGATCAGAGATCCGGTCTATGGACTCAAGTAGCGGCTTCGTGAACCATAATGACATAGCGCCTTTTGGGTAGAGAGGAAGGTATGCTTATCCCATCTCATCCATTGACTTAGCCTTAATAATTTGGTACTCATATTTAAACAGGAAGTAGTTCGGATTAATAAGGTCGCTGTATAGAAGTAGGATAGGAGGAGTCAGCTTCTCTGGATATTATGCCTAAAGGACTCTTTCGATGAATGGAGTTTCACTAGGAGGGAAGTCCCATTCATTTCCATCATCACCGCGAGCTTGTTTTTTCTTCATGATATCTTTTGTCATGTCTATGATATACTCTCAGTGTTGTGTTGTTCCGCAGGCCCAATTTCGAATTCATTACCGGGTTGCTGGCTTGGTAATATATCGCGGTTCAAGAATCGAGGAAGTGCCCCTAGTGCAGGACTAGCAACATTTCGAGTATTTCGATCAGAGTGACTTCATGTGGATTGGTGTTTTTGACGTTGACTCCTTCTTTGTCATTCATCCAACTTCCAATATCTTATTGTAGTGATTTGATCAGAAGTTATCACACCTGTGTTCCCTTCAAGGTTGATTTGGATCTTTGGAGGAAGAGCCGGCTTGGCTTGAGAATTTAGAAGAACATTTATTTTTTCCATGAGAGCCAAATTAGCAGTATCAGGGATTACTTACGGAACTGCCACTGGGCATAGGCCGACAACAATTGGAAAGAAATACCAGTAGGTATAGTACCGATCGGTAATAACAGTGGACAACCGATCGGTCATAGAAATGGGCCACCGATCATTTATGGATTATAATACCGGTCGCGTCATAAAAATGCAGCACTGATCGGTGTCTGTTATTACATACCAATCGGTCCTTAATGTAACCATCCCTTGCCTTTTTACCTTTGCACACCGGTCGGCCAGTAAATATGCCTTTTTCCCATATTCTTTAATACAATGTCGCTTGGCTTCTTATTGCTTAACGTACCTCATGCATACACGTTTATTCTTTTATTAATGAAAGTGTAGCAAAATCATCTGAAGCATTCAAATTGCATTGGTATTATAATATGTTACCCATTGTTGTGCATCAGGTGAACAACATTTCCGGTTTATGCTGATGAAGTTAATGCATGCAACATGGAAAATGGTGCTCAACACATCTATGCACGCATCGCTCTAAGAAACTAAGGGTGCTTCACTTCATTTCGTTGACATTGCTGACCATCTATACATACTCTCTCTGACCGACTGGATAGTATATGCCAATGACCGGTTGGTCATTTAGCGGACGCCATTTCACTTATGTATATTTACACTTCACTGTGCCATTTAGATTCTGAGAATGATGTTGCCGTTGTTCTATTTGTTGCTCTTTGAAAAGTCTCCACATCACCTTGTGTTGTATGGAAAAGGATGGTACACGTGTTAAAGCTTATCATAGTAGTGCCATAAAATTGTACAAATTCATTTCGATTTTGGCTTTGCATTGTACTGTGCACATGTTGTAGATCGCCGTATATGTTTGCAACGTTGTAGACTGGTGCTAACAACCTTTACAAAATGTTCATATCACGTGTGCTATTTTTGGCATCTCATCCAAGAATTTGTTTTGAAGTACATGTTGATTCAAATATCGCTAAACCTATCGATCGGTATATTCATGTTTTTACAGAAATGCCATCGGTAAAGCTGGCAACAACTGGAAAGAGCTACCGGTCGGTCTATAAACATATACTGGTGGGTCAGTCCATTCTTTAATTACTGTTGGGTCACTAAAAATAACATACCGACCGGTCTTCCAACTCACATATCGATCGGCTATAGAGAAAATACACCGATCGGTCCTAGTGCACAAATTGTCCACCTTTTCTCATTTGCTTGCCACGTGTATGCGTTTTTGGTCTTCAATGCTTTCACGTCATGCTCTTTATATTCAGCTGTTCTAAACTTCGCGTTTTAACGCTAATTGGACCTGCTATAAAGATATGATTGTTCACCTCTATTATATTTGCGCACCGATCGGTCTTAGATTTACACAACCGGTCGGTTTAATGTTTTATGCTAGTCACTTTCCTATTCTAATACTTATCCACCAGCTTTTCTTCTCACATGATACTGGTCTCTCTTACTTTCTTATTTACAATATGTTGTTGTTTTGTACAGACCGACTCCTTGCACATGAACTGTCCGTCCTTATATATAGTCTTTTTCAAAGGTTTCATCCCTGCCGAGATATGGACCATTTTATTTTAATGGCAGCTCGAGCATTTTTTCTAAGGCAGACGGATCTCCAGTTAATGCTTGGGTTGATCCTCCATCGATTCTTCCTTTGTTCAAGTGTTCCTCACGCGATCTACTGTTTCAATCCTCAGGGAAGTTTGATGTCGCGATTCAGTTCTGGATTCAAGCTCATGCTGATTTAAATTGAGAGTTCTTTTTCTAGATCCGAGCTTCATCGCGTTAGCTACTGCTTTGGTTATCAGAAGAATTCAACCTCGCGATTCTGATTTGTCTGTTCTATCATACCATTTCGAAATTAGATTGTGATTTTTATCCTTTTTTCCAAATCTGGAAGCATCTTGTCGTATCAACTGTACTATGAAATAATCCAGGATCTTTACGATAAAAAAGGATTGTGAGCTTTGACTGTTTGTAGATCCTATATAGAACAGTTTTTTGGTAATTCATGGTTTTCACAAAGCGTGAATGGATTGGAAATTAAGGATTCAGCACAGATTTGTTCGATGTTTTACTGGATTGGTTGCTTGGAAATATTATTTGAATGATCTGTATTTGAGCTTGATTCTGATCGATTATGAATGATGTGTAGCACTGCCTTGTATTTGAAGTTGGATTCGACGATCTGAGAGCTCCGGATCAGATCTTCTTGTCGATATACATTCATTCTGGTATGCATTCACTTGGTTGGTTGATCCTTGAGTTGATCATTTTTGAGATGCAAGCAAAATGTTCGAGCAAATGGCTGATTTAATTTGGTTGTGATTATTGTTCTAGGTTTGTCTAGATTTTTGTGTATACATCAACACTCATACGCACTTTTGATGATTGCAGATTCTGAGTTGTTTGGCCTCTTAAGTCATGGAGTATTTGGAATATTTCTCTAACAATTCATTGCTTGACCTAAACTTGATTTGTGCATGAGTGCTGCCATCTATGTTGTATCCGACATGCTCAATTAGATGCTACGGATCCTACATGAGTTTTTTTTTCTTTTCTAGGCGTGGTTGATATAAAAATGAATTTGTCATCATCTCTCGTACTATGTTGAGTAACCCGGAGGCCTGGATCAAGCGAAACCTGAAGATTCCGCAGCAGTATCAATTTATTCGGGTATGAACTTGTTCTTTGCGTAGCCGGCAGCCTCATTCGAAGTTCCTTTTTCTAACTTTGGATTATTGTTATTGTTTGCATTTTCAGAAATTTGCAAATGAAATTATTGTCCCTGCATTTGAGAAGACTGTCCACGCATTCCGCCATTTTTTTAGCAAATGGCCATTTAAAGATTACATATTATCATAATCTATAGATGCTTTGTCATTCACAAAGATTGGACAAGCTCTTGTTTGCGTCTGAAGTTATTAAACTAGTATTAGGACCACATCTATAAATCCTGCACTTGAAATCCAATTCTGGCTTCAATTGAGTTTAGTATTATAGGAACAACACAAGCAGGAGGCTGGCTATGTGCGTGTAACTTTGTGTATATGGTCTTTCCATTGATCTCGGCAATGTTGTGTTGTGATGTGGATTTGGACAGATTGAGATTGTATAACAACTTTTTTGTTGTTTTTTCTTTAACTTGTACTTCGATAATTGTTTGTAGCATCTTCTGCAACTTTTGTTTTTATACAAGCTCAATTTTTTGCAATTGAGAATTTTTGATAACTTTTGTGTCACAAGTATTTCAATTTCAAACTTGCATTTTAATACAAATTCTATTAATTTTCTTAAAGCTGAGCATTATGGACTCTATTTGGCAATACTTTGAACTTGCGCTTGTGTGCGAGATGCGCTGACATTCAACCAAATTGTCATTTTGAATTTGAAATCCAACTTTCGAAATGCTTTACTGCACAAATTTCATTGTGCTAACAAACACTCCAGTTTTGAATTCAAGCATTTGTCGTTGATAGCGTCGCGCTAGTTTATGAATGTCCAAGCTTTGAAATGCTTTATTTGCGACGTTAGAATAAAGGCATGAATATGGCAATACGAATGGCAGAGAATTGATTGCATTATTATGCACGGCATGAATGTTTCGGACAAGGTTTTGAACTTTGAAGCAAAGCTCTTAAGATGAGAGTTGTGCGATCGGGACCCATGGTGGGCGCCAACTGTTTGCGTCAAACATGACTCATACACCAAGAGTGCTAAGAGTACTTCACAAGATACTTGAAAATATATAATGTGGAGCCAATTAGCAGTAGAAATGCAAGTAAAGGAAGCACAACAGTTTATAGTGGTTTGATCAAGTGCGATCTACATCCACTTTGAATAGTGATTCCATTATTGCACTTGGAATTACAAAATGAGCATATTATCTCATTACATTCATCATTACATTTTTTTAGAACTTGATTAAGGAAAATCGATGTGTTTCCTCGAGTATAGCAATGGTAGATCAAATCTAGACTCTCTCATAAACTTTGATAAATTTCCACATGTTCATGATGAATTCCGAGCTGAATCTTCACTTTGGTATGATTAGAAATAATGAAATCACCAAGTAAGTGTTGAGAATTGGATTTAGCAGCCCTTTGGGTCATCAAAATCCTCCCCTATTAAAGTGGGGTTGGACCTCTATTTATAGGTGTGGAGAAAATGAGGAGAATGAGCAAAATATATGGTATAGGGAACCAGTCGGTCGGATATTTATTTATAGAAATGCCATTGGGTACAGTTGGCGACAGCTGGAAAGTGGTACCAGTCGGTCTTGTACCGGTTGGTCGGTCATGTTTTAGACACTGGTCGGTCGGTCTTGAAATTCAATACTGGTCAGTCTAAAAATGAGACACCGGTCGCCCTTCATATTTATACACTGACCAGTGGATGTACGCCTTTTATTGTAAGGATACCGATCGGTTACTGTATGACTTAATTTTGGTCGTCCCTTGCTTTTTACACTTTTGCCACTTTGTCACGTAGTGCTGAACTCCCTTTTGTATATTTTTCCTATGATTTAATTATACCTTGGTCATCTGCATCGTATTTTTTGTATTCAATTCTTTCATGCGAATACTCGTGGTATGTATACAATCTAGGACCGATCGATCCAAGCATCCACATGCAGACCACTATGTATTAAGATGATCAATCATACTTTTCAAGTTGTTAACATGCTGATCCCGGGAAGCTTAATCTTCCAGAAGCTATGTATCCATAATTACACGTGCATGTTATAACAAAATTCCTCCTTCATGTAAATACTATCGACCGACTATGATGTCGTGTATAACGTGAATATGGATCAGGCCACATTTTGACATTCCATATTTGCATGGTTGCCTTTTTCTTCATACATACATGCCACATGTATCCCATACTGTTGAATCATCCACTCCATAACTTATATCCACAAACCCCCTTTTCATATTATGTTGTTATATAATGCATAACTAACATGTATTTTGTCCATGCATTCATTACTTCCATGCATGTAATAGTATAATGTGGTGACCAACGCACGTAATATGCGTATACATGACGGGTCGGAACGTTGCGTCCACACTCAAACATAGACCGATCGTTATGGTACTGTATTAACCGATCAAATGGAAGCTGGTCAACCGACCAGGTAGTGTACATCGACTGGAGTGTTATAGCCAAACGTGTTCGACCAAACGGTTTTGAAACTTATTAACTGGCCATTTGCTACTTGTTGCAACTCGCCCGACTAGATGAAGGTGTTCGACGGAGAGCTGCAATATCTAGACTTCGTTAACAACGGGGTTAACAATTAGTGTTGATTGATGATTTCTCGGTAAGATTTCCGCTTGGAATACGACCGTTGTTTTGTAGACATGTTTTCCTTTGGTAGTTAAATAACTGACTATCAAAGTTTTTGACCATTTCCGTTGTCAATACGGAGAGACCCGAAACAGATTTATTATTTGAATCCCACTCTGTATGTGCATTGGCATTGCGAAACAAATATGATGAAGATAACTGAATACGGAGTTTATGCAAGGGCTGTTCTGGCAAACCCTAGGTAGAAATTGCCTAAGATGGGTTTACAGAATAGTGCATTCGGTTTGCCCAGTCCCAGGACAACCTCCATGGAAGAATGTGTGACAAAGTATATTCAATAGACCACATAAGTTCATCTCTTCAAATGTATTTACACTTTGTAGTGGAGAAATTCGTTTCTCTTAGCTGTATACTCATGGTATTTTTGGAGAAATAAATTTTTAATTTGGCGGGTATAACGATGTGACATTCAAAGTAAATAAATGTGTGGTTTGTATCTAGCCTCACAAGCAGGAAATGGTATAAAATCTGGTAGGTCGCATGCGTAAGTGGTTAGCTTCCAATTTGGGTGTATTGTCGCGTGATCTAGAGAAATTCCATTTACTTCTATAATCTATTTCGATGTTGTCCTTTTCAGGAAACGATTGCTGATCCCAACCGTTAGTGATAATACATTCGGTACACTCAAGCGAAATGATTGACTGGTTATGTTTAGCCTAGGTTGCAAGATGTTCTTGTTGAACCCGGTGAATTCCTCTCTAGAGATACACTTTCAGAAGGTGGTCCCATACCTTGCCAGTTGGAATCCATTACCCAGTAAGCGCCCACAGTTTTTGATTATATATTATGTAAGTGGAACGTGAGATGAAAGTGTTTTTCTAGATGATTATTATATTGTGGTTGATAGACACTATTATAATATACAAAGAGTTTTGATATAAAGATTATCATTTCTTTCAAATGGATTTTGAATGATAAATCAAGTGTTTTGGATTCTCGTAAGGGAAAAACACGTTCCATGTTATACAGCGTTGTCTTATGAGATATTATTTATTTTCTCAAACTGTTTTAAATTGTTTACTCGTACCAGTCCCATGATTGACCCAGAGTTTATTTTTTTTTGTTTTCCCTAAACTCTTGGGTGCCCAAATTTGTATGGGCAATCAAGTAGTCAAGATTTTATAGATATACTGAGAGCTTGGAGCAGGAGGCTTCAGGATTTTATAGCAATTGTTTATTTCCGTTGTGTTGTAAGTGCTGTACTTTGATAATGATACGTATATTCAAGTACATATTTGTATTTCAAAGATATGTTATATAGTATCTATTATTCGTTGCGCTATGAGATTCGTGTTACTCTGATTCTATTGTATGTTCTTCTTCTTCTTCTATTCTAATTTTCTATCTTATCTATTCTCAACCTCTAATTTCTTTCTATTAATGATCTGGAATGTTCGATGCCTGAATAATTAACACGGGTTTTACGTTGATTTTCTGGGTCGAAAATTCCAGTTCGTTAGTACGACGGAAGACACAAAACTCTATCACGGCCTATAACAAATCGAAATCCCCCAATCTCCGAAGAGACAGAAAAGACCAGATTGAGTTGAGAACACGACAAATCAGAACACAAACAATACAACATTTCATTGCTTATTACAACGATTACATCAGAGTACAAGAATATAACAGAGTATGAATAAATTATATACATAAGAAAAATATCAGAGATTTAAATTACATTAGCAGCGGAAAAATAAAACATAACACAATTTAAAGAAATACACAGAAATAAAGCTTTCAGAAAATAGCTCCAGTTGTAAATCCAAGATCCTGGAAAAGAAATATCTACCAAAACCCAACTACTAGCTGCCTGTGTGGAAAATCGAGGCACACAAAGTTTATGTTAAAACAATAAACTCCAGATCAGTCATGGGACTGGTATGAGAACTAAAACAGTTATTTAAAACTTTACTTTAAAAATACAGTAAATCAAGGGACCACACTATATAACACAGAACGGGTTTTCTCCTAAGAATACCAGTGCATAAAACAAAAAACGTAATGCTTTTTGGAAAAATGAAGCTATTATAAGACTCAGGTCCCATCACACAACGCAACGCAAGCCGGAGGATAGAGTTTTCCCTTATAATATCCAATCATGCTTGGTACGTTTAAAACAAATCATTTTGATATTACTGTAAGTGTTTAGTGTCAAAATCACTTCAAATATAAATGTATAAATCATAGACGGCATGGGTACCATATATCTTGTCGCCATACTAGTTCTACAATTAAAACCGAAATGTCAAGTATTCGAAATTGGATTCCTTCTATGAGTACAAGCCAAGGATGGCTCCTCACTGATTCGAGACACTCTAGCAAATACCTTTGGGCTCGGACGCTGGCAAGCCCCTGGATCTTTAGGGTCGGTCCTCCCTTACTTTTGAGGATTAACTATTCCTAAACACACATTTCCCGGTCCTATCGGACTTACCCATCGGCCCCGTAGTTACTGATATAACCTCGGCGCCTCGCAATCCATCATCCACATAGGTAAAAATATAATAATTGTCTGGGATCCATACCATGACACAACGCATAGCAATAAGGAAACGTCGTGCATTCCCTACAGTCACGATCTCGTTTTTTACTCATACACAAATTTATGCTATTTAAAGTCGTGCTTTGATCATCAACCACAAGACTTTGCTTTTCAACAAAAGCCTTGATCATTTGCATCTCAGCAAGCCACACTGACAATTCACGACATGCGACTGATGTCTATTGATATATAACCTTTAAGCTCGTACGTCTCAGAGAAGGGTGTTAAGGAAGAGAATAAATTCTCCGCCACCAAACTTATATATATTTAATAGATATCAATCAACACAGAATAAAATCTAATGTCATACACACATCCATTTACTAGTTCGTTCCGTGTCTGAACGAAACCAGAGGCACCTTATTCCTCATCCCATATGTCCAATACAAAAGAGAGGTCCTTGCATATCCGATCAATCTCCAAGTACGTCCTGATGATCACCACTTGTTAGCTGGTCTTGGGTGTACAACCCAATCAAGACATCAGTAATCATCCAAATGAGGTGAAGAACTCCAGTCTTCAACCACCGTCTTCATCGTCGACTTATCGTTGAATCGATTATTCAGAATGGGTATAAACTCGACCTTTCTATATGATTCACGTATTTTATAATCAAGTGATATAAAATCACAACATATGCCTCATTCCAATCAAGAATATTCTTTTATTAAAATATTCTTTTCCGAATTTAACCCAAGTTAAGGTTTTCCAAACTAATCGGGATTAGCGCACCTTACCGAAGTAATCATTTGTTTTAGTTCCCAATCCCAACCTATTCGTCCCATAGAGCAAAACTGGTAATACTCCATATCATACCAAATGTAACGATAAGGATTCCGCCCGCACCTAATCGATCACTAAACCGACCAAGACTGTTCAAAACCAGAATCGTAATGAGGAAAAGACGAATCAGAACCCAAATAGAAGAACATTTCATTACTTATTACAACAATTTCATCAGAGTAAAAGAATATACAGAGTATGAATATATAAAATTACACAGAAAATATCAGAGATTTAATATAAATAGCAGCGAAAAAATAATACAAAACACAACTAAAATAAATACACGGATACAGACCTTTCCGAGTATCGTTCCAGCTGTAACCAGGATCTTGTGAATATAAATCTGCAAAACCCAACTACTAGCGACCCGTGTCAAAATAAGGGCACCCAGAGTTTAGGTTAAAACAATAAACTCCAGGTAAGTCATGTGACTAGTGTGAGAACTAAAACAGTTACATGCCGTATAACACGGAACGGGTTTCCTCCCAAGAATACCAGTGCATAAAACAACAGCGCAATACTAAATAAAGAACAATGAAACTATTATATGACCCAGGTCCCATCACACAATGCAACACAAGCCGGAGGATAGGGTTTTACCTTATAATAGCCAAAGAATGCTTGATACGCTAAATTTCATCTTTTATTATTACTATAAGTGCATAATGTCAAAACAATTTCAAATATAAATGTATCAATCCTGGACGGCATGGGTGTATATATCATGTCGCCATACTAGGCTCTACAATCAAAACCGCAAAGTCACGTATTGGAAGTTGGATTTCCATCTGTGAACCGAGGCAAGGGATCGTCCTCACCGCTTTGAGACTCTCTAGCCCGAGCCTCAAGCAAGTACTCTTTCAAGCCTTGGATCGTCAGGGCCATTCCACCGATGTGGATTAAAAATGCCTGAACACTGCGTTTCCCCACCCTTTGGGGCATAAATGAGTCCTATGACTCCATCGACTCCACATAGTCACCGATATATCTATGGCGCCTTGCAATCCAACAACCACAGAGGTGAAAATAATATAAATGTCAAGGCTGGTAGGTCACTGACACCACCCTAGCTAGAAGGAAATGCATGTCCTCCCTGAGGTCATCTCCCATTTTTGGTTCACAACCTGGGTGTGAGGCTCGCGAATTAACGTTATACACAAAGCTATGCCATAAAGGTCGTGCTTTGATCATGAACCACAAGACTCTGCTTTTCAACAGAAGTCTTGATCATTTGCATCTCAGCATGCCACACAGGCCAACAACTCCACGCCACTAATATCCATCAATCACAAAGAATGATATCCAATGTCAGAAACACATTCCATTTAAAAGTTCGCTCTGGGTATGAACAAAACCGAAGGAACCTTATTCCTCGCATATCCACTGATCTCCAAGTACGTCTGGACGAACACCAACTGATTCCCTCCTCTTGGGTGTACAACCCAATCAAGATCATCAGTAATTATCCAAATGATGTGAAGACCTCCGGTCTTTGACCACCGTCTTCATCCTCGACCCCTCATCGAATCAGTTATTCAAAATGGGATAAACCCGGTCTTTCTGAATAACTCGCGTATATAATAAACAAGTGTTACACAAACACAACATATGCCTCATTCCAATTCAGAATATTCTTTTATTCAAATATTCACATCTATAGGGAAAGGTTCCCATTAACTTTATCAAAGATAAATTCTTTTAAATCTATTCTTTAGTTTTCTTTTGAATTCCAATTCAAACCAAATTATGGTTTATCTAAACTAGTCGGGATTAACGAACCTTACTGAAATAATAATTTGTTTTAAATTTCCCAATCCCAACCTATTCATCCCATGAAGTAAAACTGGTAATACTTCATACCCAACACCACGGTGTTATCGGTAAATTCAATTACTGTTTCACGTTCAAATCTAATTAAAGATTTAACTATCTCCTACAGCAAAACCGGTGATACTCCATTCTCGATCATTTCAATCTAATTAAAGATTCACTAAAACTCAACTTGGGTTTAATCTTCCAAAAAATCAATATCAATGATTGTTTAACTTGGGAAATCATATCCTGTCTTTAACTGGGTTAAAGAACCAATGTCATTTAAAACACGGTTCACGGTAAACCCAAAATCACATTCTACTCCATCAGCCTTTAATCGTAAATTAGCAAGTGAACAATTCCCTAAGTAATAACCCCGAAGGCCTAAACCAACATCCGATCAATACCCATAAAACCATTTGACTTAACTATTCTCCAGTTAGTTTCTGATTTTCTTAACTCCGTTGGGTCTAAGAACAGTATTATAAAAGATACTATTCACGACAACACAAAATCACATTCCATTTATAATTGAATCTTCATGGAAAACAAATCGATATATATAATCAATATAAACTTCAATATCCGACTAATAATATAAATGGAATAACGGCGAAGCCTTTTAAATTCCAGATATATTAGTTGTCTTCCTCCACAGAAATTCACTTCGATTATTACCAAATCGAATTCCATTCCATCCCAATTTATTTTATTAAATTGGAAAACTTTACTTTGAAAAATCTCCTTTAAATCTTTACAAAAGATTTATAAATTCCAAATCACATTTCACTGTAAATCGGGTTAAAGAACGAATGTCGTAAAAACACAGTTCACAACAAACACAATTCACATCCCATTAGTTATTGGGTTAAAGAACAAGTGTTATTTTAAACACCGTTCGCGGTAAAACCAAAAATCCATTTTAATTCAATTCCAATTAAATATTAATTAATTGTTATACTTCATTAAATCTAAATAAAAAGATTTAATCTTTTTCTCAACTGGGTTATAGAACAGTGTTAATGAAGACACCATTCACGATAAACCCAAATTCCATTTGATATTCAATACAAGGCTCTGAATAGAAAATATATCGACTTATATTCAATATCAAATACCATAACAAACAAATATTGTATTGGAAATAACGATATAAATATATCTTTCAAATTTCCATAACAATATCTGTATAATCACGAAATCCAACTTCGAAATATTCCGAAGATAATTTCGATTCAAATCCATTTCCAATTTATTTATTGGAAATTCTAGTTATTTTCAAAACCATTTCAAATCCACCTTTTTGTTTTAAAAAATAAATGGATTATAATTCTAGTTCAAAACTAGTTCATTTCAATCAAAATCTATTTTTATCTTTTCAAATATGGAGTTTTTCATCTCAATTGTTTCCAAATCATTTCTTATGATTTTACACTAATTATTAATATTTTTAATAATTTTATCAAGGCCCGTACAGTCGTTTTCCATCAACGACCATCGAACTGCTTACAACGACCTTTTTCAAATTTGATTTGGACATAATTCGAAATCCAACCGTTAGATTTCTAATTTCTTGTACTCTTTCGAAAGCTCTTTTCGATATGAACCCAAAGTTTCTGGTTTCAGGATAATCCGATGGTCGGATCTCCCGTAGTGTCAATTAGAAGTCAATGGTCGAAATTCGCGAACTGCCGCAGTGCGGCGCGTTCTATTCAGGCCATTATATAATATATATATATATATAATATAATATATGTTTAAACGATTTCAACTTCATATTCAATTTCTAATCAAAATTGAATATTCCATATCATCGATATATAAATGATAATACTTTCAAAACATGATAATTTGAAATCAATTCCTTTTCGATATTCATTATAAAAATGAATAAAATCGATATAAATATCGTTCACATCAAAATTGCATCAATCTAATCAGCACAGCTTTATATATATTTAAATAAATTTGTGTCCATCCCAAATCGGACATCAAAATCATATTTTGATTCTTTTCTGAATATTATTTGAAATATTCGTCATTTTAAAATAATCGTTATTTTAAAATATTCATGCTTTCTGAACTGGAATCAAACACAGTCAATTACCATATAATGTGATTATATGGATTTTCACACCACAAATGTGTATAACAACAATGAAAACAACATTCCATCATCCAGAGTGTATTCTACACTACATAAGCATCAAACAAAAATATTTAACGCTTATAACAACCTGTCAATCAATCGATCGACATACAGCTAATTATAGGGATTAGTGTATGTCTAATTTCATCCCAATACCCGTGTGGGGTTTTCTAACAACAAACACAGATTTATTTGTGCAGTTGGGCGATGTGTAAAATTTATCATCCCAATCAATATCAGTCAAATGTGTGCACATAAACAAATTGTCCGATTTGTTTATATTTATTTATTTTATATACACGTTAAAATTTATATTTTTAACTATAATATATTTATTCATTCAACATCACACAATAAAATTTCACAACACATCAATCAAACAAACAAGTCATCCATGGTCTGCGGATGACGGGTGTTAGGTGCTTCTAAGCACCGTCTGCATCCTAGTATATATTTCAACTAGAAAATAAAAATTAGTGAGGGGTTCTCAAAGAGGGTTCCACTCCTCCAGTCTTTATTTCTGAACGGTTTGAATTTTACTCCTTTCTCGCTCGTTGTGTCCTTCACCATTTTTTCCACGAAATCTGTTCAACACCGTTTATGTTAAAAATCCTATGTTTAACTCATTTTTATATCGCTTTTCCATATATAAAAATCATATTTTTATTCTTTCTATAATATAAAGATCATATATTTTTTCTTTCTATAACATAAAGATCATATTTTTATTTAATTAAAAATCGAATCTTTATACCTTAAACACGTATGTAAAAATCTAATTTTTACTCCCTATAAAAATCTAATTTTTCTTCATATAAAAATATGATCTTTCTTTAATAAAAATCAATTTTTTACAACAATCTTCATATCATAAAAATTATGGCTTTTAAACTAAATAAAAATCAAACCTATTTATATTTAAAAAAATCACATCTTTTTCTACAAACAAAATCTATTCTTTTTATCCAAACAAAAATCTAATTTTATATTGTAAAAAAAATCATATAGTTTCATGAAACACCCCACCTCCGTCAGGGTCACTCACAAAGGGAATGCCCTAATTTTGGTGGAGGTTTATAAGTATAAGTCACAGATATACAAGACAGATATAAATACACATATTTTTAAATAGCGGAAACAACAGCAACTTTTATTTCATCAAAATACGTATTACACAAACCACACCATAATTGTCTTACAATACTTCCAAAAAATTACATTTCCATAACTGTCTTGATTAACAAAGAAGCATAAAACATAAAGTAAAGCAACAAAATCCCAATAATGATATCCCAAGCAATGATCCAAGCCAAAGAGATCCAAACCGTACATCTACTGTCTTCAAGCTTGCAAAATAGTATGACTAGGCTGAGTTGTTTCCTCCCTGTGGACCTTGGGGGGGGGGGGGGGGACGAAAGAAAAAAAGACGAAAAGAAAAACGGAGTCAGATATAAAGCCTGAGTAAATCTAGTGACTTTTCAGTATGTGAATAAGAAAAGGATATGATAGACATAAACTGAAAACAAGATAGTATCATAACTAAGGGGGTGTAGTCTAGAATCGAATATACTATCCAACCCACACCGTATCTCTGCATTTACCAGTATTACTCTAACCGGCACCCCATGCTGAGGGTGAAGTGATCCTTTTTGTCTTCTAAAGATCGTCTCCCACTCGTACGTGTGTCTTACGGCTACCCTAAGAAGTGTAGATACCTATGCTGGTCCCACCATGGGGTGTATCAAGGCCCATGGTGGTGGCCCCGACACAATTACTAGAAGGCAGGGGATATACTACTAGTGCCCCCAATGCCCTGCTTGTCTGCTCCGGAGTGCGTGCACGACCGTACACCGTTAGACCTACACTATGCACCTAACATTGCCGTTATTTAACCTCTTACAATCAGCCCAGTAATCGTGCCCCACCCTGCCTAGTTTCAGGGAACCGTTGATACCTAAATTGGGTTACTGCTGAAACGGGTCCCTACGTTACTAGGGTTTTCTAGTCAAACATGTTAAGTGGTTAAGTGTATGTATATACCTAACCCCCACCCATCAGTATTTGTTAACATGTTGAATCTTTGGTTAAGTATTTTCAGTTGACTTAACCCTACCACCTGTCCTTAGCTTTTAGAGCATCGACCACTCACATTAGACAGATATCACTATGGTTACTCGATGTGTCGATTGGTTCCGGGTAGGTTTAAACAATAGTTCAGTCTAACCTCGGGTCTTTATTGGGCTCAATGTTTAACCACCCACATTGGATAGGTATTGTTGTGACTACTGGACAGCCGAGCGGGTCCAGGCAGGTTTATGTCACAACTCAGTCCAACCTCGAGTCATGTCGTCTTTTAATTTGGGAATAACAATTTATACTGCAAAAATGTCACAGTTGTTGGCATGTGCCAAACATGCCAGCATATTTATTTATATCATGTTTTACACCCAACGCTATTACCCCCGTTTTTACGTACTAACGCTGGGCTCGACACAATTCAGCCCAACTTGATAAACGTGAGGAAAGGAGAAATTCAAAACATATAAAATTTCTATGATACATAGAAGGTGTAGCGCGTGAACTTGCAAATTGGCATTAACATAAACATTGGAGCATGTGAACTTGCATTCAAAATTGGCATACAACTAAATGGGTGTCACATAGGATGACATATGTAGACTTATACAAACTTGGGTTTTAACATATTAACTTGGCATAACGCCGAACACAAAACTAGCATGTTGTAAATTAACCCAAAATGTCCAAATCTAATATATAGTCTATTTCCACATGAACTTGAATAGTTTATGTAGCCCAAACTGCATTTAACATAGTTCTAATCATACTTGTAATGGATCTAAGATGTATACATAAGTTCTGAGTCATGTAGCATAAAGGATCTCAGATCTAGGGTGTGTTTACATAAGTATATGGCCCATGATATCAACATAAACATAGAGAGGATATTCACATAAACATGAGAGGGATCTAATCATAGACTTTGCCACAAACTTGCAACTACCATTACTTTCATATACAAACGTATAATAAACTTGCATCGATCCATTTATGCCACAAATCAATACACCAAAAACAATCAAGATAGAAACATTGCAATACGCAAGGTCTACATCATTATAATGACACAATTCTATTCCCAATTACATCGTATAACATCATAATTTTATTCAAATTCTGAAAGACCACTATACTTACAACGTGTGACAAGAACTTGTTTTCTGATTTTTGTTTTCTGAATTTGGAGTTGCTCTCCTTTGGGTAGTGATTTGTTGATTAATTTGATTAGACCTTAATTTGCTTCTTAGTTTGATTCTTGGCGGCTACGGTCAACTCCTTCCAGACAGCATGACGACTCATCTCTTATTTTCTTATGTGAATTAGATGAGTCTTAGTGTGGATTTTTAGAGTTTTCAAGTTAATTTGAGCCGTCAGATGCAAAAAGGGAGGGAAATTAGACCGTACAACACACCAGAGTCGAACAAGGGTCAGACCCACCTGGTCAGGCCGACCAGGCAAGTCGACCAGCAGGTCGACACCCAAGTCGACTTGGGGGGGCCAGGTCTACTGCCAGTCGACACTAGTGTCGACCTGGTCACTGGGCGGGAATTTTCCTGCCCAGCTCAGTTTGAACTCGAATTCGAATTTTAAACCTGTTCTGAGCTGTTTTTGAATTTCAATTTTATTCTGAAACTTCCGAAGATCATAACTCCTTCATACGGAGTTCGTTTCACACAAACTCGGACTCTATCTCAACCAGGATTCCGAGACGAACGCAATGGCGTAAGCCATTTCCTTTAATTCTTTCATTAGAATTAATTATACTTTAATTTATGAATTTCACTGTTACAGAATATATGGGGTGTTACATTCTCCCCCCACGTAAAATGATTTCGTCCCCGAAATCTTCAAGTTTTAGGAAGAATGTATATGCTACCATCCAATCGTCCATCTACTCAACCAACAAACACAGGTGTTCATTGTACTTAAAGACTTCTAATGCTTTATGATCATATGCATTGTCTGTGTAAATGTCCTTATCTAATGCAGAAATCAGGAGGTCGACTGATTCAGATAACCTCCTAAATGCAAATCATGTAAGTGTCATGAATCCATTATGTAGGCAATTTTTTTCCTACTCATAATTCTACATGAGTGCACAACAATTCATACAAATGCGATAACCATATGATAACATATAAAATTTCAACCACATATGAAAGAGAATACATATATGCATATGCAGTATGAAGTGACTGAGCCGATCTAAAACCTAGGGGGTGTGTGTATATGCATCCACGAGCAACCACTAGCAATCACTTGCAACCACTTGCGGCCATTATCCATAACATGTTTTCAAATACATGTTTGCATCCATTTCTTTTGTACCTAAGGAGTTAAGGGAAAAGGGTCGAGGAAATATGCCTAAAAGATAGATAAATCATAACTTACGGAAAAAGAGAGATCAAAGATGTACCCTCGAAAAGAAAAGGGTAGGCTGCGCATATTCTAGCCTGGGTTTCCCAAATCGTGTCTTCCTGGGCGTCGCTCCACTGAACTTTGATGAGCTTGACTTCGCGGTTGCGTAGATTTTTCACTTCAGTTCCTAAGATGCGTGTTGGAACTCTTCTCACAGTTGCTTCACGTTCCACTTCGGCTTCTTCTAGAATGCTAGGCTCTACTATTTCAGCAGACTTGTGTAAACACTTCCGGAGGTGAGAAACATGAAAGACATTGTGAACTCCAGCCAGTTTTTCGGGTAGCTCTAATCTATAGGCCATCTTCCCAACCTTCTCGATGATAGGAAATGGTCCTACAAATCTCGGTGCTAGCTTTCCACTGGATCCAAAACGAACAACGTTCCTTAGGGGAGACACCTTAAGAAAAACTCTGTCCCCAACCTCAAACTCAAGGTCGGTCCTTCTCTTGCCGGCGTAGGTTTTCTGTCTATCTTGGGCCGTCTTCATCCTTCTTCGAATCAAGTCCACTTTTTCTGAAGTTTCTCTGATCATGTCTGGACTAAGAATAACCTTATCTGTAGACTCCCACCAACAAGTTGGTGACTTGCATGGTCTTCCATACAATGCTTCGAAGGGTGCCATGCCTATGGTAGCTTGGAAGCTATTGTTGTAAGCAAACTCCACTAAGGGAAGGTGATCCCCCCATGTCCCTCTAAAGTCTGCAAAGTCTCAAAAGATCCTCTAAAACTCTATTCACCCTTTCCGTCTGTCCATCGGTTTGGGGGTGATAGGCCGTGCTCAAACATAACTGTGTGCCCACAGCTTCTTGCAAACTTCGCCAAAACTAGCTTGTGAAGATAGAGTGTCGGTCACTAACAATGCTGGAGGGTATCCCATGGAGTCGAACTATCTCCTTGATGTAAAGAGACGCTAGGGATGAGGCGATCCATCTACTCTTAACAGGTAAAATTGGGCGCTCTTTGTAAGCCTATCCACTATTACCCAAATGCTAGTATTTCCCCTTCTCGACCTAGGCAGCCCATCAACGAAGTCCATTGAAATGCTATCCCACTTTCACTGTAGGAACTCTAAGGGATGAAGCAGTCCTCCAGGCTTTTTCTGTTCTGCTTTAACTTGTTGGCTTACCATACACTTAGAAACAAAATCTGCCACATCCTTCTTCATGTTGTTCCAAAAGAAAACTCTTTTCATGTCCTTGTACATTTTTTCTCCGCCTGGATGTATTGTCATCTTGGAATGATGTGCTTCCTCGAGAAACTTCTTTATCAACTCCTTTGCTTGTGGAACGCATAGTCTTCCGTCTCGTCTCAGCCAGCCTTTATCATCAATAGAGTATCTACTGAGGTGACTAGAAGTCTCACCCCTAGTTAGTTTATCAACCACTTCGACTAGCTGAGGGTCCTCACGTTGTGCAGTCCCTATTGTGTCCAAAAGAGTAGGGCACACCTCAAGAGATGCTAACAAACCCGGTACGAAAATTAGAGGAGGGACTAAAGTTAAAACTGGCTATATACTCTAGGCTTTGCCTTTCTACAAAGAGTGGGCTTAGGGTCAGTTTCTTTCTACTCAAGGCGTTTGCCACCACATTGTCCTTGCCCGGAGTATAGGAAATCTCGAAGTCATACGAGGCAAGAAACTCCATCCATCTCTGTTGCCTCAAGTTAAGATCTTTCTGCGAGAAAAGATATTTCAACGATTTATGGTCAATGTAAAGTTCGAACTTCTCACCTAGGAGATAATGTCGCCAAGACATAAGTGCAAAGACGATGGCGGCTAACTCAAGATCGTGGGTCGGGTAGTTCTTTTCATGAACTTTCAATTGCCTTCCACCATAAGATATTACCCTCCCTTCTTGCATCAAGACATCGCCCAGCCCTGTCCCACATGCATTTGTATAAACTGTGAACATCTTGCTTCCGTCTGGCGGAGTCAGGACTGGGGCTGTTGTAAGAGCACATTTTAGGCGTTGGAAAGCCAACTCGCAATCCAAGTCCCAATTGAACACTAGTTTCTTCTTTGTCAGCCTTGTGAGTGGAGCTGAGATTTTCGCAAAATCCCTTATGATTTTTCGGTAGAAGCCTGCTAGTCCTAGAAAACTTCGGACCTTAGTTGCATTCTTGGGTGCCTTCCAGTCTTGCACCGCAACTAACTTCGCGGGGTCTACGGCCAGCCCTTCTTTAGATACTACATGCCCCAGAAACCTTACTTCTTCTCTCCAAAAGTGGCATTTTGAAAATTTTCCTTTAGTTGATGTGCTCGGAGAGTATCCATGATTTCCTTCAAATGTTGAGCATGCTCTTCCTCACTCTCTGAAAAGATCAAGATATCGTCCATGAAGACAACCACAGACTTGTTGAGGAATTCTCTGAACACTCTACTCATTAGGTCCACGAAATAAGCGGGTGCATTTGTCAGGCCGAAAGGCATGACAAGCCACCCAAAGAAACAGTCTGGGGTTCTGAACGCCGTTTTATCAATACTATCTTCAGCCACACTTAGCTGATGAAACCCAGTTGCTAGATCAAGTTGGGAGAAAACCGACGCGCCTACAAGCTGATCAAACAAATCGTCAATTCGGGGAAGAGGGTGCCTATTTTTCTTGGTCAACTTGTTTAACTCCCTATAGTCCACAGAGAGGTGAAGCGAACCGTCTGCTTTGGTTGCGAACACCACTGGAGCACCCTATTCTAAAATTCTCCTTCGAATGAACCCCTTCTCAAGAAGTTCTTTAACCTACTTACTGAGATCCTTTCTCTCTTTTGGAGCCATGACAGGTAAAGCTATGGGCTTTGCGTTATCCACAAGATAGATTCGAAAGTCTATTTCCCGCTTCGGAGGTAAGCCTTTCAACTCCTCGAAGACATCCGGATATTCCCGGACTACTCTAATCGACTGCAGATTCTCGTCAGAAGCATCAAGCGACTCTAGATAACAAAGCATAACAGCATTCAAAGGATTACAGGAAATTTCTAGAGTGTTACCAAGCCGAATCAAGAGTCTAACTACTCTTTTCTCACAATCAAGAATGGCACCATTAGTATATAACCAGTCCATGCCTAAGATCAAACCATATCCCGAGAAGCCTAGAACAAAGGCATTGCAACTAACTTCAACACTGAGAATAGAGATTTTCAAACCCAAACAAACCATTGACATGTAAGCGGAGCCCCCAATTGGAGTTGAAACTACTAAGGGATCCTCAACCATACTAGTGTCTAGATGTAGAGATTCTACTAAAGCAGATGAAATAAAGGAGTGTGATGCACCAGATTCAAAAAGTGTGCGAATTGGATGATCATAAAGATAGACTACACTTTCTACAGAAATATTACTCCCTCGCTCCTGTGAAGGTGCTGTCAGAGCATGAACTTGACCCCTTGAAGTAGATCCAGCTTTCTGTCCCTGTCCTTTCTTCCTTACCTTGGTGCCCAATCTCTCCGCAATGAAAGAAACCACCCATCTTCTTCTTCCGACAGTCTTTCTCTATATGTCCAACTATGCCCCAGAAATGGCACTTTCTCTTCTCACGGGAATTCTTGTTCTTTCCTCCTTTCTTAAAGTCTGTCTTCTTAGCCTGTAAACCTTCTTTCTTTTCCTCATCCTTAGTCTCCTTCTTGCCGTGGTCTTCCTCATGTAGCAATGCCATGTCCACCAAACTTTCATAAGTCGCTCCCGTGGACACATGGGTCGTGGTAAGGCTGTGTATAGGCTCATTCAGACCTTTGATGAAGCGAAGCGCCTTCTTATGTTTGGTATTTACTAAGTCCAGCCCAAATCTGGCCAGTTGATTAAACTGATTGACGTACTCCCTGACCGTCATGCTTCCCTATTTAAGATTCAAGAACTTCTCTATTTGCAGTCTCCTTTCAGCTTGGGAGAGGAATTTTAGCTTGAACCTTGTCCTAAAATCATCCCAAGTTTCCACTGCCCTCTGAGCATTATGATCTCCCACTAATAGGAAGCTTCATCTTTGAGCAACCATGCTGCTAGCTGTATCTTTTGCCTATCATCAACTCCGAAGATGTCAAACAGATCCTCGGTCTCTTTTAGCCAATTTCTTGCTCCTACAAAGGGTTCAGTTCCATGGAAGTCTTTTCCACCCATAAACTTGAAGTCTCTACACGTTTTGGAAAAAGCATTTCCAAGGAGAGGAGCAGGAGGAGGAACTGGTGCTACTAGGGGAGGAAGAATATCTGCTGGGCTCGCGCCATTCGCGGCCCTAGCTTCTAAGAACCTTCTAAACCAACCGGGTATCGGTACTCCTTCAGGAATGTTAAGGTCTCAGTCATGCTGAAATAGAAAGGAAAGATTCAAAACGAAGGATAGAGAGAGATAGTACACATGGCTTTGGGAGATCATGCCTTTTGAAATATAACACTTTTTCTAAAAAAATGCTTCTTTAAACTTTCTTTTGAAAATAATATCAAAAACTTTATCTTATATGGTAAACCTATGCTCTGATACCAAGTGAAACACCCCACCTCCATTAGGGTCACTCACAAAGGGAATGCCCTAATTTTGGTGGAGGTATATAAGTATAAGTCACAGATATAGAAGAAAGATATAAATACACATATTTTTAAACAGCGGAAACAACAACAACTTTTATTTCATCAAAATACGTGTTACACAAACCACACCACAATTGTCTTACAATACTTCCAAAAACATTACACTTCCATAACTGTCTTGATTAACAAAGAAGCATAAAACATAAAGTAAAGCAACAAAATCCCCATAATGATATCCCAAGCATTGATCCAAGCCAAAGAGATCCAAACCGTACATCTACTCTCTTCAAGCTTGCAAAAGAGTCTGACTAGGCTGATTTGTTTCCTCCCTGTGGACCCGGGGGGGGGGGGGACGAAAGAAAAGAAGACGAAAAGAAAAATGGAGTCAAACATAAAGCCTGAGTAAATCTAGTGACTTTTCAGTATGTGAATAAGAAAAGGATATGATAGGCATAAACTGAAACCAGGATAGTATCATAACTAATGGAGTGTAGTCTAGAATCGAATATACTATCGAACCCACACCATATCTCTGCATTTACTAGTATTACTCTAACCAGCACCCCATGCTGAGGGTGAAGTGATCCTTTTTGTTTTCTAAATATCGGCTCCTACTCGTACGTGTGTCTTACGGCTACCCTAAGAAGTGTAGATACCTATGCTGGTCCCACCATGGGGTGTATCAAGACCCATGGTGGCAGCCCCGACACAATTACTAAAAGGCATAGGATATACTACTGGTGCCCCAGTGCCCTGCTTGTCTGTTCCGGAGTGCATGCACGACCGCACACCGTTAGATCTACACTGTGCACCTAACATTGCCGTTATTTGACCGCTTACAATCAGCCCGGTAATCGTGCCCCACCCTGCCTAGTTTCGGGGTACCGTTGATACCTAAATTGGGTTACTGTTGAAACGGATCCCTACGTTACCAGGGTTTTCTAGTCAAACATGTTAAGTGGTTAAGTGTATGTATATACCTAACCCCCACCTATCAGTATTTGTTAACATGTTGAATCTTTGGTTAAGTATTTTCAGTTGACTTAACCCTACCACCTGTCCTTAGCCTTTTAAAGCACTGACCACTCACATTAGATAGATATCACTACAGTTACTGGATGTGCCGGTTGGTTCCGGGCATGTTTACACCATAGTTCAGTCTAACCTCGGGTCTTTATTGGGCTCAATGATTAACCACCCACATTGGATAGGTATTGTTGTGACTACTGTACAGCCGGGCGGGTCCGGGCAGGTTTATGTCACAACTCAATCCAACCTCGAGTCAAACATGTCGTCTTTTCTAGGTTTACATATTTCATTATTTATGTAAATGTCATGTCGTCTTTTAATTTGGGTATAACAATTTATACCGCAAAAATGTCACAATCGTTGGCACGCGCCAAACATGCCAACATATTTATTTATATCATGTTTTATACCCAACACTATTACCCCCATTTGAACGTACTAACGCTGGGCTTGACACAATTCATCCCAATTTGATAAACATGAGGAAAGGGGAAATTCAGAACATATAATATTTCTATGATACATAGAAGGTGTAGCGCATGAACTTGCAAAATGGTGTTAACATAAATATTGGAGCATGTGAACTTGCATTCAAAATTGGCATACAACTAAATGGGTGTCACATAGGATGGCATATGTAGACTTATACAACTTGGGTTTTAACATATTAACTTGGCATAACGCCGAACACAAAACTAGCATGTTGTAAATTAACCCAAATTGTCCAAATCTAATATATAGTCTATTTCCACATGAACTTGCATAGTTTATGTAGCCCAAACTGCATTTAACATAGTTCTAATGATACTTGTAATGGATCTAAGATGTATACATAAGTTCTGAGTCATGTAGCATAAAGGATCACAGATCTAGGGTGTGTTTACATAAGTATATGGCCCATGATATCAGCATAAACATAGAGAGGATATTCACATAAACATGAGAGGGATCTAATCATAGACTTTGCCACAAACTTGCAACTACCATTACTTTCATATACAAACATATAATAAACTTGCATTGATCCATTTATGCCATAAATCAATACACTAAGAACAATCACGATAGAAACATTACAAAACACAAGATCTACATCATTATAATGACACAATTCTATTCGCAATTACATTGTATCACATCATAATTTTATTCAAATTCTGAAAGACCACTATACTTACAACGTGTGACGAGATCTAGTTTTCTGATTTCTGTTTTCCGAATTTGGAGTTGGTCTCCTTTGGGTAGTAATTTGTTGATTGATTTGATTAGACCTTAATTTGCTTCTTAGTTTGATTCTTGGTGGCTACGATCAACTCCTTCCAAACAGCATGACGACTCCTCTCTTATTTTTTTATGTGAATTAGTTGAGTCTTAGTGTGTATTTATAGAGTTTTCAAGTTAATTTGAGCCATCAGATGCAAACAGGGAGGGAAATCAGACCGTACAGCGCACCAGAGTCGAACCAGGGTCAGACCCACCTGGTCAGGCCGACTAGGCAAGTCGACCTGCAGGTCGACACCCAATTCGACAGCGTAGTCGACTTGGGGGGCCAGGTCGACTGCCCAGTCTACACTAGTGTCGACCTGGTCACTGGGTGGGAATTTTCCCGCCCAGCCCAGTTTGAACTCGAATTCGAATTTTAAACCTGTTCTGAGCTGTTTTTGAATTTCAAATTTATTCTGAAACTTCCAGAGATCATAACAACTTCATACGGAGTCCATTTCACGCAAACTTGGACTCTATCTCAACCAGAATTCCGAGACGAACGCAATGGCGTAAGCCATTTCCCTTAATACTTTCATTAGAATTAATTATACTTTAATTTATGAATTTCACTGTTATACGATATACGGGGTGTTACATTTCATGTTTAAAAATCATTCCTTTTCATTTATAAAAATCGTTCCTTTTCATAATTAAATATATAGAACTGATTTTTCTCATAAAGATTGCACCTTTATAAACTAAAAAATTGCAATTTTATTAACTTAAAATAAATAAAAATACCAATAACTCACCTTTACGTTGAATTCGAGTTGGAGGGTGGGTCGGGGCTGGCTATGGCGTGGTGGGTTTCTGCAGCGACGGGATTGGAGGGAGGGAGCTTAGCAGTCAGAGCTTCGAGCAGTGGTAGTGGTAGGAGGCGGAGGGACTGGCGAGTGGCGGGGTGCACTATGGCTCGCGTTGGTGGTGATAGCGGTTCAGGCGGTGGCTCAATTTGGGGAGTGGCTAGGGTTGCAGTTTGGTTTGAATGAGGGGAGGAGCTGCACCGGAGTGTGACTGGGGGATGCCTGCGTAAGCGATGTCGGCGACGGTGGGGGCCAGCGAGCAGGCGACGACGTGGAAGGGGGAGCCGGCGATGGATTGCATAGGGTTTTTTTTATCTAAGATCTATTTGAGTCAACGGGGGAAAGGGGAGAGAGATAAAGGGTGGGATTTTATATATTATATTATATTTAATTAATTAATTAATCCCCTAAAGCAACTTTTATTTCGAACTCAAAATCAAACCCATCGACTGTCGTTCCTAGCGTATTACCCCCGTTCTGAACACTATGGGATATGTTTCGTAAGCCAATTTGGCTGTTACGATCAGTTTTCGCTAAAATTAAAATATAAATTAGTATATATTTAATTTGAATGCACTTTTCAATTTACCGAGGCTACATACTAACCCCAAAAATTTAAAAAAAATTATTTCTAGGTTCGGATTGACAATACGGTCCAAACAAAACTAATTTCATCAAATTCTGAGACCGTTTGAAAAATGGTCATTTTCCGGTCGATCGAAATTGACTAAAACTGTTAAAACACGTTTAACTTCGCCACGCTCACATATTGATTCAGAAAATTAAGAATTTTGGAACTTAGCAATAATTTGACATTCCGGATCCAATAAAAGTGGATTCGTCGAAAACGAAGGTCATTTGCAAAATTTCCATTTTTAAGGCTCAGAATTCCATAGCGACTACTCTGAATTTTCAACTGGGCATAATTTTTTAGTCCCCGCTATGAAATATTAATTTTTTGGATTCGTTGGAAAGATATTTTAAAATAGATTCTAATATTTTTGGTTTCGCTAAAATTTGGTATACTTTTAATCTTGTACGTTCATTTGAAATTTGAAATTGAATTTCAAACTACCGCGCCATTTCCAATTCCTTTTATAATTAAAATAAAATATTTATATTCTAATGACGATTCAAATAAATATATATATTCTAATTCTATTCAAAATAAATTTCTCGTCATTATTACTTAAAATAATTCATTTTAAATATTTAAAATTCATTAAAATTACCAAAATAAAAAATTTTAATTGGCTCTGATTTTTGGGTTGTTACAACGGTGTTATCGGTAAATATATTTACCATTTCACATTCAAATCTAATTAACGATTTAACTATCGCCTGGAGTAAAACTAGTGGTACTCCATTCTCGATCATTTCCCAAATTTGATAATTTAAATTATCACATTCACATTTCAATCTAATTAAAGATTCGTCAAAACTCCACTTAATTTTAATCTTCCAAAAAATAATTATTAATTTTTATTTAACTTTGGGAAATCAAACATGCCGCATCGACAATATACACCATACCATTGATTTCTGCCGATATATAACCTCTAAGCTCGTACATCTCAGTGAAGGGTGTGTAACACCCCGTATTTTCTGTGAATGTATAAGTAACAAATTAAAGGATACTTAATTATTCGTAGAAGAATTAAGGGAAAAGGGTTGCGCCACTGCGTTCGTCTCGAAATTCTGCTTGAGATAGAGTCCGGGTTTGCATAAAACGGATACCGTATGAAGGAGATATGGACGAACGTAGTTAGGCAGAAAAACCTAAAACAGGCCAGAAATGCACTGGCGCACTTGTGAAGTGCGCCAGCACAAAAATACACTGGCGCACTTGGGAAGTGCGCCCAGGTCGAGACAAAAACCTGCACAGGGTTCCAGAGAGTTCTAATGACGATTTTTGATGTGCTGGACGGACCTGATGGCTTCTAGGGTGATCTAATGGTTCTGAAACACTCTCTACACCTATAAATATGTGATTTACCTAACCCTAATTCATAGAACATTGTCTATGACACCATTATGCTACCAAACTCTCTCTTAAACCCTAGCCGCCGCCTCTAAATCTAATCTCAAGTGTTCATTCACAATTCAAATTAAAGTTTAGAGCTGCAACAACAATCGAAGAAGATTAATCAGCGTTTCTGCATCAAATTTGATTTATAATCCTTTTCTTTAGGCACGAAAGGCAAGTACAGTTATTTTACGATATAAACGTTAATTATGATTGTGGCATGAATTGTAAATCTGAATCTGAGGTTATGTCTGTTCTGTTCTGTTTAGATCTATCTTATTTTGTATCTCTTTCTTCTTTTTGTTCAATAGCCAGGCTACTACGAGCCTGCGCCGAATCTCATAAGAGATTAACGCACGAACGCTAAATTTTGCGACAAATAATGAATAATGCATAATTGGACATGAAACTGTTGCCTATGAGACTATTATTGCCTATGACTATGATTCATGACTATGAGACTATTGCCTATGACTATGATTCACGCCAATGAGACTATTGCCTACGACATTTAATGAGAAATTATTGTGATTTGTCGCCCATGACTATTGTAGTTAGTTTCTTACGCCTAGTCCCTTAATGATACTAGATCTCATATCTAGTATGTAACTTTGCTAGTTTATTTCCATTCACTATTATGTACATCGAGCCTAGTGGGGCTATTATCATTTTATTTGGTTCATTATTTCATGTCTATTCTTTCTTGTGCTTATCTCCTATTCCTTTTGCTAGGGCCATTTCATGAGTACTTAGAGAACTTGTTGAAACATTGGGCGTAGCTTAATTAAGTTAATAAATATGTTGGCATAATTTGAATTGGCTATGATAGAGAATGATTTACATGCATACTAGTCTTGGACAAAAATGGTAAACTAGAATATTAAATCTAGTTTTGACATGGACTGTAAATGGAAATATTAAGGCTAAGATTTTGGGCATAAATTGTATTATGAATTATGACCTTGATTTAGGCATGTAAGTTTAGGCTAAATCTATGATTAGGCAAGATAGGTAAATAGAATTTTAGATATATATAATCTACTAAATCTGTTATCTGCTAAATCCGTTAAACTGCCTAATCCGTTATCTGCTAAATCGGTTATATTGCCTAATTTGCTAGTTCTGCTATATTGCCTAATCTGCTAGATCTGTTCATCTGCTAAATCTGTCATCTGCTAAGTCTGCTGAAAATGCCTAATCCGTTATATGCTAAATTTGCTTAATCTGTTAAATCTGTTAAGTCGCCTAATCTGCGAAATCTGTTATCTGCTGAGTTGGTATATTTAGTCTGTTATTGACATAATCTTAATTGGCTATAGTTATGAATAATTGACATGTATATTAGGCATGGGCATAAATGGTAAATTATTAATTACTTGGCCGAAAAGATAAACATGGCTAACTTGAGGTTAGAATGAGTTTGCAGCGTAATCCTGTCCGGAACCGCCCGGCACATCTAGTGGCCTCAAACAATAGGTTCAAATGTGAGAAGTTAGTCATAATATGCTTGAAACTCGAGGTTAGACTCAGTTTGTGGTAGAAATCTGCCCGGAACCAACCGGCCTAACCAGTAGCCGCAAACTGTCAGTCTAATGTGAGAGGTCTGGGCATTATTATTTAATTAATGAAACTCTGAGATAGATATGATGTCTAAAACGTGTTGGGTGGATAGGGTTAAACCAACTGGACTAATGAAATTAATAAACCCGTTTCATGAATCTGTAGGCCCAGTACAAAGTTAGACAAGTCTGTAAATCTGTTAAATCTGTATGTCTAATCCGTTAGTCTGAAAACTTATTAACTTGATTTTCTGATCTGTGAACTAGTTGACCTGAACTCTATATGTCTGAACTTGTAAACAAGTTAATCTGAAATTTGTTAGCCTGGGGGCACAAGGTTAGGAGGGAAAATACTTATGTCATCTGTTGTTTGGGACCCATATTAGTCAACCCTTTCTGGTATCAAAACTTTGACCCAATAGTAGGTAGGGTCCGAGCACGCGTACTGAACTAATTACAAGTGGTTCATTCTGATAATGGCAAGGGGTGTTGATGGTGCGTTCCAACCGGGTCATGTGCGTGCATGGATCCCGGTCTTCCTATGAGGCTGTAAGACGCCGTGACATCTGTAAATAAGCCTGTGCCAATTGGTTGTCACATTAGGGAGTGATACACCCTATTGTGGAGCAGACACAGGGTATTTATGTTTAGGGAGCCGATCGCTTGGGGTAGGGTTTTAGGGTACACTCACTTCTGTCTGTTTCTGTTGGTACCGTCTGTTTCTGTTGGGTGGCAACACCTATCTGCATGGCACTGTCTGTTCGGCAGGTAAAGGCCCATTTACTAGTGTACACCTAATTCTAACATTCTGTTTCCGTAGGGATTATTCTGTTTCGTTTCTGTTTCTGTTCGGGTGGTAAAGGCCCATTACTAGCATTCTGTTTCTGTACTTCCTGTTCGGGTGGTAAAGGCCCATATTAGCATTATGTTTCTGTACCTTCTGTTAAGGTAGTAAAGGCCCATTATTCTGTTTCTGTTTAGACATTAGGGTAACACCTAATCCTGTTATACTAGTATTAGTGCAGAGAAGTGAAAAGTAATGCCATGACATTATTATATGTTCATAACTAAAAGTAACTGGACTTGCCAAACTTTATGTCTGACCCGTATTGTTTTGCCTCTTTTCTTCCGTCCCCCCCCCCCAGGTTTTCAAGGAGGGAATACTGTAGCTGGATCCGGATCTTTCTTACTGCTTAGAGTGCTTGAAGTGCTTAAAGCATGGCTTGTCTTTTTCTGGCATCTTTGGCGGGGATTATGATTTTAAAGTTTTGTACTCTGATGGCTTTTGAACAAGGCTGATATATATATATGTACTTGAGTTTTTGGTAAAGTTGTAACCAAACTGATTTATGTCCGCTGCAATAAAGTTATAAAGTTTTTCAAGTATTATTTTTATATCTGTCTTGTAATATTCTGTTCTATTTACTAAAATGCTCCATCAAAGTTAAGGCATTCCCTTCGTGAGTGGCATTAATGGACGTGGGGTGTTATAGGGTGTTATGAAAGAGAATAAATTCTCGCCACCAAACAGATATATATTTATCAGAGATCAATCATACAGTTCGAAATACAATGTTAGACATGTAATCCTGTCTTTAACTGGGTTAAAGAATCTGTTTCATTTAAAACACAGTTCACGATAAACCTAAAATCACATTCCATTAATTACGGAATCTTCACAGAAAACATATCAATATATAATCGATATCAACTTCCATATCTGACTAATAATATAAATGGAATAATGACAAAGCCTTTTAAATTCCATATATATATTAACAGTCTTCCTCCATAGAAGCTCACTTCGATTATTATCAAACCGAATTCCATTCCATTACAGTTTATTTTATTAAATTGAAAACTTCACTTTGGAAAATACCATTAAATCTAAATAAATGATTTATATAATCCAAATGACATTTCACTGTCAATCAGTTTAAAGAATGAATGTCGCTAAAAACATAGTTCACAATAAACCCAATTCAAATTCCATTTTATTCCAATTACTAAATATAACTGGAAACTCAAATAATCTTAATTAAAAGATTTATTCTTTTCACATGGGGTTTAAGTACAGTGTTATTTAAGACACCATTCATGACAAACCCAAAATCCAATTTGATATTAAATATAAGGCTCTAAACAAAAATTATATCGGCTTACATTCAATATCAAATTCTGAAACCAACACGTATCGCATGGGGAGTAACGATATATATATATATATATATCTTCCAAATTCCTCCATAATATCAGTATAGTCACGGAATCCAATATCGAAGTCTCCCGAAGATGATTTCTATTCAAATCCATTCCAATTTATATATTGGAAATTTCTAGTTTTATTAAAACCGTTAATAAATTCAATTTATTTATTTTAACATTATTGGATTAATTTTCTAGTTAATAACTAGTTCATTTTGATAAAAAATGTATTTTTATCTTTACAAATGTGGATATTTTCATCCAAATTCTTTCCAAATCATTTATTTGATTTTAGACAAATTTTTTAAATAATTTTATCATGGCCCGTACACTCAGTTTCCAATAACGGCCGCCGAACTACATCCATAGGGACCTTTTCCAAAATTGATCTGGAAGTATCTCCAAATCCAACCGTTAGATTACAGATCTCTTATATTCGTTGGACAACTCTTTCCGGTACGAACCCAACGGTTCCAATTTTAGAAGAATCCAAAGGTCGGATCTCCCGTATTATATATATACATATACATATATATATTTCCCTTCAAAACGTATTTTATAAATTCGTTTTAAAACAATTCCTACTTCCATTTCAATTTTAAATTAAAACTGAATATTCCTTATCATTAATATATAAATGATAATATTTTCAAAATATTAGATTTTGAAATCATTTACTTTTTCGATATTCATTATAAAAATGAATAACATCGATATGAATATTGTTCGCGTCGAAATAGCGCATAAATAATCAACACAGCTTCACACAGTTCAATAATTTCGTGTCCATCCAAAATTGGACATCAAATTCAAATTTTAATCCTTTACTGAATATTATTTTAAAATATTTGTTATTTTAAAATATTTGTCATTTTAAAATATTCGTTCTTTCTAAATTGGAATCAGACACAGTCAATTACCATATAATGTTATTTATATGGATTTCATGCAACACATGTACACAACAACAATGATACACAATCAATCATCATCCAAAGTGCATTACACAACTGCATAAGCATAAAATATAAATAATTAACACGTACAATGGTCTGTTAACCAATCGATTGACATACAACTGAACAACTGGGATTAGTGTATGTCAAATATCATCCTAATACTCGTGTGGGGTTTCAACCAACAAATACTGAATATTATTTGTGAATTTGGGAGATGTGTAAAATTTATCGTCCTAATCAATGTCAGTTAAATGGGTGTACATAAACAAATCGTCTGATTTGTAAATGAATATTTATATTCTATTCAGGAGTATTTTATACAACGTATATAGATAATTTATACAATGCATATATAAATAATTTATACAACACATATACATAACATATTTTATTTACTCCATTTCAATATCACAATCACAATACACAGTACATTCAATTCAAACAAACATTCATGGTTTTTACAATAAATGGTGTCGGCGGCTACTAAGCCCCGTCTACAACCTAGTATATATTTAGCTGTAAAATAATTTGAGTGAGAAAGGATTCTCACATTGGGATCCACTCCGCCGTTGTTTTCTAACACTCTGATTTACTGGTCTATTTCCTGACTTTGCAAACGAGCTCCAATCTTCATGCCATCTTTTTTTCTAGCTTAAGCGCGCCATTCTTGACAACTTTCACATGTTTACATTTTCCCAAAAACGGTCCATTTCGTCAGAAATTTTTAAAATATAGTATTTGGACAGCAGACTTTGAACGTGTTTTTTGAACAACTCCGCAATCCAAAATCTGACTTCCGTATACTGAAATCGAAGAAAAAATCATGCTCTTCGATTTTGGTACTTTGGAGTTTTGGCCATAGGGGCTCGGTTTGGAAGAAATTAGCTAAAAAATTTAGGGGTGTTTTTGCAAAACTGAAAAATATAAAAATTGGGCTTTTATTGAAGAGCGGGGTCCACAGTGGTCTGAGGAGCTGGAGGAGGTGGCTAGAAGGTCAGGGGGAGGCGCGACCGTCGGTCTAGTTGTGGGCCAAGGGGTGGTGGCAGGGTTCAGGGTCTAGGGCGTGGGGTTTCGTGCAAATTGAGGAAGGAGAGGCGGAGGAGAAGGAGGAGGGGTGATCGGAGGTAGGTGGCGGCCGTTGGCGATCAATGGCGGGGTTCGACGACTGCGGATGGGGCGCGGTGGTGGATGTGGGGCGACTTGGTGCGGCTTTTTTTTTTCTTTTTTTATTCGTTGAGTGAGAAAGAGGAAGGGGGAGAAAGTATATATATGTGACGGCAAAGAATTTCGCTCGGTCCGAACCAGTCGCTAAACCGATCCAGGCCGTTCGAAACGCCCTATCGTTTGAGAACAGGACAAAACAGAACGCATACAGAAGAACATTTCATTGTATATTACAACAATGCATCAGATTACAAGAATATACAGAGTATAAACGAATAAATATTACACAGAAATATCAGAGATTTAAATTACATTTAAATACATGGCAGCGGAAAGTAATACAATACACAACTAGAAGTAGATATACGGATACAAAGCTTTCCGGATATCGTTCCAGCTGTAAACCAGGATCCTGTGAATATAAATCTGCAAAACCAAAACTACTAGCTGCCCGTGTCGAAAATAGGGGCACCCAGAGTTTAGGTTAAAACAATAAACTCCAGGTCAGTCATGGGACTGGTGTGAGAACTAAAACAGTTAATCTTTATTTTTAAAGATAGGTAAATCAAGGGACCACGGCGTATAACACGGAACGGGTTTCCTCCCAAGAATACCAGTGCATAAAACAACAGCGCAATGCTAAATAAAGAAAAATGAAGCTGTTATAAGACCCAGGTCCTATCACACAATGCAACGCAAGCCGGGGGATAGGGTTTTCCCTTATAACAGCCAAAGAATGCTTGATACGTTTAAAACAAATCGTTTGATACTATTATAAGTGCATAGTGTATAAAACAACTTCAAATCACAAGTATCAATCATAGGCGGCATGGGTACCATATATCATGTCGCCATACTAGTTCTACAATTAAAAACCGCAAATGTCACGTTTTGGAAATTGGATTTTCGTCTATGAACCGAGGCAAAAGATAGTCCTCAACCGATTCGTGACTCTCTAGCCCGAGCCACAGGCAAGTACTCAGTCAAGCCTTGGAGCGACAGGGCCGGTCCACCGATGTGGATTAAAATGCCTGAACACTACGTTTCCCCACCCTATGGGGTGTAAGTCTGGCCCGTCAGCCGACCAGAAGCATCGGCCGAAACCGATATAACCGAGGCGCCTCGCAACAGCAACAACCACATAAGTCAAACTCGTCAGGGCGTGTAAAACCACTGACGCCACTTCTAACTAGAAAGAAACGCATGCCCTCCCTGAGGTCCGTCTCCCGTTTTTGGTTCATACCAGGTGTGAAACTCGCGAAGTAAACGTTACACAAAGCTACGCCACAAAGGCCGTGCTTTGATCATCACCACAAGACTTTGCTTTTCAACAGAAGCCTTGATCAATTGCCACTTAGGCATGCCACACAGGCAATTCACTCCATGCGTTTGATATCCATCAATATATAACCCCTGAGCTCGTACGTCTCAGAGAAGGGCGTTAAGCAAGAGAATAAATTCTCCACCGCCAAACAGATATATATTTAATAGAGATCAAACACACAGACTAAAATCCAATGTCAGACACACAGTCCATTTACACGTCCGTTCTGGGTCTGAACGAAACCGGGGGCACCTAGTACCCCGCATATCCATCGATCTCCAAGTACGTCTGGACGATCACTAACTGTTTCCATCTTCTTGGGTGTACAGCCCAATCAAGATCATCAGTTATCACCCAAACGACGTGAAGACCTCCAGTCTTCGACCATCGTCTTCATCTTCGACTTATCGTCGTATCAGTTATTCAGAATGGGATAAACCCGGTCTTTCCGAATAACTCGCATATATTTTAAATAAGTGTTACACAAACACAACATACGCCTCATTCCAATTCATTAGTCACTAACCGTAAATTAATCAAGAGAATAATTCCCCAAATATTAACCCCGAAGGCCGAAACCAACATCAGATCAATATCCAGAAAACCTTTCTGCTTGGCTAACCAACAGTTAGTTTCTAAATTTCACATTCATAGGGAAAGGTCCCCATTAATTTTATCAAAGATAAATTCTTGAATTTATTCTTTAATCTACTTTTGAATATCAATTCAACTAGCCGGGATTAACGAAACTTACCGAAGTAATCATTTGTTTTAATTTCCCAACCCCAACCTATTTACCCCATGAAGTAAAACTGGTAATACTTCATTTCTAACACCACAGTGTTATCGGTAAATTCAATTACCATTTCACGTTCAAATCTAATTAAAGATTTAACTATCGCCTGGAGCAAAACTGGTGATACTCCATTTTCGATCTTTTCAATCTAATTAAAGATTCATTAAAACTCCACTTAGTTTTAATCTTCGACTGGGTTAAAGAATCAGTGTCATTTAAAACACGGTTCACGATAAACCCAAAATCACATTCCATTAATTATCGGGTTAAAGAACAAGTGTTATTTAAAATACTGTTCACGATAAACCCAAAAATCAATATCAATTCTATTCCCATTTAAATATCATTTAATTGGTAAACTTCATTAAATCTAAATAAAAAGATTTAATCTTTTCTCAACTGGGTTCAAGAATAGTGTTAGTGAAGACACCATTCACGACAAACCCAAATCACATTCGATATTCAATACAAGGCTCTGAATAGAAAATATATCGGCTTATATTCAATATCGAATTCTGCGACTAACAAATGTCGTATTGGAAATAACGATATAAATATATATCTTTCAAATTTCCATAACAACACCTGTATAATCACGAATTCCAACATCGAAATATTCCGAAGACAATTTCGATTCAAATCCACTCCAATGCAATCATTGGAAATTTTGGTTATTTTTAAAACCCTTTTCGAATTCAATTTATTTATTTAAAAATAAATAGAATTATAATTCTAGTTCAAAACTAGTTCATTTCGATAAAAATATATTTTTATCTTTTCAAATATGGAGTTTTTCATCCCAATTCTTTCTAAATCATTTCTTATGATTTTACACAAATTATTACTATTTTTAATAATTTTATCAAGGCCCGTACAGTCGATTTCCATCAACGGCCATCGAACTGCACTTACAGCGACCTTTTTCGAATTTGATTTGGACGTATCTCCAAATCCAACCGTTAGACTTCAAATTTCTAACCTTCATTAGAAAGCTCTTTTCGATACGAACCCAACGGTTCCGGTTTTATGAGAATCCGACGGTCGGATCTCCCGTAATGTCCGTTTGAAATAAATGGTCGAAATTCACGAACTGCCGCGGCGCGGCGCGTTCTATTCAGGCCATTATATTATATATATATAATATATATAATATATATTTCGTCGATTTCTATTTAAAACGAATTATATAAATAGTTTTAAATTCGTTTCAAAAGCAATTTCAACTTCCTTTTCAATTCAAATCAAAATTGAATTCTTCTTTATAAATTCGTTTTAAAATTGATTTCTATTCAATTCAAATTTCAATTCAATTTGAATTCATTTCAATTCGCTTTCAATTCAATTTGAATTCGTTTTCAATTCAATTCATTTCGAAATCGTTTTCAATTCAATTCATTTCGAAATCGTTTTCAATTCAATTCATTTCGAAATCGTTTTCAATTCAATTCATTTCGAAATCGTTTTCAATTCAATTCATTTCGAAATCATTTTCAATTCGATATAAATATCGTTCACATCAAAATGGCGTCAATCTAATCAACACGGCTTCATAAATTTCTACTTTCAAATATTCTATTTCAAACATTTCTTTTTCAAAATAGTTGTTATTATCAAAATATTTCGTTCAACACATGACCAATCTCAATGAATGAGTACTGTCAACACATGAACTTTTATTTTATATCGATAAAGATGTAAATTTTAATATTAAAATATTTCGTTCAACACATGACCAATCTCAATGAATGAGTACTGTCAACACATGAACTTTTATTTTATATTATAAAGATGTAAATTTTAATATTAAAATATTTCGTTCAACACATGACCAATCTCAATCGATGAGTACTGTCAACATATGAACTTTTATTTTATATTATTCTTTGTTTTTCAAATTGGAATGAGGTCCAATCAATTAACATATAAAATTAATTATATGGATTTTCATACAACACATGTATATCATAGCATTGAAAAATAATCAACCATCAACCAAAGTGCACTACACTGTATAAGCATCAAATATAGATATTCAACGCTTATAACAGCCTGTCAATCAATCGATCGACATATTTAATCAATCAGGATGAGTGAACTTCAAATTTCATCCCAACACCCGTGTGGGGTTTCAAACAATCAAACACAGATTTTTATTCGTGCAGTTGGGCGATGTGTAAAATTTATCGTCCCAATCAATGTCATTCAAATAGGTGTACATGAACAAACCGTCCGGTTTATAAATGAATATTTTATTTTATTCACTTCACGTTAAAAATTATATTTTTAACGACAAAACATTTTATTTCAACATATGAATTTCTATTCAATTCATTCTTTAAATAAAATGATATTTTTATTTTTCTAACATATTTTAGAAAATTTCGGCGGCATAACGGCACGATACTAGAAACGGGACGAGGCCTAGCCTTATCCCCGGTCTAGTGAAGGCCCACGCCATTCACACATCAATCAAATCAATTCGTTATGCAAACCACAAAATTTGGAGTAAGAGTCTAACCTAGCCTTACTCCCTCGCCTTATAACGGCGCACGTCTAATCCTAACCAATTTATCGATTCGATTTTTCACACCACAAACCACATTCAAACCAATACCGCAATCAATCCCCAAACAACCAAACAAACAAGTCCATGGTCTGTGGACGATTGTGTCGGGTGCTACTAAGCACCGTCTGCATCCTAGTATATATATATAACTAGAAAAGAAATTGAAAGGAGAGAAATTCTCACATATAGCTATCCTAGCTCCACGACACTTTATTTAGAGAAATCTTCATCGCTATCGAATCTTCGTCATCTTTATTGCCCGTAGTCACTACACATATAAAAATCGAATTTTTACTTCGTTATTCAATATATAAAAATCATATTTTTACTTTGCTATTCAATATATAAAAATCGAATTTTTACTTTGCTATTCAATATATAAAAATCATATTTTTACTTTGCTATTCAATATATAAAATCGAATTTTTATACTACTATGTTGTATAGATAAAAATTATATTTTTATCACGCTATTTTCAATATAAAGATTTCGCCTTTTCTAAAATAAAGATTTCGCCTTTTCTAAAATAAAGATTTCGCCTTTATAAAAACGTGGACTTCGCTTTTTCAAATTTAAAGATTCCCTCTTTACAAAAATCTCATTTTTATTTTTTTTTACACATATAAAGATGACATTTTTAATATCCCGATCATGTAAAAATTATATTTTTAACTCTTTACATAACCAAAAATCATATTTTGACATCACCTATATAGTAAAGACTATATTTTTAATACTTTAAAAATATAAAAATCATATTTTAATACTTTAAAAATATAAAAATCATATTTCTAATACTTTAAAAATATAAAAATCATATTTTTACTTCGACAATATAAAAGATTATATTTTTCTATATTCTTTTTCCTTATAAAAACTGATTTTCAAACTTGATTTTTATCTAAATAAAACTGATTTCAATAAATAAATAAAGATGAATAAATAAAAGACTTACAAGGGTTTTTTTCTAAATAGGGAGGGGTTGTTTTTATGCAGATCGAAGAGGAGGGGGGGACCGGTAGTCGTGGTACTGTCGGTGGGGCTAGGGAAGTCGGGTGGTGGTGCTGAGGTGACGGGTGCTCGCGTCCTGGCCGGCAACGAACCCAATGGAGGAGGTTGCGGTGATTTCTGTTCGATGTGGGCGTTGGGAGTCTTCGCATCACAGGGGGTTGATGGAGAAGGAGGTGCGGAGCAGAGAGAACGGAGAAGGGGTGGCGGCTTCCTTGAGTGGCGCGCTCGAAGGTGGAGGGGCGAGGTGGGCGGCGAGCCCAGGAGCGGCTCCATCGACGTCGATCTTCCCTCACTCCCCCTTTTTTATATTTAAATCGATTTGGATCTGAGAAAATTGTGAAGGGGGGGGGTTATATTAAACTTTTAATTAATTTAATTTATTTTCTTCACATAAAGTTGACTTTTCACCTGGACTCGAAACGAGACCCAACGACTATCGTCTCTAGCTAATTACCCCCATTCCGAACACAATGGGATATGTTTCGTATGCTGATTCGATCATTTCGAACAGTTTCTGTTAAATTTAAAATATAATTCTTTATATATTCAACTTAAACGTACATTCCAATTTACTGGGGTCACATACTAACTCTATAGATTGCAGAAAAATATTTTCTAGCTTCGTATTGACGTTACGGTCCTAACAAAACTAGTTTCGTCGAATTTTGAGACCGTTAGAAAAATGGCCATTTTCCAGTCGATTAAAATCAACTGAAACTGGTCAAACGCGTTTTCCTTTGCCACGCTCACATATTGATTCGAAAAATTATGAAATTTGGAATCTAGCAATAATTTGACATCACGGTCCCAACAAAACTGGTTTCGTCGAAATCCGAGGTCATTTGCAAAATGTCCATTTTTAAGGGCCTGAATTCCATAGCGACTATTCAGAATTTTCAACTGGACATATCTTTTGATCCCCGATATGAAATCTTGATTTTTCGGATTCGTTGGAAAGATATTCACAATTAGATCCTAATGTTTTTGGTTTCACTAAAATCCGGATTGTTTTGCACCCGGTACATTCAATTGAAGTTTGAAATCGAATTATCGAACTACCGCGCCATTTTCAATTCCTTTTATAATTATATATAAATATTTATATTCTAACGACGACGTATATAATATAAACGTTCGAATTATATTCAAAACAAATTTCTCGTCGATATTATTTAAAATAATTCATTTTAAATAATCAAAATTCGCTAAAATTGCCAAAATAAAAATTTTAAACTGGCCCAGATTTTACGGGTTGTTACAATATATAATTTAATTAATTTTATGTTTTTTTCCAAAAAATTACTTTTTAATTCGAACTCAAAATCGAACCCAACGATTGTCACCCCTATCTAAATACCTCCATTCTGAATGCAATGTGATATGTCCCGTAAGCCAAATCGACTATTTCGATCTGTTTCCATCAAAATTAGAATATAAATTAATTTAATGTTCAAAATTGATTATAACGTACATTTTAATTTACCGGGGCCACATACTGACTCCAAAAATTCCTGAAAAATATATCTTGCTATTTTTTGATTATATGGTCCAAAGAAAACTAATTTCTTTGAATTTGGAGGCCGTTTGAAAAATGGTCAATTTCCAGTCGATTAAATTCTATTGAAATTACCATACGTTTTTAAATTCACCATGCTCACATATTAATTCCAAAAATTATGAAAATTGAAATCTAGCAATAATTTTATATTCCAAATCCAACAAAAGCGGTTTCATCAAAAAAAGAGGTCGTTTGCAAAATTGCTATTTTAAGGGCTATATATTATATATAAATTCCATAGCGACTATTTCAAGTTTTAAACTGGGCATAACTTTCAATTTGTATTATGAAATCTAGATTTTTCACATTTGTTAGAAAGATATAATTAAACAGACTCCAATATTTCTAGTTTTACTGAAATCCTATTTATTTTGAATCCTATACATTCATTTGAAAACAAATTTTCAAACTACCGCGCCATTCAAGCTCATTTTATAATTAAAATAATTTTATTTGTTCTAACTTCGATTAAAATAAATTTTTAGTCGTTATTATTTAAAATAAATCAATTTAAATATTCAAAATCCATTAAAATATCCAAAATACAAAATTTAAATTGGTTCTGAAAATCTGCGTTGTTACAATCTCCCCCACTTAAAATAATTTCGTCCTCGAAAAGGAATAGAGCTGAAAGTTGTTTAACCAACCAACTCAACTTTCATTCTGCCTTTCATTCTTCAACTTTTCAATTTCTAAGAATTTTCTAATTTCTCAAAAATTTGGCTAACACCCTAAATTTGAGAAAAATTCGTCATTACCTCCTTTATACGGGGAGACCTTTAAAACCTCAATTTGCCTCATAGGACCTTTATCAATCCAAAAGAAAAAGAAAAAGCCAATCGACTCATAAAATCGTCAACCCAAATAAATACTGTAAATATGTACCTATTTGTCGGGCATACAATTTTATTCCTCTTCTTAGCTTCCATGCTATGACCAGTTCACACACACACACACACACACACACACACATATATATATATATATATATGTATATATATATATATGTACATGTATGGAATTCTAATCAATTTTCAATTCAGTTCAATACTTGCTCGATTTGGCTAAATTTTCCTTTCGTTTTCATACTGGTCCCACATTTTAATTAGTCACACTAATTATCATACAACACAACCAACAATCAATTAGTTTACTAGCTTTTCAATCATATATCTTTAATATATTCACAAATCATATTTTTAATGTCAAATCACAACAAATAACCCTATCTAAGTTTTAGTTCTCACACCAATCAATTGGAAATATATTGATATCCCACTTTCGAAACTCGAACATAAACGCTGATGATGACATGCCATCATCATAATCATCTCCGAGCGACTAGATTGTGATTCTATATCTATCCAGTATATTTGAAACTTCCTATATACATTCATGACGCATATATGAAAAATTTCATATACTCGATTGTCCAAATTCAATATAATATAAATATTCAAATATGCATAATATGGTTTAAAATTTCAAAACTAAATTTATTTTTGTTAATAACACTCTTTGAACTCATTCTAGGATACTACTGATCCAGTCTCTAACGAGTGATTCTTAAAGGATATTACTAATCCTATCTCTGATGAATTCTTTCATTCAGTTCTAATTTGTCTTGTTCTCGAGCTCTGTAACCAAAGCTCTGATACCAAACTATAACGATCCGAAATCTCCCAATCTTCGAAGAGACCAAAAAGGACGGATTGAGTTGAGAACACGACAAATCAGAAAACAAAAAAATAGAACATTTCATTGCTTATTACGACAATTACATCAGAGTACAAGAATATAACAGAGTATGAATAAATAATGTACATCAGAAAAATATCAAAGATTTAAATTACATTAGCAGATGAAAAATAAAACATAACACAACTGAAAGAAATACGCGGATACAAAGCTTTCTGAGTATAGCTCTAGTTGTAAATCCAGGATCTTGGAAAAGAAATATCTGCAAAAACCCAACTACTAGCTGCCCGTATGGAAAATAGGGTGTAATAACCCGGAAATCTGAGCCAATTTAAATTTTTTATTTTGGCAATTTTAATGAATTTTGAATATTTAAAATGAATTATTTTAAATAATAACGACGAAAAATTTAGTTTGGATAGAATTAAAACGTATATATTTATTTAGATCGTCGTTAGAATATAATTATTTATTTTTAATTATAAAAGGAATTGAAAATGGCGCGGTAGTTTGAAAATTCGATTTCAAAGTTCAAATGAATGTGCAGGATTCAAAATAAACCGGATTTTAGCAAAACCAAAACTATTAGAATCTAACTGAGAATATCTTTCCAACGAATCCAAAAAATCAAAATTTCATAGAGGGAATGAAAAGATACGTCCAGTTGAAAATTCTGGCCTTTAAAAAGGGCAAATTTGCAAACGACATCGATTTTCAACGAAACCACTTTTATCGGATCCGTGATGTCAAATTATTGCTAGAATCCAAAATTCGTAATTTTCTGAACCAATATGTGAGCGTGGCAAAGGAAAAGGCGTTTGACCAGTTTTAGTTGATTTTAATCTACTGGAAAATGGCCATTTATCAAACTGTCTCAGGATTCGACGAAATTAGTTTTGTTAGAACCGTGTCGTCAATACGAAGTTAGAAATATTTTTTCTGGAATTTTTCGAGTTAGTATGTGACCCCAGTAAATTGAAATGTGCGTTCAAATTCAATATATAGATTTATATATTGATTTTGTTGAAAACTGATCGAAACAGCCGAACTGGCTTACGATACATATCCCATTGTGTTTGGAATGGGGGCAATTAGCTGGGGACGACAGTCGGTGGGCTTGATTTCGAGTTCGTATTATAAAGTTACCTTTTTGAAATTTAAAATAATATATATATATAGAGAGAGAGAAGCCCTAATTTTCGTTCACTATTTACTGGAAGCGCCAAATTGAAAAAATCGATCCCGCCGCTACCTCCCTCTACCCACCATCGCTCTTGTCGCCATCGCCTCCCCAAACACCTCCCCCTCCGTTCGACCTTCCCCCCTCCCATCCTCCAGCTCCGCCTTCTCTCTTCCTCTGTCTTGAACCTCGCACCAAACCCTAAACCCCATCACCGATCCGCTGCCCGAGGTGGCAGCACCGCCACCCACGAACCCGCGCCCCCTCCCCCTGCTCCCCCACCCCGATGCGCCACCCTCCTACCATTCCCCTTCCTTCTCTCCATTTCCCCTTCACAACGACGCCACGGCGAACACCAGAGCTCCTCCTCCCCTCTCTTCTTCTTCAGTCCGACCCCCCTTCTTCGCTGAGAGAAATGTGTGTATTTCTTTTTATTTATTTATTTATTTATTTATTTATTTTGTTTTTGTTTTAATTTAAAAAGCAAAGAGCTATAATTTTGTATAGGAAAGGGCGGTAATTTTGAATAGAAAAGTTTACATTTTCAATCATACGAAAGCGAAGAGAGAAAGGTTAAAAATATAATTTTTATATTATAGGAAGGTTAAAAATATAATTTTCGTATAATAGAAAGATTAAAAAAATAATTTTTATATTGTAGAAAGTTATAGAATATAAAAATACGATTTTTATATATGTAGCGAAATAAAAATCTGATTTTTATTATATATATAGTGAAATAAAAATGTGATTTTTATTTTGAACAGTGTGAATAAGAGTGCGATGGAATTGACAGAAAGCAGAACGAAATCCAACCCATTCAGAAATATAGAATGAAGGAGTGGATCCCAAAGGTGAGAACTTCTCACTTTTAATTTATTTCTAGTTTGAAATATATAATAGGATGCAGACGGTGTTTAGTAGCACCCGACACCCGTCGTCCACAGACCATGGATGACTTGTTTGTTCGATTGTCGTGTTGTGAAAACTGATTGTGTGATGGAATAAATATTTTATAGTTAAAAATATAATTTTAACGTGTATATAAAATAAAGATTTATAAACCAATCGAACGATTTGTTTATATACACACATTTGACAGATATTGTTTGGGACGATAAATTTTACACATCGCCCAACTACACAAATAAATCTGTGTTTGTTGTTTGAAAACCCCACACGGGTATTGGGATAAAATTGGACATACACCAATCCCAATAATTAGCTGTATGTCGATCGATTGATTGACAGGCTGTGTAAGCGTTAAATATTTATATTTGATGCTTATACAGTGTAGAATGCACTCTAGATGATGGATTGCTGTTTTCATTGTTATTGTACACATTTGTTGTGTGAAATCCATATAATCAGATTATATGGTAATTGACTGTGTCTGATTCCAGTTCAGGATTATCGAATATTTTAAAATAATATTCAGTGAATATTGAAATGTGAAGCCGTGTTAAGTAGTTAAACACCATTTTAACACGAACGGGAATTTTGTCGATATTATTCATTTTACAATGAATATCGAAAGTGATTTCAAAATCTGATATTTTGAAAAGAATTGAAATTCGAATTAAATTGAAATGAATTTAAATTCGAATTAAATTGAAATTCGAATTAAATTGAAATGATTTGAAAATCGAATTAAATTGAAAAATAATAGAAATCGTTTTGAATCGAATTTAAAATGGATTGTAATTGAATTGAAATCGATTTAAATTGAAATCAATTTGAAATGAATTCAAAACGAATTTATATCGAAAAATTCAATTTTGGTTTGAATTTGAAATGGAAGTTGAAATCGTTTTGAAAACGAATTTAAAACGATTTATAAAATTCGTTTTAACAAGGAAATCGACGAAATATATATTATATATATTATATATATAATATAATGGCCTGAATAGAACGCGTCGCGCTGTAGTAGTTCGCGAATTTCGACCATTGACTTCGAATGGATATTACGGGAGATCCGAATGTCAGATTCTCCTAAAACCAGAACCATTGGATTCGTATCGAAAAGGGCTTTCTAACAAATATTAGAGATTTGAAATCTAATGGTTGGATTTGGAAATATGTCCAAATCAAATTTGGAAAAGGTCACTGTAAGTGCAGTTCGATGACCGTTGACGGAAATCGACTGTACGAGCCTTGATAAAATTATTAAAAAATCTATAATTAGTGTAAAATCATAAGAAATGATTTGGGAAGAATTGGGATTAAAAACTCCATATTTGAAAAGATCAAAATAGATTTTTATCGAAATGAACTAGTTTTGAACTAGAATTATAATCCCATTTATTTTTAAAATAAATAAAGTGGATTTGAAATGGTTTTGAAAATAACCAGAATTTCCAATATATAGATTGGAAATGGATTTTAATTGAGATTGTCTTCAGAATATTTCGATGTGGGATTTCGTGTTTATAAAGGTATTATTATGGAAATTTGAAAGATATATTTATATCGTTATTTCCAATACGATATTTGTTGGTCGTAGAATTTGATATTGAATATAAGACGATATATTTTCTATTCAGAGGCTTGTCTTTAATATCAAATGAGATTTAGGTTTGTCGTGAATGGTGTCTTCATTAACACTGTTCTTAAAACCAGTTGAGAAAAAATTTAATCTTTTTATTTAGATTTAATGAAGTGTACCAATTAATTGGTATTTAATTGGAATTGAATTTTAATAGATTTTTGGGTTTATGGTGAACTGTGTTTTAAATAACATTTGTTCTTTAACCCGATAATTAATGAAATGTGATTTGGGTTGTCATGAATGGTATCTTTAATAATACTGTTCTTAGACCCAACGGAGTTAAGAAAACCAGAAACTAACTGGAGATTAGTTAAGTTGAATGGTTTCCTGGGTATTCATCTGATGTTGGTTTCGGCCTTCGGGGTTATTACCTAGGGAATTGTTCACTTGCTAATTTACGGTTAAAGGCTGATGGAATAGAACGTGATTTTGGGTTTATCGTGAACCGTGTTTTAAATGACATTGATTCTTTAACCTTGTTAAAGACAGGATATGAATTCCCAAGTTCAACAATCACTGATATTGATTTTTGGGAAGATAAAAACCAAATGGAGTTTTAATGAATCTTGAATTAGATTGAAATGAACGAGAATGGAGTATCACCAGTTTTGCTCCAGGCGATAGTTAAATCTTTAATTAGATTTGAATGTGAAATGGTAATTGAATTTACCGATAACACCGTGGTATTAGATATGAAGTATTACCAGTTTTACTTCATGGGATGAATAGGTTGGGATTTGGAAATTTAACAATTGATTACTTCGGTAAGGTTCGTTAATCCCGACTATTTTGGATAAACCATAATTTGGTTTGAATTGAAATCCAAAAGAAGATTAAAGAATAAATTTAAAAGAATTTATCTTTGATAAAATTAATGGGAACCTTTCCCTATAAATGTTAATATTTGAATAAAAGAATATTTTGAAATGGAATGAGGCGTGTGTTGTGTTTGTGCAACACTTGTTTATTGAATACGCGAGTTATTCGGAAAGACCGGGTTTATTCCATTCGGAATAATTGATACGACGATAAGTCGAAGACGAAGACGGTGGTTGAAGACCGGAGGTCTTCACATCATTTGGATAATTACTGATGATCTTTATTGGGCTGCACACCGAAGAGGAGGGAATTAGTTGGTGGTCATCCAGACGTACTTGGAGATCGATGGATGTGCAAAGAATAAGGTTCCTCTAGTTTTATTCAGACCCAGAACGGGCTTGTAAATGGATGTGTGTCTGGCATTGGATTTCATTCTGTGTGATTGATATCGGTTGCACAGCGTGAATTGCCTGTGTGGCATGCTAAGATGCAAATGATCAAGGCTTCTGTTGAAAAGCAGAGTCTTGTGGTTGATGATCAAAGAACGGCCTTTGTGGCGTAGCTTTGTATAGCGTTAATTTGTGAGCCTCACACACCGGTTGTGAACCAGAAACGGGAAAGGACCTCAGGGAGGGCATGCGTTTCCTTCTATCTAGGGTGGCGTCAGTGACCTACCAGCCCTGACATTTATATTATTTTCACTTGTGTGGTTGTTTCTGTTGCGAGGCTCCTTGATTATATCGGTCGAGCCGGGGCCGATGGAGTCATTCGTTGGCTCATATACACCCCAAAGGGCGGGGAAATGCTGTGTTCAGGCATTTTAATCCACATCGATGGACCGACCCTGACGATCCAAGGGCTCACCTGTGTCTGGGTCCTGAGACATGGGCTAGATTGTCTCGAAGCGGTGAGGATGATCCCTTGCCTCGGTTCACAGATGGAAATCTAACTTCTAATAAGTGACTTTGCGGTTTTGATTGTATAACCTATATATGGCGACATAGTGGTATGGGGCATTCATGCTGCCTATGATTGATACTTATGATTGTAATTGTTTTGACACTATACACTTATAGTAATAATAAAAGATGAAATTTAGCGTATAAGGCATTCTTTGGCTATTATAAGGTAAAACCCTATCCTCCGGTTTGTGTTGCATTGTGTGATGGGACCTGGGTCTTATAATAGCTTCATTGTTCTTTATTTATTTAGCATTGCGCTGTTGTTTTATGCACTGGTATTCCTGGGAGGAAACCCGTTCCATGTTATACGGCGTGGTCCCTTGATTTACCTAACTTTAAAGTAAAGATTAATAACTGTTTTATTTCTCACACCAGTCACATGACTGACCTGGAGTTTATTGTTTTAAGCTAAACTCTGGGTGCCCTTATTTTCGACGCTGGCAGCTAGTAGTTTTGGTTTTGCAAATTTATATTCACAGGGTCTTGGTTTACAGCTGGAGTGGTATTCGAAAAGCTTTGTATCCTCATATTCCTTTCAGTTGTGTTTTGTGTTTTTTTCCACTGCTATGTAATGTATAGTAATATCTGATATTTTATAATGTATATTATTTGTTAATCCTCTGTTTATTCTTTTAGTCAGATGAATTGTTGTAATAAGCAATGAAATGTTCTTCTGTTTGTGTTATGATGTGGCTTGTTCTCAATTCAGTCCGTGATTTCCCGTAAGGGGGATTTCGATTCGTAACAGCGTGGTATCAGAGCTTTGGTTTACAAAGCTCAGAGGACAAGACACATTAGAACCATACGAAAGAATTCATCAGAGATTGGATTAGTAATATCCAATAATAATGACTCGTTAGAGATGGGATCAGTGGTATCCTAGAACGGGTGTGAAGAGTATATTTTTGAAATGAAAACAAGTTCTGTTTTGAAAACTTAAATTAATTCTTCGTATTTGAATATTTATTTTAAATTGATTTGGGCAACCAAGTATATATAGATTTTGCATATACGTCTGATCCATGTGTATTCGAAGTTTTAATAAACTAGATAGATATAGAATCACACTCTAGTCGCTCGGGGATAATTCTGGTGATGTCCGGACATCATCAGTATTTGTGTTCGATTTTCGAAAGTGGGATTTCTGTATATCTCCAATTGACTGGTGTGAGAACCAAAATATAGTTAGAATATATTGTTGTGATTTGGCATTAAAAATGTGATTTTTGACTATGTATCAAAATTATATGTTTGAAAAACTAATCAATAAATTGATTGCTGATTGTGTTGTTTGATTATTTGGTCGATTAATTAAAATTTGAACCATTTAGCCAAATTATATCAAATATTGAATTGTATTGAAAATTAGTCGCATTTGCATGCATATACATGTACTTACATTGATCGGCTCAAAGCAAGGAGGCTAGAGCAGAAGAATAAAATTGTTTGCCCAACAAATAGGTACATGTTTATTGTATTTCTTGGGTTTTGGATGATTTTATGAGCCGATTGGCTATTTCTTTTTTTTCTTTGGATTGAAGAAGGACATGGGAGGCTACATGAAATATCCCGAAGTCCCCGGTGCAGGGGAGGTTATGGCGAAATTTTTCGAAAATTTAGGGTGTTAGCCAAATTTTTGAAAAAATTGAAAAGTTCTTAGGAACTAAAAAGTTGAAGAACTTAAGCCGTAAAGAAAATAATGAAAGTGATGTTGGTTTGTAAAACAACTTTCGGCTTCACTCCTTTTCGGGGACGAAAAGTTTTAAGTGGGGGAGATTATAATAACCCAGAAATCTGAGCCAATTTAAAAAATTTATTTTGGCAATTTTTATGAATTCTGAATATTTAAAATGAATTATTTTAAATAATAACGACAAAACATTTAGTTTGAATAGAATTAGAACGTGTATAATTATTTAGATCGTCGTTAGAACATAATTATTTATTTTTAATTATAAAAGGAATTGAAAATGGCGCGGCAGTTTGAAAATTCGATTTCAAAGTTCGAATGAATGTGCAGGATTCAAAATAAACCGGATTTTAGAGAAACCAAAAATATTATAATCTAATTGATAATATCTTTCCAACGAATCCGAAAAATCAAAATTTCATAGCGGGAATCAAAAGATACGTCCAGTTGAAAATTCAGAATAGTCGCTATGGAATTCTTGCCCTTAAAAATGGAAATTTTGCAAATAACATCGGTTTTCAATGAAACCACTTTTGTTGGATCCGTGATGTCGAATTATTGCTAGATTCCAAAATTCGTAATTTTCTGAATCAATATGTGAGCGTAGCAAAGGAAAATGCGTTTGACCAGTTTTAGTTGATTTTAGTCGACTGGAAAATGACCATTTTTCAAACTGTCTCAGAATTCGACGAAATTAGTTTTGTTAGAACCGTATCATCAATACAAAGCTAAAAATAATTTTTCTGGAAATTTTCGATTTAGTATGTGACCCCAGTAAATTGAAATGTGCGTGCAAATTCAATATATATAATTATATTTTGATTCTGACGAAAACTGATCGAAACAACCGAACAGGCTTACGATACATATCCCATTGTATTCAGAATGGGGGGTAATTAGCTAGGGACGACAGTCGGTGGGCTTGATTTCGAGTTCGTGTTATAAAGTTACCTTTTTGAAATTTAAAATAATAAAATAAATAAATACATATATATAAATATAGAGAAGCCCTAATTCTGGTTCACTATTTTCCTGGAAGCCCCAAATTGAAAAAATTGATCCCGCCGCTACCTCCCTCCACCCACCTTCGCTTTTGTCGCCGGCGCCTCCCCAAATACCTCCCCCTCCGTTCGACCTTCCCCCCATCCTCCTCCTGCTCCGCCTTCTCTCCTCCTCTGTCTTGAACCTCGCGCCAAACCCTAAACCCCAATCACTGAACCACCACCCGAGATGGCAGCGCCACCACCCACGAAACCGTGCCCCCTCCCGCTGCTCCCCCACCCCGATGTGCCACCCTCCGACCACTCCCCTTCCCTCTCTCCATTTCCCCTTCACAACGACGCCACGTCGAACACCAGAGCTCCTCCTCCCCTCTCTTCTTCTTCAGTTTGACCCCCCTTCTTCGCTGAGAGAAATGTGAGTATTTATTTTTATTTATTTATTTATTTTGTTTTGTTTTTATTTTAATTTAAAAAGCAAAGAGCTATGATTTTTGTATAGGAAAGGGCGGTGATTTTGAATAGAAAAGTTTACATTTTCAACCATACGAAAGCAAAGAGGGAATGGTTAAAAATATAATTTTTATATTATAGAAAGGTTAAAAATAAAAAATTTATATTATAGAAAGGTATAGAATATAAAAATACGATTTTTATATATGTAGCGAAATAAAAATCTGATTTTTATTATATATATAGTGAAATAAAAATGTGATTTTTATAATAAACAGTGTGAATAAGAGTGCGATGGAATTGACCGAAAGCAGAACGAAATCCAACCCGTTCAGAAATATAGAATGGAGGAGTGGATCCCAAAGGTGAGAACTTCTCACTTTTAATTTATTTATAGTTTGAAATATATACTAGGAAGCAGACGGTGTTTAGTAGCACCCGAAACCCATCGTCCACAGACCATGGATGACTTGTTTGTTTGATTGTCGTGTTGTGAAAATTGATTGTGTGATGGAATAAATATTTTATAGTTAAAAATATAATTTTTAATGTGTATATAAAATAAATATTTATAACCAAATCGAACAATTTTTTTATATACACACATTTGAGTGATATTGATTGGGACGATAAATTTTACACATCGCCCAACTGCACAAATAAATCTGTGTTTGTTGTTCGAAAACCCCACACGGGTATTGGGATGAAATTGGACATACACTAATCTCAATAATTAGTTGTATGTTGATCGATTGATTGACAGGCTGTGTAAGCGTTAAATATTTATATTTGATGCTTATACAGTGTAGAATGCACTCTGGATGATGGATTGCTGTTTTCATTGTTATTATACACATTTGTTGTGTGAAATAAATATAATCAGATTATATGGTAATTGACTGTGTCTGATTCCAGTTCAGGATTATCGTATATTTTAAAATAATATTAATTGAATATTGAAATGTGAAGCCGTGTTAAGTAGTTAAACGCCATTTTAACACGAACGGGAATTTTGTTGATTTTATTCATTTTACAATGAATATTGAAAGTGATTTCAAAATCTAATATTTTGAAAAGAATTGAAATTCAAATTAAATTGAAATGAATTGAAATTCGAATTAAATTGAAATGAATTGAAATTCGAATTAAATTGAAATGATTTGAAATTCGAATTAAATTGAAAAAGAATAGAAATCGTTTTGAATCGAATTTAAAATGGATTGAAATTGAATTTAAATCGATTTAAACTGAAATCAATTTGAAATGAATTTAAAATGAATTTATATTGAAAAATTCAATTTTGGTTTGAATTTGAAATGGAAGTTGAAATCGTTTTGAAAATGAATTTAAAACGATTTATAAAATTATTTTAAAAAGGAAATCGACGAAATATATATTATATATATCATATATATAATATAATGGCCTGAATAGAACGTCCCGCGCTGCGGCAGTTCCCGAATTTCGACCATTGACTTCGAATGGATATTACGGGAGATCCGACCGTCGGAATCTCCTAAAACAGGAACCATTGGGTTCGTATCGAAAAGAGCTTTCTAACAAATATTAGTGATTTGAAATCTAATGGTTGGATTTGGAATTATGTCCAAATCAAATTTGGAAAAGGTCGTTGTATGTGCAGTTCGATGGCCGTTGATGGAAATCGACTGTACGAGCCTTGATAAAATTATAAAAAGTATCAATAATTAGTGTAAAATCCATAAGAAATGATTTGGGAAGAATTAGGATGAAAAAATCCATATTTGAAAAAATAAAAATAGATTTTTATCGAAATGAACTAGTTTTGAACTAGAATTATTATTCCATTTATTTTTAAAATAAATAAAGTGGATTTGAAATGGTTTTGAAAATAACCAGAATTTCCAATATATAGATTAGAAATGGATTTGAATCGAAATTGCCTTCGGGATATTTCGATGTGGGATTTCGTGATTATACAGGTATTGTTGTGGAAATTTGAAAGATATATTTATATCGTTATTTCCAATACGATATTTGTTGGTCGTAGAATTTGATATTAAATATAAGTCGATATATTTTCAATTTAGAGCCTTGTCTTTAATATCAAATGAGATTTGGGTTTGTCGTGAATGGTGTCTCCATTAACACTGTTCTTAAACCCAGTTGAGAAAAAGATTTAATCTTTTTATTTATATTTAATGAAGTGTACCAATTAAATGGTATTTAATTGGAATTGAATTTGAATTGATTTTTGGGTTTATCGTGAACTGTGTTTTAAATAACATTTATTCTTTAACCCAATAATTAATGAAATGTGATTTGGGTTGTCGTGAGTGGTATCTTTAATAATACTGTTCTTAGACCTAACGGAGTTAAGAAAATCAGAATATAACCGGGGATTAGTTAAGTTGAGTGGTTTCATGGGTATTGATCTGATGTTGGTTTCGGCCTTCGGGGTTATTACCTAGGGAATTGTTCACTTGCTAATTTAAGGTTAAAGGTTGATGGAATAGAATATGATTTTGGGTTTATCGTGAACCGTGTTTTAAATGACATTGGTTCTTTAACCCAGTTAAAGACAGGATATGATTTCCCAAGTTAAACAATCACTGATATTGATTTTTGGGAAGATTAAAACCAAGTGGAGTTTTAATGAATCTTTAATCAGATTGAAATGATCGAGAGTGGAGTATCACCAGTTTTGCTCCAGGCGATAGTTAAATCTTTAATTAGATTTGAACGTGAAATGGTAATTGAATTTACCGATAAAACCGTGGTGTTAGATATGAAGTATTACCAGTTTTACTTCATGGGATGAGTAGGTTGGGATTGGGAAATTTAACAATTGATTACTTCATTAAGGTTCGTTAATCCGGACAATTTTGGAGAAACCATAATTTGGTTTGAATTGAAATCCAAAATAAGATCAAAGAATAAACTTAAAAGAATTTATCTTTGATAAAATTAATGGGAACCTTTCCATATAAATGCGAATATTTGAATAAAAGAATATTCTGAATTGGAATGATGCGTATGTTGTGTTGGTGTAACACTTTTTTATTAAATACATGAGTTATTCGGAAAGAACGGGTTTATCCCATTCGGAATAACTGATACGACGATAAGTCGAAGATGAAGACGGTGGTTGAAGACCAGAGGTCTTCACGTCTTCTGGATAATTACTTATGATCTTGATTGGGTTGTACACCTAAGAGGAGGGAATCAGTTGGTGGTCGTCCAGACGTACTTGGAGATCGATGGATGTGCAAGGAATAAGGTTCCTCAACGGACTTGCAAATGGATGTGTGTCTGACATCGGATTTCATTCTGTGTGATTGATATCGGTTGCATAGCGTGAATTGCCTGTGTGGCATGCTGAGATGCAAATGATCAAGGCTTCTGCTGAAAAGCAGAGTCTTGTGGTTGATGATCAAAGCACGGCCTTTGTGGCGTGCTTTGTGTAGCGTTAATTCGCGAGCCTCACACCCCGGTTGTGAACCAGAAACCGGAGAGGACCTCAGGGAGGGCATGCGTTTCCTTCTAGCTAGGGTGGTGTCAGTAACCTAGCAGCCCTGACATTTATATTATTTTCACCTGTGTGGTTGTTGCTGTTGCGAGGCGCCTCGGTTATATCGGTCGATCGGGGACCGATGGAGTAATTCGTTGGCTCAATTACGCCCCAAAGGGCAGGGAAACGCTGTGTTCAGGTATTTTAATCCACATCGGTGGACTGGCCCTGACGATCGAAGGGCTCACCTGTGTCTGCGTACTGAGACATGGGCTAAATTGTCTCGAAGTGGTAAAGACGATCCCTTGCCTCGGTTCACATATGGAAATCCAACTTCCAATACGTGAATTTGCGATTTTGATTGTATAACCTAGATATGGCGACATAGTGGTATGGGGCATTCATGCCGCCTATGATTGATACTTATGATTGAAATTGTTTTGACACTATACACTTATAGTAAAAATAAAAGATGAAATTTAGCGTATCAAGCATTTTTTGGCTATTATAAGGTAAAACCCTATCCTCCGATTTGTGTTGCATTGTGTGATGGGACCTGGGTCTTATAATAGCTTCATTGTTCTTTATTTAGCATTACGCTATTGTTTTATGCACTGGTATTCTTGGGAGGAAACCCGTTCCGTGTTATACGGCGTTGTCCCTTAATTTAACTTACTTTAAAATAAAGATTAATAACAGTTTTCTTTCTCACACCAGTCACATGACTGACCTGGAGTTTATTGTTTTAACCTGAATTCTGGGTGCCCTTATTTTCGACACGGGTAGCTAGTAGTTTTGGTTTTGTAGATTTATATTCACAGGGTCCTAGTTTACAGCTGGAATGGTATTCAGAAAGCTTTGTATCTGCATATTCCTTTCAGTTGTGTTTTGTATTATTTTCCGCTGCTGTGTAATGTATTGTAATCTCTGATATTTTATAATGTATATTATGTAACACCCCACCTCCGCTAGGGTCACTCACAAAGGGAATGCACTGGCTTTGGTGGAGCATTTTCTAGGTAAACATACACAGAAATATTACAAGATAGAACATATAAAACAGCAGAAGGAAAACCAAATTTCATTTCTTTAAAATCTAGTAAGGTCTAAAGCCTTTTACATCAAAATACCATTAAATTCATTACATCGAAATCTGTCTTGCAAAAGTAAAGAAGCATAAAACCATAGTCATAATCATTCCCCAAGTAAAACAGTAAAGCAACCATAGCCATGAAAGGTCCAAGCCATATATGATGATCTTGAAGCAGAAAGAAATCCAAACTAAGTAGTAATATTTCCTCCCTGGGAACCTAGGGGGGAACGGAAGAAAAAGAGGCGAAACAAAAACGGGTCAGTCATACAGACTGGTATGTCCTAGTGACTTTCAGCATAGAAACAAGTAAATATAACATGACATATATAAACTGAAAGTAAAGATAAGGATGATGACAAGATAGGCAAGTTAAACTAAGATAACAAGATAAAATACGTAAATGAGATAAACTAAGGTAACAAGATAAACTACGCTATAGCATCGCATGTTCAACATTCTCTGCACCAATACTAGTCTAACAGAATTAGGTGTTATCCTAATGTCTAAACAGAGACGGAAACAGAAACAGAAATGGGCCTTTACCACCTGTACTAGTAACCCAACCCGTGTCATGTATTAACTATTAAATGATCCCTTGCCCAATATCATGAAATGACCCATTACTTGGTCCCACGAAATGATCTATTAATCGATCGGCTCCCTACAAGTTCTAGCTCGTCATGTGTTTGTGTCATACGGCCCTATCACGAATGTAGACACTTGTGCTAGGTCCACCATAGGGTGTATCAAGCCCTAGGGTGCCAACCACCGACACGAATCAAGCACGTACAGTATAAACCTACTGGTGCCCAATGCCTGATTTTTCAACTCCGGACTACGTGCACGAACATAGTCCGCCTAAACCTACAATGGCGCACCAACTCAGCCGTCGTTCAGGTCACTTACAATCAGCTCAGTAATCGTGCCCCACCCTGCCTAGTCCCAGGGTATCATGATACATCTAAGTGGGTTACTGCTGAAAAGGACCGCGTAACTAGGGTTTCTAATGGGTTAAGTGTTGTCATTTAAATTCGTGACTCAACCCTATCAAATCATGTGTCAAGTTGGTTAAGTGTTGTCATTCAAGTTCATGACTTAACCCGTCTACATGTCATGTCAAGTTGGTTAAGTATATTCAAGCAGTTCAGGACTTAACCCTATCAATTCATCGTGTCAAATTGGTTATGTATATTCAAGAGGTGCATGACTTGAACCTATCAAATCATCGTGTCAAATTAGTTAAGTACATTCAAGCGGTTCATGACTTAACCCTATCAAATCATCATGTCAAATTGGTTAAGTATATTCAAGCGGTTCATGACTTAAACCTATCAAATCATCATGTCAAACTAGTTAAGTACATTCAAGCCGTTCATGACTTAACCCTATCATATGGCATTAATAAATTAATGCATCCCAACTTCTCACATTAGACTTGTTGTGGTTACTGGATATGCCGAGCGGTTCCGGAAAGATTTACACCACAACCTAGTCTAACCTCGGTTTTTTAGTGCGATATGACCAACTACTCACATTGGATCCTATTGTTTGCAGTCACTGGATTTGCCGGTTGGTTCCGGGCAGAATTACACTGCAAACTCAACCCAACCTCGAGTTGGCCATTTTCAAGTTCATTCTAAGTGTCATGTCCATGTTCAATTTTCATGTCAGTTCGTGCCAAGTTTCTAAGTGAGTTTCATGTCAAGTTTTCATGTCAAGTTTTCAGGTTTCAACTTATGCCTATAACTAAGTTCATGATTCATATTCATAACCAATTCATGTTTCAAGCTCATAAGCACGTTTACGTGCCTTCTAGATGTCAAATATCAACTATCAAGTCACAGTCAATTTTGTATTCAAGTTATTCCCATCGTATCAATTTCATGCTATGTGTCGCGTTCCATAATTACCTAAAAACATGGTTTGACCACCAGATTCTATTTTCTTTAATTATGTTCCTATGATCTTAACAATCATATCCGATTTCCAAGTTCACAATCCACGTTCGTGACAACTATCAAGTTTACGATTATTTTCGTGTTCAAGTTATGCCAATTCAAGTCCAATCTAATTACCAATCTATGTTGAACAGAATCGGTGTATAATAGTTTAACACATCGTAGGCATGTGAATAGGATCCAGAACAACAATATGTAAATCAAGGTTTAAGAACATAGATAGACTTGCATTAATCCCAAATTCAAGATTCAAGAGAGAGTAGGGTGAAAACTGAAGTAAAAAGTCTTATCATCAAGTCGAGGTCCAAGAATTCATTTTACAATCTAGCATTTGAATAATTAACTAGGTCCAATAACATGAATGGGCATAATTCAGTCGATAAGAAATAACCCAAAATCATATATTCAAGGGGAGACAAGAACAGATCCAAATAGATAATCAAGCTTAGGTCCAATTTCATTTTATTCCATGTCCGTATTAAATTTTACAAGTTTCAATCTCAAAGTAACTAGAACTTACAGAGCGCGGATCGAGAATTAGAGTGCAGAGATTTGATTGTAGAAATGGTTGTTGCAGTTGTTGAATCTCTATTTGTTTAGTCTTGTTCTAGTGGAAAACCCCAATTTGCAATTCCTTGATGTTGTCTTGATGAAGAAGAAGTTGTCTCTTTTAATTTTTATATTGTCATTTTGATTTTCACAGAGGTAGCATAAGGACAGAATGAAATGGTGTGGAGAGAATGAGGCTAGGGGGTGTTTATATAGGCTTAGAGTCATGAATCTGGACTGAAAATGTGTCCAAAAACATCCGAATGAACCCAGGCTGAAAACCAGGTTTTGGCACCAGGTCGACCACAGCGTCGACCATAGGGTCGACCGGATCGCTGAGAGGTCGAACACAGTGTCTACCGCCAGGTTGACCTCGTCCTGGGCGGGAAAATTCCCGCCCAGTCTGCCCTGGGATTTGAATTCGAATTTCGAATTCGAATTTTCACCTGTTTTTTATTTTGAAAATTCCAGAAAATTTGGAGGGTCATATCTCCCTCATACGGAATCCATTTTTCGAAAACTCAGACTCGTTTCCAAGCAGAATTTCAAGACGAACGCAATTTTGAGCTGTTTTTGATTTTGTACCGTCCTACTTCAGATATCTACACTATTGGGCAAGCAATTGGGACGACTGTCGCTTGGCATAAGGAGTACATCTCTTTTGATTAGTACGTATATGTACTCATATTTAGCTATGTTATGGATTTGCTACGATTTGACTATGTTATGGATTTGGCTACGATTTGACTATGTTATGGATTTGTCTATGTTATGTAGTGAAGTTAAAAATTCAAAGACGGTGTAACTTGAATTGTTTTTTATTGTTATAAATGTGAACAATTTGCGTTGTTATGAAATATTTGTTTTAATTGTAATGCTGTAAAATTTAATGTTTAATATCAGCTATGAAAGTATGGGTAGTTTTCAGTTGTAGTAGATTATAATACAACCCTTGTAACAGTTGTTGAAAAGTTAATTGCAACAGTTAGCAACAATTGTAAGTGAGTCTTTTATAACTGCTAGCAATTGTTGTTATAGGAACTTAATACAACAGTTAGCCGATGTTGCAAAAAGCCTCCACAGTTAGTGAAAACATTTTTTACAAGAGCCATTAGCTGTTGCGAAAAGAATTTTTACAACAGTAACTGAAAGTTGTCAATAACTCTGTTACAACTATCACTAATGGTTGTAATAACTCTTTTTGCAATAGACCAAAACAGTCGTAAAGTAGACCCGCTATGAAACACCCCACCTCCGTTAGGGTCACTCTCAAAGGGAATGCCCTAATTTTGGTGGAGGTTTATAAGTACAAGTCACAGATATACAAGACAGATATAAGAACACATATTTGTAAACAGCGGAAGAACAACAAACTTTTATTTCATAAAAGCAAATACGTGTTACGAAACATCACCATGATTGTCTTACATCCTTTCCAAAAACATAACATAACATTTTCATAATCTGTCTTGAGTACATTATTTAAAGAAGCATAAATAAAACATAGATAAACTGCAAAAGTCCCCATAGTGGATTGTCCAAAGCCATAGTTCAAACAGGAAAGTCCAAGCAATACTTTTCTCTTCTTCAAGCTGGATGTTAAGGTTGGTCAAGCTGCTGTGTTCCCTCCCTGCGGACCTGGGGGGGGGGGGGGGGAGGGGGAAACGGAAGAAAAGAAGACGAAAGAAAAGTAGAGTCAGACATAAAGCCTGAGTAAGTCTAGTACTATTTTGTCTATGAATAAAGAACTGGGTATGATAAGTATAAACAAGAAGTGGGAAAGCACTATAAACTTGGTTAAGTTGTCTAGGGTCGAATATACTATCGTACCCCATGTCAATCTCTGAACCCATATAAACTAGTTCCCAACTGGCACCCCAAAATCAGGGTGATGTGATCCATTTAATGATGATCGGCTCCTACTCGCATAGTTACATGTGTCTTATGGCCCCCGATGTTGTAGTTACCTATGCTGGTCCCACCATGGGGTGTATCAAGTCCCATGGCAGCGACCCGACACAACCTTGGAATGCACAGGTATGCTACTGGTGCCCAGTGCTTTATTTTTCTGCGCCGGAGTGTGTGCACGCCCGCACCCCGTTAGAACTACACTACTACACCACCGCCGTCGCTTTGACCTCTTACAATCAGCCCAGTAATCGTGCCCCACCCTGCCTAGTTTCAGGGTATCATGATACACCGTGTAGGGTTACTGCTGAAAAGGGTCCCCCGTTACTAGGTTTTCTATCTCTAGCCAACATGCTAAGTTGGTTAAGTGTTTTACTAACCCCCACCAGTTCGTTTAGTTTAGCATGTTCTATTTTGATTAAGTCTTAGTCCACTTAATCCTAACAATCATGACTCAGCCTTAATTGTCTTATTAAGGCCCTGACCTCTCACATTAGACAGGTATTGTTGTGGCTGCCTGTTGCCGGTTGGTTCCGGGCAGTCTTACGCCACAACTCAGTCTAACCTCGGGTCCTTATTGGGCTCCATGTTTAACCTCTCACATTGGATAGGTATTGTTGTGACTACTGGACAACCGGGCGGTTCCGGGCAGGTTTACATCACAACTCAATCCAACCTCGGGTTAAACACATCGTATTTTCTACATTTACATATTTTGTCTTTCTTCTTTGTTTATATGTAAATATTTGCAGCCCATTATTAAGTTAATGGTGTAAAGGTTACACCAATCATGGGCCCAACCCATACTTGAATTTGGGCCCTTCTTCTTTAGTTTTCATTCATTAGTAATTTTAACCCAACGTTATTTTCCCCCGTTTTACACGTCTGTTTATATATATTGGGCTTAGCCTTTTAAAGCCCAATTTAGCCATGCGAAAGGGGAGGCTCAAAGCATAATTACATACACAAAAAGGGGAAGGTGAGCGTATGAACTTGCAACATGACGTTGGAAATACAAACTAGAACGGGTGTACTTGCATAGTGGAAACATAGGTGACATGAATCAAAGCATGTGAACTTATAATTGAGATATCAGTATTGACACATGAACCTACATTTTTATTTAGGCATAATGTCAAACATAAGCATGGCATAAATACTTCTAGCATAAGCATGGCATAATGTCAAACATAAGCATGGCATAAATACTTCTAGCATAAACATGGCATAATGTCAAACATAAGCATGGCATAATATCAAACATAAGCATGGCATAAGTATAGTTAAATTTGTTCACATAACCATGGCATAAATATTTCTAACATGAAATCATGATTCTTACTTTAGTCATGTAAACTTACAAAAAGGGATTTTTTTTTTTGAACCTAACCTAGCCAAGTACCACATATGTCATCATAAAATTCTTGTAAACAAGATAGATTTAATCATGGATTTCAATTATGCCAAATATCGTTCATAGCCTAGCCATATTCATAAATTTGCCAATAGGTTTTCTAGTACTAAAGCATGGCTTAATACATGATGCCAAATTCTCAACATAATTTCATATGGATAATAACCAAACTTGTTCAAATTACTTACAAAATGATTTATGCACAAAATATACATCATGGTGGCATAGAAGCAAACCCCAAACTTGCATGAATTTAAATCAACTACATACATGGAGTTTCAACATGGATTACATAATTTGCGAAATATTCCAAACTTATACTTGCATAGAACTACCGCATGTAGCTCTTTATAACATGAATAACATAATTCAAGAATATCCAAACGTATATAATATTTCAAATTGATAAGAACGCACAAATATGGATAACTTTATTGCCACCATTCAAGCATACAAACCAACACAATTGTTTATTCATACCAAAGTAATACTCTACTTACAATGGTGTGATGAATTCTCTAATTTAGGGATTGAAGACGCAAATTCCTTTGTTGAATTGATTTGTTTAGGTTGCTTTAAGCTTTTAGAATCTTCCTCCTAATCCTCTCTCCAATTTGGTGGCTACTTCTAGTCGTTCCTCAGCAACATGGCGGCTATGTTCTTATTTTTGAATGAATAGATTAGGGTTTAGTCTAGGGTTGTTTATATAGAGGTTAGGAACTGATTAGGACCATTGATGTTGCTTGGATTGATCGTAGCCATTCATCCTAAGGAGAGACCAATTAGAGCCTGCCACCTAGCCCTAATGACAAAGCAGACCACAGAAAATCGGAGGAACACAGACCTGGCCAGCCAGGTTAGACTGGGCTCGACCAGGTCGATACCCCTGTCGACAGGGCTGTCGACAGCCCTGTCGACATGGGTAGCCCAGGTCGACAGCCCAGTCGACCTAGGTGGCCCAGGCGGGTGTTCTTCCACCCTGGCCCATTGGGCCCCACTTCGGAATATTTAATTATTCTGTTTGAATTTTAAACTTAATTTAAAACTTCCGAAGGCCATATCTTCTTCATACGGACTCCGTTTTTCGAAAACACGGACTCTATTTCGCGTATTTTTCCGAGACGAACGCAATGGCGTATCCCGTTTCCCTTAGTTCTTTGATATGAATTTGATTATACTTTGATTTGTGAATTTCATAGTTATAGAATTCTCGGGGTGTTACATTCTCCCCCACTTAAAAGGATTTCGTCCCCGAAATCTTCAAGTTAGGAGGAATGTATATCCTAACATCCAATCATCCATCTACTCATCCATCAGACACGAGCATCCATTGTCCTTAAAAGACTTCTAATGCTTCATGATCATATGCGAAGTGTGTGTGTACATGAACTTATCTAATGCAAAATCAGGCGGTCTACTGATTCAGTTGACCTCCTTAATGCGAATCATGTAAGTGCCATGAATCCATTATGTATGCAGATTTTCCTATTCATGATTCTACATGAGTGCACAATCATTCATACAAATGCAACATCCATATGACAACAATTTACAATTCAACCATATACGAGTTCAAACATATATGCATATGCAATATGAAGTGACTGAGCCGATCTAAAACCTAGATTGTGTGTGTATATGCAACCACGAGCAACCACTAGCAATCACTTGCAACCACTTGCAATCATCATACATAACATGTTTCAATTACATGTTTTCATCCAAAAAGGGTTTCTACCTAAAAGATAAGGTCGAGGGAATATACCTAAAAAGATAGATAAAAGCGCAACTTAAGGAAAAAGAAAGATCAAGGACGTACCCTCGAAAAGAAAAGGGTAGGCAGTGCGTATTCTAGCTTCGGTTTCCCAAGTCGCGTCTCCCTCGGCGTCGCTCCACTGAACTTTGACGAGCTTGACTTCGCGGTTGCGTAGCTTCTTCACTTCCGTTCCTAATATGCGGGTTAAAACTTTCCTCACGGTTGCTTCGCGCTCCACTTCAGCTTCTTCTAGGATATCTGGCTTTACCACTTTAGCAGACTCATGTAGACATTTTCGGAGATATGAAACATGAAAAACGTTGTGAACTCCGGCCAATTTTTCGGGTAGCTCTAATCTATAGGTCATTTTCCAAATTTTCTCAATGATAGGAAATGATTCTACCTAAAGGTATAGTCGAATGATAGAAGCAAGTAAAAACTTTGTGCCCATCAGGCAATGTCAAAACTGGAAATCTATGCCACATATATATTGATTAGGAGAAGAACTCTCTAAGCATCAGCCCCGAAGACCGAAATCAACATCAGACTGACACCCAAAGAATTACTCAACCCAACCACCATATATGATTCTAGGAAACTAAGCATGATGGACTCCTTTTAGGTCACAAGGGAGTCCCTTCCTAAGACCAACCCGTATCTTATTAAACCCAAAAGGTTTGGTCAATCCAACGAACACCCTCAAGCCCCAACATGTGTTACTAACAGATGAGTCATACTCCCTATGGGGTTTGCAATAGAAATTGGATTAAGAATAGGACCGAGAGGATATACACAAAAGATAGCATGCAAGTGAGCTTTACAGGAAGAGAGGGATCAAGGATATACTCTTAAGAAGAGATATGATGCATGAATCTAGTCTTCAATCTTCTAAGTCGCATTTCCTTGAGCTTAACTCCATTATGCTTTGTCCGTTTTTAACTTCACAATTTCGTAGCTTCTTAATTCTTGTTTCCAAAATATGAGTTGGAACCTATGTCACTGTTGCCTCTTGTTCCTCTTTCACTTATTCTCCTGCTAGTATACTTGGCTCAAGCATAACTGCGTACTCATGGTTCCATGCAAGCTCTCCAAAATTCACTAGTGAATCTTGGATCTTGTTCACTTACTAGAAGGTATTCCACATAGATGAATTATCTCTTGAAAATAAACAAATGTCAATTATGTTGCCAAATGTACTTACTAAGGTGATTCTCCACAACTCATTCATAAGAGAAATGAACCTTCTGCCTTAGTGGCGAACACTATTGGAGCGCCCCATTCTGAAATGCTCCTCCTAATGAACCCCTTTTCTAGAAGCTCTTTAATCTGTTTACTGAGCTCTTTCCTTTCCCATGGAGCCATGTGTCTAACGGGCAACGCAACGGGCTTTGCATTATCTACAAGATATATGCGGAAGTCTATTTCCCGCTTCGGAGGCAAGCCCTTCACCTCTTCGAAGACATCCGGATATTCCCAGACCACTCTAACCGATTGCAAATTTTCAACAGAGGCATCTAGCGATTCAAGATAACTAAGCATAACCGCATACGAGGGATTACAAGAAATTTCCAAAGTATTACCGAGCTGGGTTAGGAGCCTGACAACCCTTTTCTCACAATCAAGGATGGCCCCATTACTGGATAGCCAATCCATGCCTAAAATCAAACCATACCCCGAAAAGCCCAAAACAAAGGCACTACATTGAAATTCTACACTTTGAATAGAAATTTTCAAATCCAAACAGATCATAGACAAATGAGCTGGGCCCCCAATTGGGTTTGAAACAATTAAGGGGTCCTCTACCATACTAGTTTTTAGGTTCAGAGATTCTACTAAAGCAGACGAGATAAAGGAGTGTGATGCGCCAGAATCAAATAAAGTGCGAACGGGTTGATCATAAAGATAAACTACACTTTCTACCGAAGTGTTTGTACCTCGCTGTTGCAAAGGTGGCGCTTCCAGCACATGAACCTGTGCCCCTGGAGTGGATCCAGACCCCTGCCCCTGCCCTCGTTTCTTTGGGCAGTCCTAAGCTCTGTGGCCTGTCTGACCGCAAGAAAAGCACCCACCATTCTCCTTGGCCTTCTTTTTCCGGCAGTCCTTTACTAAGTGCCCCACTTTGCCACAGAAATTGCACTTCCTCTTCTCTTTGTTGCCTTTCCCACCTTTCTTAAAGTCCGTCTTCTTAGGCTGCAAACCCTCTTTCTTCCCTTGAGAGCTTTCTGCCTTTGTCTCCTTCTTGCCCTTATCCTCTTCATTCAGCAACGCCATTTGCACCAATCTTTCATACGTGGCTCCCATGGGTATATGGGTCATGGCCAAACTGTGTAATGGCTCATTTAAACCCTTGACGAAACGGAGAGCCTTCTTGTGCGGGGTGTTGACCAGGTCAAGCCTAAACCTAGCCAGCTCATCAAACTGATTCACATACTCTCTAACAGTCTTGTCTCCTTGCTTAAGAAATAAGAATTTCTCCAACTGCAAACTTCTTTCCGCATCTGAGAGAAATTTGGTCTCAAACCTTGCCCTAAAGTCCTCCCATGTCTCCACTGGTCTTTCAGCATTAGTGACTTCCCACCAGTAGGAAGCCTCGCCCTTCAATAGCCACACCGCCAATTGTACTTTTTGTCTATCCTCTACCTCAAAGATGATGAATAGGTCCTCTGTTTCCTTCAGCCAATTCCTAGCTGCCACGAAGGACTCAGTTCCATGGAAATCCCTTCCTCCCATAGCTTTAAAATCTTTACATATCTTAGCAAACGTTTTTCCCCGTGGAGGAGGTGGAGGAAGAGGTGCTGCTGCAGCTGGATGATTTCCTGCAGCTGGGGGAGGAGGAACGGTAGGACCTGGCTGAGTGGCCCTTGCTTCTAAGAACCGTCTAAACCAACCAGGTATTGGTACCCCTTCCGGCAAGTTAAGATCTTCAGACATGCTGAAACAAAAAGGATAGATTCAAAACGAAGGATAAGAGATAGTACCTATGGCTTTGGGGAGTGGGCTTTGCCTTTTTAAAATAAAATAATATTTTTATCTTTTTAAAATGCTTCTTTAAATTTCCTTTTTGAAAATAATTTTTCAAAACTTTTTATCTTATCTGGTAAACCTATGCTCTGATACCAAGTGAAACACCCCACCTCCGTTAGGGTCACTCTCAAAGGGAATGCCCTAATTTTGGTGGAGGTTTATAAGTACAAGTCACAGATATACAAGACAGATATAAGAACACATATTTGTAAACAGCGGAAGAACAACAAACTTTTATTTCATAAAAGCAAATACGTGTTACGAAACATCACCATGATTGTCTTACATCCTTTCCGAAAACATAACATAACATTTTCATAATCTGTCTTGAGTACATTATTTAAAGAAGCATAAATAAAACATAGATAAACTGCAAAAGTCCCCATAGTGGATTGTCCAAAGCCATAGTTCAAACAGGAAAGTCCAAGCAATACTTTTCTCTTCTTCAAGCTGGATGTTAAGGTTGGTCAAGCTGCTGTGTTCCTGTAACAACCCGTATTTTCAATAACCTATTATAACATAAATCGAGGCAGAATTTAATTCAAAAATCTGAATCAGGGGAAACGGGCTATGCCATTGCGTTCGTCTCGGAAAAATACGCGAAATAGAGTCCGAGTTTTCGAAAATCGGAGTCCGTATGACCCAGTTAAGGCCCATGGAAGTTTTCAGAAATTTCTATGCTAAAAACAGATTTAAATTTCAAATTAAAAACCCGGATTAGGGCTAATCGGTGTCAGGCGGGAAAATTCCCGCCAGGGCCCCCATGTCGACAGGCATGTCGACAGGGGTCCTAGGGTGTCGACTGCCCTGTCGACAGCCCTGTCGACACGGGGTGGCCAGGCAGTATTGCCTGGCGCACCATTTTGATTTGGGCTTGGTCTTGTGGCTTGGTTCTAGAGAATTCCGAGATCTGACGAGCCAAAACTAACCTAGGGTTAATCCTAGGGCTTAAAACACTCTAATTCCCTATAAATATACCCCTAATCCTACCCTAAAGCCTCATTAATCAATCTAGCAACTAAACTATGTCAAATTGAATCCTCAAATGGCCTCCACCTAAAAACCCTAGCCTCCACCTTCCTCAAAGTTTAATCCTATGAAGATATGATGATCATACAACCTTTTCTATGTTGTATGAAGGCTTAATAACTTGCATACTTCATTAAGTTGCAAGTTTGATTTGCTAAGTTTGTGTTTTTGGGATTTTGCAAAAGGGTTTTCTTATTTGAAGCTTTGTTTTGGGTTTTAAAAGGGCTTCTTCATCTTATTTTGTGGATTTGTGACTTGTTTATATTGGTAAGCCCTCTTACCTTCACTTTACAAACTCTAAAGTTAATATGTGGTGAAAGTTGAGATTTATGTGAGTTTATTTGATTATGCATGCTTATGCGAACTCACTATGCCATGTTTTACATGTTTCATAAGTTATGCATGCTTATGCGAGTTTACTGTACCATGTTTTACATGTTTCATAAGTTATGCATGCTTATGCGAGTTTACTATGCCATGTTCTACATGTTTAATGGATTATGCATGCTTATGCAAGTTCACCTTACCATGTTATACATGTTTTATGGGTTATGCATGTTTATGCAAGTTCACCTTACCATGTTATGCAAGTTTAATGGGTTATGCATGTTTATGCAAGTTCACCTTACCATGTTATGCATATTTAATAAGCTATGCATGTTTATGCGAGTTCACTATGACATGATTTGCAAGTTTAACATGTATGCATGTTTATTGTGATATGTGAAGTTCATCATGTATGTTATGCCAAGTTACCTTTTATACCCTTATGCGTTATGACGAATATGTAAGCGAGATAATGACGTTGGGAGGGTTTGGGTAAACTTAAAAATACATGAAACTAAAAGATTGGGAATTTACCTATTAAGTTAGGTCTACCCCTTGGGAATTTACCTATTAAGTTAGGTCTACCCAAGTATATGTTAACTTGTAAATATGTTTTAAAGTGGACATGACATTAGATAACATGATATGGCCAACTCGAGGTTAGACCTAGTTGTGGTGCAAATCTTCCCAGGTAACCACAACGTGGGGTCTAATGTGGGTAGTTGCTCATGCTGCACCATAAGACCCGAGGTTAGACCTAGACGTGGTGTAAATCTTCCCAGGTAACCACGGATGTCTAATGTGAGAGGTTGGGTGCGTTAATTAATCAATGCCTCATGATTAGGGTTAAGTCATGGCCCACTAATACTTAACCAATAATGGGGATGCAGGGATTAGATGGGGTTAAGTGGTTACACTTAACTAATTTAATCCAGGATTAGTGAGGGGTTAAAACCACACTTAACCCTCTTAGAAAACCCTAGCAACGTGGTCTGTTCCAGCAGTAATCCCAGTTTGGTATCATTCACAACCCTAGAGGCTAGGCTAGGGCGGGGCACGATTACTAGACTGATGTAAGCGACCAAAGCGACGGCCGAGTGGTACAGCGGTGCGGGTCCGGCGGGCTACGGACGTGCACGTAGTCTGATATTGGACAAACTCGAGGCACGGGTACCAGTAGGCTTAGACTGTGCATTATTGCTTAGGTGTCTGGGGTTGACACCCGAGGGCTTGATACACCCAAAGGTGGACCCAACGCAGTCTGTCTACATCCATGTGGGCCGTATGGATACCAACACTGGGCGTGTTGGGTTTATAGGGAGCCGATCGACTAGACCGTTGGGCTGGACCTTATATTAGGGTCACTTCATGTTATTGGGCCAAAGTTTGGGCTAAGGGATCAATATCTGTTTTGTGGGTTTGCTAGTACACTGTGGTGCAAAAACGTAATCTTCTTAGGTGATGTCACCATTATCTATTGCCAGTATGTCTATCTCAGTTTCCATCATGCTGTTAACTTTATTAGTTTATAGACTGATCGTAGTAGGGCTTACCAGTCTTTTTGACTGACCTGTTTTCTTTCGCTTCTTTTCTTCCGTTTCCCCCCCCCCTCCACAGGTTCTCAGGGAGGGGCTACATCTGCTTAGTGGATCTTTGGCTTGCTTGTTGGATAGCTCATGTATGGATCTGAGCTAGCTGTGGCTTATCTTTTATTTCTGGGGATTAGTACTGATGTTTTACCATGTATTTTGTTATCACGTATCTAGACTTATGTTGTATTTTGGATCATGACATTTTGATATTATGTACTTGACTATGTTGGTTTTCTGAGATGATGATGATGGGTTTTTATCTGCTACCGCTGCTTTACTTATATTTATTTTCATATATTCTGTCTTGCGATATCTCTGTGCATGTTTACCTTCACAATAACGCCCCTCCAAAGCTAGTACATTCTAAGGAGTGATCCTAGTGGAGGTGGGGTGTTACATTTGGTATCAGAGCACAAGGTTAACAAGATTGAACAAAACTTTTGAAAAAAAAAAACCCTTTTTGAAAAACTATTTTCAAAAACCTACTAAGTATTTTCCAAAATAAAGTCTAGATTATTTTAAGGCTAATCCCCAAAACCATTAGCGTTATCCTTCGTTCCCTTGACCTGATCTTATCTTATCTTTCGTTTCAGTATGGCTGAGAATCTTGTCATCCCAGATGGAGTGAACGTACCACTCTGGTATAGGAGACTTCTAGAAGCTAGGGCGGCAGCTAGCCCCGCCAACCCTACTCCCACTCCTCCTCCTGTAGTTGAGATCCTATCCCTAATATCCCTCCTCCGGTGGTTCCTGTTCCCCCTCCTCCAGCAGTCAATATTCCTCCTCCCGTGGCTAATGTTCCACCCCCTCCTGTTGCTGAGTCTCCTCTTCCTCCTCCTCCCCCTCAACATCCTCAGATTGAGTTCACGAAGGTTTACAAAGACTTCAAGGCGATGGCAGGCAAGAATTTCCTAGGCACGGAATCTTTTGTTGAAGCTAGGAATTGGCTGAAAGACACGGAGGACTTGTTTGTTATCTTTGGGATTGATGACGAGAGGAAAATCTTATTGACAGTGTGGCTTTTGAAGGATGAAGCGGCCTATTGGTGGGAGGTCACCAATGGGACGAGGCCCGTTGAGACTTGGGCCGATTTGAGGGCTAGATTTGTGACCAAGTTTCTATCTTCTGCTGAGGCGAATTTACAGATGGAGAAGTTCATTGCATTAAAGCAAGGCGATATGTCTGTTAAGGAGTATGTGAACAAGTTTAATCAGCTGGCCCGTTTTGGTTTGGATATGGTGAACACTCCTGAGAAAAAGGCTCTTCGATTTGCTAGAGGGTTGAATGAGCCACTGCAGGGCTTGGCAATGTCGCATATTCCGCATGGAGCTACTTTTGAGAGTTTGGTTAATATGGCTCTGCTTCAGGGAGATGGAAAGAAAGAGGTCAAGTCGAGTGATACTCAAGCAAAGAAGACCGATTCTCAAGGCAAAGGCAATCAAGGTGGTCAAAGCAGCCAGGGGAATCAGGGTAAGAACAAGAAGGGCAACAACAAAGGCAAGGGAAAGTGCAATTACTGTGGCATAGCTGGGCACTTTGCTAAGGATTGCAGGAAGAAGAAAAGGAAGCTTAGTGGTGGATGCTTTTCTTGTGGAGAGACTGGGCACTTTAGCAAAGAATGCCCAAAGAAGAAAGGACAGGCTGGACCTTCAGGAGGGCAAGTTCATGCTCTTAATACCGCTCCAGTTCCCGATCGAGGTAGTGTTTCTGTTGAGAACCTTGTTTATATCTCTGATCTTCCAGTGCGTACCTTGTTTGATTCTGGTGCTTCACATAGCTTTATTTCATCTGATCTTGTTGATAGCTTGCACCTTAGTACTAGCTTAGTGGATGATCCCGTTTGTGTTTCGAATCCCATTGGGGGTTCTGCTCATCTATCTATGATATGTGAGGATCTCTATACTCAGCGTAGAGTTCTTGTGTAGCGCGTATGTGCTTGGTTTCAGGGGATACGGATTGATCTTGGGCATGGATTGGCTGTCCAGATATGGAGCCATTCTGGATTGTGAGCATAGGGTTGTAAGGCTTGTGACTCGCCTGGGCAACACCTTAGAGATTTCATGCAATCCGAAGAATCCCGTCATGTTGTGTTATCTAGAATCTCTCGACTCATCAGAGGAGGCCCTTCAGTCTGTAAGGGTGGTCCGAGATTATCCAGATGTTTTTGAAGAAGTTAAGGGGTTGCCCCCTAAACGAGAGATTGATTTTCGCATTTATCTGGTAGATAATGCTAAGCCTGTTTCTTTGCCCGTTCGGCATATGGCTCCGCGTGAGAGACGAGAGCTGAGCAAGCAAGTGAAAGAATTACTTGAGAAGAACGTCATCAGAAGGAGTATATCCGAATGGGGAGCGCCTGTGGTGTTTGCAACTAAGGCAGATGGTTCTCTTCGGCTCTGTGTGGATTATAGAGAATTGAATAAGCTGACTAAGAAGAACAGACACCCGTTACCGAGGATCGATGATCTCTTTGATCAGCTTGTTGGTGCTTCTGTTTTCTCTTAGCTTGATCTTGCTACGGGTTTTCATCAGCTCAGAGTGGCTGAAGATAGTATAGACAAGACTGCATTCAGAACTCCAGACGGACTCTTTGAATGGCTTGTTATGCCGTTCGGTTTGACGAATGCACCCGCGTATTTTGTGGATTTGATGAGTAGGGTGTTTCGGGAGTTCTTGAATAAGTTTGTCGTGGTCTTTGTGGATGATATTCTGGTCTTCTCCAAGGATGAGGAAGAGCATGCGAGGCACCTAGTAGAGGTGATGGATACGCTCAGAGCACACCAGTTAAAGGCCAAGTTCTCCAAGTGCCACTTTTGGAGAAGGGAAGTCAGATTCCTTGGGCATATCGTATCCAAGCAAGGCTTAGCGGTGGATCCCGCTAAGGTGGTTGCAGTTCAGGATTGGAAGACTCCAAGGAATGCAACCGAGGTAAGAAGCTTTCTGGGTCTTGCGGGTTTTTACCGGAAGTTCATCAAGGACTTCGCGAAGATATCCGCTCCTCTTACTAAGTTGACTAAGAAGAACTTAGTTTTTGCTAGGGATATGGATTGTGAGCTTGCTTTTCAAAGACTCAAGAGAGCCCTCACCTCAGCACCAGTTCTAGCCTTACCCGATGGTGGCAAGATATTTACCGTGTACACTGATGCTTGTGGCACAGGATTGGGCGCCGTTCTGATGCAAGAGGGCAGAGTTATATGCTTTGGTGGGAGGCAACTTAAGGTACATGAGAGGAATTATCCCACTCATGATCTAGAGCTGGCAGCGATTGTATATGCACTCAAGGCTTGGCGTCATTATCTTCTGGGAGAGAGATTTGAGCTGTATACTGATCATAAGTCTTTGAAGTATCTCTTTTCGCAGAAGGATCTGAACTTGAGGCAGCAGAGGTGGATGGAATTCTTGGCTTCCTATGATTTTGACATAGCCTATACCCCTAGCAAGTGGAATGTTGTAGCAGATGCGTTGAGTAGGAAAAGGTTGACACTAAGTCCTTTATTTGTTGAGATGAAGAATTTAGAGTTCTTGGCAACCTTTGATTTTTCCTTGACAGTTGAGACGATGACCGGTTCCTTGGCATCTCTAGAGCTCAGGCCTACCCTTCTGGATCAAGTTGGGGCTTCGCAGAAGGAAGACCCTCAGATAATTGAGATCATGGATAAGCTGATTCGAGGGGAGACATCTAGTCACCTTGCTCGATATTCTATAGACGATAAGGGTTGGCTGAGGAGAGACGGAAGGCTTTGTGTTCCTATGGTAGAAGACTTGGTGAGGAAAGTTCTTGAGGAAGCACATCGCTCCAAGATGACTATACATCCAGGTGGTGATAAGATGTATAAGGACATGAAGCGTGTTTTCTTCTGGCCTGGAATGAAGAAGGATGTGGCGGAGTTTGTCTCGAGATGTGTTATTTGTCAGAGAGTAAAAGCTGAGTCGAAGAAGCCCGGTGGGCTATTACATCCGCTAGAGGTCCCGCTATGGAAGTGGGAGAGCATTTCTATGGACTTTATTGATGGGCTTCCAAGGTCAAGGAGAGGGAATACGAGCATATGGGTCATTGTAGATAGGCTTACGAAGAGTGCTCATTTTATCCCAGTGAAGAGCAAAAGGACCGCATCTGGACTAGCATCAGTATATCTTCGTGAGATAGTGCGACTACATGGAGTCCCTTCCAGCATAGTCAGTGACCGAGACCCCATCTTTACTAGTCAGTTCTGGAACAGTTTACAGGAAGCTATGGGCACGAGGTTGAACCTGAGTACGGCCTATCACCCACAAACATACGGCCAAACAGAAAGGGTGAATAGGGTACTTGAGGACATGTTGAGGCTTTGCATTCTGGATTTTGGTGGTGCTTGGGAAGACCATCTTCCTCTTGTTGAGTTTGCATATAACAACAGTTATCAGGCGAGCATAGGGATGACACCATTTGAAGCTTTATATGGGAGGCCGTGCAAATCACCTACATGTTGGTGGGAGTCCACAGATAAGCTTATACTTGGACCCGACATGATTAGAGATACATCCGAGAAGGTCGAGTTGATTAGAAGACGGATGAAAGCGGCCCAAGACCGGCAGAAATCCTATGCTGACAGGCGAAGGTCCGAATTGGATTTTGAGGTTGGGGACAAGGTTTTCGTAAAGGTTTCTCCTTTGCGGAATGTGGTCCGATTTGGAGCTGTTGGGAAGCTAGCACCGAGATTTGTTGGACACTTCCCTATCATAGAGAGAATTGGGAAGATGGCTTATAAAGTGCAATTGCCCGAAAAGTTGTCCGGAGTGCATAATGTCTTTCATGTCTCGCATCACCGAAAGTGCCTACATGAGTCCGCTGAGGTGGTTGAACCTAGCATTCTTGAAGACGTGGAAGTGGAGAAAGAGGCAACTTTAAGGAGAGCTCTGATTCGTATCTTGGGGACAGAGACCAAGAAGCTAAGGAATCGTGAGGTCAGGTTGGTGAAAGTTCAATGGGGTGAAGCCGAAGAAGACGCAACTTGGGAAACCGAGGAGAAGATGCGTGGGCTTTATCCATTCCTTTTTGAGGGTACACTCTCAATCTCTTTCCTTTGTTAGTATATCTTTCTCTTTGCTATCCATGTTTATCTAGTTATCGTGCAAATCTTGTCATGAGAACCGTAGGTAGAAACCCTTTGGATGAAACATGTGTTTGAAACATGTTATGTTTGATGGTTGCAAGTGGTTGCAAGTGTTTGCAAGTTGTTACTCGTGGATGCATGATACACATTAGGCACTAGATCGGCTCACACACTCCTCATATTGCATGTGCATGAGTGTTTATGCTTATTCTTGGATGAAATTTGTATGCAATCACATGGATGTTGCATATGGATGTATGATTGAGCAGCAATGTAGATATTGTACATCATGTTAGGGATTTGCATACATATGGATACATTTCACTAACATATTTGCATTGATCTTTGCATTAGATAAGTACATATACACACACTTTTGCATATGTTCATACAGCATTTAGAATCTTTTAAGGACAATGGTTGCTCGTGGATGATGTTTTGAGTAGATGGATGATTGGATGGTAGGATACGTTCTTCCTAACTTGAAGATTTCGGGGACGAAATCCTTTAAGGAGGGGAGAATGTAACAACCCGTATTTTCAATAACCTGTTATAACATAAATCGAGGCAGAATTTAATTCAAAAATCTGAATCAGGGGAAACGGGCTATGCCATTGCGCTCGTCTCGGAAAAATACGCGAAATAGAGTCCGAGTTTTCGAAAATCAGAGTCCGTATGACCCAGTTAAGGCCCATGGAAGTTTTCAGAAATTTCTATGCTAAAAACAGATTTAAATTTCAAATTAAAAACCAGGATTAGGCCTAATCGGTGTCAGGCGGGAAAATTCCTGCCAGGGCCCCAATGTCGACAGGCATGTCGACAGGGGTCCTAGGGTGTCGACTGCCCTGTCGACAGCCCTGTCGACACGGGGTGGCCAGGCAGTATTGCCTGGCGCACCATTTTGATTTGGGCTTGGTCTTGTGGCTTGGTTCTAGAGAATTCCGATATCTGACGAGCCAAAACTAACCTAGGGTTAATCCTAGGGATTAAAACACTCTAATTCCCTATAAATATACCCCTAATCCTACCCTAAAGCCTCATTAATCAATCTAGCTACTAAACTATGTCAAATTGAATCCTCAAATGGCCTCCACCTAAAAACCCTAGCCTCCACCTTCCTCAAAGTTTAATCCTATGAAGATATGATGATCATACAACCTTTTCTATGTTGTATGAAGGCTTAATAACTTGCATACTTCATTAAGTTGCAAGTTTGATTTGCTAAGTTTGTGTTTTTGGTATTTTGCAAAAGGGTTTTCTTATTTGAAGCTTTGTTTTGGGTTTTAAAAGGGCTTCTTCATCTTATTTGGTGGATTTGTGACTTGTTTATATTGGTAAGCCATCTTACCTTCACTTTACAAACTCTAAAGTTAATATGTGGTGAAAGTTGAGATTTATGTGAGTTTATTTGATTATGCATGCTTATGCGAACTCACTATGCCATGTTTTACATGTTTCATAAGTTATGCGTGCTTATGCGAGTTTACTATACCATGTTTTACATGTTTCATAAGTTATGCATGCTTATGCGAGTTTACTATGCCATGTTCTACATGTTTAATGGATTATTCATGCTTATGCAAGTTCACCTTACCATGTTATACATGTTTTATCGGTTATGCATGTTTATGCAAGTTCACCTTACCATATTATGCAAGTTTAATGGGTTATGCATGTTTATGCAAGTTCACCTTACCATGTTATGCATATTTAATAAGCTATGCATGTTTATGCGAGTTCACTATGACATGATTTGCAAGTTTAACATGTATGCATGTTTATTATGATATGTGAAGTTCATCATGTATGTTATGCCAAGTTACCTTTTATACCCTTATGCGTTATGACGAATATGTAAGCGAGATAATGACGTTGGGATGGTTTGGGTAAACTTAAAAATACATGAAACTAAAAGATTGGGAATTTACCTATTAAGTTAGGTCTACCCCTTGGGAATTTACCTATTAAGTTAGGTCTACCCAAGTATATGTTAACTTGTAAATATGTTTTAAAGTGGACATGACATTAGATAACATGATATGGCCAACTCGAGGTTAGACCTAGTTGTGGTGTAAATCTTCCCAGGTAACCACAACGTGGGGTCTAATGTGGGTAGTTGGTCATGCTGCACCATAAGACCCGAGGTTAGACCTAGACGTGGTGTAAATCTTCCCAGGTAACCACGGATGTCTAATGTGAGAGGTTGGGTTCGTTAATTAATCAATGCCTCATGATTAGGGTTAAGTCATGGCCCACTAATACTTAACCAATAATGGGGATGCGAGGATTAGATGGGGTTAAGTGGTTACACTTAACTAATTTAATCCAGGATTAGTGAGGGGTTAAAACCACACTTAACCCTCTTAGAAAACCCTAGCAACGTGGTCTGTTCCAGCAGTAATCCCAGTTTGGTATCATTCACAACCCTAGAGGCTAGGCTGGGGCGGGGCACGATTACTGGACTGATGTAAGCGACCAAAGCGACGGCCGAGTGGTACAGCGGTGCGGGTCCGGCGGGCTACGGACGTGCACGTAGTCCGATATTGGACAAACTCGAGGCACGGGTACCAGTAGGCTTAGACTGTGCATTATTGCTTAGGTGTCTGGGGTTGACACCCGAGGGCTTGATACACCCAAAGGTGGACCCAGCGCAGTCTGTCTACATCCATGTGGGCCGTATGGATACCAACACTGGGCGTGTTGGGTTTATAGGGAGCCGATCGACTAGACCGTTGGGCTGGACCTTATATTAGGGTCACTTCATGTTATTGGGCCAAAGTTTGGGCTAAGGGATCAATATCTGTTTTGTGGGTTTGCTAGTACACTGTGGTGCAAAAACGTAATCTTCTTAGGTGATGTCACCTTTATCTATTGCCAGTATGTCTATCTCAGTTTCCATCATGCTGTTAACTTTATTAGTTTATAGACTGATCGTAGTAGGGCTTACCAGTCTTTTTGACTGACCTGTTTTCTTTCGCTTCTTTTCTTCCGTTCCCCCCCCCCCCCCACAGGTTCTCAGGGAGGGGCTACATCTGCTTAGTGGATCTTTGGCTTGCTTGTTGGATAGCTCATGTATGGATCTGAGCTAGCTGTGGCTTATCTTTTATTTCTGGGGATTAGTACTGATGTTTTACCATGTATTTTGTTATCACGTATCTAGACTTATGTTGTATTTTGGATCATGACATTTTGATATTATGTACTTGACTATGTTGGTTTTCTGAGATGATGATGATGGGTTTTTATCTGCTACCGCTACTTTACTTATATTTATTTTCATATATTCTGTCTTGCGATATCTCTGTGCATGTTTACCTTCACAATAACGCCCCTCCAAAGCTAGTACATTCTAAGGAGTGATCCTAGTGGAGGTGGGGTGTTACAGTTCCCTCCCTGCGGACCTGGGGGGGGGGGAACGGAAGAAAAGAAGACGAAAGAAAAGTAGAGTCAGACATAAAGCCTGAGTAAGTCTAGTACTATTTTGTCTATGAATAAAGAACTGGGTATGATAAGTATAAACAAGAAGTGGGAAAGCACTATAAACTTGGTTAAGTTGTCTAGGGTCGAATATACTATCGTACCCCATGTCAATCTCTGAACCCATATAAACTAGTTCCCAACTGGCACCCCAAAATCATGGTGATGTGATCCATTTAATGATGATCGGCTCCTACTCGCATAGTTACATGTGTCTTACGGCCCCCGATGTTGTAGTTACCTATGCTGGTCCCACCATGGGGAGTATCAAGTCCCATGGCAGCGACCCGACACAACCTTGGAATGCACAGGTATGCTACTGGTGCCCAGTGCTTTATTTTTCTGCGCCGGAGTGTGTGCACGCCCGCACCCCGTTAGAACCTACATTGCTACACCACCGCCGTCGCTTTGACCTCTTACAATCAGCCCAGTAATCGTGCCCCACCCTGCCTAGTTTCAGGGTATCATGATACACCGTGTAGGGTTACTGCTGAAAAGGGTCCCCCGTTACTAGGTTTTCTATCTCTAGCCAACATGCTAAGTTGGTTAAGTGTTTTACTAACCCCCACCAGTTCGTTTAGTTTAGCATGTTCTATTTTGATTAAGTCTTAGTCCACTTAATCCTAACAATCCTGACTCAGCCTTAATTGTCTTATTAAGGCCCTGACCTCTCACATTAGACAGGTATTGTTGTGGCTGCCTGTTGCCGGTTGGTTCCGGGCAGTCTTACGCCACAACTCAGTCTAACCTCGGGTCCTTATTGGGCTCCATGTTTAACCTCTCACATTGGATAGGTATTGTTGTGACTACTGGACAGCCGGGCGGTTCCGGGCAGGTTTACATCACAACTCAATCCAACCTCGGGTTAAACACATCGTATTTTCTACATTTACATATTTTGTCTTTCTTCTTTGTTTATATGTAAATATTTGCGGCCCATTATTAAGTTAATGGTGTAAAGGTTACACCAATCATGGGCCCAACCCATACTTGAATTTGGGCCCTTCTTCTTTAGTTTTCATTCATTAGTAATTTTAACCCAACGTTATTTTCCCCCGTTTTACACGTCCGTTTATATATATTGGGCTTAGCCTTTTAAAGCCCAATTTAGCCATGCGAAAGGGGAGGCTCAAAGCATAATTACATACACAAAAAGGGGAAGGTGAGCGTATGAACTTGCAACATGACGTTGGAAATACAAACTAGAACGGGTGTACTTGCATAGTGGTAACATAGGTGACATGAATCAAAGCATGTGAACTTATAATTGAGATATCAGTATTGACACATGAACCTACATTTTTATTTAGGCATAATGTCAAACATAAGCATGGCATAAATACTTCTAGCATAAGCATGGCATAATGTCAAACATAAGCATGGCATAAATACTTCTAGCATAAACATGGCATAATGTCAAACATAAGCATGGCATAATATCAAACATAAGCATGGCATAAGTATAGTTAAATTTGTTCACATAACCATGGCATAAATATTTCTAACAAGAAATCATGATTCTTACTTTAGTCATGTAAACTTACAAAAAGGGATTTTTTTTTTGAACCTAACCTAGCCAAGTACCACATATGTCATCATAAAATTCTTGTAAACAAGATAGACTTAATCATGGATTTCAATTATGCCAAATATCGTTCATAGCCTAGCCATATTCATAAATTTGCCAATAGGTTTTCTAGTACTAAAGCATGGCTTAATACATGATGCCAAATTCTCAACATAATTTCATATGGATAATAACCAAACTTGTTCCAATTACTTACAAAATGATTTATGCACAAAATATACATCATGATGGCATAGAAGCAAACCCCAAACTTGCATGAATTTAAATCAACTACATACATGTAGTTTCAACATGGATTACATAATTTGCGAAATATTCCAAACGTATACTTGCATAGAACTACCGCATGTAGCTCTTTATAACATGAATAACATAATTCAAGAATATCCAAACGTATATAATATTTCAAATTGATAAGAACGCACAAATATGGATAACTTTATTGCCACCATTCAAGCATACAAACCAACACAATTGTTTATTCATACCAAAGTAGTACTCTACTTACAATGGTGTGATGAATTCTCTAATTTAGGGATTGAAGACGCAAATTCCTTTGTTGAATTGATTTGTTTAGGTTGCTTTAAGCTTTTAGAATCTTCCTCCTAATCCTCTCTCCAATTTGGTGGCTACTTCTAGTCGTTCCTCAGCAACATGGCGGCTATGTTCTTATTTTTGAATGAATAGATTAGGGTTTAGTCTATGGTTGTTTATATAGAGGTTAGGAACTGATTAGGACCATTGATGTTGCTTGGATTGATCGTAGCCATTCATCCTAAGGAGAGACCAATTAGAGCCTGCCACCTAGCCCTAATGACAAAGCAGACCACAGAAAATCGGAGGAACACAGACCTGGCCAGCCAGGTTAGACTGGGCTCGACCAGGTCGAAACCCCTGTCAACAGGGCTGTCGACAGCCCTGTCGACATGGGTAGCCCAGGTCGACAGCCCAGTCGACCTGGGTGGCCCAGGCGGGTGTTCTTCCACCCTGGCTCATTGGGCCCCACTTCGGAATATTTAATTATTCTGTTTGAATTTTAAACTTAATTTAAAACATCCGAAGGCCATATCTTCTTCATACGGACTCCGTTTTTCGAAAACTAGGACTCTATTTCGCGTATTTTTCCGAGACGAACGCAATGGCGTATCCCGTTTCCCTTAGTTCTTTGATTTGAATTTTATTATACTTTGATTTGTGAATTTCATAGTTATAGAATTCTCGGGGTGTTACACGCTATTACAACCCCGGATATAAAGATTGCTGTTGGTTGTTGTTATAGATGTATTATAACAGTTATTGATCATTGTAATAAACATTTTTACAACTCTCACAAACAATTGTAAAATAAACCCGCTACTACAACTCCGGATATTAGGACTGCTGGGCGCAAGTTGTAATACACCTATTACAACTGTTTTTGGCAGTTGCAAAATGGTATTTCTGTTGTAGTGGTTGTTACATTCTCCCCTCCTTAAATGATTTCGTCCCCGAAATCTCTAAGTTAGGAAGTATGTATCCAACCATCCATCATCCATCTACTCAAAACATCATCTACAAGCAATCATTGTCCTTAAAAGATTCCTAATGCTGTATGAATATATGCAGAAAGCATGTGTATATGTACTTATCTAATGCAAAAGATCAGGCGATTACTGATTCAGTAGACCTCCTTAATGTAAAATATGTTAGTGTAATGAGTCCAACATTTATGCAAATTCCTAACATACTTTATAATCTCTACATGAGTGCAAAAACATTCATTCATATGCAACATCCAAATGATATCATATCAAGTTTCCATCAATGTACAAGTATAAGCACTCATGCATATGCAATATGAAAATGTGACTGAGCCGATCTAGTGCCTAATGTGTGTTATGCAACCACGAGAAACCACTTGCAACCACTTGCAACCATTTGCAAACATCATCCATAACATGTCTCAAACACATGTTTACATCCATAGGGTTCTACCTAAGGTTCTCAAGAAAGGATCGAGAAGATAGAAGCAAGTAAAAACTTTGTGCCCATTAGGCAATGTCAAAACTGGAAATCTATGTCACACATATACTGATTAGCAGAAGAACTCCTTAAGCACCAGCGCCAAAGACCGAAATCAACATCGGACTGATTTCCAAAGAATTACTCAACCCAACCAATATATATATGTGTAATGACCCGGAAATCCGGTCCAATTTGAGCTGACCAAATAACACAAATCCAACCCCAAATTGCACTGGAAATTCAAGAAATTAATAGAAAGAAGATAGAGGGTGAGGAAAGATAAGGTTGAACTAATTAGAATAGAGGAAGAAGAAGAACATCATCATCAGAGTAAACACGAATCTCACAGCGGAACGAATAAAATATAACATAACCTTTGAAATAAAACAGTTATGTATACTATAGCACTTATCAGAGTACAACACTTACAAAAACAGCTGAAATAAACAATAGCTATATAATTCTAAAGCCTCCTGCTCTAAGCTCTCCAAGTGTATCTGAAAAATCCAGACTACTTGACTGCCCGTACAAATTTAGGCACCCAAGAGTTTAGGGAAACAAAACAAAATAAACCCCCGGTTAGTCATGGACTGGTGTGAATAAAACTCCAAAACTTGGTTAATAATGGATATCTCATAAGACCACGCCGTGAAAACGGAACGGGTTTTTCCCTTATGAAAATCCAAACAAAACTTTGTAACAATATCATTCTGATATTATAATAATGTCTAAGTACAAATAGATGTCAATCTAGCAGAACGCTTTCATCTCACGTTCCACATATATAATGTAAAGTCATAAACCGCAGGCGCTTATTGGATGATTGGATTTCCAACTAGGACAAGGTATGGAACCACCTTCCGATCAGTGTACTCTAGGAACGATACACTGGAGTTCAACAAGAACATCTTGCAACTCAGCCACACATGACCGACCACTCATTTCGCTTGAGTGTATGAATGTACATCACCAACGGTTGAGATCAGCAACCGTTCCCGTATATATATATATATGGGTCTGCATTGATTGATTAAAGAAGCAAATGAATATTCTCTAGATAGGTGATTATACACCCTACTTCGGGGCGACCGACTTAGCTATGTTGCCTGCCCGATTTCTGTCATTTACCGGATGTGAGGCAAGAAGCTACACATATCTTCTTCATATCATATCTTCATTTACTTGGAATATCACATCGTCATACCCGCCAAATCATTATCGATTTCCCTAACAGTATCACGGGTATGAAGCTAAGAGAAATGAATTCCTCCGCCACCAACGTAATACGCTAAAGAGATCAACATATATGATTCGTTAGGAATACCCTGTCAGACATTCGTCCATATACGTTGTCCTGGGACCGGACAAACCGAAGGCACTATTCAGTATATCCATCTTAGGGACTGTTATCTAAGATTTATACAACAGCCCTTTCACTTTACTCCGTCTTCAATTATCTTTGGCATATATGATTCATAACGCTTATGTCAATACAGAGTGGCTCTTTGGATAATAATCCAACCGGTCTCTACATATTAACTACGTTAAAATGGTCAAAACTTCGATAGTCTGTGATTTAACTATCAAAGAAAAACAAGTGTGCAAACAACGATCTTATTTCCAAATGGAAATTCTATCGATCAATCATCAACACATATATATATATATGTATACATATATTATTTCCTTAATTTCTATGTTTAGAAAATATATATTATTAACATTGGAAAAACATTTCCATTTTATGTACACATCACTATTCTTCCACAACTATCAGTCCCTAACTGTAAACTAGTATGAGAACGATTTTCTAAGTATAAACTCCGAAGGCCGAAACCAACATCAGATTGATAATCAGTAAACCATTCAACTTACTAATCTCTATTCAGTTTCTAATTTTGCTTAACTCTATTTCTTTAACTCTATTCGATTAACTCTATTTCTAAACTAATATCTGTTTTCACTTTATTTTGAATAACTATACTCAATTTAACTCCATTTGCTTGACTCTAGATCACAGCGATCACAATGGTTACGCCTGATTACCTCAGGAAACATCCGTCCGCCGTACGTTATCTACAGCTCTGCGAATTACGCTAACAGTCGTGCTAAATGGTAACTTATCCTGAATAACTATGTTTGACTAACTTCTTCGAATAAACTATATTTGATTAATTTCATTTTGATAACTCTATTTGATAACTCTAATAGACTAACTCTTTCCTATCTCGTTCATTTCCTTTTTCCTTTTATCCTATTTATTTTCTAAATAAATGTTCCATTTACAATTCCATTTATTTTCTAAATAAATATCCTCCTTTATAATATCCTATGATTTTATAAAGGGTGCGTTTTTTACAGGTCCCTGTTAAGGGTTTAAATTAGGCTCACATCCGGTCATAAACTTATTATAAATTTAGTCCCTATTTTTCAAAAATACATTAAAAAATAAAAATAAAATATAAAAAAATCATGTAAATTCGTAATTAATTAAAACAATTAATCATGAAAAAATTCAGGTGAAAATAAAATAAAAAACAACATCAAAATCAAAAATTACACAAAAACAACGAAATGCAGTAAAATGCATCAAAAGATGCATATAATTCAGTTAGTTGCACATATATATATGCATTTATTCCAATTCTGCGTTAAACAGCAGCATAGTTGCATAGAAGACATGCATACCTGTATATGTGCATACAAGTATACAGTTATGCAGAAAAAATACATACAAGTATGCACATATTGCGTTGCCTACGGCCTTCAACGTATTCTTGCATACAAGTATGCAGTTATTCTAAGTATCTGCATACTTGTATGCAATTATTCAGTATGCACGAACATATTTTTTGCATGTGTATGCAGATAGTTGCATACATGTATGCAACTATTGGCAAAAGTTGCATACATGTATGCAACTTTTTTTTCTTCTCGTGAACTTCTGGAGAAGTTTCCAGAATTTAGGATTTTTTTTAAAGTCAGAGCGCATATTATTTTTGTTCAAAACAAAAAAACACGAAGGGGACAAGTAAAAAGGCGGAACCTGGTACAAAAGTTTGGCGGCATCTCTATTCTAGGGACCGGAAACGTAAGTGAAACTATGACCGGATGTGGCGTGAATTAAGTTTCATTTTAAGGATGTGTCCCTAATTTTCACTTTTATAAATGCTTTATTTTCAAATTATTTCCTTTTATAGAATTGGCTGATTTTATAAAATTCCTTTATTTCAATATACATCGAAATATCCCTTTTTACATCCCAAGGTCTTTTTATGATATTTAAAATTTCGAATAACAATGATCAATATCATTCAAACATACCAAATCAACAACAGCTTTTATTGCACAACTTATATCATAATGTATGAAAATTGTAAATTAATGTTGAGGAATCCAGTCGGATCCCTCCAACCTGTCTCCCTACATCCACAGATGTTACACAGTATAATATACATCAATTTAATTTCAATATGAAAGGTTCTGATAAACAACATCAATAGATATTTAACGGTTTATATATGTATATATATATATATGTATATATATATATATGTATATATATATATATATATATATATATATATGATTTCAACTAACTGGCTAGCAGTTCAATCAACCAAATCAACATACAACAGTCAACAGATGATTAACAGTTCTAAAAATACGTTATAAAAATATAACTGTTCAGAGTTGGTGAGTTTTACTCACTTTGGCAGTTCATCGTTAAAGTACGATAAACTGTTATTTGATTAGAATCAAACAATTTATTTAGCCATTCATTCATATGAGCCCCAATCCACTTCCACTCAGTCTCGTTGTGTAGCTCTCGCCCATACGATCCTGTCGGATCTTGTTTCGCTGAATTTGGGTAACGTATTGTCAAGTTATGACTTATACAAGTATATATACTATTTAAAGTAAATAAAAACTTAGAATTACTTTCATTGGGCCTCATCTCTTTACTTCCTTGGCCCATGAAAACAATAGAAACCCACGTCCAATAAATTCCAGCCCATTATTTTGGTAAAAACCCAAACCGCACTTCTCCCTTCCACTTCTCCTCATCCACTCCATGAAATTCAAAGTAACTTCACCATTTAAATTAAATAAACTTGAATTTCAATTGAATTGGGCCTTACTATCAAACATCAGCCCATCAACATAGCCTCACACCCGTTACAAATAGTTCCTCCCCTTCCATTCTGTTTCAATTAACAGATGCTGCTCTAGTTCGAATCCGTGAAAAAACATTGCCTCTCCTTGGATCCGAGCTCTTCCATTGCTCAATAAAATCGAATAACAAAAACACCAAATGACTACTCAATTCGAGAGCAACCTCCCCAACATCATCATCTCCAACCTGGTGGCCTCCTTCAAGTTGCGTTCGAACCTCTCACGGAAGCCGACAACAACCAGTTCGACAATTTCGATCTCGGAAATTCCACAAAAATGGTCACGCACCCTCTACTTCCACACAGGAATACAAAACAACCCTCCATATTTCGTATCGATCACCACAACCACAATAGGGTCGAACCCTAGAATTCTGACTCAAAGCGAGCATGACAGAAATGGAATCGCGCTCTACAAAACAGGCATAGAATGGACGAGCAAATGATGAAGATTGCTAAAACATATGTATAAAGATTTATAGAAATTTAATTTGATTTCTTTTGATTTAATTCTTCTCCATTTTCACTGTTGAAACATGTTTGGTGGCGGCCAAGAAAAGGCATGGACCGTGAATGAGGAATTAAGTTAGAAGAAAGTTAGGGGGTATTTATAATGTTTTCAAAATATCTAGATATTTTTGGATTGAGATATTTTTTGTTTTATATTCATTTTATATTCATTCTTTCCTTCTAAAAATTCCTGTGACCACATACAATACCCAAAAATCATGAAAATGGTCATGCAGCTACAGTTCGACATTGCGGACCCAACGAAGCTGGTTTCGTCGAATTCCGGCTCCGTTTGCTCACACAGCGTATTTTTAACTGTCCAAATACTGGCTGTTTTACATTTTAAATTCCGTACGGCCACATACTGACTCTAAAAATCACGTAAACTGACATCTAGCAATAATTTAACATTGCTAATCCATCAAAATTAGTTTCTTCGAATTCCGACTTCGTTTGCAAACACAGCGTATTTTTAAAGCTCTGGATGACCCATTTAAATTTATAAATATATTTAAATATAATTAAATTAAATATAAATAAATTTATATTATCTTATATCTTCACATGTGATATCGTACAGCTCGAGAATATCATATCAGAATTTACAGCATGATATTTCAGATTCCAGATTATCTCGATATTCAGTTTATACTGAAAATCTATTTATAACCTATATAAAGCGTCGCAAATTATAAAGGAATTCCACACCGACTTTTCTGAAATTTGATTTGGACATAAATCAAAATCTACCCGATGAAATCCAGATTTTTCTCTTCCACTAGAAAGATATATTCCACCAGCTCCGTACGTTACTTGTTTCATAGAAATCCAATTTAAAACGGACCCTATACATTCAGTTGAAGTATGAATCGCCAAATCGCGAACTACCGCACCATTTCGAGCTCGATTTTAATTATATTATAATTCTATGTTTGAACTGTCGTTATTTATATATATTCGCTATTATATTTCAACCCTAAACTAAATTAAATCTTAGGGATGACCCAGTTCACATTATATTGTCAATTCACTATTTCTGGTTATTCCTGAATTAATTATATTATTCTATTATTTAAATTAATTAACTATTCCATGTTATTTAATTAAACCACTATTTAATTCACTATATCACTATTTATATAATTAAATTAATTAATTATAATAATTCTGACAATGCGGGTCATTACAATATGTTTCTAGGAAACTGAGCATGATGGACTCCTTTTAGGTCACAAGAAATCCCTTCCTAAAACTAACCCATATGCTATAAAACCCAAAAAGTTTAGTCAACCCAATGAACATCCTCAAGCCCCAACATGTAATACTAACAAATGAGTCATACTCCCTATGGGGTTTACAACAGAAATAGGATTGAGAATAGGTTCGAGAGGATATACATATAAGATAGCATGCAAGTAAACTCTACAGGAAAACAGGGATCAAGGATATACTCTTAAAAAAAAAGACATGATGCGTGTATCTAGTCTTCAATCTTCTAAGTCTCACTCCCTTGAGCTTAACTCCATTATGTTTTGACCGTCTTTAACTTCATAATTTTGTAGCTTCTTAATTCTTGTTTCCAATATTTGAGTTGGAACTCATTTCACTATTGCCTTTCATCCTACTTTCACTTATTCTCCTTCTAATATACTCGGCTCAAACATAACCGCTACTCATGGTTTCATGCAAGCTCTACAAAATTCACTACAAGGTATTCCATGCATAAGAACTATCTCTTGAAAATAAACAGATGTCAGCCATGTTGCCAAATTTACTTACTAAGGTGATTTCCTATAACTCATGCATAAGCGAAATGAACCTCCGCCTTAGTGGCGAACACTACTCGAGCGGATCAACAAATGTGTCAAGAGATTCTAGGTAACTAAGCATAACAGAATCCTAAGGGTTACACTAGACTTCGAGGGCATTATCGAGGCAAGTCAAGAGTCTAATGTCCCTCTTTCATACTCGAGAATGGTACCATTTCTGGATAACCACCCCATCCCTAGAATCAACCCATAGCCCAAAAACATAAGCATTTCTTCTAAACTCAACGCTTAGCATAAACATTCTCAAATACAAACAAGTCATGATTAAATGAGCTGATTCCCCAACAGGATTTGAGACAAAAATGGGATTCTCTACTATGCTAGTACTAAGGTGCAGAGACTCAACTATCAAAGTGGAATTTAAAGGATGCGATCAACAAAAACAAAGTTCTAACGGCATAATAGAAAAGAAAAACTAAACCTTCAACAGAAACGTTACCACCTCTCTTAGGTATGCTAGTAATGAGAGCATACAATTTCCCTCTCGACGATCTTGTTCTTTGCCCATGTCCTTGTCCTATAACACTTAACTACATGTCCCTATTTACCATACTAACGATACTCTTTCTTGTCATAGGTTTTATTATTCTTCCACTTTGGCCTCTTCCTTTTAAACTTTTCCTCCTTCGTAGATTAAGCCATATCAACAAGTTTCTTATCCTTAGGCTTTTATTCTTTTATCCTCGTTCTTACTATCCTTCTATAGCTTGTTGACAAGTTTCTCGAAATCTACCTCCATCGCACGGCAACCCTACAGAGCTTGAAATAAGATTAGTCGCAGATGGAACTACTGCGGCTCATGATAGAGGTAGGGCACGTCTTTTCCCTCCTACATGCGTTGTATGCCTACAAACTATGGTGAAAAAGAAAGAGAGAAGAGACTCAAGGAGAGAATCAGAAGATAGTGCATATGGCTTTGGGGAATATGCCTTTCGTAAAACAAAACTTTTCTTAGAAAAATGCTTCTTTGTAAACGTTTTGAAAATAATTTCAGAAGGTTTTTAAAAGCTTTTGCCCAGTCGGGTAACCTTCTGCTCTGATACCAAATGTAACACCCCACCTCCGCCACTCACAAAGGGAATGCACTAGCTTTGGTGGAGCATTATGTAGGTAAACATACACAGAAATTGTGACGGCCCGCCCCGCACCAGTCGACATTTCACTGAAATGCGCTGTACTGATGTCCAACCAGCACAGAATGGTCGCCAAAAGAAAGGAAAAGGAAAGGGATTTGAAGAATTGAATTAGCACAGAACCTGTAACATATCTCACAGCGCATGGAATAAAATATAATAATAATATACTTGACATAAACATGCGAGACAGTGCATAAGCTGAAAACTGAATCAGAACCATTACAGCAGCGGAAATCCAAAATACAGCTTATTACAACTTAAAAATACTGTCTCTAAAGCAAAAAGGAAAGGTACACTACTAATGCCCAAAGTAGTGACCAACTGCGAGACAGGGAGAATATCTATATATCATACGTAGAAGCCTCCTGCTCGTCTCCAGATCAGCTACTCGTGCATACCACCTAACCTGTCTCTAGTCTGCTCGTGTGAGCACCCAGAGTAATAAGAAGAGACATAAAACTCTGGGTCAGACAAAATTCTGGTACGAGCGATAAGCAACTAAACAGAACAATAACAGGTATACTAAACCATACCTGAACCTGGACCTGCAACCAAAGAGTTAGCACTACATACTGTACAATACTCTAAGGTGCCTCAAAACAAGTGGTGTAAAGATACGGGGGTGTGTGTGTGCATGTCATAATGATAGCAAACAAATCAATCATAGCAACCATCCTCACATCTCTCACTCAGTGCGTAAAGCATACGATGTCCACCACTGTAAATCACTAGACTCATCGAAGTAGGGACGGAGTTCGACTCTGTACAACTACTGCTACAACCAAGCTTACCCACATGGAATCATGACCAAACCTTTTCAATGATCCCACTTCATTGGTCCATAGCTACTTTTAGTCGTACCTAGGTCACTACATACTGTGACCCTGAATCCGTTCACATACTTCCCATACATAGTGATCCAAAGATACAGACATCGACAACTCCTCAGCACACGTCCCGCAGCAAAGCCCAATCATGAAGTGAACTCATCGGTTCCCAACTGGGTCTGGGATCCTGAGCTCTGACTTCCATTTGGACTACCTTTGCATCTCGGGTTATTGGTTTCCTCCTGTTCAGGTCGGTCGGTCAAGAACCTTTCATTCTGGTCGGTTTTCATCATCTCTACACTGGTCGGTCGGTATTTCCCCCTGGTCGGTCGAGCACTTCACCATTCCTGGTCGGTCGTACTTCACCATCCCTGGTCGGTCGAACACTTCACCATTCCTGGTCGGTCGTACTTCACCATCCCTGGTCGGTCGGTATTTCATCATCGTATGGGGACGGTCGAACATCGCATAGTGGTCGGTCTTTCCCAACCTGATCGATCTCCCCTGGTCGGTCGAACCCTTCATACAGGGTCGGTCGTGATATCCTCCTTCTATTGGGGTCGGTCGTGAGCTCCTCTGGTCGGTCCAAAACCTGGTCGGTCGAAGCTCCTCTGGTCGGTCCTAAACATGGTCGGTCGAAGCTCCTCTGGTCAGTTTTTCCTGGTCCTCAAACCTGCACCATTCCAGCAAGCTATTTTCGCCTCTCGATGGCGTTTTCGACCAATCTAACACTTCTAATCAACCACAAAGCATATCATACAATCATAGGAACATAGAGAATCAACCACAAACACTAAAACAACAATATGACATATCAAAATGGATCAAACATGACCAAAACCCCATTTTTTCTTTAAGCATGTTTTAAGCAAAACTGATGATAGGATTAACAAAACTTAACCAAACTAACCAAATTTTCCAACAGAGGTCTAAAACAATATTTCAGAATTTCTGAACATTTTTCCAGATTTTTAACATGCATAAATTCGCTAATTATCACTAGTCACCCCTAAATTCCGGGATTAGCAAAACTAGTCCGAATTAACCCAAATTCATATCAGAGGCATAAAATGATGTTTTAGAATTTTAGGAATTTTTCTAGATTTTTCTGAGTTATAATTTCGCTAATCTTCGCTAATTACCCTAATTAGCCATAATTAGTGTAAAACAAAGCAAATCACTCACCTTGGCAATAATAAAATCTCAAATCTGAAATAATCTACTGTATGGGTCTAATTCCAATGCCTAGCAGCAGCTCCAACTCTGATTTGATGCTATTTCCCTTTGATTTGATGTAGTTTAAGCCAAAACTGGATAAAGAAGTGATTAGGGGTCTTTTTAGATGTTGGAGACCATTGTTGGAGCTTCTAAAATGTTTTTGGCGGCTGGAAAATGAGTGAAAAATCGAAATCCTAACCCTAGCAGCCCTCAAATACCCCAAATCCCGATATCCCCCATTGGGCCTAGTTGCTAATCACCCGGTTAAGCCCAATTAGCTGTTTTTAACCCTCTAAACCTTAATTCAGCCATATCTCCCAAAAGGTAAGTCCGTTTGGCTAATGTAACCACTCTACGGAAAGAGAAACCATCATCTGGAGCCAATGTAAGTGGTCTCAGGTCAAAATTCCTTTCCAATCAAAATTTATGGCCAAAACAAGATCAGCTAGGTTCAAAACGGTCATTTAAAAATCGGCAAAAATCGTGAACATGGGAAATGACCCCAATAGTTGTCTCCCAAAGTTACACGACTATACGACCTCGCACAAAAAAAAGAAATAAATACTCTACGATCTTATGATGCGTAGAATGCGGGTCGTTACATTCTCCCCCCCCTTAGGAAATTTTGTCCCCGAAATTCCTTAACCCAAAACATACAAAGGATCCCGCATGCCTATCAATCATTTACAAACAATAAAGCATACAAAACAAACAAAGCAAGCCTATCCTAGCATGCAGAATAACTAAATCGAAACCAAAACCTTACCAAAGAGTTCAGGATACCTCTTCCTAGTACTCTCCTCTGTTTCCCAAGTACAGTCACTCTCATTCTCTCCCCACTGGAGCTTTACTAGTTTCACCGCTTTCCTTCGAAGTAGCTTCGTATCGTACTCGACAATACGCATCGGCTTGCGGTTCCCTACCTCCTCAGGTCCTACTTTGGCATCGTCCAACTGACCAAGTGAAATAGTCATATCGGGGTCGTGCACAAACTTCCTTAACGAGGAGACATGAAATACATTGTGAACTCCTGCCATCTTGTCTGGTAACTGTACCTTATATGCCAAATTTCCAACTTGCTCAATAACCGGGAATGGACCAACAAATCATAGTGCCAACTTTCCTCTTTTACCAAAACGAATCACACTCTTCAATGGAGAAATCTTGACGAGTACCATGTCACCCACGGAGAACTTAAATCTCTTCGTCTCTTATCAGTATAACTCCTCTACCTATCTTGAGTGGTCTTCTAATACTCGATTCACCCTATCTGTTTGACCGTCGATACCCACCTCCCTCCTAGAGATGATTTCCAATAGGTTAGGATCGTTCCTCTGACTGGAACCAATCCACTTAACCAAAATCGATCTAATCGTCAAGCTTACTAGCGTTTCTGAATCCAATTCGCTCTTAGGTCTAAAATCATATTCCGTGATATACTCCAGTTGCTTCCAACCTAGAAACATAACCCTTAAACTGACATGTCTCCAACTCAATGCACTCGATGAAAAATCGCCACAACTATTTATCTCTCACGTAAACCATCCTTGTCGGACTCGACATTCCCAAAGCACAAGCCCCAAAGGCCTAAACCAATATCAGACAAGCACCCAAGGAATATCTCCTCCGAATTCAGAAAAACTACGTGATATGATACTAGCAAAACAACCAAACAAAAGCTTGATTCTTCTTTGTCAACTGAGTCAACGGTGCTGCTATCTTGGAAAAATCTTGGATGAACTTACGATAATGTCCAGCTAATCCCAAGAAACTTCCTACGTCTGTTACATTCTTGGGCGTAAACCAATCATTCGCCGTAGCCACTTTTGAAGGATCAACGGCCATACCATTCTCTGAAACGACATGGCCCAAGAATCTCGCTTCTCTTCTCTAGAAGTGACACTTAGAAAACTTCGCCTTCAGTTGGTGTTTTCTTAACACCTCCATCACTATCTCCAAGTGTTCCTTGTGTTCTTCCTCTGTCCTCGAGTAAACCAAGATATCGTCCACGAACACAAGAACAAATTTATTCAACTAATCTCTGAATACTCTATTCATAGGATCCACAAAATATGCTAGTGCATTGGTCAGCCTGAATGGCATTACCAACCACTCATAAAATCCAGACGGCGTTCGAAAAGCCGTTTTATCTATACTATCAGCTTCCACTCTAAGCTGATGAAAACCTATCGCGAGATCTAACTGAGAAAATACTCTCGCGCCACTCAACGGATCAAAAAAATCATCTATCCGCGGTAGAGGATACTTATTCTTCCTCGTCACTTTATTCAATTCGCGGTAGTCCACACAAAATCGAAGGGAACCATCGGCCTTGGTAGCAAACACAACGGGCGCTCCCCATTCAGGAACACTCCCTCTGATAAATCCCTTCTTCAAAAGATCGCTGACTTGCACCTCAAGCTCTCGCTGCTCCCTTGGTGCCATACGACGAAGTGGCATCACTATAGGCCTAGCATTTTTTACCAAATCAATACGGAACTCAATCTCTCGGTGTGGTGGAAGTCCGGTCACTTCTTCGAAAACATCCGGATACTGGCCAACCACGGGCAAACCTGACAACTCACTATGCGGAATGTCGAGGGAGTTTAGAAAACTAGCCAATACCCCCTCACTGGGTAGACCACCAAACACTATCCTCCGCCCATCATCCGCTCTAGCTGTCACCAAAAAGCCCTCACAGTCTACCACCACCCCGTATCTTCGGAGCAAATCTACTCCCAAAATAATGCCAAACCCAGTAAAACCCAAAACAAAGCAATCACAAACAAACATGCATCCATGACTCGATAAGACCACATTACGAAAAATCATGCTAAGGCTAGTAGAACCACCAATCGGGTTCGTCACTACTAAAGGTCTATCGACAATCTCGGGCTCCAATCCCAACCTATCTACCAGGTCACTAGATATGAAAGAACTGGAAGCTCCGGTATCAAACAAAACTCTAACAGGAACATCTTAAACAGAAAGCATACTTTGGATAACAACATTCTTTCCCTCCTCCGCCGCAGTTGGGGCATTTGACGAAGAAGGAACAACACTGATAGTATATGCTTTCACGATCTTCTTCTCTTTCAAAGGTTGTGGACACTTATCCCTTTGATGTCCGACTTGTCCACAGTTAAAGCACTTCCTTTCCCCAGGTTTTTCTTGACAATCTCTGGCGTAATGGCCCTTCTTGCCACAACTAAAGCACTCGCCATCTTTCTTATTTTTCTTTTTCTGACCATCCTTAATCTGGTCTTGTTTCCTCTTGCTATGAGAATTCTTCTTGCCTTCACCACTTGCTTGCGGCCTTGGCTCCTCTGTAGATGCAATAGCAACCTCAGTCTTCGACTTAGGGAAAAGGCTCTCAGACCTTAATGCTTTTCTTACAATAGACTCAAACGTCTCGTCGATATGGTTTACAAGTCTTTCCCCCAAGTACCCATCCAAGCCAATTATAAACTTCTTGTTCTTCTTCTCGACTGTATCGATAAGGGACAATCCATATTTCAATAAAGTGTTGAATTCAGCAATATACTCCGAGACTGCCCTGCCATTCTGCTTAAGCTCTAAGAATCTCCTGAACAATTCTGATCTATGGGCAGTTGGAATGAATTTTTCGCTCAAACGAGTCATAAACTGATTCCAAGTAACCTGATTCCCTGGAGTAGCTGCCTTAATAGCGTTCCACCAATTCATAGCTCGTCCTTGCAATTGACGGGATGCTATCATTCTCTTCATCTCATCCTCGATTCCCAAATCTTCAAAGATGCGCTCACAACTATCAAGCCAATCTTGAACTTCTGTAGCCGACTCCGTTCCGTGGAACGGCTTCCCACCAAGACTAGTATAATCCTTGTTAAGCTTGGCGAAATCGTCCTTAGGCGCCTGCACCGCTGCACCACCACCATTAACAGCATTAGGGACTGCTCCTTGCACTTCCCTAAGCATCTCTCTCATGAGGTTAGTAAACATGGTCCTCATCTCAGCAGCATCCCCATTATTAGCTCCTCTACCAGTACCCCTCGTATATCGGCTCATCGTTCAATCTGTACAGAGAAAACGATTAACCCTCTTCCTTGTGGTGTCAGTGCAGTGCAATCTTATCTTTATCTATACTAGTAGTATATATATATAGCTTTCTGAAAACCAAAATAATCACAAATACGCGCTCTCATATACGTGTACTATCTCTCCCTAGTGTATTTCCCTAGGTGAACTACGCAACCTAGAGCTCTGATACCAAGTGTGACGGCCCGCCCCGCACCAGTCGACATTTCACTGAAATGCGCTATACTGATGTCCAACCAGCACGAAACGGTCGCCAAAAGAAAGGAAAAGGAAAGGGATTTGAAGAATTGAATTAGCACAGAACCTGTAACATATCTCACAGCGCATGGAATAAAATATAATAATAATATACTTAACATAAACATGCGAGACAGTGCATAAGCTGAAAACTGAATCAGAACCATTATAGCTGCGGAAATTCAAAATACAGCTTATTACAACTTAAAAATACTGTCTCTAAAGCAAAAAGGAAAGGTACACTACTAATGCCCAAAGTAGTGACCAGCTGCGACACAGGGAGAATATCTATATATCATAAGTAGAAGCCTCCTGCTCGTCTCCGGATCAGCTACTCGTGCATACCACCTAACCTGTCTCTAGTCTGCTCGTGTGAGCACCCAGAGTAATAAGAAGAGACATAAAACTCTGGGTCAGACAAAAGTCTGGTATGAGCGATAAGCAACTAAATAGAACAATAACATGTATACTAAACCATACCTGAACCTGCAACCAAAGAGTTAGCACTACATACTGTACAATACTCTAAGGTGCCTCAAAACAAGTGGTGTAAAGATACGGGGGTGGGGGTGTGCATGTCATAATGATAGCAAACAAATCAATCATAGCAACCATCCTCACATCTCTCACTCAGTGCGTAAAGCGTACGATGTCCACCACTGTAAATCACTAGACTCATCGAAGTAGTGATGGAGTTCGACTCTGTACAACTACTGCTACAACCAAGCTTACCCACATGGAATCATGACCAAACCTTTTCAATGATCCCACTTCATTGGTCCATAGCTACTTTTAGTCGTACCTAGGTCATTACATACTGTGACCCTGAATCCGTTCACATACTTCCCATACATAGTGATCCAAAGATACAGACATCAACAACTCCTTAGCACATGTCCCGCAGCAAAGCCCAATCCTGAAGTGAACTCATTGGTTCCCAACTGGGTCCGGGATCCTGAGCTCTAACTTCCATTTGGACTACCTTTGCATCTCGGGTTATTGGTTTCCTCCTGTTCGGGTCGGTCAGTCAAGAACCTTTCATTCTAGTTGGTTTTCATCATCTCCACCCTGGTCGGTCGGTATTGCCCCCTGGTCGGTTGAGCACTTCACCATTCCTGGTCGGTCGTACTTCACCATCCCTGGTCAGTCGAACACTTCACCATTCCTGGTCGGTCGTACTTCACCATCCTTGGTCGGTCGGTATTTCATCATCGTATGGGGACGGTCGAACATCGCATAGTGGTCGGTCTTTCCCAACCTGATCGGTCTCCCCTGGTCGGTCGAACCCTTCATACAGGATCGGTCGTGATATCCTCCTTCTATTGGGGTCGGTCGTGAGCTCCTATGGTCGGTCCAAAACCTGGTCGGTCGAAGCTCCTCTGGTCGGTCCAAAACATGGTCGGTCGAAGCTCCTCTGGTCAGTTTTTCCTGGTCCTCAAACCTGCACCATTCCAGCAAGCTATTTTCGCCTCTCGACGGCGTTTTCGACCAATCTAACACTTCTAATCAACCACAAAACATATCATACAATCATAGGAACATAGGGAATCAACCACAAACACCAAAACAACAATATGACATATCAAAATGGATCAAACATGACCAAAACCCCATATTTTTCTTTAAGCATGTTTTAAGCAAAACTGATGATAGGATTAACAAAACTTAACCAAACTAACCAAATTTTCTAACAGAGGTCTAAAACAATAATTCAGAATTTCTGAACATTTTTCCAGATTTTTAACATGCATAAATTCGCTAATTATCACTAATCACCCCTTAATCCCCTAAATTCCGGGATTAGCAAAACTAGTCCGAATTAACCCAAATTCAGATCAGAGGAATAAAATGATGTTTTAGAATTTTAGGAATTTTTCTAGATTTTTCTGAGTTATAATTTCTCTAATCTTCGCTAATTACCCTAATTAGCCGTAATTAGTGTAAAACAAAGCAAATCTCTCACCTTGGCAATAATAAAATCTCAAATCTGAAATAATCTACTGTATGGGTCGAATTCCAATGCCTAGCAGCAGCTCCAACTCTGATTTGATGCTATTTCCCTTTGATTTGATGTAGTTTAAGCCAAAACTGGATTAAGAAGTGATTAGGGCTGTTTTTAGATGTTGGAGGCCATTGTTGGAGCTTCTAAAATGTTTGTGGCGGCTGGAAAATGAGTGAAAAACCTAAATCCTAACCCTAGCAACCCTCAAATACCCCAAATCCCAAAATCACCCATTGGGCCTAGTTGCTAATCACCCGGTTAAGCCCAATTAGCTGTTTTTAACCCTCTAAACCTTAATTCCGCCAATCGAAGTGGTTTCAAGTCAAAATTCCTTTCCAATCAAAAGTTATGGCCAAAACACGATCAGCTAGGGGCAAGCGGTCATTTAAAAATCGGCAAAAATCATGAATATGGGAAATGACCCCAATAGTCGTCTCCCAAAGTTACACGACTATACGACCTCACACAAAAAAAGAAATAAATACTCTACGATCCTATGATGCATAGAATGCGAGTCGTTACAGAAATATTACAAGATAGAACATATAAAACAGTGGAAGGAAAACAAATTTCATTTCTTTAAAATCTAGTAAGGTCTAATGCGTTTTACATCAAAATACCATTAAATTCATTACATCGAAATCTGTCTTGCAATAGTAAAGAAGCATAAAACCATAGTCATAAATCATTCCCCAAGTAAAACAGTAAAGCAGCCATAGCCAAGAAAGGTCCATGCCTTATATGATGATCTTGAAGCAGAAAGAAGTCCAAACTAAGTAGTAGTGTTACCTCCCTAAGAACCTGGGGGGGAAACGGATGAAAAGGAGGCGAAACAAAAACGAGTCAGTCATACAGACTGGTAAGTCCTAGTGACTTTCAGCATTGAAACAAGTAAAGATAACACGACATATATAAACTGAAAGTAAACATAAGGATGATGACAAGATAGGCAAGTTAAACTATGATAACAAGATAAACTACGCAAACGAGATAAATTAAGGTAACAAGATAAACTACACTATAGCATCGCATGTTCAACATTCTCTGCACCAGTACTAGTCTAATAGAATTAAGTGTTATCCTAATGTCTAAACAGAAACGGAAACGGAAACAAAAACAGAAATGGGCCTTTACCACCTGTACTAGTAACCCAACCTGTGTCATGTATTAACTATGAATTGATCCCTTGCCCAATATCATGAAATGACCCATAATTTCGTCCCACAAAACGATCTATTAATCGATCGGCTCCCAACAAGTTCTAGATCGTCATGTGTCTGTGTCATACGGCCCTATCACGAATGTACTCACCTGTGCTAGGTCCACCATAGGGTGTATCAAGCCCTAGGGTGCCAACCACCGACACGAATCAAGCACGCATAGTGTAAACCAACTGGTGCTCAATGCCTGATTTTTCAACTCTGGACTACGTGCACGATCATAGTCCACCTGAACCTATATTGGCGCACCAACTCAGCTGTCATCCTGGTCGCTTACAATCAGCCCAGTAATCGTGCCCTACCCTGCCTAGTCCCAGGGTATCATGATACATCTAAGTGGGTTACTGCTGAAAAGGACCGCGTAACTAGGGTTTCTAATGGGTTAAGTGTTGTCATTAAAATTTGGGACTTAACCCTATCAAATCATGTGTCAAGTTGGTTAAGTGTTGTCATTCAAGTTCGTGACTTAACCCGTCTACGTGTCATGTCAAATTGGTTAAGTATATTCAAGCGGTTCATGATTTAACCCTATCAAATCATCGTGTCAAATTGGTTAAGTATATACAAGCGGTTAATGACTTAACCCTATCAAATCATCGTGTCAAATTGGTTAAGTATATTCAAGCGGTTCATTACTTAACCCTATCAAATCATTGTGTCAAATTGGTTAAGTATATTCAAGCGGTTCATGAATTAACCCTATCAAATCGTCGGGCCAAATTGGTTAAGTATATTCAAGTGGTTCATGACTTAACCCTATCATATGGAATTAAATAAATTAATGCATCCCAACCTCTCACATTAGACTTGTTGTGGTTACTAGATATGCCGGGCGGTTCTGGGAAGATTTACACCACAACCTAGTCTAACCTCGGGTTTTATGCGCGGTATGACCAACTACTCACATTGGATCCTATTGTTTGCAGTCACTGGACTTGCCGGTTGGTTCCGGGAAGAATTACACTACAAACTCAACCCAACTTCGAGTTGTCCATTTTCAAGTTCATTCTAAGTGTCATGTCCATGTTCAATTTTCATGTCAAGTTCGTGCCAAGTTTCTAAGCGAGTTTCATGTCAAGTTTTCACGTCAAGTTTTCAGGTTTCAACTTATGCCTATTATTAAGTTCATGATTCATATTCATAACCAATTCATGATTCAAGTTCATAAGACTGTTTACGTGCCTTCTGGGTGTCAAATATCAACTATCAAGTCACAGTCAATTTTGTATTCAAGTTATTCCCATCGTATCAATTTCATGCTATTTGTCGCGTTCCATAATTACCTAAAAACATGGTTTGACCACCAGATTCTATTTTCTTTAATTATGTTCCTAGGATCTTAACAATCATATCCGATTTCCAAGTTCACAATCCACGTTCTTGACAATTATCAAGTTTAAGATTACTTCCGTGTTCAAGTTATGCCAATTCAAGTCCAAGCTAATTACCAATCTATGTTAAACAGAATCGGTGTATAATAGTTTAACACATCGTAGGCATGTGAATAGGATCCAGAACAACAATATGTAAATCAAGGTTTAAGAACATAGATAGACTTGCATTAATCCGAAATTCAAGATTCAAGAGAGAGTAGGGTGAAAACTGAATTAAAAAGTCTTATCATCAAGTCAAGGTCCAAGAATACATTTTACAGTCTAGCATTTGAAAAATTAACTAGGTCCAACAACATGAATGGGCATGATTCAGTCGATAAGAAATAACACAAAATCATAGATTCAAGGAGAGACAAGAACAGATCCAATTAGATAATCAAGCTTAGGTCCAATTTCATTTTTATTCCATGTCCATATTAAATTTAACAAGTTTCAATCTCAAAGTAACTAGAATTTACAGAGCCAGGATCGAGAATTGGAGTGCAGAGATTTGATTCTAGAAACGGTTGTTGCAGTTGTTGAATCACTATTTGTTTAGTCTTGTTCTAGTTGAAAACCCCCAATTTGCAATTCCTAGATGTTGTCTTGACAAAGAAGAAGTAGTCTCTTTTAATTTTTATATTATCATTTTAATTTTCACAGAGGAAGCATAAGGACAGAATGAAATGTTGTAGAGAGAATGAGGCTAGGGGGCTATTCATATAGGTTTAGAGTCATGAATCTGGACTGAAAACGTGTCCAAAAACATTAGAACGAACCCAGGCTGAAAACCAGGTTTTGGCACCGGGTCGACCTCAGGGTCGACCATAGGGTCGACCTGGTCCCTGGGAGGTTGACCACAGTGTCGACCCCCAGGTCGACCTGGTCCTGGGCGGGAAAATTCCCGCCCAGTCTACCCTGGGGTTCGAATTTGAATTTCGAATTGTTTTTTATTCTTAAAATTCCTGAAACTTCGGAGGGTCATATCTCCCTCATACGGAATCCTTTTTTCGAAAACTCGGACTCGTTTCCAAGAAGAATTTCGCGACGAACGCAATGGCGCCACCCGTTTCCCTTGATTCTTATTTTAAAATTTAATTCTGCCTTGATTTATTGTTTCAATATGTTATTAAAATACGGGTTGTTACATTCTCCCCTCCTTAAAGGATTTCGTCCTCGAAATCTCTAAGTTAGGAAGTATGTATCCTACCATCCATCATCCATCTACTCAAAAAAACATCCACAAGCAATCATTGTCCTTAAAAGATTCTTAATGCTGTACGAATATATGCAGAAAGCGAGTGTATATGTACTTATCTAATTCAAAAGATCAGGCGGTTACTGATTCAGTAGACCTCCTTAATGCAAAATATGTTAGTGTAATGAGTCCAACATGTATGCAAATTCCTAACATACTTTATAATCTCTACATGAGTGCACAAACATTTATTCATATGCAACATCCATATGATAGCATATCAAGTTTCCATCCATGTACAAGTATACGCACTCATGCATATGTAATATGAAAATGTGACTGAGCCGATCTAGTGCCTAATGTGTGTTATGCAACCATGAGCAACCACTTGCAACCATTTGCAAACATCAACCATAACATGTCTCAAACACATGTTTACATCCATAGGGTTCTACCTAAGGTTCTCAAGATAGGATCGAGAAGATAGAAGCAAGTAAAAACTTTGTGCCCATTAGGCAATGTCAAAACTGGAAATCTACGTCACACATATACTGATTAGGGGAAGAACTCCTTAAGCACTAGCCCCGAAGACCGAAATTAACATCAGACTGACACCCAAATAATTACTCAACCCAACCAATATATATATGTTTCTAGGAAACTGAGTATGTTGGACTCCTTTTAGGTCACAAGAAATCCCATCCTAAAACTAATCCATATCCTATAAAACCCAAAAAGTTTGGTCAACCCAACGAACATCCTTAAGCCCCAACATGTACTACTAATAGATGAGTCATACTCCCTATGGGGTTTGCAACAGAAATAGGATTGAGAATAGGACCGAGAGGTATATATATAAGATAGCATGCAAGTAAACTCTACAGGAAAACAGGGATCAAGGATATACTCTTAAAAAAAAAGAGACATGATGCGCGTATCTAGTCTTCAATCTTCTAAATCGCACTCCCTTGAGCTTAACTCCATTATGCTTTGACCGTCTTTAACTTCATAATTTCGTTGCTTCTTAATTCTTAATTCCAAAATTTGAGATGGAACTCATTTCACTGTTGCCTTTCGTCCCACTTTCACTTATTCTCGTTCTAGTATACTCGGCTCAAACATAACTGCTACTCATGGTTTCATGCAAGCTCTCCAAAATTCACTATAAGGTATTCCACACAGAAGAACTGTCTATTGAAAATAAACAGATGTCAGCCATGTTGCCAAATTTACATACTAAGGTGATTTCCTCTAACTCATGCATAAGCGAAATGAACCATCCGCTTTAGTGGCAAACACTACTCGAGCGGATCAACAAATGTATCAAGAGATTCTAGGTAACTAACCATGACAGAATCCTAGGGGTTACACTAGACTTTGAGGGCATTATCGAGGCAAGTCAAGAGTCTAACTTCCCTCTTTTCATACTCCAGAATGGTACTATTTCTGGATAACCACCTCATCCCTAGAATCAACCCATAGCCCAAAAAAATAAGCATTTCTTCTAAACTCAACGCTTAGCATAGACATTTTCAAATCCAAACAAGTCATGAATAAATGGGCCGATTCCCCAACATGATTTGAGACAAAAATGGAATTCTCTACTATGCTAGTACTAAGGTGCAGGGACTCAACTATCGAAGTGGAATTAAAAGGATGCGATGAACAAAAACAAAGTTCTAACGGGATGATAGAAAAGAAAAACTAAACCTTCAACAGAAACATTACCACCTCTCTTAGGTATGCTAGTAATGAGAGCAAACAATTTCCCTCTCGACGATCTTGATCTTTGCCCTTGTCCTTGTCCTATAACACTTAACTACATGTCCCTTTTTACCATACTAATGATACACTTTCTTGTCATGGGTTTTATTATTCTTCCACTTTGGCCTCTTCCTTTTCACCTTTTCCTCCTTCGTGGATTTAGCCATATCAACAAGTTTCTTATCCTTAGGCTAGTGTTCTTTTATCCTCGTTCTTACTATCCTTGTATAGCTTGTTGACAAGTTTCTCAAAATCAACCTCCATTGCACGGCAACCCTACAGAGCTTGAAATAAGATTAGTCGCATATGGAACTACTGCGGCTCTTGATGGAGGTAGGGCACTTCTTTGCCCTCCTACATGCGTTGTATGCCTACAAACTATGGTGAAAAAGAAAGAGAGAAGAGACTCAAGGAGAGAATCAAAAGATAGTGCATATGGATTTGGGGAATATGCTTGTCGTAAAACAAAACTTTTCTTAGAAAAATGCTTCTTTGTAAACGTTTTGAAAATAATTTCAGAAGGTTTTTAAAAGCTTTTGCCCAGTCTGGTAACCTTCTGCTCTGATACCAAATGTAACACCCCACCTCCGCTAGGGTCACTCACAAAGGGAATGCACTAGCTTTGGTGGAGCATTATCTAGGTAAACAAACACAGAAATATTACAAGACAGAACATATAAAACAGAGTAAGGAAAACCAAATTTCATTTCTTTAAAATCTAGTAAGGTCTAAAGCCTTTTACATCAAATACCATTAAAATAATTACATCAAAATCTGTCGTGCAACAGTAAAGAAGCGTAAAACCATAGTCATAAATCATTCCCCAAGTAAAACAGTAAAGTAGCCGTAGCCAAGAAAGGTCCAAGCCATATATGATGATCTTGAAGCAGAAAGAAGTCCAAACTAAGTAGTAGTGTTTCCTCCCTGAGAACCTGGGGGGGGGGACGGAAGAAAAAGAGGCAAAACAAAAACGAGTCAGTCATACAGACTGGTAAGTCCTAGTGACTTTCAGCATAGAAACAAGTAAAGATAACATGACTATATAAATTGAAAGTAAACATAAGGATGATGACAAAATAGGCAAGCAAAACTAAGATAACAAGACGCAAACGAGATAAACTAAGGTAACAAGAAAAACTAAGCTATAGCATCGCATGTTCAACATTCTCTGCACCAATACTAGTCTAACAGAATTAGGTGTTATCCTAATGTTTAAACAGAAACAGAAACGGAAATAGAAACAGAAATGGGCCTTTACCACCTGTACTAGTAACCCAACCAGTGTCATGTATTAACTATGAAATGATCCCTTGCCCAATATCATGAAATGGACCATTACATGGTCCCACGAAACGATCTATTAATTGATCGGCTCCCTACAAGTTCTAGCCCATCATGTGTCTGTGTCATACAGCCCTATCACGAATGTAGTCACCTGTGCTAGGTCCACCATATGGTGTATCAAGCCCTAGGGTGCCAACCACCGACACGAATCAAGCACGAACAGTGTAAACCTACTGGTGCCCAATGCCTGCTTTTTCAACTCCAGGCTACGTGCATTACCATAGTCCACTTGAACCTACAATGGCGCACCAACTTAGCCGTCGTTCTGGTCGCTTACAATCAGCCCAGTAATCGTGCCCCACCCTACCTAGTCCCAAGGTATAATAATAAATCTAAGTGGGTTACTGCTGAAAAGGACCACGTAACTTGGGTTTCTAATGGGTTATTTTTGTCATTTAAATTCGTGACTTAACCCTATCAAATCATGTGTCAAGTTGGTTAAGTTTTGTCATTCAAGTTCGTGACTTAACCCGTCTACGTGTCATGTCAAAATGGTTTTGTATTTTCAAGCGGTTCATGACTTAACACTATCAAATCATCGTGTCAAATTGGTTAAGTATATTCAAGCGGTTCATGACTTAACCCTATCAATTCATCTTATCAAATTGGTTAAGTATATTCAATTGGTTCATAATTTAACCCTATCAAATCATCGTGTCAAATTGGTTAAGTATATTCAAGCGGTTCATGACTTAACCCTATCAAATCATCGTGTCAAATTGGTTAAGTATATTCAAGCGGTTCATGACTTAACCCTATCAAATCATTGTGTCAAATTGGTTAAATATATTCATGCGGTTCATGAATTAACCCTATCAAATCGTCGTGCCAAATTGGTTAAGTATATTCAAGCGGTTCATGACTTAACCCTATCATATGGCATTAAATAAATTAATGCACCCCAACCTCTCACATTAGACTTGTTGTGGTTACTGGATATGCCGGGCGGTTCCGGGCATATTTACACCACAACCTAGTCTAACCTCGGGTTTTAAGCGCGATATGACCAACTACTCACATTGGATCCTATCGTTTGCAGTCACAGAATTTGTCGGTTGGTTCCGGGCAGAATTACACTGCAAACTCAACCCAACCTCGAGTTGGCCATTTTCAAGTTCATTTTAAGTGTCATGTCCATGTTCAATTTTCATGTCAGGTTCGTGCCAAGTTTCTAAGCGAGTTTCATGTCAAGTTTTCATGTCAAGTTTTCAGGTTTCAACTTATGCCTATTATTAAGTACATGATTCATATTCATAACCAATTCATGTTTCAAGTTCATAAGCATGTTTACGTGCCTTCCAGATGTCAAATATCAACTATCCAGACACAGTCAATTTTGTATTCAAGTTATTCCAATCCTATCAATTTCATGCTATTTGTCACGTTCCATAATTACCTAAAAACATGGTTTGACCACCAGATTCTATTTTCTTTAATATGTTCCTAGTATCTTAACAATCATATCCGATTTCCAAGTTCACAATCCACGTTCGTGACAATTATCAAGTTTACGATTACTTCCGTGTTCAAGTTATGCCAATTCAAGTCCAAGCTAATTACCAATCCGTGTTAAACAGAATCGGTGTATAATAGTTTAACACATCGTAGGCATGTGAATAGGATCCAGAACAATAATATGTAAATCAAGGTTTAAGAACATAGATAGACTTGCATTAATCCCAAATTCATGATTCAACAGAGAGTGTGGTGAAAATTGAATTAAAAAGTCTTATCATCAAGTCAAGGTCCAAGAATTCATTTTACAATCTAGCGTTTGAATAATTAACTAGGTCCAAAAATATGAATGGGCATGATTCAGTTGATAAGAAATAACCCAAAATCATAGATTCAGGGAGAGAAAAGAACAGATCCAAATAGATAATCAAGCTTAGGTCCAATTTCATTTTATTCCATGTCCATATTAAATTTAACAAGTTTAAATCTCAAAGTAACTAGAACTTACAGAGCGCGGATCGAGAATTAGAGTGCAGAGATTCGATTCTAGAAACGGTTGTTGCAGTTGTTGAATCTCTATTTGTTTAGTCTTGTTCTAGTTGAAAACCCCCAATTTGCAATTCCTAGATGTTGTCTTGACGAAGAAGAGGTATTCTCTTTTAATTTTTATATTATCATTTTGATTTTCACAGAGTTAGCATAAGGACAGAATGAAATGGTGTAGAGAGAATGAGGCTTGGGGGCTGTTTATATAGGTTTAGAGTCATGAATCTGGACTGAAAACGTGTCCAAAAACATCAGAATGAACTGAGGATAAAAACCAGGTTTTGGCAGAGGGTCGACCATAGGGTCGACCTGGTCCCTGGGAGGTCGACCATAGTGTCGACCCCCAGGTCGACCTTGTCCTGGGCGGGAAAATTCCCGCTTAGTCTGCCCTGAGGTTCAAATTCGAATTTTGAGCTGTTTTTGATTCTGAAAATTCCTGAAACTTCGGAGGGTCATATCTCCCTCATATGGAATCCGTTTTCGAAAACTCGGACTTGTTTCCAAGCAAAATTTCGAGATGAACGCAATGGCATAACACTTTCCCTTGATTCTTATTTTATAATTTAATTCTGCCTTGATTTATGATTTCTATATGTTATTAAAATACGGGTTGTTACATATCATTTGTTAATCCTCTGTATATTCTTGTAGTCTGATGAATTGTAGTAATAAGCAATGAAATGTTCTTCCGTTTGTGTTATGACGTGGCTCGTTCTCAATTCAATTCGTGATTTCCCGTATGGGGGATTTCTGGTCGTAACATAGGGGCACCCAGAGTTTAGGTTAAAACAATAAACTCCAGGTTAGCCGTGGGTCTGGTGTGAGAACTAAAACGGTTACTTAAAACTTTACTTTAAAAATAAAGTAAATCAATGGACCATGCCATGTAACACGGAATGGGTTTTCTCTCAAGAATACCAGTGCAAAAAACAAACACCGTAATGCTTTTTGGAAAACTGAAGCTATTATAAGACTCAGGTCCCATCACATAATGCAACGCAAGCCAGTAGATAGAGTTTTCCCCTATAATAGTCAAATATGCTTGGTACTTTCAAAACAAATCATTTTAATATTACTATAAGTGTATAGTGTCATGTCGCCATACTAAGTCCACAGTTAAAGCAGAAATGTCACGTATTGAAATTTGGATTCCATCTTTGATTCAAGGCCAGGGATGGCTCCTCACCGATTCGAGATACTCTAGCAAATACCTCAGGGCTCGGACACTAGCGAGCCCTTGGTTCTTCAGGGATGGTCTTCCCTTACTTTGGACGATTAATTATTTCTAAACACATGTTTCCCAGTCCTATCGGAGCTATCCATCAGCCCCATAGTGACCGATATATAGGTAAAAATAAAATAAATGTCTGGGCTCCATACCATGACACCACCTATAGCTATAAAGAAATGCCGTGCACTCCCTACAGTCACGATCCTATTTTTGACTCATACCGATGTGTGAGGCTCGCGAATTAATGCTATACACAAAGCTATGTTATTTAAAGCTGTGATTTGATCATCAACCACTAGACTTTGCTTTTCAACAAAAGCCTTGATCATTTTCATCTCAGCATGCCACACTGACAATTCACACCATGCAACTGATATCTATCGATATATAACCTCTAAGCTCGTACATCTTCGAGAAGGGCATTAAGCAATAGAATAAATTATTCGGTACCAAACAGATATACATTAATAGAGATCAATCAACACAGAATAAAATCCAATGTTAGACACACATCCATTTACTAGTTCGTTCCGGTTTTGAACGAAATCGGAGGCACCTTATTCCTTATCCCATATGTTCAATGTAGGAGAGAGGTCCTCACATATCCGATCAGTTTCCAAGTATGTCTGAATGTTCACCACTTATTACCTTGTCTTGGGTGTACAGCCCAATCAAGGCATCAGTAATCAACCAAATGATGTGAAGAACTCCAGTCTTCAACCACCATCTTCATCGTCGATTTATCGTCGAATCAATTATTCAGAATGGGTATAAACCCGTACTTTCCGAATAATTCATGTATTTTATAATCAAGTGCTATAAAAACACAACATACACCTCATTTCAGTCCAAAATATTCTTTTCAAAATTTAACCCAAGTTATGGTGTTCCAAATAGTCGGGATGTAACACCCCGTATTTTCTGTGAACATAAGAATGAAAAACCAGAGAATAATTAAATTGTAAATGAATAATTAAGGGTAATGGGTTACGCCATTGCGTTCTTCTCAAAATTCTTCTAGGAATAGAGTCCAAGTTTGCGTAAATCGGACTCCGTATGACCAAGATATGGTCTTCAGAAGTTTCAATAAAAACCAGCCCGAAATTCAAAAATTCAGATTTCGAAATTCAAAACAGACACCCGGACTGGGCGGGAAAATTCCCGCCTAGGACCCAGGTCGACACTAGGGCCGACCTGGGGGTCGACCTGGGTAAACAGGCCAACACTAGGGTCAACCTCTCCACCTATTTCCAGATCCGTGGACAGATGCATTTTTCTGTATTTAGACGCCCGTTCTGACCAAATTCCTGACCCCTATGCTATTTAAACACCCCCAAACCTAGCTTTCCCTCCACACAATTTCATTCTGCCTGTACTCTGCCTCTATTCCAATTAAAAATAAAAAATGGTGTCGTTAATCTGCTGGAATCAAAACTAGGATTAATGCATATTCTTCCAAATTGAATAGAATTAAAAGTGAATCAAGTTAAAGCTTCAAGTTGGACCGTAGGCATGCTTCAAGCAACGTCACGTGAATCATAGCAAATCGCCACAACGCTATCTTATTCTTCTCCTCTAAACCGATCACTTTAAGTTCGGTTATTCTTCAGATTTGAAGGTGTAATTGGACTCGTGAATGTAATAAATGAAAATATAAAACTGTGCCTATTTGCAAGTTAATTATCTTTGATTCATGCTTATGTCAAATATAATGTTATCTATGCCTTTGGATCTGATTCTCGATTGTGGCCTTGAACTTACTGTGTCTAATTGCCAATGACTATGATTATAGGACTTTTGCCTAAGACTAAGACTATGACTATAAGACTGTTGCCTATGACTATGACTATGATTCAAAATTTTGAGACTATTACATATGATTCATGACTACGAGACTATTACCAAGATTCATGACTATGAGACTATTGCCTATGACATTTATTAAGAAACTATTGTGATTGGTCGCCCATGACTATTGTGGTTAATTGCCTATAACTATTTTAGTCAGTGGCTTATGCTTATTCCCATTAACCTATTAGGTTGTACTTCAAACTGGCATTATGTTGGACCAAATCACCTATGCCTATTCCCGTAATTATGTTGGATCTCATTTTTGGGTGTAAATTGCCTAGTTTATTCCTATTCACTATTATGTACATTAAAGCAATTGGAACCATTATTTTTGTATTTGCTTCATTCTTGCATGGCTATTCTTTTATGTCAATTCTCATGCTTATCCCTTATTCCTTTCTTTGATAATGTTAGTATCATTTCATGAGTACGTAGAAACTTGTGAAATTATGTTATTCGTACGATTACAGCGCAGGAATTTGGGCGAAGCTTAATTAAGTTAATTTGGCATAACAAATATGTTGGCAAAATTTGAATGGCCTGTAATAGTGAATAATTTACATGCATATTAGACTTGGGCGTAAATAGTAAATTGTTAATTAGCCGCAAAGTATGTAATTGGCATGTAAACCAAGTTTTGGGCATAAACTGTAAACTAGAATACTAAATCTAGTGTTGACATGAACTGTAAATGGGAATATTAGATCTAAATTGGCATATACTGCAAGTTGGGTTAATTGGTAGGTAAATCAAGTCTTGGGCATTGAATTTAAGTGTGTTAATTGGCATGTCAAATGAATATGATCTAGGCTAAATTGATTTATGGAAAATTTACATGAATTGTAAATATGTAAATTAGAGAAGAGGAAAATGCCTAACTCGAGGTTAGATTGAATTGTGGTGTAAAACTGCCCGGAACTGCCAGGCACATCCAGTAACCACAACAATACATGTCTAATGTGAGAGGCTAGTGCATTAAGCCCAGAAAGACCCGAGGTTAGACTGAGTTGTGGTGTAAAACTGCCCGGAACCGAACGGCATATCCAATTACCACAACAATACCAGTCTAATGTGAGTGGTTGGTGCTTTAATTAATTAATTAAAGCTCATGAACAATCAAGCTAGAAATGGTGAGATTAAGTTAATTTGGACACTTTACCAACTTAACATGTTAACAAGACAAGAAGGATGGGGTTAAGTAATTGAGAAAACACTTAGCCAGTTCAACATGTTAACTAGACTAGATTGATAGGTGTTAAGTTAATTTGGACACTTAACCAGCTTAACATTTTAACAAGGCAAGATTCTGGGGGTAAAGTAACTAAGGAAACACTTAACCATTATAACATGTTAACTAGACAAGTGGGTAAGGTTAAGTAAATGTTTAACGTGCTAACTAGACTAGATGGTGGGGTTAAGTAAACTTAGAACACTTAGCCGTTATAGCATGACGAATAAACAGGGTTAAGTTAATGAGAGACACTTAACCAATATAACCTGATAAACGAGTAAGGTTAAGGAACACTTAACGAATTTATGGGTAGGTTAAGTCAACGTGAAGTACTAGATAACACTTGACCAATTCACCATGACAAGCGAATGGGTTAAGTTAGCTTGAATTGACTGATGACACTTAACCAATCCAAAATGAAGAGAAAGAGAACTAAGTAGTAAACCTTAGTTAAGAAAACGAAGTAGTAAACCTTAGTCAAGAAATCCACGTAGAACACGAGAAGGAGCGAACGTCCGTCTGATCATGAAGAAGGCTGCAAAGAACTGGGTTACGAAGCACGCGGCTTCGAGGGGACGTGAGGGTACTTTTGGTATCCCTCTGTGAGGCTGCAGATGATCCTCCTCGGCTCACAGAGGTTAAGGTCTGCGTTAGAAGAGCCAAGGGTATGCCTTGGTTGCAATAATAAGGCAACCTAAAGACTAGGATGGACCAACGTGATTTGGCGAGACCAGTTTTTGCCCTATGATAGCAACTTGTCGTCTACCTACCATCTGAAGGCAACCACAATTATGTGGATTGGTATAATGTTATCATATGATCATTTTATATAGATTACTAGTTGGCACACTAGTTAGGTGGTGCAGAGATATAGAAATCAGTATAACAGGGTAGTCGCGAAGCAAAGAAGGAGTAGAAGCACATTCAGTTTATCAGTACATTCAGTTTATCTTACCTTGTCATATCGCATAATTATCCCATGTTATCTTGTTACTATGGTTTAGTCTTATATTTAGTTTATTCATGTCATGACCCTTTTCCCCGTTTAAATGCGAAGAATCACTAAGCTTACGAGACTTATGTCTGACCTAGTTTGCTTTCGCCTCTTTTCTTCCCCCCCCCAAAGTAGTCAGGGAGGGAATAGCTCAGCTTAGTTTGGACCACATCTCCTTCCAAGCTTGAAGATTAGTCAAAGTTTTGCTTGGATTTCTCTTTTCCATTCCTATGGATGGATCATGCTACATTGGGGAATATAAATGTTATTTTATGCTTCATTATTTTGTTATATAAGACATATACTCTGGTATTGGAAAACAATTGCTGTACAAACTATTTTATCAATGAAGTAAAGTTTTATTTTCTGCTGTTTAAATTTGTCTGTCTTGTAATTTATCTGCATCTTTTACCTAAAATCCTCCATGGAAGTTAAGGCATTCCCTTTGTGACTGACCTTAACGGAGGTGGGATGTTTCACTTGGTATCAGAGCTAAAGGTTACCGGATCAGATAAAGAGATTTAAAAACTTCTTTTCAAACGGTTTTAAAAGAAACATTTTCAAAAGAAATTTTTTGTTTTAAAGGCATATTCCCCAAAGCCATATGCACTATCTTTTGACCCTCTTCTTGAATCCTTGTTTCCTTCTTTCTTGAGTCTCCGGGGCTCTTGGCTTTCTGGGAGGTAACCTCATCTCGGCATGGTTCCGTAGGCTTGATGTGAGTACGACACTTGTCAAAGGGCAAATAAGCGCCTAACATCCATCTGTAGCCGTAATTTTCTTTCTAGCTTTGTAGGATTCTCCGTGCGATGGTGGCAGCATTCGGGAGTCATCTCAACAAGATAAACAAGGATGGCAAAGTTGAGAATGAGGGAGTTTAGCTAAGGAGCACAACACAAGGATGAAGAACCCATGGATTTGGACATGGTTCGCAAAGGAGGGGAGGAAAGAATAGTAAAACCTAAAACAAGAGGAAGTATCTTTATTTTGGTATAACGGGTCGTATAATTAAGGGCAAGGGAAAAAACAAAGGACAGAATTTTTCGGAAGGCAAGTGCAGGCTCTCACTTCCAGCATACCTGAGAGAGAGGCAGTAAGATTTCTGTTGATAAAGTTTTTCCCTTTAATCAACCTGTTAGTACTCCTTCTGATTTTAGCGCTTCACATTCGTATATATATATCTGCTTCCATAGTTGAGTCTATGCACCCTAGATATTGTATAGTAGAGGATCCCATTATAGTCTCAAATCCAATTTGCTGGTTCGGCTCATGTATCTTTGACTTGTGAGGATTTGAGAATAGCTATATTAATTCTTACGTTTTTTTTTTATTCTAGGCGTGGATTGGTTAGCTAGTAATTGTGAAACGAGGGTTGTTAGACTTTCCACTTGCCTCGGGAATACCCTCGAGATTTCGTGTGATCCTAAGGGATCAGTTTTTCTTAGCTACCTAGAATCACTTTATTTATCTATCGACGATTTTCAATCCGTTCGAGTAGTCAATGAGTACGCAAGATTTTTTGATTAGGGTAGGGGCTTTCCCCCTAAAAATCGACACAGACTTCCGCATATAGCTAGATGACATTGCAAAGCCATTTATGCGGCCAACGATAATTTTGGGACAAGATTGGCGAGGATAGCCAGAGTCGGTAAAGTGCTCAATTGTTTGGTTGTTTTGCTAGTATCATCTCACATAGATCGTCCAAATTCGGAGGAGGTATCCCTTGGGTGCTTGTCTGATATTGGTTTAGGCCTTTGGGGCTTGTACTTGAGGGATGTCGAGTTCGACTAGGATGGTTTACGTGAGGAATAAATGGTTGAGGCTGGAACCCTAAGTTAGACTAACCTTAAGACGGCGTAAAAAGCACATAGTAACCATTAGCTTTCGACCCTCAGATTTGTAACATGATGGATAAGCTAAGTAGAGGAGAGTCCTCTAATCATCTTAGGGTATACACTTGATGTCATGGTTAACATCTGTTTATCTTGGAAGGGTGTTTCGACTACATTGGATACCTTCTTGCATAGTAAGTGACCAAGGTACTATCTTTTCTAGTGAGTTGTGGAAATGGAGGACAAGAAGTTTCGCAATCGTGATGTTAAATTAGATAAGGTGCAGTATCGTGAAACTCGAGAAGATGCGACTTCGAAGACTGAAGACTAGATACGTGCATCATGCCCTTCTTAGGGTATATCCTTGATCTCTCTTTTTTCGGTAGAATTTATTTGCATGACTAGTCTCTATCTTTTAAGGTATATCCTCCAAATCATATCTTCGATCCTTAGGTAGAAGCCAATGGATGTAAACATGCGTTTGAAACATGTTATGACTGATCATTGCAAGTGGTTGCTAGTGGTTGATCTTGGATGCATATGCACACATTAGGCACTAGATCAACTCAGTCACTTTCATATTGCATTTGCATATATGTAGTTGTTTATGGGTTGAACTTGATGTGTTATCCTATGGACATTTCATTTGAGTGAATGGTTGTGCACTCAGTAGAAATAATATGTATCATTAGTATTGCATACATATTGGACGCATAACACTGACATGATTTGCATAAAGGAGGTCAACTGAATCAGTAGACCGCCTGATTTTGCACTAAATAAGGACATATACACACACTATGCATATGATCATGAAAGCATTAGAAATCGTTTTAAGGACAATAGATGCCTGTGATTGAATGGTTGAGTAGATGGATGATTGGATGGTAGGACACATTCTTCCTAACATGAAGATTTCGGGGAGAAATCCTTTAAGGAGGGGAGAATGTAATACCCCGTATTTTCTGTGAACATAAGAATGACAAACCAGAGAATAATTAAATTGTAACAGAAGAATTGAGGGAAACGGGTTACGCCATTGCGTTCGTCTCGAAATTCTGCTTGTAATATAGTCCAAGCTCGCGTAAATCGGACTCCGTATGAACAAGATATGGCCTTCAGAAGTTTCAATAAAAACCAGCCCGAAATTCAAAAATTCAGATTTCAAAATTCAAAACAAACACCCTGGCTAGGCTGGAAAATTCCGCCCAGGACCCAGGTCGACACTAGGGTCGACCTGGGGGTCGATCTGGGTAAACAGGTCGACACTTGGGTCGACCTTAGGGTCGACCTCCCACCTATTTCCAGATCCGTGGACAGATGCATTTTTCTATATTTAGATGCTCGTTCTGACCAGATTCGTGACCCCTATGCTATTTAAACACCCCTAAACCTAGCTTTCTCTCCACACAATTTCATTTCGCCAATACTCAGCCTCTATTCTAATTAAAAATAAAATATGGCATCGCTAATCTACCGGAATCAAAACTAGGATTAATGCATCTTCTTCCAAACTGAATAGAATTAAAAGAGAATCAAGTTAAAGCTTCAAGTTGGACCGTAGGCATTCTGCTTCAAGCAACGTCATGCGAATCATTGCAAATCGCCACAATGCTATCTTATTATTATCCTCTAAACCGATCACTGTAAGTTTGGTTTTTCTTTAGATTTGAACGTGTAATTGGACTCATGAATGTAATAAATTAAAAATAGAACTGTGCCTATTTGCAAGTTAATTATCTTTGATTCATGCTTATCTCAAATTTAACGTTATCTATGCCGTTGGATTTGATTCTCGATTGTGGCCTAGAACTTATTGTGGCTAATTGCCAATGACTATAATTATGGGACTTTTGCCTAAGACTACTACTATGACTATAAGACTGTTGCCTATGACTATGACTATGATTCAAAATTTTGAGACTATTACATATGATTCATGACTATGAGACTATAACCAAGATTCATGACTATGAGACTATTGCTTATGACATTGATTAAGAAACTATTGTGATTAGTCGCCCATGACTATTGTGGTTAATTGCCTATAACTATTGTAGTCAGTGGCTTATGCTTATTCCCATTAACCTATTAGGTTGTACTTCGAACTGGCATTATGTTGGACCAAATCACCTATGTCTATTCCCTTAATTATGTTGGATCTCATTTTTTGGGTGTAACTTGTCTAGTTTATTCCTATTCATTGTTATGTACATCAAACCCATTGGAACCATTATTTTTGTATTTGGTTCATTCTTGCATGGCTATTCTTTTATGTCAATTCTCGTGCTTATCCCCTATTCTTTGCTTTGATACTGTTAGTATCATTTCATGAGTACTTAGAAACTTGTGAACTCATGTTATATGTACGATTATAGCGCGGGAATTTGGGCGTAGCTTAATTAAGTTAATTTGGCATAATAAATATGTTGGCAAAATCTGAATTGGCTATAATAGTGAATAATTTACATGCATGTTAGACTTGGGCATAAATAGTAAATTGTTAATTGGTCGCAAAGTATGTAATTGGCATGTAAACCAAGTTTTGGGCATAAACCGTAAACTAGAATATCAAATCTAGTTTTGACATGAACTGTAAATGGGAATATTAGATCTAAATTGGCATAAACTGCAAGTTGGGTTAATTGGTAGGTAAATCAAGTCTTGGGCATAGAATATAAGTATGTTAATTGGCATGTCAAATGAATATGATCTAGGCTAAATTGATTTAGGGAAAATTTACATGAATTGTAAATATGTAAATTAGAGAAGATGAAAATGCATAACCCGAGGTTAGATTGAGTTGTGGTGTAAAACAGCCTGGAGCCGCCCAGCACATCCAGTAACCACAACTGTACATGTCTAATGTGAGAGGTTAGTGCATCAAGCCCAAAAAAACCCGAGGTCAGACTGAGTTGTGGTGTAAAACTATCTGGAACCGACCGACATATCCAGTTACCACAAGAATACCTGTCTAATGTGAGTTGTCGGTGCTTTAATTAAATAATTAAAGCTCATGAACAATCAAGCTAGAAATGGTGAGATTAAGTTAATTTGGACACTTAACCAACTTAACATGTTAACAAGACAAGAAGGGTGGGGTTAAGTAATTGAGAAAACACTTAGCCAATTCAACATGTTTACTAGACAAGATTGATAAGGGTCAAGTTAATTTGGACAGTTAACCAACTTAACATGTTAATAAGGCAAGATTTGTGGGGGTTAAGTAACTAAGGAAACACTTAACCATTATAACATGTTAACTAGACAAGTAGGTAAGGTTAAGTAAATGTTTAACGTGCTAACTAGACTAGATGGTAGAGTTAAGTAAATTTAGAACACTTAGCCGTTATAGCATGATGAATAAACAGGGTTAAGTTAATGAGAGACACTTAACCAGTGTAACCTGATAAACGAGTAAGGTTAAGGAACACTAAGCCAATTTATGGGTAGGTTAAGTCAACGTGAACTACTGGATAACACTTGACCAATTCACCATGACAAGTGAATGGGTTGAGTTAACTTGAATTGACTGATGACACTAAACCAATCCAACATGACGAGAAAGAGAACTAAGTAGTAAACCTTAGCTAAGAAAACTAAGTGCTAATCCTTAATCAAGAAAGCCATGTAGAACACGAGAAGGAGCGAACGTCCGTCTGATCATGAAGAAGGCTCCAAAGAACTGGGTTACGAAGCACGCGGCTTCGAGGGGACGTGAGGGTACTCCTGGTATCCCTCTGTGAGGCTGCAGATGATCCTCCTGGGCTCACAGAGGTTAAGGTCTGCATTAGAAGAGCCAAGGGTATGCCTTGGTTGCAATAATATGGCAACCTAAAGACTAGGATGAACCATCGTGATTCGGCAGGACCAGCTTTTGCCTTGTGATAGCAAATCGTCGTCTACCTACCATCTTGAGTCAGTCGAGATACGTAAAGCAGAAAGGCGGAGAACTCCAAAAGACCATAGGCTTGCTATCTAGTTATCGGTGAGGTTGGCCAATAGGTTAGTGTGGCATAGAGGGCATGCGTATAGTTCTCATTCTTGTTTTTATTGGGTGCCTTTCATTTGTTCGTTGAGGGAGGGGTCTAGTGGGACCATAGACACTACAAAAATAGAAATTAGCATCTGCATCGGCAGATATCTGAAAGCTCACGACCGAGTTCCGTGTTTCTTGATTAGCCCTGCCACGGGACTCGGGTCGCACATATATAGGACATGTGCATCTAGACATCGATAACGATTCATGACACATACGTTGGGAAAGTCTAGGAACATATACCGCTCTGGGTAGTGTGTCCTAGACTAGTGGTCATCACTCAATATGTAGCATAATCCGTAGTTGGACCTAGGTCGCATAAACCCTGAGTCCGAGAAGCGTTCAATAGGTAGCGTAAACCCTAGTGGCCCTGGGAAGCATAAACCCTTGTTGAATCTTGGAAGCATTCGGTAGAAAACCCTAGATTAGATCTAGGTAATAAATGGAATCCCCAAAATAGATGTACACCTAAAGGCAACCACAATTAAGGGGATTGGGATCACGTTATCATATGATCATTTTATATAGATTACTACTTGGGACACTAGTTAGGTGGTACAGAGATATAGAAATCAGTATAACAGGGTAGTCGTGAAGCAGAGAAGGAGTAGAAGCGCATTCAGTTTATCAGTACATTCAGTTTATCTTTCCTTGTCATATCTCATATTTATCCCATGTTATCTTGTTACAATGGTTTAGTCTTATATTTAGTTTATTCATGTCATGACCCTTTTCCCCGTTTAAATGCTAAGAATCACTGAGCTTACCAGACTTATGTCTGACCTAGTTTGCTTTCGCCTCTTTTTTTTCGTTCCCCCCCCCCCCCAAGGTAGTCAAGGAGGGAATAACTCAGCTTAGTTTGGACCACATCTCCTTCCAAGCTTGAAGATAAGTCGAAGTTTTACTTTTATTTTTCTTTTCCATTGCCATGGCTGGCTCATGCTACATTGGGGAATACAAATGTTTTTTTACGCTTCTTTATTTTGTTATGTAAGACAGATAATCAGGTATTGGAAAACAATTGTTGTACCAACTGTTTTATCAATAAAGTAAAGTTTTATTTTCCGTTTTTTAAATTTGTTTGTCTTGTAATTTATCTGCATCTTTTACTTAAAGCGCTCCACCGAAGTTAAGGCATTCCCTTTGTGAGTGCCCTTAATGGAGGTGGGGTGTTTCACGGGATTAGCGCACCTTACTAAAATAATCATTTGTTTTATTTCCCAATCCCAACCTATTCATCCCATGGACCAAAACTGGTAATACTCCATGTCTAAAACCCCGGTGTTATCGGTAAATTTAATTATCATTTTACATTCAAATCTAACTAAAGATTTAACTATCTCCAGGAGTAAAACTGGTAGCACTCCATTCTTGATCATTTCCCAAATTTGATAATTTAAATTATCACATTCACTTTTCAATCTAATTAAAGATTCATTAAAACTCCACTTAGTTTTAATCTTCCCAAAAATCATTATTAATGATTATTTAACTTTGGGAAATCAAACATGCCGCAATGACAATCTACACCGTATCATTGATTTCTGTCGGTATGTAACTTCTAAGCTCGTATATCTCAGAGAAGGGTGTTAAGTAGGAGAATGAGTTCTCCGCCACCAAACTGATATATATTTAGCAGAGATCAAACATACAGTTGGAAATACAATGTTAGACATGTAATCCTGTCTTTAACTAGGTTAAAGAACCAGTGAAATTTAAAACACAGTTCACGATAAACCCAAATTCACATTCCATTAATTATGGAATCTTCATGGAAAAAAGATCAATATATAATCGATATCAATTTCTATATCCGACTAATAATATAAATGGAATAATGACAAAGCCTTTTAAATTCCCTATATATTAACAGTCTTCCTCCACAGAAGCTCACTTCGATTATTACCAAATCGAATTCCATTCCATTCCAATTTATTTTATTAAATAGGAAAACTTCACTTTTGAAAATTCCATTAAATGTCAACAAAAGATTTATATATTCCAAATAACATTTCACTGTTAATCGGGTTAAAGAATGAATGTCGCTAAAAACACAGTTCACAATAAACCCAATTCACATTCTATTTTATTCCTATTACTAAATATAACTAAAAACTATAATAATCTTAATTAAAAGATTTATTCTTTTCACACGGGGTTTAAGAATAGTGTTATTTAAGACACCATTCACGACAAACCCAAAATCCAATTTGATATTAAATATAAGGATCTTATATGGACTTACATTCAATATCAAATTCTGAAACCAACGCATATCATATGGGGAATAACTATATATATCTATCTTCCAAATTCCTCCACAATATCCGTATAGTCACGAAATCTGATATTGAAATCTCTCGAAGATGATTTCTGGTCAAATCCATTCCAATTTATATATTGGAAATTTCTGGTTTCATTAAAACCCTTTATAATCCAATTTATTCATTTAAAAATTGTTGGACTATCTTTCTAGTTAATAACAAGTTCATTTTGATACAAATATATTTTTATCTTTACAAACATGGAATTTTTCATCCAAATTCTTTCCAAATCATTTATTATGATTTTACACAAATTATTAATATTTTTAATAATTTTATCAAGGCCCGTACAGTCGGTTTCCAATAACGGCCACCGAACTACATTCATAGCGACCTTTTACAAATTTGATTTAGACGTATCTCCGAATCCAACCGTTAGATTTCAAATCTGTTATATTCGTTGGAAAGCTCTTTCCGATATGAACCTAACGGTTCCAGTTTTAGGCGAATCCGACGGTCGGATCTCCCGTAATGTCAATTCGAAGTCAATAGTTGAAATTCGTGAACGGTCGTTGCGCGGCGAGTTCTATTCAAACGATTATATAATATATATATATATACATATATGTATACATGCATATATATCTATATATATTTCCATTCAAAACGTATTTTGGAAATTTGTTTTAAAAAGATTCCCACTTCCATTTCAGTTTTAAATCAAAATTGAATATTCCTTATCATTAATATAAATGATAATATTTTCAAAGTATTAGATTTTGTAATAATTTCCATTTTCGATATTCATTATAAAATGAATAAAATCAATATAAATATCATTCACATCAAAATAGCGCATAACTAATCAATACGGCTTCAAACGTTTCAATAATTTCTTGTCCATCCAAAATTGGACATCAAATTCACATTTTAATCCTTTACTGAATATTATTCTAAAATATTCATTATTTTAAAATATTCTTCACTTAAAAATATTCGTTCTTTCTGAACTGGAATCAAACACAGTCAATTACCATATAATGTTATTTATATGTATTTCATACAACACATGTACACAACAACAATGATACACAATCAATCATCATCCAAAGTCCATTACACAACTGCATAAGAATTAAATATAAATAATTAATGCTTACAACAGTCTGCCAACCAATCGATTGACATACAACTAAACAATTGGGATTAATGTATGTCAAATATCATCCCAATAACCATGTAGGGTTTCAACCAACAAATACTGAATATTATTTGTGAAGTTGGGCGATATGTAAAGTTTATCGTCCCAATCAATGTTAGTTAAATCGGTGTGCATAAAGAAATCGTCTAATTTGTAAATAAATATTTATTTACTTTTCAGGAGAATTTTATACAGCTTATATAAATAAATAATACAACGCATATAAAAATAATTTATACAACGCATATATATACATATTTTATTTACTCCATTTCAATATCACAATCACAATACACAATACAGTCAATTCAAAAAAACATCCATGGTTTGTACAATAAATGGTGTCGGGGGCTGCTAAGCCCTGTCTGCAACCTAGTATATATTTAACTGTAAAATAATTTGAGTGAGAAAGTGTTCTCACACAGGGATCCACTCCGCCGCTGTTTTCTGACGCCCTGATTTGCTGTTCTGGTTACAGACTTTGCAAACGAGCTCCAATCTTCATGCCATCTTATTCTCTAGCTTAAGCGCGCCATTTCGAACAACTTTTGCCTAGTGGACTTTTTCCCAAAATTGGCCGTTTCACTAGAAATTGCGAAAAGACAGTATTTGGACAGCAGATTTTGGGCGCATTTTCTGAACAACTCCGCAATCCAAAATCTGACTTCCATATACTCAAATTGAAGAGAAAACCATTCTCTTCCATTTTGGCAGTGGGGAGTTTTGGCCGTAGAGGCTCGGTTTGGAAGATATTGGCTAAAACATTTCAGGAGTTTTTTTACAAAACTGAAAAATATAAAAATTGGGTTTTTTTTGAAGAGGGGGTCCACAGTGGTCTAAGATGACGGACGAGGTGGCTGGAAGGTCAGGGGGAGGTGCGATCGTCGGTCTGGTGGTGGGCTAGGGGGTGGCGACATGTTTAAGGGGCTAGGGTGTAACATCCCACGTCCGTTAATGTCACTCACTAAGGGATTGCATTAAGTTTCACGAAGCATCATAGGTAAACAGAACAGAAACATTACAAGACAGATATAAAATAGTAGCGGAATTAAAAACATTTATTAATCATAAAGCATGGTTACACCATATGTCTCAAAATACAAAAACTCTGTTCATTATTAAAACTTTTGTCTTGTACTTTAAATATCAGAGTACAATAATAAGGAAAGGGTAATCCCCAAATCATAAGCCATAGTAGCAAAGATAAAAGTTTGAGCAATACATCTAGAAGCTCTGAGAAAGACGATAGCAGAATCCAGACTAAGCCTGAGAATTCCCTCCCTTGAGAACCTTGGGGGGGGGGGGGAACGGAAGAAAGAAGGAGAAATAAAAAGGGTCAGACATAAATTCTGGCGAGTCTAGTTACTTTTAGCCAGTAAATAAATAAAAGTAACATGATAGGCATATAAAGTGGATAAGAGAGATCACTACATAAATTGAAGGTATGGCAAGGTAAATAGGACAGCAGGATAGCATAGATAACACTTTTTAATACTTTCCTTGCTCTGCACCAATACTAGTATAGTAAATACGTAATAGGATTACATAATCCCCAATTTCTTAATAGAAATAGGATGATCCCAACAGAAACATAATGGTAGTTTTAGGTGTACTCTAGTAACGGGTTTTAACCCAAACAGAACTGGTACCTAAACGGAAATAACGGGTGTTAGCCCAGACAGAAACACAGGTATCCCACAGAAACAGAAATGACCAGTTGTACTCTATTTACTACCCCCAATCGATCGGCTCTCTATTCCGTAGATACCATGTGCTGGCCCCACACTAGGGTGTATCACTCCCTAAAGTGGCAACCCTTTATTTTCTGGATGTGCACAACCATATCTACTGATGTCACAGCGTCTAATCTTCTCTAGCAGGCGGAGTCATGCACACACATGACCCAGTTGGAACGCGCCGTCAACACCAGCTCCACGTTTGGATATCTTACAATTAGCTCAGTAAGCGTGCCCCACTCCGACCTAGTTCGGAGTACCCGTTTGATACATAATTAAGGGTTACTGACTGAAATGGGTCCAACACAAGATGATGCAAGCTCTCCCCTTTGTCTTGCATCCCCACTACTAGGTTTTCAACTGGTAATGTTTACCTAAAAGGTGTCTTTAATTACATAACCCTAACAGGTTAAGTTTGTGGGCCTATATATACAAATATTACCCACCAACCCAAAATGTACATAACCCTCCCACCGATTCAAGCATGTTTATTTAACGGTTAAGTTTGTGGGCCTATATATACTAATATTACCCACCTACCCAAGATTTGCTTAACCCTCACACTGATTCAAGCATGTTTATTTAACGGGTAAGTTTGTGGGCCTATATATACCAGTATTACCCACCTACCAAGGTTTGTTTAACCCTGCCCTTTTGTTCAACAAAGTTTACTTAACCCCCAACTTAAATTTAAGTTCATACAATCCCTATGGATTAACTTAGATTAAGTAGTCAAATTCATTACCATGTCCATTTATGGTTATAATGGGCTAGACCTCCCAATTAGGCCTACAACGTGTGGATGCTGGATATGCCGGTCGGGTCCTGGCAGTCTTATTCCATAGTTGGGCCTAACCTCTTGTCTTAGCCCAATTCGTATTTACATACTTAGACCTCCAACATTAGGTTCAACATTAGCGGCTGCTGGATATGCCGGTCGGGTCCGGGCAGACTTCCACCACTAATGTAACCTAACCTCGTGTCATAAGTACAATTACAATTCCTAATTGTAATTACTAAACATTCCATTTTGATTAATTAATTTATTAATTAATCCTTTCCTTTTATAGGTGTCAATACCTATTTTATTGATAATTTGAATTGCACATCAATTCATATAAAAATTACATGCCAATTATAAATCCCTTTTCCCCATTTTCTAACTAACTTATTCGCACATATTTTGGCGGCATCTAGGCTATAAAGTAGCCTAGCCATAACAATGAAAAGGGAGTATGATAGAACCGATAGTTTCAACATATATTGGCATAAACATACTAGCATGATAACAAAGTGAATGGACATGTAATTAACATCATATCAAGGTGAACATACATACTGTCATGGACATGTAATTATCATCATAATAGAATCTAACATAAATAAAGATTTAGATCTACATAGGGTGTCCACATGATTTAGATTTAATAGATAAAATTAAATCTAACATAAATAAAGATTTAGATCTACATAAAATAGATATAACATGACAACATAAGGTGATAATTTAGATCACATGAATTAGATCTAACATGATAACATAAGGTGACTATTTAGATCACATAAAGTAGATCTAACATGATAACATAAGGTGACAATTTAGATCACATAAAATAGATCTAACACAAATATCATCATGGACATGTAATTAACATCATAACTAAATCTAACATAAATATTAATTTAGATCAACATAAAATGTCCACATGCTTTAGATCTAATAGATTAAATTAGAGCTAACATAAATAAAGATTTATATCTATATAAAATTGTCCACATGATTTAGATCTAAAAGATTAGATCTAACATAAATAAAAGTTAAGGTCTACATAAAATGTCCACATGATTTAGATCTAATAGATTAGATCTAACGTAAATGAAGATTTTGATCTACATAAAATTGTCCACATGATTTAGATCTAAAAGATTAGATCTAACATAAATTAAGATTTAGATCTATATAAAATTGTCCACATGATTTAGATCTAAAAGATTAGATCTAACATAAATAAAAGTTTAGATCTACCTAAAATTGTCCACATGATTTAGATCTAAAAGATTAGATATAACATAAATAAAAATTTAGATCCATATAAAATTGTAAACATGATTTAGATCTAAAAGATTAGATCTAACATAAATAAAAGTTTAGATCTTCATAAAATTGTCCACATGATTTAGATCTAAAAGGTTAGATCTAACATAAATAAAGATTTAGATCTATATAAAATTGTCCACATGATTTAGATCTAAAAGATTAGATCTAACATAAATAAAAATTTAGATCTATATAAAATTGCCTACATGATTTAGATCTAAAAGATTAGAACTAACATAAACAAAAATTTAGATCTACATAAAAATGTCCACATGATTTAGATCTAAAAGATTAGATGTAACATAAATAAAAGTTTAGATCGACATAAAATGTCCACATGATTTGGATCTAAAAGATTAGATCTAACATAAACCATGATCATAAAATAGATCTAGCCTAAAACATGATCATAAAATAGATCTTTCATAAAACATGATCATAAAATATAATGGATCTATCATGTCATAGCATACAATATGATAATAGCGTAGAATATATTCATAGTTTAGACATAACCAAATCACAGTCTTTCATAATTCACTTTCATTTATTTAAACCTAAAAATAACTAGATACTCACCTCGTTTGGATTGTTAAGAAGATAGAAAAGAAGTTGGTGTTGAATCTATGTTTGGATCTCAGGATTTAATTTACAAAACTGATGTTTAGTTCGCACTCAAGCAAAGTTTGGCCGTTTTTTTTTTTTTTTTTTTTTTTTTTTTTTGTGTGATGGAAACAAAGGAATTGGGGTGAATATATAGCCTCTAAGTTTCAGAAATCAAATTGCCACCTCATCCCTAAAAACGGGATTGGGTAATGGGCTGTTTTCCACATGAAAAAGGCCTGAATACCCAAAAACTTCTATCGTTCATATCTTCTTTGTACGTTATCCGTTTTACGCAAACCAGGTGTCTATCTTGACCAGAATTTCAAGACGGACACAATGGCATAATCTGTTTCTCTTAATTCAGAATATTAAACTAATTATTCTTTAATTTATTCTCTTTAATGTTGTTAAAAATTCAGGGTGTTACATTATCCCCTAATCAAAGGATTTCGTCCCCGAAATCTCTTAGTTGAGAAGAATGCATCCTACCATCTATCATCGATCTACACATCCACCAATCACTGGCATCCATTGTCCTTAAAGACTTCTAATGCTTATATGATTATATGCAAAGGTGTGTGTATATGCCCCAATACTAGTGCGAAGATCAGGCGGACCATTGATTTAGTTGACCTCCTTAATGCAATGTATGTTGGTGCCATGAATCCAACATGTATGCAAATGAGCCTATTCTATCATATAAGCTCTACATGTGTGCACACTCATTCATCCAAATGCAACATCCATATGCTAGTCCATCAATTTCCATCCATAAAAGAAAGAAAAATGCACACACATCTATATGCAGTACGAGAGTGATTGAGCCGATCTAGTGCCTAATGTGTGTGTATATGCATCCACGAGCAACCACTTGCGAACACTTGCATCCACTTGCATCCATCAAACATAACATGTCTCAAACACGTGTTTACGATCATGGGATTTTCTACCTAAAGGTCGAAGATTCGATCGATAGGATATACTCAGGTGATAGAAGCAAGTACGAATAAAAGCTCTTAGAAGAGAAGTTAAGAACATTCCCTTAAAAAGAAAAGGGTACAAAGCAAAAAAAATTCTTGTCTTCGGTCCCCCAAGTCGCATCTTCTTGGTTGTCTCCCCATAGAACCTTCACCAACTTGACTTCTCATTTGCGTAACTTCCTAATCCCGATCCAAGTAAAAGTCATTCAGTAGATCCCCACCAACCAAATGCTGGTGTTGCCCTTCTTTGATCTAGGCAAACCATCTACGAAATTCAAGTAGATGCTCTCCCACTTCCACTGCGGGACCTCTAAAGGATGAAGCAAATCATAGCCCATGAAACAAGATATGCGTCACACTCAAACTCAACGCCTAACGCAGACATTCTCAAACCCCGAAAAATCATAGATAAATGAGCCGAACCACCTATGGGGTTTGACACAACAACGGGGTCCACTACCATACTAGTATTTAAGTGCATAGATTCAACTACAGAACTAGATATAAACAAATGCGAAGCGCCAGAATCGAAAAGAGTTCTAACCGGTTGATTGGAAAGAGAAATCAAAACATTCCATGGAAACTTTCCTACCTCTATCTAGTGCACTAGCTATAAGAGCATTCGCTTGCCCTCCAGAGGTTCTTGTCCTTTGACATTGCCCTTTCTTCCTTGGGCACTCCCCGTAATAGTGCAACACCCCACGTCCATTAATGCCACTCACAAAGGGAATACAGTAACTTTCATGGAGTATTATAAGTGTATAGAACATAATACAACAAGAAAGGTGTAACACCCCGTGAATTCTATAACTGTGAAACTCACAAATTAAAGTATAATTAATTTCAAATCAAAGAACTAAGGGAAACGGGATACGCCATTGCGTTCGTCTCGGAAAAATACGCGAAATAGAGTCCGAGTTTTCGAAAAACGGATATCGTATGAAGAAGTTATGGACGAACGAAGTTGGGAGAAAAACCGAAAAAGGGCCAGAATGCACTGGCGCACTTGGGAAGTGCGCCAGAACAAAAATGAACTGGCGCACCTGTGAAGTGCGCCAGTACATTTTTGACCTGGCGCACCTGCCAAGTGCGCCCAGGTCAAAAATGACCTGCTGGCCAGGTCTGGTCTAGCCCTGGCTGGCCAGGTCGGTGTGTGGTCGAATTTCTGTTGTCTGCTTTGTCATTAGGGCTAGGTGGCGGGTTTTTATTGGTCTCTCTTCCTAATGAATGGCTACGATCTATCCTAGCAACATCAATGGTCCTAATCAATTCCTAACCTCTATATAAACAACCCTAGACTAAACCCTAATCTATTCATTCAAATTAAGAACATAGCCGCCATGTTGCTGAGGAACGACAAAGATTAGCCGCCAACTAAAGAGAGGATTAGGGAGAAAGTTCTAAAGCCTAAAGCAATTCAAGCAACCTAAAGCTAATCAATTCAACAAAGGAATCATATCTCTTAATTAGAGAATTCGCCGCAACCATTGTAAGTAGAGTATTACTTTGGTATAATAAACAACTGTGTTGATGTGTATGCTTGAATTGTGGCAATGGAAGTAATTCGTATTTATGCGTTCTTATCAATTTATATACGTTTGGATATTTATGGATTATGTTATAAAGAACTACATGCGGTAGTTCTATACAAGTTTACGTTTGGAATATTGCGCAAATTATGTTATCTATGTTGAAGCTACATGTATGTAGTTGATTGAAATTTATGCGAGTTTGGGCTTTGTTATTATGCCATCATGATGTATATTTTGTGCATAAATCATTTTTGCAAGTAATTGAAACAAGTTTGGTTGTTATAGTTCATATGAAACTATGTTGGAGTTTTGATACCATAATCCATGTATTTGCAAAACTTATGAATATGGCTAGGCTATGAATGATATTGGGCATAATTGAAACCTATGATTAAGTCTATCTTGTTTAAAAGAATTATATGATGACATATGTGAGACATGGCTAGGTTAGACTCAAAAATCCCTTTTTGCAAGTTTTAAAGCAAACACCATGTCTAGGAATATTTATGCATAAGTATGTTTATACCATCGTTATGTTTGACATTATGCCATGTTTATGCCAAAAATATTTATGACATACTTATGTTTGACATTATGCCTAAATAAGAATATAGGTTCATGTTGTAGTTAAACCTATGCAAGTTCACATGCTTGATTCATGTCACCTATGTTACCACTATGCAAGTACACCAATTTCTATTTTGTATTTTCAACGTCGTATTGCAAGTTCATGCGCTCACCTTCCCCTCTTTGTGTATACGCCATAAGCCTCCCCTTTCGCATGGCTAAATTGGGCTTTAAAAGGCTAAGCCCAATATATATGAACGGAAGTGTAAAACGGGGGAAAATAATGTTGGGTTAAAATGAATTAATGAATGAAAATATAAAATAGAAGGGCCCAAATTCAAGTATGGGTTGGGCCCGTGATTGGTGTAATCTTTACACCATTAACTTAATAATGGGCCGCAAATATTTACATATAAATAAAGAAGAATGACAAGATATGTAAATGTAGAAAAGACGATGTGTTTAACCCGAGGTTGGATTGAGTTGTGATGTAAACCTGCCCGGAACCGCCCGGCTGTCCAGTAGTCACAACAATACCTATCCAATGTGGGAGGTTAAACATGGAGCCCAGCAAGGACCCGAGGTTAGACTGAGTTGTGGCGTAAGACTGCCCGGAACCAATCGGCAACAGGCAGCCACAACAATACCTGTCTAATGTGAGAGGTCAGGGCCTTAATAAGACAATTAAGGCTGAGTCGGGATTGTTAGGATTAAGTGGACTAAAGACTTAATCAAAATGGAACATGCTAAACTAAACGGACTGGTGGGGTTAGGTTAGGAAACACTTAACCAACTTAGCATGTTGGCTAGAGATAGAAAACCTAGTAACGGGGGACCCTTTTCAGCAGTAACCCTAAAAGGTGTATCAGGATACCCTGAAACTAGGCAGGGTGGGGCACGATTACTGGGCTGATTGTAAGAGGTCAAAGCGACGGCGGTGGTGTAGCAGTGTAGGTTCTAACGGAGTGCGGGCGTGCACACACTCCGGAGCAGAAAAATAAGGCACTGGACACCAGTAGCATACCTGTGCACTCTAAGGTTGTGTCGGGTTGCCACTATGGGACTTGATACACCCCATGGTGGGACCAGCATAGGTAACTACAGACATCGGGGGCCGTAAGACACATGTAACTATGCGAGTAGGAGCCGATCATCATTGAATGGATCACATCACCCTGATCATGGGGTGCCAGTTGGAAACTAGTTTATATGGGTTCAGAGATTGACATGGGGTACGATAGTATATTCGACCCTAGATAACTTAACCAAGTTCATAGTGTTTGCCCACTTCCTGTTTTACTTATCATACCCAGTTCTTTATTCATAGACAAAGTAGTACTAGACTTACTCAGGCTTTATGTCTGACTCTGCTTTTCTTTCGTCTTCTTTCTTCCGTTTCCCCCCCCCCCCCAGGTCCTCAGGGAGGGAACACAGCAGCTTGATCAGCCTCAACATCCAGTTTGAAGAAGAGAAATGTATTGCTTGGACTTTCCTGTTTTGAACTACGGCTTTGGACACACTCTATAGGGCTTTTGCAGTTTACTTATGTTTTATTTATGCTTCTTTAAATAATGTACTCAAGACAGATTATGAAAGTATTATGTTATGTTTTTTGGAAAGGTTGTTGTTGTAACACATATTTGACTTTATGAAATAAAAGTTTGTTGTTCTTCCGCTGTTTGCAAAATATGTGTTCTTATATATGTCTTGTATATCTGTGACTTGTACTTATAAACCTCCACCAAAATTAGGGCATTCCCTTTGAGAGTGACCCTAACGGAGGTGGGGTGTTTCACTTGGTATCAGAGCATAGGTTTACCAGATAAGATAAAAAGTTTTGAAAAATTATTTTCAAAAAGGAAATTTAAAGAAGCATTTTTAAAAGAAAAATATTATTTTATTTTTAAAAAGGCAAAGTCCACTCCCCAAAGCCATAGGAACTATCTCTTATCCTTCGTTTTGAATCTATCCTTTCTGTTTTAGCATGTCTGGGGACCTTACTCCCCAGCTGCTGACGCTTTCACTCCTCCTCCTCCACGTGAACCAGCAAACAGAAGAGTCCCAGAGTAGGAAGACGAATAATAGTCAAACAAGAAAGGATCATAACAATAATAGTAAGAAACGAGAAAAAAGGAAATGAAATTTTTGTGGTACGGAAGGGCACATAGCCAGGGATTGTAGAAAGAGGAAAAGAAGGCAAGGTGAATGTTTTCATTGTGGGGAGACTGGACACATCAGCAAAGACTGCCCTGAGAAGACAGACTTTGAGAAAAGCGGGGAAGACAACAAAGAGAAGAGGACGTGTAATTTCTGTGGCAAAGTGGTGCACTTAGTAAAGGATTGCCGGAAAAAGAAGGCCAAGGAGAATGGTGGGTGCTTTTCATGTGGTCAGACAGGCCACAGGGCTAGGGACTGCCCAAGGAAACGAGGACAGGGGCAGGGCGCTGGATCCACCCCAGGGGCACAGGTTCATGTGCTGGAAGCGCCACCTCTGCAACAGCGAGGTACAAACACTTCTGTAGAAAGTGTAGTTTATCTTTACGATCACCCCGTTCGCACTTTATTTGATTCTGGCGCATCACACTCCTTTATCTCGTCTGCTTTAGTAGAATCTCTGCACCTAGAAACTAGTATGGTAGAGGACCCCTTAATTGTTTCAAACCCAATTGGGGGCCCAGCTCATTTGTCTATGATCTGTGTGGGATTGAAAATTTCTATTCTAAGTGTAGAATTTCAATGTAGTACCTTTGTTTTGGGCTTTTCGGGGTATGGTTTGATTTTTGGGTATGGATTGGCTATCCCGTAATGGGGCCATCCTTGATTGTGAGAAAAGGGTTGTTAGGCTCCTAACCCAGCTCGGTAATACTTTGGAAATTTCTTGTAATCCCTCGTATGCGATTATGCTTAGTTATCTTGAATCGCTAGATGCCTCTGTTGAAAATTTGCAATCAGTTAGAGTGGTCCGGGAATATCCGGATGTCTTCGAAGAGGTGAAGGGCTTGCCTCCGAAGCGGGAAATAGACTTCCGCATATATCTTGTAGATAATGCAAAGCCCGTTGCATTGCCCGTTAGACATATGGCTCCACGAGAAAGGAAAGAGCTCAGTAAACAGATTAAAGAGCTTCTAGAGAAGGGGTTCATTAGGAGGAGCATTTCAGAATAGGGCACTCCAGTAGTGTTCGCCACTAAGGCTGAAGGTTCATTTCGCTGATGCATGAGTTGTAAAGAATCACCTTAGTAAGTACATTTGGCAGCATAGTTGACATTTGTTTATTTTCAAGAGATAATTCATCTATATGGAATACCTTCTAGTAAGTGAACAAGATCCAAGATTCACTAATGAATTTTGGAGAGCTTGCATGGAACCATGAGTACGCAGTTAGGCTTGAGCCAAGTATACTAGAAGGAGAATAAGTGAAAGAGGAACGAGAGGCAAGGGTTCCAACTCATATTTTGGAAACAAGAATTAAGAAGCTACGAAATTATGAAGTTAAAGACGGACAAAGCATAATGGAGTTAAGCTCAAGAAATGCGACTTAGAAGATTGAAGACTAGATTCGTGCATAATATCTCTTCTTAAGAGTATATCCTTGATTCCTCTCTTCTTGTAGAACTTACTTGCATGGTATCTTTTCTGTATATCCTCTCGGTCCCATTCTCAGTCCAATTTCTGTTGCAAACCACATAGGGAGTATGACTCATCTGTTAGTAACACATGTTGGGGCTCGAGGGTGTTCATTGGTTTGACTAAAGTTTTTGGGTTTTATAGGGTACAGATTGGTCTTAGGAAGGGACTCCCTTATGACCAAAAAGGAGTCCATCATGCTTAGTTGCCTAGAATCATATATGGTGGTTGGGTTGAGTAATTCTTTGGGTGTCAGTATGATGTTGATTTCGGTCTTCGGGGCTGATGCTTAGAGAGTTCTTCTCCTAATCAATATATATGTGGCATAGGTTTTCAGTTTTGACATTGCCTAATAGGCACAAAGTTTTTACTTGCTTCATTCGACTATACCTTTAGATAGGAACAATTGGGAAAATGTCCAATAGATTAGAGCTACCCGAGAAGTTGGCTGGAGTCCACAACGTCTTTCACGTTTCACATCTCCGAAAATGTCTACACGAGTCCGCTGAAGTGGTAGAGCCAAATATCCTCGAAGAGGCCGAAGTGGAACGCGAAGCAACCGTAAGAAGGGTCCCAACCCGCATCTTAGGAACAGAAGTGAAGAAGCTACGCAACCGCGAAGTCAAGCTCGTCAAAGTTCAGTGGAGCGACGCCGAGGGAGACGCGACTTGGGAAACTGAAGCTAGAATCCGTACATCCTACCCTTTTCTGTTCGAGGGTACATCCTTGATCTTTCCTTTTCCTTAAGTTGCGCTTTTATCTATCTTTTTAGGTATATTTCCTCGACCGTATCTTTTAGGTAGAAACCCTTTGGATGGAAACATGTAGTTGAAACATGTTATGTATGATGGTTGCAAGTGGTTGCAAGTGATTGCTAGTGGTTGCTCGTGGTTGCATATACACACACAATCTAGGTTTTAGATCGGCTCAGTCACTTCATATTGCATATGCATATATGTTTGCTTTCGTATATGGTTGAACTATAATGTGTTGTCATGTGGATGCTGCATTTGTATTGAATGATTGTGCACTCATGTAGAATCAAGAATAGGAAAATTTGCATACATAATGGATTCATGGCACTTACATAATTCGCATTAAGGAGGTCAACTGAATCAGTAGACCGCCTGATTTTGCATTAGATAAGTACATGTATACACACACACTTCGCATATGACCATGAAGCATTAGAAGTCTTTTAAGGACAATGGATGCTCGTGTTTGATGGATGAGTAGATGGATGATTGGATGTTAGGATATACATTCCTCCTAGCTTGAAGAATTCGGGGACGAAATCCTTTTAAGTGGGGGAGAATGTAACACCCCGTGAATTCTATAACTGTGAAACTCACAAATTAAAGTATAATTAATTTCAAATCAAAGAACTAAGGGAAACGGGATACGCCATTGCGTTCGTCTTGGAAAAATACGCGAAATAGAGTCCGAGTTTTCGAAAAACGGATATCGTATGAAGAAGTTGTGGACGAACGAAGTTGGGCGAAAAACCGAAAAAGGGCCAGAATGCACTGGCGCACTTGGGAAGTGCGCCAGAACAAAAATGAACTGGCGCACCTGTGAAGTGCGCCAGTACATTTTTGACCTGGCGCACCTGCCAAGTGCGCCCAGGTCAAAAATGACCTGCTGGCCAGGTCTGGTCTAGCCCTGGCTGGCCAGGTCGGTGTGTGGTCGAATTTCTGTGGTCTGCTTTGTCATTAGGGCTAGGTGGCGGGTTTTTATTGGTCTCTCTTCCTAATGAATGGCTACAATCTATCCTAGCAACATCAATGGTCCTAATCAATTCCTAACCTCTATATAAACAACCCTAGACTAAACCCTAATCTATTCATTCAAATTAAGAACATAGCCGCCATGTTGCTGAGGAACGACAAAGAGTAGCTGCCAACTAAAGAGAGGATTAGGGAGAAAGTTCTAAAGCCTAAAGCAATTCAAGCAACCTAAAGCTAATCAATTCAACAAAGGAATCATATCTCTTAATTAGAGAATTCGCCGCAACCATTGTAAGTAGAGTATTACTTGGGTATAATAAACAACTGTGTTGATGTGTATGCTTGAATTGTGGCAATGGAAGTAATTCGTATTTATGCGTTCTTATCAATTTATATACGTTTGGATATTTATGGATTATGTTATAAAGAACTACATGCGGTAGTTCTATACAAGTTTACGTTTGGAATATTGCGCAAATTATGTTATCTATGTTGAAGCTACATGTATGTAGTTGATTGAAATTTATGCGAGTTTGGGCTTTGTTATTATGCCATCATGATGTATATTTTGTGCATAAATCATTTTTGCAAGTAATTGAAACAAGTTTGGTTGTTATAGTTCATATGAAACTATGTTGGAGTTTTGATACCATAATCCATGTATTTGCAAAACTTATGAATATGGCTAGGCTATGAATGATATTAGGCATAATTGAAACCTATGATTAAGTCTATCTTGTTTAAAAGAATTATATGATGACATATGTGAGACATGGCTAGGTTAGACTCAAAAATCCCTTTTTGCAAGTTTTAAAGCAAACACCATGTCTAGGAATATTTATGCATAAGTATGTTTATACCATCGTTATGTTTGACATTATGCCATGTTTATGCCAAAAATATTTATGACATACTTATGTTTGACATTATGCCTAAATAAGAATATATGTTCATGTTGTAGTTAAACCTATGCAAGTTCACATGCTTGATTCATGTCACCTATGTTACCACTATGCAAGTACACCAATTTCTATTTTGTATTTTCAACGTCGTATTGCAAGTTCATGCGCTCACCTTCCCCTCTTTGTGTATACGCCATAAGCCTCCCCTTTCGCATGGCTAAATTGGGCTTTAAAAGGCTAAGCCTAATATATATGAACGGAAGTGTAAAACGGGGGAAAATAACGTTGGGTTAAAATGAATTAATGAATGAAAATATAAAATAGAAGGGCCCAAATTCAAGTATGGGTTGGGCCCGTGATTGGTGTAATCTTTACACCATTAACTTAATAATGGGCCGCAAATATTTACATATAAATAAAGAAGAATGACAAGATATGTAAATGTAGAAAAGACGATGTGTTTAACCCGAGGTTGGATTGAGTTGTGATGTAAACCTGCCCGGAACCGCCCGGCTGTCCAGTAGTCACAACAATACCTATCCAATGTGGGAGGTTAAACATGGAGCCCAGCAAGGACCCGAGGTTAGACTGAGTTGTGGCGTAAGACCTTCCCGGAACCAACCGGCAACAGGCAGCCACAACAATACCTGTCTAATGTGAGAGGTCAGGGCCTTAATAAGACAATTAAGGCTGAGTCAGGATTGTTAGGATTAAGTGGACTAAAGACTTAATCAAAATGGAACATGCTAAACTAAACGGACTGGTGGGGTTAGGTTAGGAAACACTTAACCAACTTAGCATGTTGGCTAGAGATAGAAAACCTAGTAACGGGGGACCCTTTTCAGCAGTAACCCTAAAAGGTGTATCAGGATACCCTGAAACTAGGCAGGGTGGGGCACGATTACTGGGCTGATTGTAAGAGGTCAAAGCGACGGCGGTGGTGTAGCAGTGTAGGTTCTAACGGAGTGCGGGCGTGCACACACTCCGGAGTAGAAAAATAAGGCACTAGACACCAGTAGCATACCTGTGCACTCTAAGGTTGTGTCGGGTTGCCACTATGGGACTTGATACACCCCATGGTGGGACCAGCATAGGTAACTATAGACATCGGGGGCCGTAAGACACATGTAACTATGCGAGTAGGAGCCGATCATCATTGAATGGATCACATCACCCTGATCATGGGGTGCCAGTTGGAAACTAGTTTATATGGGTTCAGAGATTGACATGGGGTACGATAGTATATTCGACCCTAGATAACTTAACCAAGTTCATAGTGTTTGCCCACTTCCTGTTTTACTTATCATACCCAGTTCTTTATTCATAGACAAAGTAGTACTAGACTTACTCAGGCTTTATGTCTGACTCTGCTTTTCTTTCGTCTTCTTTCTTCCGTTTCCCCCCCCCCCCAGGTCCTCAGGGAGGGAACACAGCAGCTTGATCAGCCTCAACATCCAGTTTGAAGAAGAGAAATGTATTGCTTGGACTTTCCTGTTTTGAACTACGGCTTTGGACACACTCTATGGGGCTTTTGCAGTTTACTTATGTTTTATTTATGCTTCTTTAAATAATGTACTCAAGACAGATTATGAAAGTATTATGTTATGTTTTTTGGAAAGGTTGTTGTTGTAACACATATTTGACTTTATGAAATAAAAGTTTGTTGTTCTTCCGCTGTTTGCAAAATATGTGTTCTTATATCTGTCTTGTATATCTGTGACTTGTACTTATAAACCTCCACCAAAATTAGGGCATTCCCTTTGAGAGTGACCCTAACGGAGGTGGGGTGTTTCAAAAGGTACATATATTGGTACTTTAAAAATTTTAAACAACTTCATTGCAGCGGAAAAATAGTTTGATTACAACACCAAAACCAACAATAAAACCAAGTGGACTTAATATCCGTCTTGACAAATTATTTTCTGAGTACATAAAACAAAAAGCATAACCCCAACATAAATAGCCATAAAAAGAGGTAAGCTAAACTTTACTTTCAACAATCCAAGCACTTCCAAAAGAGACAGCAAGAGATCCAAATCAAGCTCCACTAGGCCCACCCTGAGAACCTAGAGGGAAATGGAAAGAAAAGGTTCGAAACAAACGAGGTCAGACATAAAGTTTGACGAGTCCAGTAACTTTAACAATATAATTATTAAAGTAAAAGGATAAGAACATAAACTGGAAAGTAAGAAATGATTGTAACATAAGCATGCATGACAAGGTAGGCAAGATGAATAAGATAAACGTCGATTGCGCTTCAAACCACTATAGGATAATTACTACACTGCACCAATGCTAAATAAACCGCACCACTACTAGTCCCATACTGAAAGTTGATCCCTCTTACTAATCATAATGATAATGATATTGGTAGTTTCGTGTAAACCTAGCTGCTGTCATAGGTGCCGCCTGCTCCTATCTCCACTAGTTGTACCCACTACCCTCCCCATGCGATCGGCTCCCTAACTCGTATGTATTTACTACTTGTGTCATTCGGCCCTGCTTGTTTCCAGATACCTGTGCTGGTTCTACCATAGGGTGTATCAATCCTTATGATGGCAACCCGACACAATTCAGGATACACAGCGTATAACTACTTATGCCCTATGCCTGACTTTTCCACTCCGGAGCACGTGCATGCTCTTACTCCATCGGAACCAACACTACCGCACCACCCACCGCTATTTTGACCGCTTATAATCAGCCTAGTAATCGTGCCCCACCCTGCCTAGTTCAGGGTAACATGATACATCTATGTGGGTTACTGTCGAAATGGGTCCCAATTACTAGGGTTTCCTAATCAACGTGTTATAACGGTTAAGTGTTATCAATTTAACCTGACCCAACCTATTTGTTTAATTAACATGTTGTATTGGTTAAGTGTCAAATATTCATATGCTACTTAACCTCACCATTCTTATCATTTATGTTCATTGGCATTAATTGATTTATTAATGCACCAACCACTCACATTAGAACTACTGTTTGCAGTTGCTGGATGTGCTAGGCGGTTCCGGGCAGACTTCTACCGCAAACTCATTCTAACCTTAGGTTTTGGGCTTGATGTGCTAACCTCTCACATTAGACCTATTATTGTGGTTGTTGGATGTGCCGAGCGGTTCCGGGCAGTCTTTCACCGCAACTCAATCTAACCTCGGGTTAGGCGTGTTCATTATCTCATTTTATTATTCAACGCCAATTTGAATTAATATCCCTATTTCAAGTTGTCCATAATTTCCAATTCAAGCTATGTTCATAATTATCCTCCAAATTATGTCCATAGTTTCCATGTATATAAACTATACCAATTTATGTCTCAAGTTAATTACATGGTTACTAATCAATTTATGCCAATTACATAATATCCAATAATTAATATTTCCCAAACTATTCCCCAACATTCCCACTTCGTTCGTACGTATAATCCGCATATACGTTAGGCTCGCAATTAGCCTAACTCATAAAAAAAAGCATCTAAACTCGCATAACACATAAAATGGACCTAACTGGCATATGAAAATAAACTAGCATAAATCATATACTTACATAGGTCTAAATGACCATAACTTGCATAGATCTAATTATAAACTTGCATAGATCTAAATGAACATAACATGCATAGACCTAATTAAGAACTTGCATAGATCTAAATGAACATAACTTGTATAAATCTAATAATGAACTTGCATAGATCTAAATGAACGTAACTTGCATAGATCTAATTATCAACTTGCATAGATCTAAATGAACGTAACTTGCATAGATCTATTAATCAACTTGCATAGATCTAAATGAACATAACATAACTTACATAGATCTAATTATGAACTTGTATAGTTCTAAATGAACATAACTTGCATAGATCTAATTATGAACTTGCATAGATCTAAATGAACATAACTTGCATAGATCTAATTATAAACTTGCATAGATCTAAATGAACATAACATGCATAGATCTAATTATAAACTTGCATAGATATAAACTTGCATAGACATAAACTTGCGTAGACATAAATAAACATAAGCTTCCATATATCTTATTAAAGCATATGTAATTAAACATATGAATTACATCACAAAATAGATCTAATTACATACGATAACAGAACTAGCATATATCAACAAAACAGATCTAATAACGTATGATAACGTACATATTCATACGGTCTAGTTCACAAACTTATCATAATTATTTTAATTAATTATCTTGTGAAAGTAACTGCACTCACTGTGATAGAAGAAAGAATAGATTCGTTCGTTGTTGTTCTAGAATCCCTTTTTTACAATTTCTAAGCTTAAATTAGTTGGAGAAGAGACTAACTTAGTTTAGGATGCAGCAGCATGGCGGCTTATGAATGAATTAAGTTTAGATTAGAGTTCAGGTTTATGGGTGTTTATATAGATATGTAGGATTAATTAGAACTCTTAGATCTGACTAGGATTCATCAGAACCACAGAGCTCGAAGACACGTCATCCAACCAATTAGAAGAGGCCACGTCAGCCCTAAAACCCAAAAATTGTCATTAACAGATAAAAATGCACCATGTGTGCAACATGATGCGCAGCAGCAGGGGTGTTGACAACCACATGTCATATATATATATATATATATATATATATTTCTTTTTAACTATCTTTCCAATTAACCCTTTTCATACTAAACCACTTTTCTTTATCGAACTGCGTTCACACTAAGCCACTTTTTTGCTATTCTCCTAAAACAAAAATATTGCGTTGGCAGGGATTGAAATCAGAACCTCTTGTATACAAGTCACGTGCTCTAAATGTAACACCCTGTGTTTTCTATGTTTATTAAAGTAACGAATTAAAGAACACTTAATTGAAAATGTGAGAATTAAGGAAAACGGGTTACGCCATTGCGTTCTTCTCGAAATTCTTCTTGAGATAGAGTCCGAGTTTGCGTGAATCAGACTACATATGAAGAATTTATGGAGTTCAGAAGATTTCAAGTTTAAATAGAAAATATAAATATTATTTAAATATCCCAAACGAAGTTCAAAATTCGAAATTCAAGAAGAATAGGTTGAGCGGAAAAATTCAAACTCAGGGTGTCGACCCCCCCTGTAAGGGTCGACTCCTATATTCTGATCCAAACAGTGATGATTTCTGACTTGTTGCTGAGTCACTTGGGCATAGGTGGAGGTTTCTGGATAGATCTATCTGGTCTGGGTGGCTATGATTTCTCCTACGTTGATCTAACGGCATACATTATTCTAAACTTCTATATAAACAACCCCAACCCTAAACCACACAATTTCATTCCAAGGAGCCGTCATGCTGTCCATGGTCAACCTAGCATAGCCACCATTCTTGTCCAACTAGTAAACAAGTTAGAGGCTACAAATCAAATCCAGATTAAAGAACCAATAGTGTACATCAAGGGATAGTTTTTCAGTTTTAGAAAACAGATCCCAGAAAACAAGATTTTTCTTTTGGTTGTGAGTTTCAGTTTTTCTTTAGATGTGAACAAATAAAAGTCATGATTTGTAATAAAGTGAAACTATAACTGTGCTTAGTTGTAAGAAAATCGTGATGCTGATTCATGTCTATTCTTGTGACAATTCTATCATATATGCCTATGAGACTATTGTGATTTATTGGACTTATCATGTTGTATGTTAAACTAATCATATATTATATAAATTTGGTGACTCTTTCATGTTATGTTACATGAAAGTTTTTAGGCTAAGTCATATATGCCTATATATTTAGATCTACATTCTCATATGTTTATATCTATGTTATTTTGATCCAACTCAAATGCAAGTTCCTATTTACATGCCTAATTGGATTTGTGTAATTCTATACAAGTTCCCATTCATATGCTTATGATTCATGTTAATTGGATCGAAAATGCAAGTTTATTGTCCTATGCCAAATTTATATGACACATGTTTAGTTTGATCCATATTATTTTATGTTGTTAGAATGGAACATGCTCCTTTATTTTCCCTTTTGTTTATGAGTTAGGCTAAGTTGCGAGCCTAAAGTTCAATGTAAATTATGCGAACGTATAACGGGGGTAACGTTGGGAAAAACATTGAATTACATATTATTGGCATAGTTTGGCTCATAATCATGTACAGGATTAGTAACATGAAGTGGTATAATTTATATACCTAAAATTTTTTAAAATGATTTAAAGGGTAAAATGGGGCATGACTTGAATGACAGTAAATGTGGATAATTTACATATAAATATGAAGGGGAAATATGTAAATTAAGTAAAAGACGAATATGCCTAACACGAGGTTAGATTGAGTTATGGTGTAAGACTGCTTGGAACCGCCCGACACATCCAGCAACAGTAACAATATAGATCTAATGTGAGAGGTTAGCACATTAAGCACAAAAGAACCCGAGGATAGATTGAGTTGCGGAGTAAGACTGTCCGGAACCGACCGGCACACCCAGCAACCACAACAATATAAATATAATGTGAGTGGTTGGTGCTCAAATAAATAAATTAAAGCTAAGGAACAGGCAGGCTAAGAATGTAGGGTTAAGTTAATTAAGGCAACACTTAACCAATACAACATGTTAACTAAACTGATGGGTGGGGATAGGTTAATTTGAGAACACTTAACTATTTTAACATGTTGATTAGAAAACCCTTGCAACGGGGACCCACTTCAGTAGTAACCCACATAGATGTATCATGGTACCCTGAACTAGGCAGGGTGGGGCACGATTACTGGGCTAATTATAAGCGGTCAAAACACCGGTGGGTGGTACGTCAGTATAGGTTCCAACGGATACGAGCGTGCACGTACTCCGGTGTGGAAAAAGCAGACACTGGGCATCAGTACTTACACACTGTGCGTCTTGAATTGTGTTAGGTTGCCACCATAGGATTTGATATACCCCATGGTGGGACCAACATAGGTATCTACAATCAAGCGAGGCCGAATGACCCAAGTGGTAAACGTATACGAGTAGAAGCCGATCGATAAAGGGGATCACTTTGTTATGAACACGTGAGGCTGGTTAAAATAATAGTCAATAGGTGTAGAGAAATAGAAATGGGTGTGATAGTATATTCAGTTTAACTTGCCTTACCTTACCTTATGTTATCTTGTTATTTTGGTATTGTCCTATTTTCGGTTTACTCATGTCATGATCCTTTTTCTTGTTCTCATGCTGAAAAATCACTAGACTTACCAGACTTATGTCTGACCCATTTTTCTTTCGTCTTCTTTTCTTCCATTCCCCCCTAGGTCCGCAGGGAGAGAATACTTCAGCCTCGTTCAAACCATTTCCAGCTTGAAGAGAGCAGATGTATTGCTGGATTCTCTTTCCTTGGGCTATGGCATTGGATACACATTTATTGTGGATTATGCTGCCTTGTTGTTATTTTATGCTTCTTTATGTTTTAATCAAGACAGAGATTTTGTTATAATAATTTGGAAGTTGGTTTGAGGCAGTTGTTGTAATGTTTTGACTAAACCACGTGCTTATGAAATAAATTTAGTTTTTCCGCTGTCTATATGTCTGTCTTGTAAATATTTGTATCTTTTACCTAAAACGCTCCACCGAAGTTAAGGCATTCCCTTTGTGAGTGACCTTAACGGAGGTGGGGTGTTTCACTTGGTATCAGAGCAAAGGTTTACCATATCAGATAAAAGTTTTTGAAAACCATTTTTCAAAAAAACAAAAAAAGTTTAAAGAAGCATTTTCAAGAAAAGTGTTGTTTTTATTTTAAAAGGCATAATCCCCAAAGCCATATGAACTATCTTTCTATCCTTTGTTTTGAATCTTTTCTTTTTCATTTCAGCTTGTCTGGGGACCTTAACCTTCCATAGGACGTACCGGTTGCTGGTTGGTTCAGAAGGTACCTAGAGGCTAGGGCTAATGATGTTGGCCCAGCAAATGTTCCTCCACCCCCAGCTGCAGTTGTTCCTCTCGCAAGGCGAACGAAGCCTACAAATGGAGAAGTTTTTAGCACTCAAACAAAGAAGCCTATCAGTTAAGGAATACGTCAACCAATTCAACTAGCTGGTAGATTCGGATTGGAGTTGGTAAACACTCCACATAAAAAGGGTCTCCCTTTCGTGAAAGTGTTGAATGAACCGCTGCACAGCCTAGCTATGTCCCATATACCTATGGGTGCGACTTTTGAGAGACTGGTGGACATTGCACTGTTACAGGAGGAAGACAAGGGTGACAAGAAAGAGGCAAAGGTGGAAGAACCTCTAGACAAGAAATTGGAGGGATCGCAGAATAAGAAGACGGATTCCAAGAAAGGCGGGAAGAATAACAAACCCCGTGACAAGAGGAAGTGTAAAATTTGTGCATACCTGGACATCTAATTAAAGACTACAGAAAGAAGAAGAGAAAGATGAGTGGTTTCTTTCGATGCGGTGGAACACGACATATGGCTAAGGATTGCCCAAAAAGGCAAGGCCGAGGGCAGAGTACTGGATCCACTTCTGGAGGGCAGATTCACGCTCTCATTGCATCTCACCAAGAAAGAGGTAGAAATATTTCTGTTGAGAGTTTAGTTTATATTTCTGATCTCCCAGTTCGTACTCTTTTTGATTCTGGCGCATTGCACTCTTTTATATCTACTGCTTTAGTTGAATGTCTGCACCTAGATACCATTACAGTAGAGGATCCCATGGTTGTTTCAAATCCAATTGGGGGTTCGTCTTACTTGTCAATGATTTGTTTGGATTTGGAAATTTCTATACTAAGCATTAGGTTTAGATGTAATGCTTATGTTTTGGGCTACCCAGGCTATGGGTTGATTCTAGGCATGGTTTGGTTATCCAGTAATGGTGCCATCCTCGACTGTGAAAAGAGAGTTGTTAGACTTATGACTCGCCTTGGTGACACTCTCGAAATCTCTTGTAATCCCATGAATTATGTTATGCTTAGCTATCTAGAATCTCTTGATGCATCCGTTGAAAACTTGCAATCTGTTAGAGTAGTCCGTGAATACTCAGATGTCTTTGAAGCGGTGAAAGGTTTTCTTCCAAAGCGAAAGATACACTTCCGCATATATCTTGTTGATAATGAAAAACCTGTTGCTTTACCCGTTAGACATATGGCTCCAAGGGAAAGGAAAGAGCTCAGCAAGCAAGTTAAAGAGTTGCTTGAAAAGGGGCTCATAATGCAGAGTATTTCTGAGTGGGGTGCTCCGGTGGTATTTGCAACCAAAGCTGATGGTTCACTTGTCTATGCATGGACTATAGTGAGCTAAACAAGCTAACCAAGAAGAATATGCACCCATTTCCTAGAATAGACGACTTGTTCAACCAGCTCATAGTTGCCTCAGTTTTCTCCTAAATAGATCTGGCCACTGCATTTCATCAGCTAAGAGTGGCTAAAGATAACATAGACAAGACCACGTTCAGGACCCCTGACGATTTCTTCGAATGACTTGTCATGTCATTCGGCTTGACAAACACACCTGCCTACTTCGTAGACTTGATGAGTAGGGTGCTCAGAGAGTTCCTTAATAAATTTGTAGTGATCTTCGTCGACGACCTTTTGATTTTCTCAAAAAGTGAAGAAGAACATGCTTTGCATTTAAGGGAAAGTTATGGATACTCTTCGTGCACACCAGCTGAAAGCAAAATTCTCTGAATGCCATTTTTGGAGAGAAGAAGTAAGTTTTCTTGATATGTGGTGCCCAAAGAGAGGATAGCTGTGGATCCCGCAAAAGTAGTTGCGGTGCAAGATTGGAAGATCCCCCGAAATGCAACCGAAGTACGAAGTTTTCTCCAGTTAGTGGGCTTTTACAGAAAGTTCATTAAGGACTTCGCGAAGATGTCAGTCCTACTTACTGGGTTGACAAAGAAGAACCAAACTTTTGCTTGGGATTTGGATGCGATGTTGCTTTCCAACGGCTAAAAAGGGCTCTGACAACAGCCCCGGTTCTGACATTGTCGGATGGGAGTAAGATGTTTACTGTATACACAGATGCATGCAGAACAGGATTGGGCGCTGTCTTGATGCAAGAGGGCAAAGTAGTTTGTTATGGAGGAAGGCAATTGAAGGTACATGAGAAAAACTACTCAACTCATGATTTAGAACTAGCTGCAATTGTTTTTGCTCTTAAGTCATGGCGTTATTACCTGCTAGGAGAAAGGTTTGAATTGTTTACAGACCACAAATCATTAAAGTACCTTTTCTCGTAGAAAGATGTTAACTTGAGAGAACAAAGGTGGATGGAATTTCTTGCCTCATATGATTTTCATGTTGCTTATACCCCTGGCAAGGGCAATGTTGTAGCAGATGCCTTCATTCGGAAAAAGCTGACCTTAAGCCCTCTCTTTGTAGAAAGGCAAAGCTTGGAGTACATAACAAACTTTGACTTTAAACCCTCCTTTGAATTTGTACCTGGTCTATTAGCATCGCTAGAGGTGCGGCCTATGTTTTTGGACTCAATAGGAACCGCACAACGAGAAGACCCTCAGCTAGTTGATATGGTGGATAAGCTAATTAAGGGTGAGACTTCTAGTCACCTCAATTGATACTCCATTGATGACAAGGGTTGGTTGAGATGGGATGGAACACTATGCGTCCCACAAGCAAGGGATTTGGTGAAAACCGTTCTCGAAGACGCTCACCATTCTAAGTTGACCACACATCCAGGTGGGGACAAGATTATAAAGATATAAAAAGGGTTTTCTTCAGGAATGGCATGAAGAAGGGTGTATGTAACACCCCGTAATTCTGTAACATTAAGTTTCACAAATTAAAGTATAATTAAATTTTAAAATAAGAATTAAGGGAAACGGGTTGCGCCGTTGCGTTCGTCTCGGAATTTTGCTTGGAAACGAGTCCGAGTTTTGGAGAAATGGAGTCCGTATGAGGGAGATATGACCCTCCGATGTTTCAAGGATTTTAAGAACAGAAAAACGGCTCGAATTCGAATTCGAAATTCAAATTCAAACCCCAGCGCAGACTGGGCGGGAATTTTCCCGCCCAAGACCAGGTCAACCTGGGGTCGACATATGGTCGAGCTCCTAGGAGCCAGGCCGACCTGGGGGTTAACCTTGGGCTGAAACCCTGTTTTGAGCCTGGGTTCATTCTGATGTCTCTGGTCTGGTTTTCAGTCTAGATTCCTCCGCCAAATACTATATAAACAGCCCCCTAGCCCCATTCCCTTTACACCATTTTATTCTCTCCTTATGCTGCCTCTTGAATAATTGAAATAAATAAATTAAAATAAAACATGAAGCTATTTCTTGAAGACTACGGCTAGGGATTGCAAATTGGAGATTCAAATCAAGATTAAACCTTTAAAGAAAAGAAGATAATTCAACTGTTGCGAGCAACGTCATGCAAATCATAGCATATCACCAACGCTATCTGATTATCCTTTTCTAAAACCGATCCATATAAGTCAGTTACTTTTTAGATTTGAACATCTAGATCTATTTGTGGAATGAAATTAAATGAATATAAGAATATGCCTGATCCTTTCATTTTAATCTGTGCTTGTATATGCCATTGGATCTAATTAAGAATTATTGTGATTAATTACCGCTGAGACTGTGCCTATGCCTACGACGTTGAAACTACTGTTAATGGCCTAAGACTACGACTATGAACAAAAGACTATTGCCTATACCATGATTCATGACTATGAGATTATTTCCTATGACTACGAACATAAGACTATGCCTATGACTATGAACATAAGACCATTGCCTACGACCATGATTCATGACTATGAGATTATTGGCTATGATTACGAACATAAGACTATTGTCTATGACCATGACTTTGAGATTATTACAATTAATTGCCTATGACTATTTAGGATAACTGCCTAGGATTATTTTGGTTAATTATCCATGACTACGGTGGTTAATTGTTTATGTCCATAACACTATAGTTACAAACCATGTTGTACACCGAACTGGCATTTTTTGGGATCTCATACCTAGGATGTGACTTGCTTAGTTTATTCCTATTCACTATTATATACACCAAAACCATTGGATCCATTATCCTTGTGTTTGGCTCGCTTTTGCATGCCTATTCTTTTATGTCAATTCTCATGTTTATACTCTATTCCATTTTTAGTTTCATTTCATAAGTATTTAGAAAACTTGTGAAATCATGGTACACGTACATTATGAATGCGGGATTATTTGGGATATAAAATGAAATCTATTTTATTTGGCATAATTTAGAGCATGTATTATAACGTGACTATTAGATGCAAATTAGGGTAATTTGACGTGAATTGTAGGAGATGTAATTTGATATATTGAATCTAGTATTGGCAAGTAAACTAAGCTTTAGGCATAAACTGTAAAATAGAGTATCAAATCTAGTTTTGACATGAACTGTAAGTGGGAATACTAGATCTAAATTGGCATAAAACTGCAAGTTGGGTTAAAAGATAGGTAAATGAAGAATTGGACATAGAATATAAGTTATGTTAGTGGGCATGATAAATGAATATGATATAGGCCGAATTTGTTTAAAAGAGTTGTTAGCAATTTACATATAGACAAAAATGATAAATATGTAAATCTAGGGAAAACGAGTATGCCTAACCCGAGGTTAGATTAAGTTACGGTATAAGATTGCCCGGAACCGCCCGGCAAATCCAGCAACCGTAACAATACCTATATAGTGTGGGTGGTTAGAGCTTTGAGCCCAAAAGGACCCGAGGTTAGACTGAATTGCGGCGTAAATCTACCCGGAACCGACCGGCACATCCAGTGACCGCGACAGTACCTGTCTAATGTGAGTCGTTGGTGCTTTAAATGTATAGTTTAAAGCTAGGAAGCAGTTAAGCTAGAATGGGAGGGTTAAGTACATAGGTACACTTAACCAACTTAAGATGTTAGCAAGACAAGACTTGTAGGGGTTAAATAACCGTTATAACATGTTGACTAGACAAGTGGGTAAGGTTAAGAAAAGGTTTAACCGTAATAACATGTTGACTAGACTAGAAGGTGGGGTTAAGTAAAATACAATTAGCCAATTTAACATGTTAACTAGACTAGAAGGTGGAGTTAAGCAAACTTAGGACACTTAACCATCATAGTGTGACAAATGAACAAGGTTAAGTTAAAACATGAAGGGACAATACTTAACCACTAGAACATGTGAATTAAACAGATGTTAGGGTTAAGTTAACTAAGAGAACACTTAAACATTATAACATGTTAGCTAAATAGATGGGCTGGGTTAAGCTAAAGGGAACACTTAACCAATACAAGATGAAGGGGTGGGGTTAAGTAATAAGAAATACTTAACCAATATAACTTGATTTATGGTAGGGTTAAGTCAACATGAACTACTGATAATGCTTAACCAGTTTACCATGACAAATGAATGGGTTAAGTTAACTTGAATTGACTAATGACACTTAACCAATCCAACTTGACGAGAAGGAGAACTAAGTAGTAAATCTTAGTCAAAGGGGCTAAGTAGAAAACCTTAGTTAAGAAAACGACGATTCAGGAAACTAAGTGGTAAACCTTAGTTAGGAGAACTAAGTAGTAATCCATAGTGGAACACAAAAAGGAGCGAACGTTCATCTGATCTTAAAGAAGGCTCCAACGAACTGGGTGACGAAGCACAAGGCTTAAAGGGGACGTGAGGGTACTCTTGGTATCCGTCTGTGAGGGTGTAGATGATCTCCTGGGCTCACAGAGGTTAAGGTCTGCGTTAGAAGAACCAAGGGTATGCCTTGGTTGCAATATAAGGCAACCTAAAGACTAGGATGGACCAGCGTGATTCGGCGAGACCAGTATCCCTGTGATAGCAACTCGTCATCTACCTACCATCTTGAGTCAATCGAGATACGTGAAGCAGAAAGGTGGAGAACTCCAAAAGACCATATACTTGCTATCTAGTTATGGTTGCGGATGGCCATAGGTTAGTAGGGCATAGGGGGGCCTGCGTACAGTTCTCATTTTTCAAGTTGTGCCTTTCATTTGTTGAGGGAGGGGTCGAGTGGGACCATAGCCACTGGAAAAACAGACCTTAGCATCTGCATCGGCAGATAACTTTAAGCTCTCGAACGAGTCCCGTGTTTCTTGATTTGCCCTGCCACGAGACTCGGATTGCACATATAGAGGACATGTGCATCTAGACAGCGATAACGATCCACGACACATACATGGGGAAAGTCTACGAACTTATACCACTCTGGGTAGTGTATCCTAGATTAGGGGCGCCATTCGATAGGTAGCATAATCCCTAGTTGGACCTAGGTCGCGTAAACCCCAAAATCATAGAAATGTTCAATAGGTAGCGTAATCCCTAGTTGGACCTAGGTGGCGTAAACCCTAGTTGAATCTAGAATGCGCTTGATAGAAAACCCTAGATTAGATCTAGGTTATAAATAATAGATGTACACCTAAAACAACCACAATTTCAGGGATTGGGATCGCGTTATTGTTTTATCAGTTTATACAGATTACTAGTTAGGTGGTGCAGAGATATAGATATTAAAATAACAAGGTAGTAGCGAAGCAGAAAAAGGTGCATCCAGTTTATCTTAACTTATCATATCTTATGCTAACCTTATGATTCCCGTCATCATTGTGTTGTCTTGTATTCAGTTAAATTCATGTCATGTTGCTTTTATCTGTTCACATGCTGAAAGTTACTGAACTTACCAGACTTTATGTCTGACTCTGTTTACTTTTGCTTTCTTGTCTTCCGTTCCCCACCCCCACCCCCCACCCCCCACCCCCTGTTCGCTGGGAAGGAATATTACTACTTAGTCTAGTTTTCTTTCCATGCTGAAGGTTAGTCGAAGTTTTTCTTGGATTCTCTTTTCCATTTCTATGGTTGGCTTACGCTACATTGGGGAATATAAATGTTATTTTATGCTTCTTTATTTCGTAAGAAAAATATTCTGGTATTGGAAAACAATTGTTGTACAAACTATTTTATCAATAAAGTAAAGTTCTATTTTCCATTGTTTTAATTTTGTCTATCTTATAATTTATTTGTATCTTTTACCTATAACTCTCCACCGAAGTAAAGGCAATCCCTTTGTGAGTGACCTTAACGGATGAGGGGTGTTACACGTGGTATCAGAGCTAAAGGTTAACGGATCAGATAAAAGATTTGAAAAATTATTTTCAAATGGTTATAAAAGGAGCATTTTCAAAAGAAAAGTTTTGTTTTAAAAGCATATACCCCAAAAGCCATACGCACTATCTTCTAATCCTCTATTTGAATTCTTGTCCCCTTCTTTCTTGAGTCTTCTGGGCTCCTGGCTTTCTGGGAGGTAACCTCATCGCGGCATGGTTCCTAGGCTTGACAAGACTACGATACCTATCGAAGGGCAAAGTAGTGTCCAACTTCCATCTATAGCCATAGTAGTTTCACCTGCAGCTAGTTCTCTTTCAAGTTTTGAAGGGTTTGCCGTGCAATGGAGGAAACTTTTGAGAAACTTGTCAATATGATTACATAGGGATGGTAAAGATGAGGATGAGGGAGTTTGGCTAGGGAGCTCAGCGCAAGGATGAGAAATTCATGGATATAAACTCGACTCACGAGGAAAGAAGGAATTATAAAACCTAAGATGAGAGGAAGTATCTTTTCCATGGTATAATAGGGCATATAATTAAGGACAAGGGCAAGGATGAGGGACAGGATTTCCAGAAGGGCGAGTGCATGCTTTCACCACCAGAATACCTGAGAGAGAGAGAGATAGTAAAAAATATCTATTGGAAAGGTTTAGCTTTTCGTTTTGATTAACCATTTAGTATTCTTTTAATCTTCGCGCTTCGCATTTGTTCATATCTACTTCCATAGTTGAGCCTCTGCACCTTAGTACGTGTATAGTAGAAGATCCCATTAGTATCTCAAATCTAATTAGTGGTTCGGCCCATTTACCTTTGGTTTGTAAGGATTTGAGAATAGCTATATTAAGTGTTGAGTTTAAGCGTAATGCTTGTGTTTCTGGTTCCATGGGCTATGAGTTGAAAGGAGGGTAGTTGGACTTTTGACTTGCCTTGGAGATACTCTCGAAATTCGATGTAAAGAATCAGTTAGGATTAGCTAACTAGAATCACTTAATGCATTTATCGACGATTTGCAATCTGTTAGGGTAGTCCATGAGTACGCAGATGTTTTTGATTAGGTTAGGATTTTACCCCTAATACGCAGGATAGACTTCCGCATGTATCCACTTGACAATGAAAAGCCAGTTATCCGATCAACGACAGTTTTGGAAATGGAGGTCAAGAAGCTTTGCAATCGTGAAGATTAATTAGATGAGGTGAAGAATAGTGAAGCTCAAGAAGATGCGACTTAGAAGACTAGATACACGCATCATACCCTTTTTCTTAAGGGTACATCCTTGATCTCTTTTTCTAGGAATTTTATGCATACTTTCTAGCTTTTAAGGTGTATCCTCTAGGACGTATAATCGATCCTTAGGTAGAAGCCAATGGATGTAAACATGTATTTGAAACATGTTATGATTGATGGTTGCAAATGGTTGCTCGTGGATGCATATACACACCATAGGCGCTAGAACGACTCAGTCACTTTCATATTGCATTTGCTTATATGTACTTGCTTAATGGATTTAACTTGGTATGTTATCATATGGATGTTGCATATGGATGAATGACTATGCACACATGCAATATTTACATAACACGGATGCTTGCATACATGACTGGACGCATGGCACTGAGATAATTCGCATTAAGGAGGTCAACTAAATCAGTAGACCGCCTAATTTTGCATTCGATAAAGGCATATACACACTATGCATATGAACATGAAAGAATTAGAAATCATTTTAAGGACAATGGATGCCTGTGGTTGAATGGTTGAGTAAATGGGTGATTGGATGGTAGGATACATTCTTCCTAACTTGAAGATTTCAGGGACGAAGTCCTTTTAAGAGAGGGAGAATGTAACACCCCGTAATTCTGTAACATTAAGTTTTGCAAATTAAAGTATAATTAAATTTTAAAGTAAGAATCAAGGTAAACGGGTTGCACCATTGCGTTCGTCTCGAAATTTTGCTTGGAAACGAGTCCGAGTTTTCGAGAAACGGAGTCCGTATGAGGGAGATACGACCTTGCGAAGTTTCAAGGATTTTCAGAATAGAAAAACAGCTCAAATTCGAATTCGAAATTCAAATTCAAACCCCAGCGTAGACTAGGCGGGAATTTTCCTGCCTAGGAGCAGGTCGACCTGGGGGTCGACACTATGGTCGACCTCCTAGGGACCAGGTCGACCCTATGGTCGACCGAGGGGTCGACCTGGTGCTGAAACCCAGTTTTGAGCTTGGGTTCATTCTGATGTTTCTAGTCTCGTTTTTAGTCTAGATTCGTCCGCCAAATCATATATAAACAGCCCCCCAGCCCCATTCCCTTTACACCATTTTATTCTCTCCTTATGCTGCCTCTGGAATAATTGAAATAAATAAATTAAAGTAAAACACGAAGACTATTTCTTGAAGATTACGCTAGGGATTGCAAATTGGAGATTCAAATTAAGATTAAAGCTTTAAAGAAAAGAATCAAAGGCTAATTCAAAGGTTGCGAGCAACGTCATGCAAATCATAGCAAAACGCCAACGCCATCTAATTATCCTTTTCTAAAACCGATCCATGTAAGTTAGTTACTTTTTAGATTTGAACGTCTAGATCTATTTGTGGCATGAAATTAAATGGATATAAGAATATGCCTAATCCTTTCATTTGAATCTGTGCTTGTATATGCCTTTGGTTCTAATTAAGAATTATTGTGATTAATTACCGATGAGACTGTGCCTATGCCTATGTCATTGAAACTACTGTTAATGGCCTAAGACTATGACTATGAACAAAAGACTATTGCCTATACCATGATTCATGACTATGAGATTATTTCCTATGACTACGAACATAAGACTATGCCTATGACTATGAACAGAAGACCATTGCCTACGACCATGATTCATGACTATGAGATTATTGGCTATGATTATGAACAAAAGACTATTGTCTATGACCGTGACTTTGAAATTATTACAGTTAATTGCCTATGACTATTTAGGATAATTGCCTAGGACTATTTTGGTTAATTATCCATGACTATGGTGGTTAATTTTTTATGTCCAAACACTATAGCATATTATACACCGAACTGGGATTTTGTTGGATCTCATACCTAGGGTGTGACTTGCTAAGTTTATTCCTATTCACTATTATGTACACCAAAACCATTGGATCCATTATCCTTGTATTTGGCTCGCTTTTGCATGCCTATTCTTTTATGTCAATTCTCATGTTTATACACTATTCCCTTTTTAGTTTCATTTCATAAGTATTTAGAAAACTTGTGAAATCATGGTATACGTACGTTATGAATGCGTGGTTATTTGGTGTATAACATGAAATCTATATTATTTGGCATAATTTAGAGCATGTATTATAACATGACTATTAGATGCAAATTGGGGTAATTTGACGTGAATTATAGAAGATGTAATTTGATATATTGAATCTAATATTGGCAAGCAAACTAAGCTTTAGGCATAAATTGTAAACTAGAGTATCAAATCTAGTTTTGACATGAACTGTAAGTGGGAATACTAGAACTAAATTGGCATAAAACTGCAAGTCAGGTTAAAAGATAGGTAAATCAAGATTTGGACCTAGAATATAAGGTATGTTAGTGGGCATGACAAATGAGTATGATATAGGCCAAATTTGTTTAAAAGAGTTGTTAGAAATTTACATATAGACAAAAAGGATAAATATGTAAATCTAGGGAAAACGAATATGCCTAACCCGAGGTTAGATTGAGTTACGGTATAAGACTCCCCGGAACCGCCCGATAAATCTAGCAACCGTAACAATACCTATCTAATGTTGGTGGTTAGAGCATTGAGCCCAAAAGGACCCGAGGTTAGACTGAGTTGCGGTGTAAATCTGCCCGGAACCGACCGGCACATCCAGTGACCGCAACAATACCTGTCTAATGTGAGACGTTGGTGCTTTAAATGAATAGTTTAAAGCTAAGAAACAGTTAAGCTAGAATGGGAGGGTTAAGACCATAGGAACACTTAACCAACTTAACATGTTAGCAAGACAAGACTTGTAGGGGTTAAATAACCGTTATAACATGTTGACTAGACAAGTGGGTGAGGTAAAGAAAAGGTTTAACTGTTATAACATATTAACTAGACTAGATGGTGGGGTTAAGTAAAATACAATTAGCCAATTTAACATGTTAACTAGACTAGAAGGTGGTGTTAAGAAAACTTAGGACACTTAGCCATCATAGTGTGAAAAATGAACAAGGTTAAGTTAAAACATGAAGGCACAATACATAACCACTAGAACATGTGAATTAAACAAATGTTAGGGTTAAGTTAACTAAGAGAACACTTAACTGTTATAACATGTTAGCTAAATAGATGGGCCGGGTTAAGCTAAAGAGAACACTTAACCAATACAAGATGAAGGGGTGGGGTTAAGTAATAAGAGATACTTAACCAATATAATTTGATTTGTGGTAGGGTTAAGTCAACATGAACTTCTGATAACACTTAACCAGTTTAACATGACAAATGAATAGGTTAAGTTAACTTGAATTGACTAATGACACTTAACCAATCCAACTTGACGAGAAGGAGAACTAAGTAGTAAATCTTAGTCAAAGGGGCTAAGTAGAAAACCTTAGTTAAGAAAACGATGATTCAGGAAACTAAGTGGTAAACCTTAGTTAAGAGAACTAAGTAGTAATCCTTAATGGAACAAAAAAAGGAGCGAACGTCCATCTGATCTTAAAGAAGGCTCCAACGAACTGGGTGATGAAGCACGCGGCTTTAAGGGGACGTGAGGGTACTCTTGGTATCCCTCTGTGAGGCTGTAGATGATCCTCCTGGGCTCACAGAGGTTAACGTCTGCGTTAGTAGAACCAAGGAAATGCCTTGGTTGCAATATAAGGCAACCTAAAGACTAGGATGGACCAGCGTGATTCGGCGAGACCAGTATCCCTGTGATAGCAACTCGTCGTCTACCTACCATCTTGAGTCAATCGAGATACGTGAAGCAGAAAGGTGGAGAACTCCAAGAGAACATATACTTGCTATCTAGTTATGGTTGCGGATGGCCATAGGTTAGTGGGGCATAGTGGGGCCTGCGTGTAGTTCTCATTTTTCAAGGTGTGCCTTTCATTAGTTGAGATAGGGGTCGAGTGGGACCATAGCCACTGGAAAAACAGACCTTAGCATCTGCATCGGCAGATAACTTAAAGCTCCCGATTGAGTCCCGTGTTTCTTGATTTGCCCTGCCACGAGACTCGGGTTGCACATATAGAGGACATGTGCATCTAGACAACGATAACATTCCACGACACATATGTGGGGAAAGTCTAGGAACATGTACCACTCTGGGTAGTGTGTCCTAGATTTGGGGTGCCATTCGATTGGTATCATAATCCCTAGTTGGACCTAGGTCGCGTAAACCCTAAAATCCGGGAATCTTTCAAGAGGTAGCATAATCCCTAGTTGGACCTAGGTGGCGTAAACCCTCGTCGAATCTAGAATGCGTTCGATAGAAAACCCTAGATTAGATCCAGGTAATAAATAATAGATGTACACCTGAAACAACCACAATTTTGGGGATTGGGATCACGTTATTGTTTTATCAGTTTATATAGATTACTAGTTAGGTGGTGCAAAGATATAGAAATTAGAATAACAAGGTAGTAGCGAAGCAAAAAAAAGTATAGAAGTGCATCCAGTTTATCTTACATTATCATATCTTGTGCTAACCTTATGATTCTCGTCATCATGGTGTTGTCTTGTATTCAGTTAAATTCATGTCATGTTGCTTTTACCTGTTCACATGCTGAAAGTTACTGAACTTACCAGACATTATGTCTGACTCTGTTTTCTTTCGCTTTCTTGTCTTCCGTTTCCCCCCTAGGTTCGCAGGGAGGGAATATTACTACTTAGTCCAGTTTTCTTTCCAAGCTGAAGGTTAGTCGAAGTTTTGCTTGGATTCTCTTTTCTATTGCTATGGCTGGCTCACGCTACATTGGGGTATATAAATGTTATTTTATGCTTCTTTATTTTGTAAGACAGATATTCTGGTATTGGAAAACAATTGTTGTACAAACTATTTTATCAATAAAGTAAATTTCTATTTTCCGCTGTTTTAAATTTGTCTGTCTTGTAATTTATCTGTATCTTTTACCTATAACTCTCCATCGAAGTTAATGCATTCCCTTTGTGAGTGTCCTTAATGGATGTGGGGTGTTACAGTGTAGCTGAGTTTGTCTCAAAATGCTTGATATGCCAGCAAGTCAAGTCAGAACATAAGAAGCCTGGTGGTCTGCTTCATCCTCTGGAGGCCCCATAGTGGAAATGGGATAGCATTTCGATGGACTTTATTGATGGGTTGCCTAGGTCAAGAAAGTGCAATACAAGTATTTGGGTAATAGTGGATAGGCTCACTAAAAGCGCTTACTTTATACCTATAAAAATTAGGAGGACTGCCTCATTGTTAGCATCCATTTATCTTAAAGAGGTGGTTCGACTGCATGGAATACCCTCTAGCATAGTAAGTGATCGAGATCCTATCTTTACGAACGAGTTTTGGAAGAGTTTGCAAGAGGCTTTAGGCACACAAGTATGCTTAAGCACTGCCTATCACCCTCAAACCGATGCTCAGACGGAAAGGGTGAATAGAGTATTAGAAGATCTCTTGAGATTGTGCATTATTTATTTTGAGGGAACATGGGAGGATCACCTTACTTTGGTGGAGTTCACCTACAACAATAGCTACCAAACCACCATAGGCATGGTGAAAGAGTCTAAACAGCGTTAGGATCTTATATTATGGAGTATAAGCAGGATATAATGTAGATAATAATAGTAGCAGTAAGTAAATTCACACAATCGATTTATACTGGTTCGGATCACCGTCCTACGTCCAGTCCCAGACTCCCTTCTGGAATTTCACTAACGCAACAACCGTCACTTCACCTGGAGGAATAGGTTCACAATTACCCGAACAGCCGAACGGGATTTCTTGCCTCAACTGCTGAAGAGGTCTTCACTAGTACAAAGATAAATGTTGACTTAGTGTGTTCTTGATAAAACAAATTGTCAAATAGTAAGTACAACCTTCCTATAGTCTTTTCTTGATGATTATCGTGAAGCTTGTGAAAGATTATGGAAGTTTAAGGTCTCAAAATGTTTGTAAGTTGTATGCTTTGAGAAATCAGAATTCTTTTAGAATAATAGAGAGTTAGAATAAGGATTAGTAATCAAAACAATTGTTGAAACCTCTATTTATAATATTCAAAGAATTGCAACTGATCATTAAAGGATTCGATGAAGAGAAGTAAGTTGTATCTCTTCAATATAGATGCATCCTTTCAGAAACAGAAGTCTTAGTTAAAATTTTCAGAAGTCTCTTTTGATTTGAATTAAAAATAAGAAGAGTAGTATGTTTGTCTCCAGAAACAGACGTCTGGTAGAATTAGTCAGACGTCTGAAAATTCATACTGAATTTTCTTTGTTTCAGCAAACAGACGTCTGGTCTGATTATGTCAGACGTCTGTTTCTGTAAACAGACTACTTCTTGCTTCCTTGTTCATTGTTGCTAACATATATTCATAAATACTTTGTGTGTGTATAATCATCAGGAAATACTTTAACATATCTTTTCTACGACTAATCTAGACTCATACAAATAATATTTCCCTTGAGTTCTTGAATCCGATTGTCAACAAAGTTTCATCTTCCTGCAAAACAAAGTTAGTCGATAGCATATGAACATATATAGTTGTCATAGTCAAAATGCTATACTTAGCGATTCAACATTCTCCCCCTTTTTGACTAATGACAACTAAGTATACTCCCCCTGTCAATATGCATATATATTATTTTACGTTTTCTCCCCCTTTGGCATTTGACAAAAAGGAATACTTTAAAGAAAACAAACATAACATTCATGAAGTTAATATCAAAGCATACTACACCAAAACAAAACATCACAACGCAACATCACAACCACAGAAATGCACATATAAGTGTTTTGTGCATGGAGTACTAAAATACTACATTCCCAAAATATAATTGTTCAAAAGAAAAGATACCATACCCATACCATCATCAAATATTCGGAGATTCCTCCAAGTCATGATCATCTGGAGAAGCACTGCCTTCCGAATCTTCAACTACTTCTTGAGAGTTAGTAGACCAATGAAACGGTGATGACTCTTGACCTTGTGTCGAAGTAGTTCCAGAACAAGACACCGCATTCCAAATTTGATTTAAAAACTTTTTAATCGAGTCAAACTTCTTATTAGTTTTTGTGTCAAAAGTGTTAAGTTGACGATGAAGTTTCGACTGATTTTGCGAAAGAATGATGAGAGTTTGTTTTGAAGAAGCTTCCAAAGAAATAATTTGAATTCCTCCATCGTCCCTATTTCATTGATGGTGTGAAGGTTCAGGAACAAGCGATTCGGGATTAGAAGCAACATGTTGAGTCCATTCTTCGAAAGATAGATGGTCCAAAGTCGATGGGTTGGGATCAATATCCATTAACTTCAATGTCTTGTAACCAATTTCTTTAATTGTCTTTGTTGGAATAACATCGGGGATTTAAATTTCAGCAGTAGTTAAAATTCGAGTAATGTAGACCCAGTAATGCAAAGTCTTATATTTCCTTTTATAGGTGATGTCTAACCACTCGTGTAACAGCCCGTAATTCTGTGACATTAAGATTCTCAAATTAAAGTATAGTTAATTTTTAAAAGAAAAATTAAAAGAAAAAGATCCATGCAGTTGTTTAATTTAAGTATTGTAACTAACATGAAAAAGAGAAGTAAGGAGAGACAATAATTATTATTGTTCTAAGACTTATTAACAAAAGCCTCTGTAGCTCAGTTGGTTAAGGCATTGGATTTGTAGCATGGAGGTCGGCGGTTCGAACCCCGGCGGCGGCACAAATTTTTATCTTTGTTTTAGAGAGGGCCAACTGAACATGCAAATATATGTATGTATACAAATTCAAAATCTTAAAGAATAAGAACATACATATAAGGAAATAATGAAAATATATATATAAATATGAGAATATAAATATATATATATATGCAAAAATATATGTATACGAAAGATAAAGTTCAAGATAAGGCTACAGTCAATGAAATATGGCAACATCATTTGAATTTTGAAAATAAAATGAAAGTTGTGCGTATATATATACGCGTAAATTGGTCGTTAGAGGAATTGTATACATATAAGAATATTTCATGTGAATAAAACAGTTAAATAAATTCCAGAAATTCAAAAGTTCGAAAATCAAACTTCTACGCCAAAACAATTCGTTCGAAATTCAAATTTCTACGCCAAAATAGCTTGTGGGACCCAATGCTGACTCATCACTGCATGTATGATAAGGTTTGGCTAGATTCATCTACGTACCTGGACTATTTTCTTAACTGGGTTCAATGCTGACTCAGCGCTGCTTGTACGATAAGGTCTTGACCAGCTATATAAACATCCCTAGTCTTCATTCTCTTTGCATCAATTCTCTTCTATCCTTATGCTGCTAAGATTCATGGCTGCTTACCCTCCTCCAAATTTTCTTAAATAATCAAAATAAAATATAAATTCAAGACATGGAGATGCTGCTCAAATCTGTTCAAGAGAAGATTCAAATCAAAGTGAAAAATTCAAAGGCTAAATCAACAAACCTCGAGCAATGACATACGAATCATAGCATCGCCGTTCTTCTATTCTAGATCTAATTTCTGTAAGTTGGTTATTTCTAGACTTGAACATTTTATTTTTATTTGTGACATGAAATTAAAAGGATATAAGAAAAATGCCTAATCTTTTCACCTGGATCTGTATTTATTTAAGTTTTTGGATCTAATTCTTGACTATGGCCCAGAACATACTATGAATTTGATTGACGGCTTATGACTATTGAACAAAGAGGATATGCCTATGCCTATGATCATGATTATGAGAACTATGACCATGAACCTATTGCCTTTGAATTACGAACATGAACCTTGATTTGGGACATACAACATATGACTATGACATTGCCTATGACAATCAGTTATGACTATGGGAATTATTTTCCCTTTTGGACTATGATCATTGCCTATAACTATGAACTTTGCCTTTGATTCATAATTAGGAAAATTGTTGCTTAAGTTTTGTGGCTATGAAATTGGGTCTAAACTCGATTATCTATTTTATCTGTTCCTTGTTTTTCTTTGGTTTTAGACTGTGGGAATTTACCTATTCAGTTAGGTCTACCCATCTTCTTGAACCTATTCTATCTATTGGTTTTAGACCGTGGGAATTTACCTATTAAGTTAGGTCTACCCATATTCTTGAACCTACGTCGTTATCCAAACCTTTTATGCCAGATATTATCCCTTTTAATAGCATCTTTGGTTCATTCCCTATTTTCTACGAATCTAGACTTATTTACAATCTAGGTTAAATCACGATTATACGAACGGTGGGAATGCATTTTGGGGAAAATATGAAAATGAACATAAATGTAGTTGTAAGCTTGGAAATTGGCATAAATTGGGAATATGTATAATGGCATGTTCATAGGAATGCAAATTGGATAAGTTTGACATATTAAATTTAGTATTAACAAGTAAGCTAAATTTTAGGCATGAAATGTAAACTAGAATAATAATTCTAGTCTTACCATAAACTGTGAATTAGGAATGTTAAATCAAAATTGTGTTAATTAAAGATTTGGAATAAATATATTAGCACAATTTTGAATTTAGCCATAATTGTGAGAAATTGTCATGTTTAGAATAAATTATGGTTAGTGACACTTAATTTGGTATAATTTATATACCAAAAAGTATAAATATGATAAATAAGAGGGAACGGGCCATAATAATAAATGTGACAATGTACATTAAAATTTTAATAATGAAATAAGTAAATTAGGAGTAAATTTACTTATAAAATTTGTCATAAATGATAAATTGTTAATTTACCACAAAATATGTAACTTGCATGTAGGTAAAGTTTTGGCCATAAATTATAAACTAGGATATTTAATCTAGTTTTGGCAATGAAATAGGAAATGGCATGAACTGCAAGTTGGGTTAGGACTTGGGCCTAGAATATAAGTATACTAGTAGGCAGGACAAAATGAAAATGGTATAGGCCAAGTTTATTTAAAAAGGGAAAATGGACTTTGAAGATAAATTGTTGACAATTTATATATGGACAAAAGAAAGGTTTTCTCTATGAATAACACATACACCTGAAAGTTCTAGGGTGACAGAGAGGATAGTGTCTAGGCTTGGGTTTGGAAAATACAAGTTTCCTGCCCTCCCTGGCTATCGCTAACTGATCCGAAGGACAGGATGGTTGTTTTCAAAACCAGATTTGGAAATTAATTAAAAACCCTTTGAACTTAGAAAACATGAATATGCCTAACCCGAGGTTAGACTGAGTTGCGGTGTAAACCTGCCCGGAACCGACCGGCACATCCAGTAACCGTAGCAATATCTATCTAATGTGAGAGGTTGCGGCTTTAATTTATTAATTAAAGCTAGAACAAGAATGGGAGAGTTAAGTCCATAGAAACACTTAACCAATTTAACACAGTTAAGCAAGAATGGGTGGGTTAAGTCCATAGAAACACTTAACCAACTTAACACAGTTAAGCTAGAATGGGAAGGTTAAGTCCATAGGAACACTTAACCAACTTAACACAGATAAGCTAGAATGGGAAGGTTAAGGAACACTTAACCAACTTAGCACAGTTAAAGCTAGAATGGGGGGGTTAAGTCCATGGGAATACTTAGCCAAATTAACATGTTGACTAGACTAGAAGGTGGGGTTAAGTAAAGTTAATACACTTAGCCAATTTAACATGTTAATTAGACTAGAGATTGGGGTTAAGTAATACACTTAGCCAATTTAATATGTTAGCTGGACTAGACCATAGGTTTAAGTAAACTTGAACGCTTAACCATCAGAATATGATAAATGAATAGGGTTAATTAAAAAGCATAAAGGGATAACACTTAACCAGTTTAACAGGATAAGGGAAGAGGGTTAAGATAGCTTGAATCGACTAAAGACACTTAACCAATCCAACCTGGCGAGAAAGAAAACTAAGTAGTAAACCTCAGTTGAAAAGGGGACTAAGTAGTAAAACTTAGTTAAGAAAACAAGGAATTTGGAAACTAAGTGGTAAACCTTAGTTAGTAGAACTAAGTAGTAATTCTTAGTATAACACGAAGGAGCGGACATCCATCCGATTTTAAAGAAGGCTCCAACGAATTAGGTTACGAAGCCCGAGGCTTCGAGGGGACGTGAGGGTACTCTTGGTATCCCTCTATGAGGCTGCAGATGATCCTCTTGGGCCCACAGAGGTTAAGGTCTGCGTAGAAGAACTAGGGGTATGCCTTGGTTGCTATACATGGCAACCTAAAGACTAGGATGGACCAGCGTGATTCGGCGAGCAAACGGTAGCCCTGTGATAGCGACTCGTCGTCTACCATCCATCTTCAGTCAAGCGAGACACGTGAAGCGGGAAGGCTGGAGGACTCATACGGACCACATACTTGCTATCTAGTTGTGGTTGCGGGGTGTTGTTGGCCATAGAATTAGTAGGGCAGATAGGGGCCTTCGTACAGTTTTCATTTTACAAGGGTGGCCTTCCATTAGTTGAGGGAGGGGTCGAGTGGGACCATAGCCACTGGAAAAACAGACCTTAACATCTGCATTGGCAGATATTGAAAGCTCCCGACCAAGTTTCGTATTTCTAGAGTAGCCCTGACACGGGACTCGGGTAGCACATTACAGGACATGTGCATCTAGACAAGCGATAACGATTTGCGATACATGCATGGGGAAAGTCTAGGAACATGTACCACTCTAGGTAGTGTATCCTAGACTAAAGGGCATCGTTCGACAGGTAACATAATTCCTAGTTGAACTAGGTGGCATAAATCCTGAATCCGAGAAGCATTCACTAGATAGCGTAAACTTTAGAGGAATCTAGAAAGTACTTAGTAGGAAACCCTTGATTAAATCTAGGTAACAAATAAATAAATGGATGCCTGAAGGCGATGGAAAATACAGGGATTGGGATCACGTTATCGTTACTAGTTGGGACAATAGTTAGGCGGTGCAGAGATATAGAAATCAGTATAACAAGGAAATAGCGAAGTGGCGAAAGTATTACAGCATATCCAGTTTATCTTAATTTAGCATATCTTGTGTTAATCTAACCTAATCTTGCCAACCCTATCATCATGGTGTAATCTTGTATTCAGTTAATTCATGTCGTTTTGTTTTTCCCTTGTTCACATGCTAGAAGTTACTGAACTTACTCAGGCTTTATGTCTGACTCTGTTTTCCTTTTGTCTTCTTTTCTTCCGTTCCACCCCCCCCCCCAGGTAGTAGAGGAGGGAATAGTATAGCTCAGGTTAAGTTGGAATGTCACTCTTTCCCAGCTTGAAGATTTGTCGAAGTTTGCTTGGATTGTGTTTCCGGATGCTATGGCTGGCTCTTGCTAAAATTGGTGAATATAAATATTGTTTTATGCTTCTTTATTTTGTAAGACAGATGATACTTTGATATTGTAAAGAAATCTTTGTACAAACTATTTTATCAGTAAAGCAAAGTTTTATTTTCCGCTGTTTAATTTCTGTCTGTCTTGTAATTTATCTGCATCTTTTACCCTAAATACTCCACAGAACTTAGTGCATTCCCTTTGTGAGTGACACTAACGGACGTGGGGTGTTACACGTGGTATCAGAGCTGAAGGTTACCGGATCAGATAAAAGATTTGAAAAATTATTTTCAAACGGTTTTTAAAGAAGCATTTTTAAAAGAAAGGATTTGTTTTAAAGGCATATTCCCCAAAGCCATTCGCATTGTCTCCTCTTCCTCTGTTTAAATTCTTGTCTCCTTCTTTCTTGAGTCTCTGGGGCTCCTGGCTTTCTGGGAGGTAACATCATCGAAAGGCAAAGTATTGCCCGTCTTCCATCTGTGGCCGTAGTTGTTTCACTTACGGCCAGTCTTCTTTCAAGGTTATAGGGTTTTCCGTACGATGGAAATAGCTTTCGAGAGATTTGCCAACATAGTTATACACGGAAAGGGATGAGAGTTTGGCAAAGGAACACAACCCTAGGATGAGGAAAATCATGGATGTAGACTTGGCTCACAAAGGAGGAAGGGATTATAAAACCTTAGACAAGAGGAAGTATCTTTACTCGGGTATGATAGGGCATATAATTAAGGATGAGGGCAAGAACAAAGGACAAGATTTTCAGAAGGGCAAGTACATGCTGAGCGTACCTAGGAGATAGGTGGTAAAAGTTTCTGTTGGAAGAATCTAGTTTTTCTGTTCGGATTTAGCGCTTCGCATTTCTTCATATTTGCTTCCATAATCGAGTCTCTGCACCTTAGTACTTGTATAGTAAGAAGATCCCAATCAGTCTCAAACCCAGTGGGTGGTTCGACCCGTTTATTTTTGGTTAGTAGGGGTTTGAATAGCTATCGAGTTTGCTTATATCATATCACGTAGATTGTCTAAAGGAGATATTCCTTGGGTGCTTGTCTGATATTGGTTTAGGCCTTTGGGGCTTGTACTTGAGGAATGTCGAGTTCGACTAGGATGGTTTGCATGAGAGATGGATAGTTGTGGTAGACGCTCTAAAAAGCGCGCAGTGATCTTTCAACCCTTATAGTTATGGCATTGTGGATAAGGGAGAGACCTCTAATCATACACTTGGTACCGGGATTGACATCTGTTTATTTTGGAAATGGAGGTTAGGAACTTCACAATCGTGAAGATAAATTGATTAAGATAAAGTGGAGTAAAGCTCAAGAAGGCTAGATACTAGCAACATGCCCTTTTTCCTTAAGGGTGCATCCTTGATTTCTCTGTTTAGGAGCTTTACGCATAGTTGTTTCTCTCTTTCCAAAGTATATCATCTAGGTCGTATCTGCGATCCTTAGGTAGAAGCCAAAGGATCTAAACATGTATTTGAAACATGTTATGGTTGAATGGTTGCAAGTGGTTGCAAATGGTTGCTCGTGGATGCATACGTATTAGGCACCAGATCAAGTTCAGACGCTCTCATATTACATTTACATATATGCATTTGTTTATAAGTTGAACTTGATATGATATCATATGGACGTTGCATATGGATGAATGGTTGTGCACGCATGTAGTATTTACATGACTAGGGATGTTTGCATGCATGATTGGACGCATGGCACTAACATGATTTGCATTAAGGAGGTCAACTGAATCAGTAGACCGCCTGATTTTGCATTAGATAGAGACATATACACACACTATGCATATGAACATGAAAGCATTAGAAATCTTTTAAGGACAATGAATGCCTGTGATTGAATGGTTGAGTAGATGGGTGATTGGATGGTAGGACACATTCTTCCTAACTTGAAGATTTCGGGGACGAAATCCTTTTAAGTGGGGGAGAATGTAACACCCCGTAATTCTGTGACATTAAGATTCTCAAAATAAAGTATAATTAATTTTTAAAAGAAAAATTAAAAGAAAAAGATCCATGCAGTTGTTTAATTTAAGTATTGTAACTAACATGAAAAAGAGAAGTAAGGAGAGAACAATAATTATTATTGTTCTAAGACTTATTAACAAAAGCCTGTGTAGCTCAGTTGGTTAGGGCATTGGATTTGTAGCATGGAGGTCGGGGGTTCGAACCCCGGCGGCGGCATAAATTTTTATCTTTTTTCAGAGAGGGCCAACTGAACATGCAAATATATGTACGTATACAAATTCAAAATTTGAACGAATAAGAACGTACATATAAGGAAATAAAGAAAATATATATACATATGAGAATATAAATATATATATGCAAAACTATATGTATACGAAAGATAAAGTTCAAGATAAGGCTACAGTCAATGAAATATGGCAACATCATTTGAATTTTGAAAATAAAATGAAACTTGTGCGTATATATATACGCGTAAAATGGTCGTTAGAGGAATTGTATACATATAAGAATATTTCATGTGAATAAAACAGTTAAATAAATTCCAGAAATTCAAAAGTTCGAAAATCAAACTTCTACGCCAAAACAATTCATTCGAAATTCAAATTTCTACACCAAAGTAGCTTGTGGGACCCAATGCTGACTCAGCAATGCATGTATGATAAGGTTTGGCAAGATTCATCTACGTACCTGGACTATTTGCTAAACTGGGTTCAATGCTGACTCTGCGCTGCGTGTACGATAAGGTCTTGAGCAGCCATATAAACATCCCTAGTCTTCATTCTCTTTGCACCAATTCTCTTCTATCCTTATGCTGCTAAGATTCATGGCTTCTTCCCCTCCTCTAAATTTTCTTAAATAATTAAAATAAAATATAAATTCAAGACATGGAGATGCTGCTCAAATCTGTTCAAGAGAAGATTCAAATCAAAGTGAAGAATTCAAAGGCTAAATCAACAAACCTCGAGCAACGACATACGAATCTTAGCATCGCCGTTCTTCTATTCTAGATCTAATTTCTGTAAGTTGGTTATTTCTAGACTTTAACGTTTTATTTTTATGTGTGACATGAAATTAAAAGGATATAAGAAAAATGCCTAATCTCTTCACTTGGATCTGTGTTTATTTAAGTTTTTGGATCTAATTCTTGACTATGGCCCAGAACATACTATGAATTTGATTGACGGCCTATGACTATTGAACATAGATGATATGCCTATGCCTATGATCATGATTATGAGAACTATGACCATGAACCTATTGCCTTTGAATTACGAACATGAACCCTGATTTGGGACATACAACATATGACTATGATATTGCCTATGACAATGACTTATGACTATGGGAATTATTTTCCCTTTTGGACTATGAACATTGCCTATTACTATGAACTTTGCCTATGATTCATAATTAGGAAAATTGTTGCTTAAGATTTGTGGCTATGAAATTGGGTCTAAACCCGATTATCTATTTTATCTGTTCCTTGTTTTTCTTTGGTTTTAGACTGTGGGAATTTACCTATTCAGTTAGGTCTACCCATGTTCTTTAACCTATTCTATCTATTGGTTTTAGACCGTGGGAATTTACCTATTAAGTTAGGTCTACCCATATTCTTCAACCTACGTCGTTATCCAAACCTTTTATGCCAGTTATTATCCCTTTTCATAGCATCTTTGGTTCATTCCCTATTTTCTACGAATCTAGATTTATTTACAAACTAGGTTAAATCACGATTATACGAACGGTGGGAATGCAATTTGGGGAAAATACGAAAATGAACATAAACGTAGTTATAAGCTTGGAAATTGGCATAAATTGGGAATATTTATTATGGCATGTTCATAGGAATGCAAATTGGATAAGTTTGACATATTAAATTTAGTATTAGCAAGTAAGCTAAATTTTAGGCATGAAATGTAAACTAGAATAATAATTCTAGTCGTACCATAAACTGTGAATTAGGAATGTTAAATCAAAATTGTGTTAATTAAAGATTTGGAATAATTATATTAGCACAATTTTGAATTTAGCCATAATTGTGAGAAATTGTCATGATTAGAACAAATTATGGTTAGGGACACTTAATTTGGTATAATTTACATACCAAAAAGTATAAATATGATAAATAAGTGGGAACGGGCCATAATAATAAATGTGACAATGTACATTAAAAGTGTAATAATGAAATAAGTAAATTAGGAGTAAATTTACTTATAGAATTTGTCATAAATGATAAATTGTTCATTTACCACAAAATATGTAACTTGCATGTAGGTAAAGTTTTGGCCCTAAATTATAAACTAGGATATTTAATCTAGTTATGGCAATGAAATAGGAAATGGCCTGAACTGCAAGTTGGGTTAGGACTTGGGCCTAGAATATAAGTATACTAGTGGGCAGGACAAAATGAAATTGGTATAGGCCAAGTTTATTTAAAAAGGGAAAATGGACTTTGAAGATAAATTGTTGAAAATTTATATATGGACAAAAGAAAGGTTTTCTCTTTGAATAACACATACACCTGAAAGTTCTAGGGTGACAGAGAGGATAGTGTCTAGGCTTGGGTTTGGAAAATACAAGTTTCCTGCCCTCCCTGGCTATCCCTAACTGATCCGAAGGACGGGATGGTTGTTTTCAAAACAAGATTTGGAAATTAATCAAAAACCCTTTGAACTTAGAAAACATGAATATGCCTAACCCGAGGTTAGACTGAGTTGCGGTGTAAACCTGCCCGGAACCGACCGGCACATCCAGTAACCGCAGCAATATCTGTCTAATGTGAGAGGTTGCGACTTTAATTTATTAATTAAAGCTAGAACAAGAATGGGAGAGTTAAGTCCATAGAAACACTTAACCAATTTAACACAGTTAAGCAAGAATGGGTGGGTTAAGTCCATAGAAACACTTAACCAACTTAACACAGTTAAGCTAGAATGGGAAGGTTAAGTCCATAGGAACACTTAACCAACTTAACACAGTTAAGCTAGAATGGGAAGGTTAAGGAACACTTAACCAACTTAGCACAGTTAAAGCTAGAATAGGAGGGTTAAGTCCATGGGAATACTTAGCCAAATTAACATGTTGACTAGACTAGAAGGTGGGGTTAAGTAAAGTTAATACACTTAGCCAATTTAACATGTTAATTGGACTAGAGTTTGGTGTTAAGTAATACACTTAGCCAATTTAATATGTTAGCTGGACTAGACCATAGGGTTAAGTAAACTTGAACGCTTAACCATCAGAATATGATAAATGAATAGGGTTAAGTAAAAAGCATAAAGGGATAACACTTAACAAGTTTAACAGGATAAGGGAAGAGGGTTAAGATAGCTTGAATCGACTAAAGACACTTAACCAATCCAACCTGGCGAGAAAGAAAACTAAGTAGTAAACCTCAGTTGAAAAGGGAACTAAGTAGTAAAAATTAGTTAAGAAAACAAGGAATTTGGAAAATAAGTGGTAAACCTTAGTTAGTAGAACTAAGTAGTAATTCTTAGTATAACACGAAGGAGCGGACGTCCATCTGATTTTAAAGAAGGCTCCAACGAATTGGGTTACGAAGCCCGAGGCTTCGAGGGGACATGAGGGTACTCTTGGTATCCCTCTGTGAGGCTACAGATGATGTGCCTGGGCCCACAGAGGTTAAGGTCTACGTAGAAGAACCAGGGGTATGCCTTGGTTGCAATACATGGCAACCTAAAGACTAGGATGGACCAGCGTGATTCGGCGAGCAAACGGTAGCCCTGTGATAGTGACTCGTTGTCTACCATCCATCTTCAGTCAAGCGAGACACGTGAAGCGGGAAGGCTGGAGGACTCATACAGACCACATACTTGCTATCTAGTTGTGGTTGCAGGGTGTTGTTGGCCATAGAATTAGTGGGGCAGATAGGGGCCTTCGTACAGTTCTCATTTTACAAGGGTGGCCGTCCATTAGTTGAGGGAGGGGTCGAGTGGGACCATAACCACTGGAAAAACAGACCTTAACATCTGCATCGGCAGATATTGAAAGCTCCCGACCGAGTTCCGTATTTCTAGAGTAGCCCTGACACGGGACTCGGGTAGCACATTACAGGACATGTGCATCTAGACAAGCGATAACGATTCGCGATACATGCGTGGGGAAAGTCTAGGAACATGTACCACTCTAGGTAGTGTATCCTAGACTAAAGGGCATCGTTCGACAGGTAACATAATTCCTAGTTGAACTAGGAGGCATAAATCCTGAATCCGAGAAGCATTCAGAAGATAGCGTAAACTTTAGAGGAATCTAGAAAGTACTTGGTAAGAAATCCTTGATTAAATCTAGGTAACAAATAAATAAATGGATGCCTGAAGGCGATGGAAAATACAGGGATTGGGATCACGTTACCGTTACTAGTTGGCACACTAGTTAGGTGGTGCAGAAATATAGAAACCAGTATAACAAGGAAATAGCGAAGCGGCGAAAGTATTACAGCATATCCAGTTTATCTTAATTTAGCATATCTTGTGTTAATCTTACCTAATCTTGCCAACACTATCATCATGGTGTAATCTTGTATTCAGTTAATTCATGTCATTTTGTTTTTCCCTTGTTCACATGCTAGAAGTTACTGAAATTACTCAGACTTTATGTCTGACTCTGTTTTCCTTTCGTCTTCTTTTCTTCTGTTCCCCCCCCCCAAGGTAGTAGAGGAGGGAATAGTATAGCTCAGGTTAAGTTGGAATGTCACTCTTTCCCAGCTTGAAGATTTGTCGAAGATTGCTTGGATTCTCTTTCCGGATACTATGGCTGGCTCTTGCTAAAATTGGGGAATATAAATATTGTTTTATGCTTCTTTATTTTGTAAGATAGATGATACTTTGATATTGTAAAGAAATCTTTGTACAAACTATTTTATCAATAAAGCAAAGTTTTATTTTCCGTTGTTTAATTTCTGTCTGTCTTGTAATTTATCTGCATCTTTTACCCTAAATACTCCATAGAACTTAGTGCATTCCCTTTGTGAGTGACACTAACGGACGTGGGGTGTTACAACTTGTCCATAATTATTTTTGCCCAATTGATCTGTTTTCGAGAGTAGATGGCATACAATGCTTGGAAATCCCTTTTATAAAGCTTCTCATAACTTCCTTTTCGTGGATTTATTGTTCGGACTAAAACACGATTAAAAAGTCTAGCTTGTGGACGAAGATTGGTAGAAGTTAGTTTTCTCATATCAGTAAGATCGTCGGAAATAAATTTATGAGATACTTCATCTCTTTGAGTCCTATTAACTTCTATATCGTCAATATCCAAACCTTGCCAAGCACATTTTAAGTTTTGTCCTAACCTTTGAAGAGGAAGTAAAATCCTTTTTCCACAAACCATTGTCCAAATGCAATCGGTTGTGTTTTGAGGTTTCATATGGTCAAGATTCATGTTGGCTAAGAACAACTTAACAAGCAAAGGGTATATTTTGACATTGTTTGTATTATATTCTTCCAAAGATTCAAAGTGGAAATGTCTAGCGAATTGGAGAAGTCTATAATTAGAAAAGGCATCAAATTTAACGAAAGCACCTTCGAAAAACTTGGAATTCTTCATTGCTTTGTACCTAGCCTTTGCAATGTCTCCATGAAGCCATTTTGGATTTGATCTTCTGATGGAGGTAGAGCTTCTTGTTCTCGTGTGCGTTTGCCTCTAGTAGTCATGATTATTATAAAAAGATTGAAGATTTTGAAGTAGTTTAAAATTGGGGATTTAGGTTTTTTTTTTGTTTATAGTGGGTGAAAAGGCGAAAGTAAAAAGTGAAAAGATAGAAGGTGTTTATGAGGAGATATACTCCTTTGGAACCGACGTGTCTTTTTTAAAAACAATGTCCTGTCATTAATTCAGACGTCTGGTTGAAATGAAGGAGATGTCTGTTGCTAACTAATTTTAAGCCAGCAAGCTTTTAGTTCATTTTGGAACCATTTCAGACGTCCTTTTTTAACGAAACAGACGTCTGTTTTTGCATAAGTTTTAGTTGGTTCTTCGGAAACAGACGTCTGTTTATAAAAAGAAAGACGTTTGTTTTTAGTGATTTATGAGGCAACAAAGAATTAGTTCATTTTAGCCTTGTTTCAGACGTCTGATATATTCTTGTCAGACGTCTGTTTTACTTGTTAAAACAAATAGTTGTTTGAAGCAAGACGTCTGAGTTGATATTTTTTTTCAGACGTCTGTTTTACAACAGACATATATGTTTGAAAAATAAACAAACATTAATATCAAAAACACTATAAAGTTCAAATTATTTTAGGGATAAACGAAACCTTATTTTGAAGGAGGTGTTGTCTTCGGAATGGGGTAACTTGGCCCTTCATTTTTATTATAATTCTTGTCCCAAGAGTTTGGACTATACGGTGGATGTTGAGGAGAGAAGGTATAGTATTTCTCCTTTGCATAATTCACCGGATCATCTTTAGTTCGATATGCAGTTGATGGATCGATAGGATTTATCGGGCTTGGTAAAGGTGAGACAACATATTTTCATTTGATCGGCAAAGCTTTGATATCATTTTTCGAAGTGTACTTAAGCGAGTTGAAGTTGCTTTTTGTTCGAAATACAATTCTCTCTGAAGTTCGATTTGCTGTCGCTGATAATGATGAATCTCATCGATTTTCCGTTTAGTATCCGGAGAGGTAAATAATGATCATTTGGTTTTCTTTGATTCCGGAGTATAGCCATTATGATATTCTCCCCACTTATATGTTGGTTCATTTTCGGGAGTAGGAGTAGGAAGAACTGGAGTTTCAGCTGAGCTATTAGTTGATACAATAATGTTGATGGAAGGTGAAGAACTTTTTGAAGACATTGTTTTCTTATGTTTTTAGTATTTGATTTGTTTTAGACAATTCTTTAAATAGGAGAATAACTAAGTTATATGAATGGTCAAAAACTTAAGTATATTTATTACCAGAAATAATAACTAGTTATGAGTAATCTTAGGTAAAGAGTTATTTTTAGTAAACCTTTTGTAAAAAAAAAATAGTTTACGAGTGTTAAAACATGAGAAGCTAACTTTAGTTAATTATAAGTCTTTAGCAGATATAATTCCTAGTTCTCTTCTAAGTTTTATAAAGGATGATTCTATCAAAGGTTTAGTGAATATATCGGCAATTTGATTGTCGGTTGATACATATTTTAAATTAATTATTCCTTTTTCTATGTTATCACGTAGGGAATGATGTCTTATATCTATGTGTTTTGTTCGTGAATGTTTAATTTGATTTTTAGATAAATTTATAGCGCTTGTATTATCACAATAAATTGTAGAATTCATTAAATTTATTCCAAAATCTTTTAATGTTTGTTGCATGTAAATTACTTGAGCACATGCTAAAGCTGCTGATATATATTCAGCTTCACGTGTAGAAAGTGAAACGCAATTTTGTTTCTTGCTAACCAAGATACTAATGATGTTCCGATAAAATGACATGTTCCACTCGTACCTTTTCTATTCGTTCGGGATCCACCAAAATCAGCATCACTGTAAGATACTAATTCAAACATACATCCTTTTGGATAGAATAGTCCAAAATCTTTAGTATCATTAAGGTATCGTAAAATACGTTTAACAGCTCATAAGTGTGATTCTTTCGGATTGGCTTGAAATCTTGCACATAGACACACACTCATCATTATATCTGGTCTACTTGCTGTTAGATAAAGTAGTGATCCGATCATGCTCCTATATAGTTTTTTATCAACATTTTTTCCGTTTTCATCTTTTTCTAAATGAGTCGTTGTACTTATAGGTGTTGGTTTGCCCGATTTTTTATCTAAACCAAAACGTTTAACTAGATTATTGCAGTATTTTTCTTGATTAATAAAAGTTCCATTTTCTGTTTGTTTAATTTGTAATCCTAGAAAATATGATAGTTCACCCATGTGTGACATTTCAAATTCGCTTGTCACAATTTTAGAAAATTCTTCACATAATTTCTCATTTGTAGATCCAAAAATAATATCATCTACATATATTTGTATAATTAAAATATCTTTATTTTTATTTTTAATAAATAAAGTATGATCAGCTTTACCAATTTTAAATCCAGAATTTATGAAGTAGGTTTTAAGTCTTCCATACCAAGCACGAGGTGCTTGTTTTAGACCGTATAATGCCTTTTTAAGTTTGTAAACATAATATGGATATTTTTCATGTATAAATAATGGTGGTTGCTCTACATAAACATTTTCTTTAATGAAACCATTTAAGAAAGCACTTTTAACATCCATTTGATAAAGTTTAAAATTATGATAACTAGCAAATGCTAAAAGTATTCTTATTGCTTCTAATAGTGCTACAGGTGCAAATGTTTCATCCTAATCAATTCCTTCTTCTTGATTATATCCTTGAGCAACTAATCTTGCTTTATTTCTTGTGATATTTCCAAGTTCATCATCTTTATTTTAATATACCCATTTGGTTCCAATAACTGATTGATCATTTGGTCGAGGTACTAATTCCCAGTGGTTATTGCATTCAAATTGATTTAATTCCTCTTGCATAGCTATTATCCAGTAATCATCTGTAGATGCTTCTTTTGGATTTTTAGGTTCAATAGTTGAAATAAATGCAAAATGTCCCATTTGATTTAACTAATTTCTAGTTTGTACATTTGAATTTATTGTTCCAATAATATTTTGTGTAGGATGATCTTTTAAAACTCTAGGAGGTGACCTAATATCTCCCGTTGTGTTATTTTCAATATTTTCAAAATTTGTATTTTCAGTAATTTCATCATCATCATTATTTTGAATATTTTTAGTAAAATTTTCATCAAAAGATACATGTAATGATTCTTCTATACAATTAGTACGTTTATTGAAAATACGATAAGCTTTACTTCGTTTTGAATATCCAACGAAAATTCCATGATCAGCTTTTGCATCAAATTTCCCTAGTTGATCTTTCGTATTAAGAATAAAACATTTTGAACCAAAAATTTTAAAGTAAGAAATATTTGGTTTTCTTCCATTGAAAAGTTCGTATGGTGTATTTTTGGTTAGAGGACGAATAGAAATACGATTTAGAACATAACATGCTGTTGAAACAGCTTCTGCCCAAAATTGTTTTGGCAATGTACTTCCGTTTAATAACGTTCTAGCTCATTCTTGTAATGTTCTATTTTTCCTTTCAACAACTCCATTTTGTTGTGGAGTTCTAGGGAAAGAGAAGTTATGAATAATTCCTTTCTTCTTACAGAAATTTTCAAAAGATTCATTTTCGAATTCTCCTCCATAATCGCTTCGAATGTTTTTGACTTTTAAATCTTTAGAGTTTTGAATTCTTTTTATAAACTGTTTAAAATGATCGAACGTATCACTTTTATTTTTTATAAATATAGTCCATGTAAATCTTGAAAAATCATCAACTATTACAAAAACATATCGATTGTGATTTAATGATTGAATTTGAGTAGGACCAAATAGATCCATATGTAATAATTCTAGAGGTTGTAAAGTAGAAATAACCTTTTTAGATTTAAAAGAAGATTTTGTTAATTTTCCTATTTAACAATCTTCACAAAGATTTTTTACTTTAAAATTTATATTTGGTAAACCTCTTACTAAATCATTTTTAGAAATTTTCTGAATTGTTTTGAAATTTATTTGACAAAACCGTTTGTGCCATAGCCAAGAATCATTTTCACTAGCTATTAAACCCATTTGTCTATTATTGTTAATTTTCATATTTAATACATAAATATTTCTATCTCTATTTCCTTCAAATATAATATTTTGGTTTTCATCAAAAATACTACATTTATTTTCAGAAAACGTTATTTTAAATCCTTTGTCACATAATTGACTTATACTGAGTAAATTATGTTTTAAATTTTTAACTAAAGAAACATTTTTAATGATAGGTAAATTTGATGTACCGTAGTTGCATGCATCTCCTTTGCCAATGATAAAACCTTTTGAATTATCTCCGAAGGTAACAGAGCCACCATCAAAGTATGTAATATTTGTAAGCATATCCTTGTCTCCAGTCATGTGTTTTGAACAACCACTGTCTAAAATCCATTTTCTTTTCTTGAGTGGTACCTGCAAAAAATATTAATAATCACATTGGTACCCACTTTTGATAGGGTCCTAAGAGTTAGATCTTAGGAAGCCAAACCTATGTGGGTTTAGTATCCCTTTTGTATAAATAATTTTTGTTATTATGTACAGATTCCATAAATGATTTGATATGTTTGTTCCTTATCAAATTATTATTTGTTTTTGGAACCCATATCTCAATTTTATTAATCCTTTTTGAATCAATTTTCTTCTTTTCGTTTGAAGAAAATTTTAATTTCTTTTTATACCCTAGACCACTTTTATTTGAAGAAGGTCGAGAATTTTCAATAATTTTTGATAAATTTTCTCTTCCTTTATTAAAGTTTGAAACATTTTTAGAAATATTTTCAAATTTAGTTTGAATACTTTAATTTTCTAATTCTAATTCCTTTATTCTAGTTTTCAACACATGATTTTCAGAATTTATATTATCATTTTTTACTTTTTGAGTTTCAATTTCTTGACTCAAAAGCAAAAGTTGACTATCAGTTTTTTTAAAATTTTCTTGAAGTTTTTCAAATTCTTCTTCTAAAATAATTTTTTTTCATCCTTTATCATATCCCTTTCAAATTCTGCCTTATTCTGATTTTCACGTACTTCTTTAATTTTTTTTTCAGACTTTTGATAATATTTAAAAATTCAGCATTAACTTCGATTAATTCTTCGTAAGATAAATCACTTAATTCGGATTCTTGAGCCATGAAGCATACATTTGCTTGTTCGTTGTCACTATCACTATCACTGTCTGATGAATCTGAATTATACCATGTGACGGAGAATGCCTTCTTTTTAAATTTCTCTTTTTTGTTTTTGTTGAAGTTTTTATGATTTTCTTTTAGTTCTGGACAATCCTTAGCCATATGACCTTTCTTATGGCAATTGAAACATTCTAAATTAGAGGATGTAGGTTTGCTTGAATTGTTTTTCTTGAAATTTCCTTTTCGATATTTCATGAATTTCTTAAAACTTTTAGCAATAAATGCTAAGTCTTCATCTTCTGATTCCGATTCTTCTTTTTCAGCATGAAAAGCTACATTCTTCTTTTCTTGTGATTGTTCTTTTCTAACTTGAAGATTCACCTCATATTACATTAGATTTCCTATGAGTCCTTCTGGTTTCATAGCTGATAAGTCATTTGCTTCTTCAATAGCTAATACTTTTCTCTCCCAATCATCTGTTAGAGAATTTAGCACTTTTGATATAATATCAAAATCGCTATACTTTTCTCCTAATCCTATCAGAGCATGCAAAATATCTTGAAACCTTGAATACATTTCATTAATCGTCTCATTTTGTCTCATTTTGAAATTCTGGAACTGATTCATGAGCATTGAAATCTTTGTTTGTTTGACTTTGTTTGTTCCTTCATGATAGTTTTAAGTTTTTCCCAAATTTGATGAGCAGATGTACATATGCTAACACGATTGAATTCATTTCTATCCAAAGCACAATATATCATATTCATTGCTTTTGCATTTGCATTTGCTTCATCTTTTTGAGTCACTGTCCAAGCCGAATATTCAGTAGTAGGTGCTGTGAATTCTTTTTGAGTAGCATTCCATGCACTAAAGCCATTTGCTTGCATACAAATTCTCATTCTAGTAGCCCAGTAGTTGTAGTGTAATCCGTTAAATAGTGGTGGTCTTTGAGTAGATTGTCCGTCGGCAAAAGTAGTTGAGCTAGCACTTGGGTTATTCTCCATTTTGTCAAAATATCGAATAACGGTGTTACAATTATAGGATGTCCTTGCTCTGATACCAATTGAAAGAGTCTAAACAGCGGTAGGATCTTATATTATGGAGTATAAGCAGGATATAATGTAGATAATAATAGTAGCAGTAAGTAAATTCACACAGTCGATTTATACTGGTTCGGATCACTGTCCTACATCCATTCCCAGACTCCCTTCTGGAATTTCACTAATGCAACAACCCTCACCTCACCTGGAGGAATTTGTTCACAATTACCCGAACAACCGAACGGGATTTCTTGCCTCAACTGCTGCAGAGGTCTTCACTAGTACAAAGATAAATGTTGACTTATTGTGTTCTTGATAACACGAATTGTCAAATAGTAAGTACAACCTTCCTATAGTCTTTTCTTGATGATTATTGTGAAGCTTGTGAAAGATTATGGAAGTTTAAGATCTCAAAATGTTTGTAAGTAGTATGCTTTGAGAAATCAGAATTCTTTTAGAATAATAGAGAGTTAGAATAAGGATTAGTAATCAAAACAATTGTTGAAACCTCTATTTATAATATTCAAAGAATTGCAACTGGTCATGAAAGGATTCGATGAAGAGAAGTAAGTTGTATCTCTTCAATATAGATGCATCCTTTCAGAAACAGACGTCTTAGATAAAATTTTCAGAAGTCTCTTTTGATTTGAATTCAAAATAGGAAGTGTAGTATGTTTGTCTCCAGAAACAGACGTCTGGTAGAATTATGTCAGACGTCTGAAAATTCATACTGAATTTTCTTTGCTTCAGCAAACAGACGTCTGGTCTGATTATGTCAGACGTATGTTTCTGTAAACAGACTACTTCTTGCTTCCTTGTTCATTGTTGCTAACATATATTCATAAATACTTTGTGTGTGTATAATCATCAGGAAATACTTTAACATATCTTATCTAAGACTAATCTAGACTCATACAAATAATATTTCCCTTGAGTTCTTGAATCCGATTGTCAACAAAGTTTCATCTTCCTGCAAAACAAAGTTAGTCGATAGCATATGAACGTATATTGTTCTCATAGTCAAAACGCTATACTTAGCGATTCAACACATGGCACCCTTGGAGGCTTTATATGGAAGACCATGTCGATCACCAACTTGTTGGTTGGAGTCTACAAAAAAGCTCGTACTTGGGCCCGACATGATCAGAGAAACTTCAGAGAAGGTGGACTTGATACGAAGACGAACGAAGACCGCATAAGATAGACAGAAATCCTACGCTGATAAAATAATGACCGACCTTGAGTTTGAGGTTGGAGACAGGGTTTTCCTTAAATTATCTCCTTTGAGGAATGTCATTCGCTTTGGGTCTGCAGGAAAATTGGAACCAAGATTACTAGAGTTCATAAAGTAGAGCTGCCCGAAAGATAGGCTAGAGTTCATATTGTTTTTCAAATCTCTCATCTACGAAAGTGCTTACATGAGTCGGCAAAAGTTGTGGAGCCAAGCATACTAGAGGAAATAGAAGTGGAGCGAGAAGTGACGGGAGAAGAGTTCCAACTCGTATCTTGGGTATGGAAGTTAAAAGGCTACGCAATCGTGAAGTCAAGCTAGTTAAACTACAATGGAGTGATGCAAAGGAAGACGCGACCTGGTAGACTGAGGACAAGATACGCGCAGCCTACCCTTATCTTTTTGAGGGTACATCTTTCATCTCTTGTTTTCCATAAAGTTTATGCAAGCTTATATCTATACTTTTAAGTATATCTCCTCGGTCCTAGTCTTGATCCCCAGGTAAAAACCAATGGATGTAAACATGTATTTGAAACATGTTGTGATTGATGGTTGCAAGTGGTTGCTAGTGGTTGCTCGTGGATGCATATACACACACACACTAGGTACTAGATCGGCTCAGTCACTTTCATATTGCATATGCATATATGTATTTATATATGGATTAGAACTTGATGTGTTATCATGTGGAGGTTGCGTTTGTATGAATGACTGTGCACTCATGTAGAAAGTACAATTAGGAATAATTTCATACATAATGGACTCAGGCACTGACATGATTTGCATCAAGGAGGTCAACTGAATTAGTAGACCGCCTAATTTAGCATTAGATAAGGACATATACACACATTATGTATATGATCATGAAAGCATTAGAAATCTTTTTAAGGATAATGGATTCCTATGATTGATGGTTGAGTAGATGGATGATGGATGTTAGGATACATTCTTCGTAACTTAGAGATTTCGGGGACGAAATCCTTTAAGGACGGGAGAATGTAACACCCCGTATTTTCTATGAACATTAAAGTAACGAATTAAAGAAAACTTAATTTTAAAAGAGGGAATTAAGGGAAATGTGTTACGCCATTGCGTTCGTCTCGGAATTCGGCGTGAGATAGAGTCCGAGTTTGCGTGAATCACACTCCGTATAAAGAAGTTATGTAGTTCAGAAGTTTTCAAGTTTAAACAGTAATTAAATATAATAATAAAATAAATCAGAAAATAGTTTTCAAAATCTGGCAAGAGCGGCCTGGGCTGGAAATTTCCCGCCCAGGGGCGTCAAACCCCCCCTGGGGGAGTCGACATAGGTGCCGACCCCCTCTGTAGGGAGTCGACATAGATGACGACCCCCTCTGTAGGGAGTCGACCCCTCCCAGATCCAGCTCCTGTGACGTACTTTTATAGCCCTGTGATGGTGTGGCCTTCTCTGATTGGCCAATGACTGGTTTATTAGGTATTAGGGCATATGTGTCATGCTACGGTTGGCTGCATGACACACCTCTTTGGTTTGATGGCTCTGATTTCTCCTAGTCTAATCTAAAGTCCAGAATTAAACCTAGAATCCTATATTAGCACCCCAAACCTTAACCCTAGACCATACAATGAAGTCGTCATGCTATCCATGCCTAAGTTAGCCTAGCCTCCATCTTCTCCAAATTAGAAATCAAGTTAGAAAGCTCCAAACAATATCAAAAATAGAGAATCAAACGTCTACATCAAAGGATAACTTTACAAATTAAGAAATCAGATCCCAGAAATCAAGATCCATCCTTTTTCTATAAGTACAGTTATTGTTTAGATGTGAACACCTAATAAGAAATCATGACTGTAATAACTGGATCTAGAAATATGCCTAATTCTATTCGTGACTATCCTTTTGTCAATTCTGAATTGCTTATGCCTATTAGACTGTTGTGACTGACATAGTAAAGCCTGTCATGCCTATTGGACTGTTGTGACTAACATAGTAAAGACTATCATGCCTATTGGACTGTTGTGACTGACATAGAAAAACCTAGCATGCCTATGTGAGTATTGGGACTGATACCATTGAACCTATCATGTTGTATTAAATTTCTGGTTCTTTTATGTATGTAATTTACATGCTAAATTATGTTCATACATGCTTACATGTTTAGATCCAAGCTAGTACCCATGTTTACGATCTATATAAGTTCATGCTTATACAATTAAACTTATGCTAGTTCGCATGATTGGATCTAATTTAAAAGCAAGATCACGCCCATATGCTTAATTAAGTTTATGTCGTTTTATCCCAAATTTATACTACGCATGTTGATCTATATTGTTTATGTCTGTTGGAAAGTTACATGTCCCTTTCTTTTCCCTTTTGTTTATGAGTTAGTGTAATTTGCGAGCCTAACATTCTTTGTGAATTATGCAAATGAATAACGGGGGAGACGTTGGGAAAAATATTAAATTACATGTTACTAGCAAAGATTGGCTCATAATCATGTAAATGATTAGTAGCGTGAAATGGTATAATTTGTATACCTAGAACTATGGACATAATTTAGAGGGTAAATAGGACATGACTTGATTTGACAACACTTGTGGATAATTTGCATATAAACATGAATGGTAAGTATGTAAATTAATTAAAAGATAAATATGCCTAACTCGAGGTTAGATTGAGTTGCGGTGTAAGATTGCCCGGAACAGCTCGGCACATCCAGCGACTGCAACAATACAGATCTAATGTGAGAGGTTAGCGCATTAAGCCCGAAAAACCCAACGTTAGATTGAGTTGCGGTGTAAGACTGCCCGAAACCGCCCGACACATCCAGCGACCGCAACAATACATATCTAATGTGAGAGGTTGGTACTTTAATAAATGAATTAAAGCTAAGGAACAGACAGGCTAAGAATGGTAGGGTTAAGTTAATTAAGGCAACACTTAACCAATACAACATGTTAATCAAACAGATGGGTGGGGTTAGGTAAAATGGTTAACACTTAACCGTTGTAACATTTTGATTAGGAAACTGTAACAACCCGGAAATTTTGAGCCAGTTTAATATTTTTATTTTGGCGAATTTAATGAATTTTGAAAATTTAAAATGGATCATTTTAAATAATAACGACGAGAAATTTAGTTTTAATTGAATTAGAACTTACATATTTATATAGATCGTCGTTATAATATAAATATTTATTTATAATTATAAAAGGAATTGAAAATGGCGCGGTAGTTAGAAAATTCAATTTCAAAATTCAAACAAATGTACATGATTCAAAATAAACCAGATTTTAGCGAAATAAAAAATATTAGAATCTAATTGAGAATATCTTTCCAACGAATCCAAAAAATCAAAATTTCATAGCGGGAATCAAAAGATATGTCCAGTTGAAAATTCAGAGTAGTCGCTATGGAATTCTAGCCCTTAAAAATGGAAATTTTGTAAACGACCTCGGATTTCGACGAAACCACTTTTGTTGGATCCGTGATGTCAAGTAATTGCTAGATTCCAATTTACATAATTTTTCGAATCAATATGTGAGTGTGGCGAAGTAAAATGCATTTGACCACTTTCAGTTGATTTTAATCGACTGGAAAATGGCTATTTTTCAAACGGTCTTGGAATTCGACGAAATTAGTTTTGTTAGAACTGTATCGTCAATACGAAGCTTGAAATTATTTTCCGGGAATTTTTAGAGTTTGTATGTGGCCCCGGTAAATCAAAATGTGCGTTTAAATTGAATATATATAGATTTATAATTTAATTTCAACGGAAATATATCGTAACGATCAAATTGGCCTATGATACATATCCCATTGTGTTCGGAATGGGGGTAATTAGCAAGGGATGACAGTCGGTGGACTTGATTTCGAATTAATAGGAAAAGTCAACTTAAATGAAGAAGAAAAAAATAATAAATTATATAAATAATACCCCCCCTTCTATTCCTTTCTCTCTCCCTCGTTAAAGTCAGAATCGAACAAAGAAAAAGAAAAACGAACGACTGGAGGAAATTGATCGCCGCCGCCCACCCTCCACACCGCGCCGCCTCCGCTCATCTTCCCCCACTCCGTCGATCGCCTCCCTCTCCACACACATGCAAGTCCGACCGCGCCCTAGCCATCCAGAACCTGACGCGACACCCCAAAACCACTCCGCCCGAGCCGAATTCCCCCTTACTGAGCCCCTCAGCCCTGCCGTGCCACGCCACCATCGCCTTCCATCCGCCACTGACCGACGCTGAAGCCCTATGTCCCCAAGCCGAGCCTCCTTTTTCTCTCGTTTTTATTGTAAGTTCCTTCTTTCTTTTTTTTTACCCCTTTTATTTGTTTTGAATGTCATGCTTTTTATAATAAAAATATATAATTTTTAAACAGAAAATATATGATTTTTAGGGGATTAAAGTTTGCATTTTTATAGTATACAAAGTCAGGATTTTATCCGTATATAGTTTAGATCTGTAATTAACATAAAAATGTGATTTTTATGAGGTGGAATCTAGAAAAGGTCGGATTTTTAATATAGAAAAGGTCGAATTTTTATAATATAGAAAAGTTAAAAATATAATTTTTATACAAGTGGCATAATAAAAATATGATTTTTACCTAGGTAGAGTATTAAAAATATGGTTTTTATATACTAGACAATATAAAAATATGATCTTTCTTGTGAATTGAACAATTAAAAATGTGCTTTTTACTATCGACTACGTGAAACAGATCTCGATAGAAGCACGGTGAAGATTCCTACATATGAAGAGTTGCGGGGTTGGATTTAGCTTTCGGTGAGAACTTCTCACTTTAAATTTTCTCTTCTAGTTATAAATATATACTAGGATGCATACGGTGTTTAGTAGCACCAGACACCATCGTCCACAGACCATGGATTTGTTTGTTTGGTTGTTTGGTGATTGATTAGAATATTTGTTGGAATTTTGTGGTGTGAATAATGAAATTGATTTGATTGATATGTGTATGGCGTGGGCCATTATTAGACCGCAGATAAGGCTAGGCCTTGTCCCGTTTCTAATATCGTGCCGTTATGCCGCCGAAATTTTCTAAAATAAGTTAGAAAAATAAAAATATCGTTTTATTTTCTAAATGAACTGAATATAAATTCATGTGTTGAAATAAAATATTTTATCATTAAAATATAATTTTTAACGTGTGAGTGAATAAAATAAAATATTCATTTACAAACCAGATGGTTTGTTTATGTACACTGATTTGACTGATATTAAATGGGACGATAAATTTTACACATCGCCCAACTGCACAAATAATATTCAGTGTTTGTTGATGTGAAACCCCACACGGGTATTGGGATGATATTTGACGTACACTAGTCCCAATAATTAGTTGTTTGCCGACCGATAGGTTGACAGACAGTTGTGTTGTGCACTTTGGATGATGGTTGATTATTTATTATTGCTATTATATACATGTGTTGTATGGAATCAATATAATTAACATTATATGGTAATTGATTGGGCCTCATTCCAATTTAGAAAATAAATAATATAAAGAAATATATATTCATGTGTTGAAAGAAATATATATTCATGTGTTGAAAAGAAACATATATTCATGTGTTGAAAAGAAATATATATATATATATATATTCATGTGTTGAAAAGAAATATATATTCATCTATTGAAAAGAAATATACATATTCATGTGTTGAAATGAAATACATATTCATGTGTTGAAAAGAAATAAAATTATCTGTTGAAAAATATATATATTCGTGTGTTGAAGAAAATATTCATTTGTTGAATAAAATAACGAAGTTATTGAAATATATAAAGACTTGTTGATTAGATTTGCGCCATTTTTACGTGAATTATATTTATATCGATTTTATTCGAATATCGAAAAAGAAGTGATTTCAAATATAACGTTTTGAGAATATTATCATTTATATATATGTCGATGATATGGAAAATTCAATATTGATTTAAAATTGAATATGAAGTTGAAATTGTTTTGAAAACAAATTTTAAAATACGTTTTGAAGTGAAATCGATGTAATATATATAATATATATATTATATATATTAAATGGCCTGAATAGAACGCGCCGCGCTACGGCAGTTCGTGAATTTCGACCATGGACTTCGAATTGACGTTACGGGAGATCCGACCGTCGGATTATCCTAGAACTAGAACCGTTGGGTTCGTATCGAAAAGAGATTTCCAATGAATATTAGAAATTTGAAATCTAACTGTTGGATTTGGAGATACGTCCAAATTAAATTTAGAAAAGGTCGTTGTAAGTGCAGTTCGACGATCGTCGTTGGAAATCGACTGTACAGGCCTTGATAAAATTATTAAAAATATCTATAATTTGTGTAAAATCAAAATATATGAATCTGAAAGAACTGGGATGAAAAATTCCCTATTTAAAAGATAAAAATATATTTTTATCGAAATGAACTAGTTTTGAACTAGAATTAAAATCCAATATTTTTAAATATATAAATTGGGTTTGATGTGGTTTTAAAAATAATCAGAATTTGATATTGAATATAAGCAGATATATTTTCTATTCAGAGCCTTGTATTTAATATCAAATGGAATTTTGGGTTTGTCGTGAACCGTGTTTTAAATAACCTTGGTTCTTTAACCCAATTAAAGATTAGAACTAAGTGGAGTTTTAAGGAATCTTTAACTAGATTGTAATGATCGAGAAAGGAGTATCACCAGTTTTGCTGCAAGCGATAGTTAAATCTTTAACTAGATTTGAACGTGAAATGGTAATTAATATTTACCGATAACACCGTGGTTTTAAATATGGGTTATTACTAGTTTTGCTCCATGGGATAAATAGGTTGGGATTGGGAAATAAAATAAATAATTACTTCGGTGTGGTTCGCTAATCCCGACTAGTTTGAAATGATATTCGAAGGAAGATTAAAGAATAAATTTCAAAGAATTTATCTTTGATAAAATTAATGGGAACATTTCCCTAAGAATGTGAAATTAACTGATGAATTGGAATGAGGCATATGTTGTGTTTGTGTAACAATTTATTATTTTATACATGGTTTATTCAGAAAGGCCGAGTCTATACCCATTCTGAATAACCGATTCGACGATAAGTCGAAGATGAAGACGGTGATATGCGAGGAAAATGCCTCCGGTTTCGTTCAGACCTAGAACGAACTTGTAAATGGACTGTGTGTCTGACATTGGATTTTGTTCTGTGTGATTGATTTCTGTTAAATATATATCTGTTTGGCGGTGGAGAATTTATTCTCTTGCTTAACGTCCTTCTCTGAGACGTACGAGCTTAGATGTTATATATCGATAGATATCAATCGCTTGACATGAATTGCCTGTGTATCATGCCTAAGTGGTAAATGATCAAGGCTTCTGTTGAAAAGCAAAGTCTTGTGGTTGATGATCAAAGCACGGCCTACGTGGCCAAGCTTTGTGTATAACGTGGATTCGCGAGCCTCACACCTCGGTATGAGTCAAAAACGGGATGAGGACTGCAGGGAGAGCACGACGTTTCTTTCTAGCTATGGGTGGTGTCAGTGCTTAAACTGGTTGACATTTATATAATTTTTACCCGTGTTGTTGGAATGTGAGGCGCCTCGAATATATATGGCGATAATTGGCACTTTGTGAGCACCGGGAAACTTGTGCTCAGGAATACTAATCCTCTAAAGTTAGGTGAGGACCGGCCCTGAAGATCTAAGGATCATGGTGGGGTCCAGAGACATTTGCTAGAGTGTCTCGAATCGGAGAGGAGCTTTCCCCTTGCCTCAACTCAAAATGGAATCTAATTTCCAATAAGTGTCATTCGGTTTTATTTATAGAGCCTAGTATGGACACATAGTAGCATGGGATACTATGCCGTCTATGATTTATATATTATGATTGAAGTTGTTTTCTTCGCTTATAATAATATTAAAAGATGAAATTTCTCGTATCAAAGCATTCTTTGGCTGTTATAAGGTTAAACCCTATCCTCCGGCTTGCGTTGCGTTGTGTGATGGGACCTGGGACTTATAACAGCTTCATTGTTCTTTATTTAGCATTGCACTGTTTGTTAATGCACTGGTATTCTTGGGGTAAAAACCCATTCCGTGTTATACGGCGTGGTCCCTTGATTTACCAAGCTTTAAAATAAGAATTTATAACTGTTTTAGTTCTCACACCAGTCACATGACTGACCTGGAGTTTATTGTTTTGACCTAAACTCTGGGTGCCCTTATTTCCTGCACAGGCAGCTAGTAGTTGGGTTTTGCAGATATATATTCACAGGACCTGGTTTATAGCTGAAGTGATATTTGGAAAGCTCTGTATTCGTGTATTTCTTCTAGTTATATTTTGTATTATTTTTCCACTGCAGTAATGTATTTAAATCTCTGAAATTTCCTGTTGTATAAAATTTATTCATAATCTGTATATTCTTATATTCTGATGGAATTGTTGTAATAAGAAATGAAATGTTCTTCTGTCTGCGTTCCGATGTGTGTTGTTCTCAGAGAATTTGTGCTTCCTCACCGGGGAAGTTACGGGTCTTCACAGTTGGTATCAGAGCCTTGGTTTACAGAGCTCGAGAACAAGATACATTAGAACCATACGAAAGAATTCATCCGTAATTGGATTAGTAATATCCAATAAGAATTACTCGTTAGAGATGGGATCAGTAGTATTCTAGAACCAGTGTGAGGAGTATATTTTTTCATATAAAATTGAAAACAAACTTTGTTTTGAAAATTTAAACCATTTTATACGTATTTGATTATTCGTTTTTTTTTGAATTTGGACAATCCAATATATAAAGATTTTGCATATACGCCTTGCAAACGTGTATTCGAAGTTTTAATATACTGGATAGATATAGAATCACACTCTAGTCGCCCGGAGACGAATATGATGATCGGTGCACCATCACCAGGGTTTGTGTTCGAGTTTCGAAAGTGAGATATCTATATATTCCATTAGACTGGCGTGAGAACCAAAACTAGACTGGATTTATTGTTGTGACTCGGCATCAAAAACATGATTTTCCGCATATATATCAAAATTACAAATTTGAAACATTAATTCACTAATTGATTGATGGTTGCATTGTATGATTATTGTTTTGATTATTTAAAATTTTGAATCATGTGGCAAAATGGTATCAAATTTTGAACTGTTTTGAAAACGATTACATTTGCATGCCTATACATGTATCTCCGCTGAACAGGTCATAGCAAGGAGGCTAAAGAAGAGGAAAACAATTGTTTGCCCGACAAATAGGTACATGTTTATTGTATTTCTTGAGTTTTGGATGATTTTATGAGCCGATTGGCTAGCCGCTTGGCTTTTTCTTTTTCTTTTGGATTGAAGAAGGCCATGGGAGGCTATATGAAATATCCTGAAGTCCCCGATGCAGGGGAGGTTATGGCGAAATTTTTCGGAAATTTAGGGTGTTAGCCGAATTTTTGAAAAATTTGTAAAGTTCTTAGAAACTGAAATGTTGAAGAACTTAAGCCATAATGAAAATAAAGAAAGTTGAGTAGGTTTTTGTAAAAACAACTTTCGGCTTCGTCCCTTTTCAGGGACGAAAAGTTTTAAGTGGGGGAGATTGTAACAACCCGGAAATTCTGAGCCAGTTTAAAATTTTTATTTTGGCGAATTTAATGAATTTTGAATATTTAAAATGAATTATTTTAAATAATAATGACGAGAAATTTAGTTTTAATAGAATTAGAACGTATATATTTATATAGATCGTCGTTAGAATATAAATATTCATTTATAATTATAAAAGGAATTAAAAATGGCGCGGTAGTTCGACAATTCGATTTCAAAATTCAAATGAATGTACAGGATTCAAAATAAACCAGATTTTTAGCGAAACCAAAAATATTAGAATCTAATTGAGAATATCTTTCCAACGAATTCGAAAAATCAAAATTTCATAGCGGGAATCAAACGATATGCCCAGTTGAAAATTCAGAAAAGTCACTATGGAATTCTGGCCCTTAAAAATGGAAAATTTTCAAACGACCTCAGATTTCAACATAACCACTTTTGTTGGATCCGTGATGTCAAGTAATTGCTAGATTCCAATTTTCATAATTTTTCGAATCAATATGTGAGCGTGGCGAAGTAAAACGCGTTTAACCAGTTTCAGTTGATTTTAATCATCTGGAAAATGGCTATTTTTCAAACGGTCTCGGAATTCGATGAAATAAGTTTTGTTAGAACCATATCGTCAATACGAAGCTAGAAAATATTTTCCGGGAATTTTTAGAGTTCGTATGTGGCCCCGGTAAATCGAAATGTGCGTTAAAATTGAATACATATAGATTTATAATTTAATTTCAACGGAAACTGATCGTAACGATCGAATTGGCCTACGATACATATGCCATTGTGTTCGGAATGGGGGCAATTAGCTAGGGACGACAGTTGGTAGACTTGATTTCGAACTAGTAGGAAAAGTCTACATAGATGAAGAAGAAAAAAATAATAAATTATATAAATAATACCCCCTTCTATTCCTTTCTCTCTCCCTCGTTAAAGTCAGAATCAAACAAAGAAAAAAAATGAACGACTGAAGGAAATCGATCGTCGCCGCCCACCATCCACAGTGCGCCGCCTCCGCTCATGTTCCCCCCTCCTTCGATCGCCTTCCTCTCTACCCCCTGCAAGTCCGACCGCGCCCTAGCCTCCCAGAACCAGATGCGACACCCAAAAACACTCTGCCCGAGCCGAAGTCCCCCTTCCTGAGCCCCTCAGCCCTGCCGCGCCATGCCACCATCGCCTCCTACCCACCACTGACCGACGCTGAAGCCCTATGTCCCCAAACCGAGCCCCCTTTTTCTCTCGTTTTTACTGTAAGTTCCTTCTTTCTTTTTTTAGCCCTTTTATTTTTTTTGAATGACATGCTTTTTATAATAAAAATATATAATTTTTAAACTGAAAATATATGATTTTTAGGGGATTAAAGTTTGCATTTTTATAGTATACGAAGTTAGGATTTTATCTGTATATAGTTTAGATCTGAAATTTACAAAAAAAAATTGATTTTTATGAGGTGAACATCTAGAAAAGGTCGAATTTTTAATATAGAAAAGGTCGGATTTTTAATATAGAAAAGGTCAAATTTTTATAATATAGAAAAGTTAATAATATAATTTTTATAGTAGTGGCATAATAAAAATATGATTTTTACTTAGGTAGAGTATTAAAAATATGGTTTTTATATACCAGACAATATAAAAATATGATCTTTCTTGTGAAGTGAACAATTAAAAATGTTATTTTTTCTATCGACTACGTGAAACAGATCTCGATAGAAGCACGGTGAAAATTCCTACATATGAAGAGACGCGGGGTTGGATTTAGCTTTCGGTGAGAACTTCTCGCTTTAAATTTTCTCTTCTAGTTATAAATATATACTAGGATGCAGATGGTGTTTAGTAGCACCCGACACCATCATCCACAGACCATGGACTTGTTTGTTTGGTTGTTTGGTGTTCGATTAGAATATTTGTTGGAATTTTGTGGTGTGAATAATGAAATTGATTTGATTGATATGTGTATGGCGTGGGCCATTATTAGACCGCAGATAAGGCTAGGCCTTGTCCCGTTTCTAATATCGTGCCGTTATGCCGCCGAAATTTTCTAAAATAAGTTAGAAAAATAAAAATATCGTTTTATTTTCTAAATGAACTGAATATAAATTCATGTGTTGAAATAAAATATTTTATCATTAAAATATAATTTTTAACGTGTGAGTGAATAAAATAAAATATTCATTTACAAACCAGACGGTTTGTTTATGTACACTGATTTGACTGATATTGAATGGGACGATAAATTTTACACATCGCCCAACTGCACAAATAATATTCAGTGTTTGTTGATGTGAAACCCCATACGGGTATTGGGATGATATTTGACGTACACTAGTCCCAATAATTAGTTGTTTGCCGACCGATAGGTTGACAGACAGTTGTGTTGTGCACTTTGGATGATGGTTGATTATTTATTATTGCTATTATATACATGTGTTGTATGGAATCAATATAATTAACATTATATGGTAATTGATTGGTCCTCATTCCAATTTAGAAAATAAAGAATATAAAGAAATATATATATTCATGTGTTGAAAAGAAATATACATTCATGTGTTGAAAAGAAATATATATTCATGTGTTGAAAAGAAATATAAATATTCATGTGTTGAAAAGAAATATATAATCATGCGTTGAAAAGAAATATACATATTCATGTGTTGAAACAAAATATATATTCATGTGTTGAAAAGAAATATATATTCATGTGTTGAAAAATACATATATTCATATGTTGAAGAAAATATTCGTTTGTTGATTAAAATAACGAAGTTATTGAAATATATAAAGCCGTGTTGATTAGATTTGCGCCATTTTGACGTGAACGATATTTATATCGATTTTATTCGAATATCGAAAAAGAAGTGATTTCAAATATAACGTTTTGAAAATATTATCATTTATATATATATCGATGATACGGAATATTCAATTTTGATTTAAAATTGAATATGAAGTTGAAATCATTTTGAAAACGAATTTAAAATGAATTTTAAAATACATTTAGAAGTGAAATCGATGAAATATATATATTATATATATTATATATATTATATATATTAAATGGCCTGAATAGAATGCGCCGCGCCACGGCAGTTCGTGAATTTCGACCATGGACTTCGAATTGTCGTTACGGGAGATCCGACGGTCGGATTATCCTGGAACCGGAACCGTTGGGTTCGTATCGAAATGAGCTTTCCAATGAATATTAGAAATTTGAAATCTAAAGGTTGGATTTGGAGATACGTCCAAATCAAATTTAGAAAAGTTCCTTGTAAGTGCAGTTCGACGACCGTCATTGGAAATCGACTGTACGGGCCTTGATAAAATTACTGAAAATATCTATAATTTGTGTAAAATCAAAATATATGAATTGGAAAGAACTGAGATGAAAAATTCCCTATTTGAAAAGTTAAAATTATATTTTTATTGAAATGAACTAGTTTTGAACCAGAATAAAAATCCAATATTTTTAAATAAATAAATTGGGTTTGAAGTGGTTTTAAAAATAATCAGAATTCGATATTGAATATAAGCCGATATATTTTCTATTCATAGCCTTGTATTTAATATCCAATGGAATTTTGGGTTTGTCGTGAACCGTGTTTTAAATAACGTTGGTTCTTTAACCCAATTAAAGATTAGAACTAAGTGGAGTTTTAAGGAATCTTTAACTAGATTGAAATGATCGAGAAAGGAATATCACCAGTTTTGCTCCAAATGATAGTTAAATCTTTAACTAGATTTGAACGTGAAATGGTAATTAATATTTACCGATAACACCGTGGTGTTAGATATGGGGTATTACCAGTTCTGCTCCATGGGATAAATAGGTTGGGATTGGGAAATAAAATAAATAATTACTTCGGTGTGGTTCGCTAATCCCAACTAGTTTGAAATGATATTCAAAGGAAGATTAAAGAATAAATTTCAAAGAATTTATCTTTGATAAAATTAATGGGAACCTTTCCCTAAGAATGTGAAATTGACTGATGAATTGGAATGAGGCGTATGTTGTGTCTGTGTAACAATTGTTTATTTTATACGTGGGTTATTCAGAAAGGCCGGGTTTATACCCATTCTGAGTAACCGATTCGACGATAAGTCGAAGATAAAGACGGTGATATGCGAGGAAAATGCCTCCGGTTTCGTTCAGACCTAGAACGAACTTGTAAATGGACTGTGTGTCTGACATTGGATTTTGTTCTGTGTGATTGATTTCTATTAAATATATATCTGTTTGGCGGCGGAGAATTTATTCTCTTGCTTAACGCCTTTCTTTGAGACGCACGAGCTTAGAGGTTATATATCGATAGATATCAATCACATGGCATGAATTGCCTGTGTGGCATGCCTAAGTGGCAAATGATCAAGGCTTCTGTTGAAAAGCAAACTCTTGTGGTTGATTATCAAAGCACGGCCTATGTGGCCAAGCTTTGTGTATAACGTGGATTCGCGAGCCTCACACATCGGTATGAGTCAAAAACGGGATAAGGACTGTAGGGAGAGCACAACGTTTCTTTCTAGCTATGGGTGGTGTCAGTGCTTAAACTGGCTGACATTTATATACTTTTGACCCGTATTGTTGGAATGCGAGGCGCCTCGAATATATATGGCAATAACTGGCACTTTGTGACCCGACGTACTGACCATTATATATATATAGGTAGGACCGGGAAACATGTTCTCAGGAATACTAATCCTCCAAAGTTAGGTGAGGACCGGCCCTAAAGATCCAAGGATCATAGTGGGCTCCTGAGACATTTGCTAGAGTGTCTCGAATCGGAGAGGACCTTGGCCTTTTCCTCGACTCATGATGGAATCCAATTTCCAATACGTGTCATTCGGTTTTATTTATAGAGCCTAGTATGGCGACATAGTATCATGGGATACTATGCCGTTTATGATTTATATATTATGATTGAAGTTGTTTTCTTCACTTGTAATAATAATAAAAGATGAAATTTCGCGTATCAAAGCATTCTTTGGCTGTTATAAGGTAAAACCCTATCCTCCGGCTTGCGTTGCATTGTGTGATGGGACCTAGGTCTTATAACAGCTTCATTGTTCTTTATTTAGCATTGCGCTGTTTGTTTATGCACTGGTATTCTTGGGGTAAAAACCCGTTCCGTGTTATACGGCGTGGTCCCTTGATTTAACTAACTTTAAAATAAGAATTTATAACTGTTTTAGTTCTCACACTAGTCACATGACTGACCTGAAGTTTATTGTTTTGACCTAAACTCTGGGTGTCCTTATTTTCTGCATGGGCAGCTAGTAGTTGGGTTTTGCAGATTTATATTCACAGGACCTGGTTTATAGTTGAAGTGATATTCGGAAAGCTCTGTATCCGTGTATTTCTTCCATTTATATTTTGTATTATTTTTCCACTGCAGTAATGTATATAAATCTCTGATATTTCCTATTGTATGAAATTTATTCATACTCTATATATTCTTGTATTATGATGGAATTGTTGTAATAAGCAATGAAATGTTCTTCTGTCTGCGTTCCGATGTGTGTTGTTCTCTGAGAATTCGTGCTTTCCTCACCGGGGAAGGTACGGGTCTTCACAGAAACCCTAGAACGAGGACCCATTTCAGCAGTAACCCACATAGATGTATCATGGTACCCTGAATTAGGCCGGGTGGGGGCACGATTACTGGGCTAATTATAAGCGGTCAAAATAGCGGCGGGTGGTGCGGCAGTGTAGGTCTCGACGGAGTACGGGCATGCACGTGCTCTGGAGCGTGAAAAGCAGGCATTGGGCATCAGTAGTGTACACTGTGTATCTAGAATTCGTCTCGGGTTGCCACCATAGGATACACCCTATGGTAGGACCAACACAGGTATCTATAATCAAGCGGGGCAGAATGGCACAAGTAAAAAATGCATGTGAGTAGAAGTCGATCGGGAAGGGGATCACTTTGTTATGAACACATGATGGTAGTAGAAGCCTTCGTAGTATGTGCAGAGAAATAAAAATGAGTGCGACAGCATATTCAGTATATCTTATCTTGTGTTATCTTATTTCTATGGTATTGTCTTATGTTAAGTTTATTCATGTCATGATCCATTTACCTGTTTACATGCTGAATAATAACTGGACTTAGCAGACTTATGTTTGACCAGTTTTCTTTCGCCTTCTTTTCTTCTGTCCCCCCCCCCCAGATCAGTAGGGAGGGAATGCTTCAGCTTAGTGCAGACCTTTTCAAGCTTAAAGAGAGTAGATGAATTGCTCAGATTCTCTATCTTGGGCTATGGCTGTGGTTACACTTTTTTTGGGGATTTATGCTGCTTTACTTCTGTTTTATGCTTCTTTAGGTACTTGGAGATTTAAATCAAGGCAGAAGTTTTGTTGTAATAATTTAGAAGTTGGGTTTTGAGGCAATGCTTGTAATGTTTTGACTAAACCACACTATTTAATAAATGTTTTTCGGTTTTCCGCTGTTCATATGTCTGTCTTGTAAATTATCTGTGCCTTTTACCTAAAATGCTTCACCAAAGTTAATGCTTTCGCTTAGTGAGTGACCTTAACGTAGTTGGGGTGTTTCAATACACTATATCGCCATACTCTACAATCAAAACCGCATGGTATCGTATTGGAAGTTGGATTTCCAACACGTGTCAAGGCTAGGAACGATCTCCTTACCAATTCGAGACACTCTAGAAATGTCTCAGGATCCCCGATAGTGAACCCTTGGATACTGCAGGGCCGGTCCACAAATATAACTTAGTGGATTGGCAATTCCTGAACACATGTTTCCCGGTCCTATTGAACTTATAAAATGGTCACAATCGACGAATATAACCGAGGCGCCTCATTCCATCAACCACATAAGTAAAATGTCAGGGCTTGCAAAACCCTGATACAGCATCTAGCTAGAAAGAAACGTGTGCACTCCCTGCGTTCCCTTGTCCAGTTTCTGACTCTTATCAGGGTGTGAGGCTCGCGAGGTAACGCTACACACAATACTATGCCGACATCGGCTATGCTTTGATCATCAACCACAAGGCTCTGCTTTTCAACAAAGCCTTGATCATTTTCATCTTGGCATGCCAAATTGACAATTCACACCATATGATCGATAACTACCAATATATAACGTCTGAACTCATACATCTCAGAGAAGGGAGTTAAGTAAGAGAATAAATTCTCCGCCACCAACAGATATATATTAAATAGAAATCAATTCACATAGAATAAAATTCAACGTCAGACACACATCCATTCACAAGTCCGTTTTGGGTCTGAACGAAACCGGAGACACCTTATTCCACTTCCCGTATGTCCAATACGGAAGAGAGGTGCTCACTTTTCTGGACAATCAACAAGTACATCTGGACAACTACCACTTTAACCCTTTCCGAGGAGCGATCCAGTGCTGGGCATCATTAGTCATCCATTCGATGTGAAGATCGCCGGTCTTCAATCACCTTCTTCAATGTCTTCGTCTTTAAATCGTCGAAGTAATTATTCAGAATGTGTTAAACCCAGTATAACGACCCGAAGTCCCCCGTGAAGGAAAGCCCGGATGGAGATGAGGACAACACACATCGGAACGCAGACGGAAGAACATTTCACTGTTATTACAACAGTTCCATCAGATACAAGAATATACAGAGTATAACTGAATAAATTAAATTCAACAAATATCAGAGATTTAAATTACATTTAAATACATTGCAGCGGAAAATAATACAAAAGCACAACAGAAAGTAATGCACGGATACAGAGCTTTCCGAGCATCGTTCCAGCTGTAAATCAGGAACCTGTGGATATAAATCTGCAAAACCAAAACTTCTAGCTGCCCGTGTAGAAAATTAGGGGCACCCAGAGTTTAGGTTAAAACAATAAACTCCCGGTCAGTCATGTGACTGGTGTGAGAACTAGAACAGTTATTAATCTTTATTTTTAAAGTTAAGTAAATCAAGGGACCACGCCATATAATACGGAACGGATTTCCTCCCAAGAATACCAATGCATAAAACAAACAGCGCAATGCCAAATAAAGAAAATGAAGCTGTTATAAGACCCAGGTCCCCATCACACAATGCAACGCAAGCCAGAGGATAGGGTTTTTACCTTATAACAGCCAAAGCATGCTTGATACGTTTAAAACACATTATTTGATACTATAATAAGTGTATAGTGCCAAAACAAATTCAATCATAAATATCAATCATAGGCGTCATGAATGACCCATACAACTATGTCGCCATACTAGGTTCTACAAATAAAACTGAAACATCACGTATTGGAAATTGGATGTCCGTCATGAGCCGAGGCAAGGCTCAAGCTCCTCTCCGCGTTCGAGACAATCTAGCAAATGTCTCAGGACCCCACTATGATCCTTGGATCTTCAGGGTCGGCCCTCTCTTACTTTTGAGGATTGGCAATTCTTGAACACACGTTTCCCGGTCCTTACAGACCTATATCTGACGCGCCTCGCATTCCAATAACCACACAGGTGAAAAGTATATAAATGTCAGGGCTGGTAGGTCACTAACACCACCCAAGCTAGAAAGAAACGTCGTGCTCTCCCTGCAGTCACTATCCCGTTTTTGACTCATACCGAGGTGTGAGGCTCGCGAATTCACGTTATGCACAAAGCTATGCCACACAGGCCGTGCTTTGATCATCAACCACAAGACTTTGCTTTACAACAGAAGCCTTGATCAATTGCCACTTACGCGTGCCACACTGGCAATTCACTCCATGCGACTGATGTCCATCGATATACAGCCTCTGAGCTCGTACGTCTCAGAGAAGGGCATTAAGCAAGAGAATAAATTCTCTGCCGCCAAACAGATGTATATTTAATAGAGATCAATCAGCATAGAATAAAATCCAATGTCAGATACACAATCCATTTACAAGTTCGTTCTGGGTTTGAACAAAACCGGAGGCACTTTCCTCGCATATCCATCCATCTCCAAGTACGTCTGGACGATCACCAACTGTTTCCCTCATCCTGGGTGTACAGCCTAATCCAGATCATCAGTAATCACCCAAACAATGTGAAGACTTCCGGTCTTCAACCACCGTCTTCATCTTCGACATCTCGTCGAATCGGTTATTCAGAATGGTTATAAACCCGGACTTTCTGAACAACCCACATATATAATAAACAAATGTCACACAAACATAACAAAGGCCTCATTACAATTCATAACATTCTTTTATTCACAAAATCGCATTCTGAGGGAGTAGGTTCCCATTAATTTTAACCAAGATAAATTCTTCTAAATTTATTCTTTAATCTTCCTTAGGATATCATTTCAAACTAGTCGGGATTAGCGAACCACACCGAAGTAATTATTTATTTTATTTCCCAATCCCAACCTATTCATCCCTTAGAGCAGATCTGGTAATACTCCATACCTAACACAACGGTGTTATCGGTAAAATTAATTACCATTTCACATTCAAATCTAATTAAAGATTTAACTATCGCTTTGGAGCAAAACTGGTGATACTCCACTCTCGATCACTTTTCGGATTTGATAATTTAAATTATCAATTCACATTTTAATCTAATTAAACATTCATTAAAACTCCACTTAGTTTTAATCTTCTCAAAAATCAACATCCTGCCTTTAACTGGGTTAAAAAACCAATGTCATATAAAACACGATTCACGATAAACTTAAATCACATTTGATATTAAATACAAGGCTCTGAATAGAAAATATACCGGCTTATATTCAATATCCAATTCTGAAACGAACAAACATCGTATTGGAAATAACGATATAAAATATATCTTTCAAATTCCCATAATAATATCTGTATAGTCACGATATCCAACATCGAAATATTCCGAAGATAATTTCGATTCAACTCCAGTCCAATCCACGTATTGGGAATATTGATTATTTTTAAAATCACTTTCAAATTAAATTTATTTATTTCAAAAATAAATTGATTTTAATTCTAGTTCAAAACTAGTTCATTTCGATAAAAATTTACTTTTATTTTTTGAAATATGGAATTTTTTAGCCTAATTTTTCGTCATTTCATTTCTTATGATTTTACACAAATTATCAATATTTTTATTAATTTTATCAAGGCCTTTACTGTCGATTTCCATCAATGGCCATCGAACTGCACTTACAGCGACATTTTCCAAATTTGATTTGGACATAATTCCAAATCCAACCGTTAGATTTCAAATTTCTAATATTCATTGGAAAGCTCTTTTCGATACAAACCCAACGGTTCCGGTTTTAGGAGAATCCGTTGGTCGGATCTCCGGCAACGTCAATTTGAAGTCAATGGTCGAAATTCACGAACTGCCGCGGCGTGGCGCATTCTATTCAGGCCATTATATATATAATATATATATATATATATATATATATATGATATATATCTCGTCGATTTCCCTTTTAAAACGTATTTTATAAATCGTTTTAAATTCATTTTCAAAACCATTTCAACAATATATTCAATTTCAAATCGATTTGATTTCAATTCAATTCGAATTCATTTCAATTTTATTTAATTCGAATTCAAATTCGTTTTAATTCAATTCGAATTCATTTCAATTTTATTTAATTCGAATTCAAATTCGTTTCAGTTCAATTCAAATTCTAATTCGTTTCAATTCAATTCAATTTGAATTTACCTTCTATTTAATCCAATTCGAATTCATTTCAAATTGATTTCAATTCAATTTCAGTTCGTTTTAAATTTCATTCAAAACGATTTCAATTTGTTTTTAATTCAATTTCAATTTAATTCAATTTAAATTCATTTTTATTCAATTCGAATTCAAATTCACTTTATATTCAATTCGAATCGAATTCATTTTCTATTCGATTCGAATTCATTTCAAATTGATTCAATAAAATTTCAATTTGAATTTTAATCCAATTTAATTTGAATTTCATTTCAAAATATCAAATTTTGAAATCACTTTTTAATATTCATTTTAAAACGAATAAAATCGATATGAATATCGTTCGCGTCAAAATAACGCATCTCTAATCCACACGGCTTTATATTTTTTAAAAACTTCGTTATTCTATTCAACAAATGAATATATATACTATTCAACACATGAATCTATATTTCTTTCAACATACGACTATTTTTTTTTTATGTAAAATATTTTATAAAATTATGGTATCTATCGTTTGATTTTTAATTAGACTCCACCGTGAAGTAGTTCTAATTTTAAATATGATGAAGATATAAATTTTAGTATTAAAATATTTTACTCAACACACGAATATTTTCAATACATGAACATCGTCAACACATGACTATTTTCATATTCAACACATGAATTTTCCCTTTATAATATTCATTATTTTCCCGATTGGAATGAGGCCCAATCAATCACCATATAATGTTAATTATATGGATTCCATACAACACATGTATGTAATAGCAACGATAACTAATCAACCATCATCCAAAGTGCACCACACAACTGCATAAGCATCAAATATAAATAATCAACGCTTGCACAGTCTGTCGACCAATCGATCGACATACAATTAAATAATTGGGATTAGTGTACTCAAATATCATCCCAACACCCGTGTGGGGTTTCAAATCAACCAACACAGATTTTTATTTGTGTAGTTGGGCGATGTGTAAAATTTATTATCCCAATCAATATCAGTCAAATCAGTGTATATAAACAAATCGGCTGATTTGTTTATAAATATTTATTTATTCACTTTCACGTTAAAAATTATATTTTTAACGATAATTAATTTATTTCAACCATCTATAATTTATTATCGATTTCACATAAACAACACAAACAAATTTTCACAACATATCAATCCAACAAACAAGCCATCCATGGTCTGTGGATGACGGGTGTCGGTTGCTGCTAAGCACCGTCTGCATCTGTGTGTATATATATATATATATATATATATATAACTAGAAAAAGGAAATTTAGAGTGAGGAGTTCTCACCGATAGCTATCCCAACTCCACGACACTTCATTTATAGAAATCTTCGTCGTTCTCGCCTTTTTGTCACCTTCGTTGCCCGTATTCTCTACGTATGTAAAAATCGAATTTTTACTTTACTATTCAATACATAAAAATCGAATTTTTACTTTGCTGTTCAATAAATAAAAATCGAATTTTTACTTCGCTATTCAATACATAAAAATCGAATTTTTACTTCGCTATTCAATATATAAAAATCACATTTTTACTTCGCTATTCAATATATAAAAATCACATTTTTACTTCGCTATGTATATAAAAATCATATTTTTATATCGTTAATATATAGATAAAAATTCTATTTTTATATCGCTACTATATAGATAAAAATACTGTTTTTACACCGCTACTATATGGATAAAAATTCTATTTTTACACTACTACTCTCTATATAAAGATTTCGCCTTTTCAAATATAAATATTATATTTTCTTATTCTCTATTATACAGAAATTTTATTTTCAATACACTACTTATATAAAAATAGTATTTTTATATCTACTGTAACACCCCACATCCGTCAGTGTCACTCACAAATGGAATGCACTAAGTTCTGTGGAGCATTTAGGGTAAAAGATGCAGATAAATTACAAGATAGACGGAAATTAAAGAGCGGAAAATAAAACTTTGCTTTATTGATAAAATAGTTTGTACAATGATTTATTTACAATATCAGAGTTTCATCTGTCTTACAAAATGAAGAAGCGTGAAACAACATTTATATTCCCCAATTATTTAGCAAGAGCCAGCCATAACATCTGAAAAGAGAATCCAAGCGAACTTCGACAAATCTTCAAGCTGGAAAGAGTGGCGGTCCAACTTAACCTGAGCTAAACTATTCCCTCCTTTACTACCTGGGGGGGAAACGGAAGAGAAGAAGACGAAAGAAAAACAGAGTCAGACATAAAGCCTGAGTAAGTTCAGTAACTTCTAGCATGTGAACATGGAAAAACAAAACGACATGAATTAACTGAATACAAGATTACACCATGACAATAGGGTCAACAAGATTAGACAAGATAATCACAAGATATGCTAAGATAAGATAAACTGAATATGCTCTAATACTTTCGCCGCTTCGCTATTACCTTTATATTGGTTTCTATATCTCTGCACCGCCTATCTAGTGTCCCAACTAGTAACGATAACGTGATCCAAATCCCTGTATTTTCCATTGCCTTCCGGCATACATTCATTATTTATTACCTAGATCAAATCTAGGGTTTTCTATCAAGTGCTTTCTAGATTTAACTAAAGTTTAAGCTATCTGCTGAACGCTTCTCGGATTCAGGATTTATGCCACCTAGTCCAACTAGGGATTATGCTACCTGTCGAACGATGCACCCAAGTCTAGGACACATTACCAAGAGTGGTGTATGTTCCTATATTTCCCCACGCATGTATCGCGAATCGTTATCGCTTGTCTAGATGCACATGTCCTGTAATGTGCGGTCTGAGTCCTGTGACAGGGTAAATCAAGGAATACAGAACTCGGTGGGGAGCTATCAGATATCTGCCGATGCAGATGCTAAGGTCTGTTTTTATTCCAGTGGCTATGGTCCCACTTGACCCGTCCCTCAACTAATGAAAGGCACATCTTGGAAAATGAGAACTATATGCCGGCCCTTGGTGCCCCAATATCCTATGGCCATCCTCACCCATAACTAGATAGCAAGTATATGGTCTTTTGGAGTTCTCCGCCTTTCCGCTTCACGTATCTCGACTGATTGAAGATGGATGGTAGACGACGAGTTGCTATCACAGGGCTACCGTTTTCTTGCCGAATCACACCGGTCCATCCTGCTCTTCAGGTTGCCATGTATTGCAGCCAAGGCATACCCCTGGTTCTTCTACGCAGATCTTAACCTCTGTGAGCCCAGGAGGATCAGCTGCAGCCTCACAGAGGGATACCAAGAGTACCCTCACGTCCCCTCGAAGCCTCGGGCTTCGTAACCCAATTCGTTGGAGCCTTCTTTCTACTCAGACGGACATTCGCTCCTTCCCGTGTTATACTAAGAATTACTACTTAATTTTACTAACTAAGATTTACCACTAAGTTTCCAGAATCGTTGTTTTCTTAAGTAAGGTTTACTACTTAGTTCCCTTTCCCGTCAATTTGGATTGGTTAAGTGTCATTAGTCAATTCAAGCCAACTTAACCCTCTTCATTCATCCTGTTATACTGGTTAAGTGTTATCAGTAATTCATGTTGACTTAACCCCACCACAAACCAAGTTATATTAGTTAAGTATTTCTTATTACTTAACCCAACCCATTCACCCTGTATTGGTTTAGTGTTCCTTTTTAACTTAACATTGCCCGTCTGTCTTAACTAACATGTTATTAATGGTTAAGTATTATCCCTTCATGTTTAGACTTAACCCTATTCTTTTATCACAATCTTATGGTTAAGTGTTCAAGTTTACTTAACCCTACGGTCTAGCCCAGATAACATATCAAATTGGCTAAGTGTATTTACTTAACCCCAACCTCTAGTCTAGTTAACATGTTAATTTGGCTAAGTGTATCAACTTTACATAACCCCACCTTCTAGTCTAGTTAACATGTTAGTTTGGCTAAGTGTTTTCTTGGTTACTTAACCCCTACAAATCTGGTCTTGTTACCATAAGTTTGGTTAAGTGTCCCTATGGACTTAGCCCTCCCATTCTAGCTCGACTGTGTTAAGTTGGTTAAGTGTTCCTATAGACTTAACCCTCCCATTCTAGCTTAACTGTGTCTGTATGAACCTGACCCCACCCATCGGTGTGGTTATCTTGTTGAATTGGTTAAGTGTCTTAGTTAACCTAACCCTACCATTCTTTTTCTAGCTTTAACTAAATAAATTAAAGCCGCTACCACTCACATTAGACAGATATTGTTGCGATTACTGGATGTGCCGGTTGGTTCCGGGCAGGTTTACATCGCAACTCAGTCTAACCTCGGGTTAGGCATATTCGTGTTTTCTAAGTTCAAAAGGGTTTTGGTTAATTTTCAAATCAGGTTTTGAAAGTAACCATCCCGTCCGTCGGATCGGTTAGGGATAGCCAGGGAGAGCAGGAAACTTGTATTTTCCAAACCTAAGCCTAGACGCTTTCCTCTCTGTCACCCTAGAACTTTCTGGTGTACCATTAAAAGAGATGTCGTTAATAAACCTTTAATTTGTCTAATATTACATTTTGCTTATTTAGGCCAAATTCTATAAGTAAATTATTCCTAATTTACTTATTTCCTAATTACCCTTTTAATGTAAACTGTCAACATTTATTCTTATGGCCCATTTTCCCCTCTATATCATATTTATGGCTTTTGGCATGTAAACTATACCAATTAAGTGTCACTAACCATGATTTTGCTAAACCTGACGGTTATTCCCAATTATAGCCAATCTCAAATTTATACCAATATACTTATTACGCCAAATTAGCTAATCTAATCCTGATTTAACATTCTAATTACAGTTCGCGTCAAACTAGACTTATTATTCTAGTTCCTAACTCATGTAAATGCAAGATTTACAAGTCAATACTAGATTCAAACTATACATCCTATAATTCATGTTAAATTTATCCAATTTGTATTTCTATGAACATGCCATAATTCATGTTCCCAATTTATGCAAATTCCAAGTTTATAACTATGTTTTTAGTACATTTCACATTATGCCCAAATCGTATTCCCACCATTCGTATAATTGCGATTCAATCTAGATTATGGATAAACCTAGACTCGTAGAAAATAGGGAATGAACCAAAGATGCTCTGAAAAAGGATGGACATAATAACTGGCATAAAAGGTTTGAATAACGACGTAGGTTCAAGAACATGGGTAGACCTAACTTAATAGGTAAATTCCCAAGGTCTATAACCAAGGATAGATAGAATAGAGACGCAGGTTCAAGAACATGGGTAGAACCAACTTAATAGGTAAATTCCCATGGTCTAAAACCAAAGAAAACCAAGGACAGGCAGAATAAATAATCTGGTTTAGACCCAATCTCATAATCACAGAACTGAAGCAACACTTTCCTAGTCATGAATCATATGTGTTTAATCACAGATGTCCTTGTTATGTCATAGGCAATAGTTTATGTTTTCTAATCAAAGGCATAGGTTTAGTCAAGGAAATAATCCTCATAGTCGCAGTCACAGTCATAGGCAATGTTCGTAGTCATAGGCAATGTCCATAGTCATAGGCAATGTTCATAGTCATAGGCAATGTTTATAGTCATAGGCAATGTTCATAGTTATAGGCAATGCCTAATTGGTCATTGAATCATAACAGTTCTTAATTAGGTCCAAAGATATAGGCACAGGTTCGAATAGAAAGATTTGGCATATTCTTTTATTCCTTTAATTTCATGTCACGAACAGAGAGAAACGTTCAAATCTAAAAATAACTGACTTACAGATATCTAGATTAGAAAAGAAAGATGGCGTTGCTATGATTCGTGCGAGGTTAGCCTTTGATCCTTATCTTGAAGCTTTAATCTTGATTTGAATCTCTTCTGGACAATTTGAGCAGCATAACCTTGTCTTGGATTTTCATAGTATTTTCTTATATTTATTTATTTATATATATTTTCTCAGAGGCAGCATAAGGATAGAAAAGAATTGTGAAAAGAGAAGGAGACTAGGGTTGTTTATATAGTGTAGAAGTCAACGAATCTGGTCAGAATGGCGTCCTGATACAGAGAAACGAATCAGGTTCAGAAAGCTGGAAAAAGCGGCGTGGGGGGGGGGGGGTCGACTACCCAGTCGACCTAGGGGGGTCGACTACCTAGTCAAATCCCCAGTCGACCTAGAGGGTGGGTCGACTACCCAGTTTACTCCCCAGTCGACCTGGGTCCTGGGCTGGAAATTTCCCGCCCAGCCCGCTTCTGAGTCTGTTTTGAAATTTGAACTTTGCTGAAACTTCCGGAGGCCATATCTTCCTCATACGGACTCCGATTTACGCAAACTCGGACTCGTTTTCATGCAGAATTCTGAGATGAACGCAATGGTGTAGCCTGTTTCCCTGGATTTTGATTTTAACTTTTAATTCTACCTTGATTTGTGAATCTTATTATTGCAGAATTACGGGATGTTACATTCTCCCCCACTTAAAAGGATTTCATCCCCGAAATCTTCAAGTTAGGAAGAATGTGTCCTACCATACATTCACCCATCTACTCAACCATTCACTCACATGCATCCATTGTCCTTAGAAGATTTCTAATGCTTTCATGTTCATATGCATAGTGTGTGTATATGTCTTTATCTGCTGTAAAATCAGGCGGTCTACTGATTCAGTCGACCTCCTTAATGCGAGTCATGTCAGTGCCATGCGTCCAACCATTTATGCAAGCATCCCTAGTTATGTAAATACTATATGCGTGCACTTCCATTCATCCATATGCAACACCCATATGATAACATATCAAGTTCAATTTACAAACAAATACATATCTGTAAATGCAATATGAAAGCGTCTGAACTGATCAAGTGCCTAATACGTACGCATATGCATCCTCGAGCAACCATTAGCAACCACTTGCAACCACCAACCATAACATGTTTCAAACACATGTTTACATTCATTGGCTTCTACCTAAAGGATCGAAGATACGACCTAGAGGATATACTTTGGAAAGAGAGAAACAAATATGCGTAAAGCTCCTAAACAAAGAAATCAAGGATGCACCCTTAAGGAAAAAGGGTATGATGCTAGTATCTAGCCTTCTTGAGCTTTACTCCACTATATCTTAACTAATTTAACTTCACGATTGTGAAGTTCCAGATCTCCATTTCCAAAATAAACGGATGTCAATCACGGTACCAAGTATATGTACTAAGATGATTAGAGGTTTCCCTCTTATCCGCCATGCCATAACTATAAGAGTCGAAACGTCACTACGTGCTCTTTGGGGTGCCTGCCACAACTATTCATCTCTCACGCAAACCATCCAAACCGAAATGGACATTCCTTAAGTACAAGCCCCAAAGGCCTAAACCAATATCAGACAAGCACCCAAGGAATATCACCTCCGAATTTAGACGATCTACGTGAGATGATATAAGCAAACTCGATAGCTATTCTCAAATCCCTACTAACCAAAAATAAACTGGTCGGACCACCAATTGGATTTGAGACTCTAGTGTGATCTTTCTACTATACAAGTACTATGGTGCAGAGACCCAACTATTGAAGTGGATATGAACAAATGAGAAGCGCTAGAACCAAAGGAAATAGTACGAACAGAAAACTAGACTCTTCCAACAGGACTACCTTTCTCCTAGGTACGCTTGGTGGTGAAAGCATGTACTTGTCCTTCTAAAAATCTCGTCCTCGTTCTTGCCCTTGTCCTTAAGTATATGCCCTATCATACCCTAGAAAAGATACTTCCTCTTGTCTTAGGTTTTATAATTTCTTCCTCCTTCGTGTGCTAAGTCTACATCCATGAATTGCTCATCCTAGGGTTATGCTCCTTAGCCAAACTCCTCATCCCTTCCGTTTGTATTCATGTTGACAAATCTCTCTAAAACTGCCACCATCGTCCGGAAACCCCTATAAGCTTCGAAAGAAAACTGCCCGTAGATGAAACACCTACGTCTATGGATGGAAGCCGGGCACTACTTTGCCCTTTGATGAGGTTAACTCCCAGAAAGCCAGGAGCCCCAGAGACTCAAGAAAGAAGGAGACAAGAATTTAAACAGAGGAAGAGAAGATAGTGCGTATGGCTTTGGGGAATATATCTTTAAAACAAATCTTTTCTCTTGAAATTGCTTCCTTAAAAACCATTTTGAAAATAATTTTTCAAATTCTTTATCTGATCTGGTAACCTTCAGCTCTGATACCACGTGTAACACCCCACATCCATTAGTGTCACTCACAAAGGGAATGCACTAAGTTCTGCAGAGCATTTAGGATAAAAGATGCAGACAAATTACAAGACAGACAGAAATTAAACAGCGGAAAATAAAACTTTGCTTTACTGATAAAATAGTTTGTACAATGATTTCTTTACAATATCAGAGTATCATCTGTCTTACAAAATGAAGAAGCATAAAACAACATTTATATTCCCCAATTATTTAGCAAGAGCTAGCCATAGCATCTGAAAAGAGAATCCAAGCGAACTTCGACAAATCTTCAAGCTAGAAAGAGTGGCAGTCCAACTTAACCTGAGCTAAACTATTCCCTCCTTTATTACCTGGGGGGAAACGGAAGAAAAGAAGACGAAAGAAAAACAGAGTCAGACATAAAGCCTGAGTAAGTTCAGTAACTTCTAGCATGTGAACATGGAAAAACAAAACGACATGAATTAACTGAATACAAGATTACACCATGACGATAGGGTCAACAAGATTAGACAAGATAATCACAAGATATGCTAAGATAAGATAAACTGGATATGCTCTAATACTTTCGCCGCTTCGCTATTACCTTTATACTGGTTTCTATATCTCTGCACCGCCTATCTAGTGTCCCAACTAGTAACGATAACGTGATCCCAATCCATGTATTTTCCATTGCCTTCCGGCATACATTCATTATTTATTACCTAGATCAAATCTAGAGTTTTCTATCAAGTGCTTTCTAGATTTAACTAGAGTTTACGCTATCTGCTGAACGCTTCTCGGATTCAGGATTTATGCCACCTAGTCCAACTAGGGATTATGCTACCTATCGAACGATGCCCCCAAGTCTAGGACACACTACCTAGAGTGGTATATGTTCCTATACTTCCCCACGCATGTATCGTGAATCATTATCGCTTGTCTAGATGCACATGTCCTGTAATGTGCGGTCTGAGTCCTGTGACAGGGCAAATCAAGGAATACAGAACTCAGTCGGGAGCTTTCAGATATATGCCGATGCAGATGCTAAGGTTTGTTTTTAATCCAGTGGCTATGGTCCCACTTGACCCCTCCCTCAACTAATGGAAGGCACACCTTAGAAAATGAGAACTATACGCCGGCCCTTGGAGCCCCACTATCCTATGGCCATCCTCACCCATAACTAGATAGCAAGTATATGGTCTTTTGGAGTTCTCCGCCTTTCCAGTTCACGTATCTCGACTGACTGACGATGGATGGTAGACGACGAGTTGCTATCTCAGGGCTACCGTTTTCTCGCCGAATCACATCGGTCCATCCTGGTCTTTAGGTTGCCATGTATTGCAACCAAGGCATACCCCTGGTTCTTCTACACAGACCTTAACCTCAGTGAGCCCAGGAGGATCATCTAGAGCCTCACAGAGGGATACCAAGATTACCCTCACGTCCGCTCAAAGCCTCGGGCTTCGTAACCCAATTCGTTGGAGCCTTCTTTCTACTCAGACGGACATTCGCTCCTTCCCGTGTTGTACAAAAATT